>JAGPOW010003316.1:76003051-76101742 GCA_030014935.1 Caiman crocodilus
CCCCCCCCCCCCCCCGCAGCATCCTCTATCCGGCAGTGTCCCCAGGTGGTTGCCAACCCCTGGTTGCTTCTCCAGGGACAGCCCGACTGTCCTCTACGATGGCCACCCTAGCTATGCCTCAAAAGTGGGTTGCAAGAATGTCTGAAACACAAACTTGAAATAATGGGTCCTGCCCACCCTCCCCACACCCTGGGGCGCCGGGACTGAGGGGCCCTGGGTGTGGACCACAGTAGGTCCTGGTCCAAAGGGAGCCACTGATCTCAGTTTGAGATGATGGCTGCCTGGGGTCTAACCCATCCCGCCTCAGGCATGGTCTAGACGAACCTCGGCGGAGGCGGGAAGCGACTCCTTCCGCGGGGAGGAGCAGGGCGGGGCAGCGCTGCAGCCCCCGCCCCGCCGGCTCCGGCGCCTCAGCAGCCAGCCGTCAAGCACCGCCTCCCGCCCGGGCTCCCCATTGTCTGCACCGCGGCAGGAGCCGAGCAAGGGTGGGATGCCGGGCGCGCAAGGACTGCGGCCGGAACCGGCGCGGGCGGCGGGCAGCTGCTGAGCGCGGCGGGACCCGCTGACTCTGCCCCCGCTCTCATGGAGGCGCCGGGCGCCGCCAAGGCCAGGAGGAGCCCCCCCGGCGGCTGCGAGGCGGCGGGGCCCGGCGAGCCCCAGCCCGCGCCGGCCCCCGGCCCCGCCGGGCGCGGCTCTCCCGGGCTGCCCGATTCGCCCGCCTACAGGCTGGAGGATCTAGAGACCTTGGCCACTGTGGGTGAGTGCTGGCGGGGTGATGCTGCTGCCCCGCCCCGGGGTTTCTTTTCCGCCTTGGCACGGAGTGGGCAGCGCTGGGATGGGCACCCTGCCCTGGGCATTGTGGGCTCTGCGGGTCCTGTCCTCGGGTGCGTGCTTGCACCTCGCACACGAGTGCACATGTGATATGTATGTGTGTACACATGCCCACAAGCACATATAGCATGGACGTGCCTGCACATACACACACATGCCCATAGGCACCCATGTGCCTATGTGCAGGATGGATGTACTTGCCCTCATGCACATGCGTGCCTATGGTGGACAAACTCATGCACGCACTTATCTGCACGCGGGCATATGGTGGACTTGTCTGCCCACATACATGCACTGCGTGGATGGGTGTACCCTCATGCACCTGTATGCATGCAGGTGGGCACATCCACGATGTGTGGGCATGCATGTGCCCACCCTTATGCACACACATGCCTGCATAGACACAGCACAGATGTGCCCACACACATACATGTCTGCACACACACACAACAGGGATATGCACACATGGAAACGGTTGCTTACAAACACATGCAGCACAGTCATACTGGCATGGACATTCATGCCTGCCTGCACACAGTACAGGCATACATGTACACACAGGGATGCGCACATTTGTTTGCATGGCATGCATGCACATGGTGCTCATGTGTGAGCCCATGCACATGTGTGCGATTGCTTGTGCACACATGCATAGATATATGCATGCGCACAAATGCATATACACCCTCCCCATCGAAATGCTGTAGTAATAGGGGTTAACTCGCTTCACAGTGTGGTTGTGTGTCAAAGTATGAATGTTGATAACAATACTACAGATGCGACTACTACTACTAATATAATGTTCAAACAGGGTTATTAGGCATCACTGGAAGCCTTCAGGATTGACTGCCTCATCAGATATAGCGGCAAGATTGTTTTGGAACCACAGCTGAAGCCGTTTATAACAAGATTTGGCCTGCCTGTGTGCATGGGGCAAGCAAGCATTATTCAGCACTAAACACTTTTTAGTAATAATACAGGTTGTATGCATCTTTGTCTCACTTATCCAAGTCTTGGTAATAGAAAGCCATGGTTCAAATACACTTCTTGGGACTCCAAAGAGAATCAGGTATGTGTGTCAGGTGTGTATGTGTATGGAGGGGTGGGGTGAGGGAAGACCGAATGAGAGACTGGGTGTGTGTATTTCACAATCCTCTCCAAAACTAGTGCACATATTCTTTTCACTGAAAAGAATTGTGGAAGCAGGGTAAGGTAGCCTAACTTGTTTTTTAGCACACCTTATATAGATCTTTTATGTGGGCACCACTGTTGCAGAGTAGTGCACCTGTTTAAGCAGTTGATACTTTAGACACAACTCCAATAATTTAAATTGAATTTACATCCTATTAGGTTTCAGCATGTGTGATCATTCCAAAAGTATGTGCATTTATGAATCAAATGGTTCTTGGCTTTGCTTCAAATGGTTGTATGTCCCATGTTACCAAATCATTTATTATATTTACATTACAGTACCAAACAGTGTACTATCAGAAGATTTCTTGGATGGATTTAGCCAAGCAAATGTGGTAGACCTCTTTCCTACTCCCTCGCTCAAATGCAATGGTTTACTGCATTTAACCAAACCTGGTTGTAATATAACTCCCCTCTTCCTCTGGCCTATCCACCCTTTCAGTACTATAGCATTGACAGTGGGGTTTTTTTAATAGAAAAGCTTTATAATGCTATCTGCTCATAACTGTCATTGTTTTAAAATATTTAAAAATTAAAGCGTGAACAAGAGCTTGCATTTATAAGGGCATTTTCGTGAAAACAACACCCTGCTGCTTAGGTTCTACTGGAAGTGATTAATCTTGTTTGTGACATCACAGCTAGTTTCTGTGGTTACAATTGTCATCACAGAGGATTATAACTTCAAGTGCAGACACAAGCTCCAGGAAAAGACCAACTCTTAAACAAAAATCTAATTGTCATGGAAATGTCCCCAAGGCTAACCAGGAAAACAAAAATCAGCAGAAGATTTATTCCTAAACAACATATCTTTTCAGAGTCTTCTGTAAAGTGTTTCTTAAAGCTCTAAAAAAGGAAAGTCAGTGTTCTGAAAAGGATGGGTTGGGGCTCATGTCTTGGAAAACTGTTGAGTGCTGTCTTAAACAGGCAGAGCAGCTAAAGCACTTTTAGCTTCTTTCTGTGCCTTTCTTTTCCACTGGTTGGGTTTTCTTTGGTCCGTTGTCCAAGCTGACCAATTCTTTACCTCTTTCAGGAAGGAAGCACTGTAAACACAGTTGTTTCATATTAGAGACGTTACAGAAAAGGAAGAGAAACTACAAAAGCTGAGGGATGAGTAAAGCGTATACAACTACTTGTGGGTGTAGCCTCTAGGGCCTCATCTAAATGTGGAAGTTGAGCTGGTTTAATGTAAATTGGTTTTAAATCTGATTTGGTTAAGCCAGTACAGATCATTGTGCTGACACCCATTTTAGTTTCTCTCTTTGGTGTAGCTTAAACCTGTTCCTAATTGACTAATATTATGCTATGTATTCCACTGGTATGCAAACTGGAGAAGTATAATTTGTTGTGCCAATCCCAGTTTGTTTCCCTTTGCTTACTTTGTAATAAACTCCTGCTATCTGCTTATTGGTTAAATGCATAATCTGTTTTACTGCATGACATTGTTCAGGCCCTACCTACTTTGTCATTTAAATGTATTCCCTTTAACTAGTTACTAACTGCAACTGGCCACTTGGTAACTAATTCTACTTTGTTTACTATATAAGAAACAGTGAAGGGGAAAGGAGGTACAAGAAGCCTTCAAAATGCAGGAGCTAGTCAGTCTCCTATCTGCCAAGATCACCATATTGACAGGAATGTACTCTTTTCATTAAGTTTGGATAAGTACATATTCCTGATAAGTACATCTTTTTTTTTTTAAATGAAGAATGCTACAATCAATTTCGCTGGAAGAATTTAGAACACTGTGCATAACGGTCAAATTGTTACAGGAATTAGTCAATTTTATTCCACTGATGCTGTGGAAGCTATGCACAGTATCAGGGACATTAGGAACCATTTGCAGAGAACAAACACCTAACAACTGTAGGCCATGGGAACACGTATAAGTAGAGCTAAGCAAGGGAAAGAGATGATAGCATCTGAAATGCTTTACACTTAATCATCTCCGGGTATGTCTATACTGCAGCCATTGTAATATGTACAGACATACCTGAACAAGCTTTAAGATAGCTAGCTTTGGTACCAGTTACAGTGTGGCTGCAGTATAGACTCTGCACAGACTGTAAAATGTGCATGACAAACTGGGCAAATGCACTGGGGCTAACTAAAAGTATTCACTGGAGAGTGGAGTATGTCTGAAATACTCCTTTGCTCCAGAGTTGGCAAGACACTTTCCCCAGTCCTGGATTAGATGGCATATCCATACCACCTCCAGGAAAAAACTTGAGATAACTGAAAAACAAGTCCCACCCACTTGTTCCTGCATTGCATGCTGATAAAAACATTGCTGTAAGAATATTGATGGGCATGTCCAGCACAGCTCTTGGGAGCCCAAGACTGGAAGTCTGAAAGCATCCCTGAGAGGACCAAGAAGAAAGTACACACCATTTTTTTTAGCAGGTAGTATGTGCCGATCAGGAACTAGCAGCCAGGATTTGTTTCTCAATAGGTATCAAGGTTGCCACAAAGAAGGAATTTATCTTTCAGGGGTGGAAGATAGCTGTGCTCTTTTGAAAGCACATAATTTGGAAGGGGTGGAAGAGTGTCCACTTTTTTTGTAATTGCCTAGCAGATACAACTTTCATCCAGGCCATGGGAGTTCTAGGTTCAGTTCTCTGCTCGGCTAGAGAGAGTTCATAACCCCATCTCTAACCTACCCAGAAAGTTCACTAATCACCAGACTCAAGGCTATGCTAAGTTGAGGGTACTACCTAGCACTCTGTTTGAAATTGTGTTACTACAGCAAAGAGTGAAATATTCATATGGCTAGAGAAGGAACAAGGAGGAGCTTGACTTTCCCACTGAGTAGGGCCCTCTGCTGCTTATGCATAAAAAGTGCTGCTTTAAATATCCTCATTACAAATTATGCTATAAACCTTTTAAATTGACATACTCATTTTCAATATCTTGTACTCCTATGGTAAGTGCAAAAGCCCTTTAATACAATGATTCTCAACTAGGGTGCCATAGCACCCTTAAGGCGTGCTGCAGGGTTCCATGTAATGTTTGCACACTTAACTGTGCTAACATGATTTACAAGACTAAACCAGAGATTGCAAATAGGAATCTATAGTGTTCAAAATGTTCTGCCTTGGTGTGGTCTTGTGTTCTTGGTAACAGAATTGGTCTATTATTTTTCTGTAGTCAAAAAACAAGCAGAAACAAAGAGCTGACATTTTCCGAGGTGCCCTGAGTCTAAAAAGGTTGAGAATCACTGCTTTAGTACAGTGCTATAAGAATTCATTTGCTTTCCTACTAGATGTTCTACTACCTTTTTCCACAGGCATTATCTGATAAGGAAAAACTGTTGTTATACTGGTGAAAGCTATTCTGATTTAATAGCTGAGTTTACTAATAAAACTGTTTTTACAAATAACATTTGTAGGCTTAAAACAATCAGACTGTTAAAGGCTCTTGAATGCTCATTTTAAGCAAAAATTAACCCTGAAACAAAGTGTAGCTAACAACCTGGCTGTTTTCGGGGGGGGGGGGGGTGCGCTTTTTTTCATATAAAGCTGCCTAGTCTAGTTCCACCCTCCATTTACCTAAATCAGCCCCAGCTTGATCAAGCCCTGTCAGTCAGTCACTCCCGAATGGGAAAGAAAAAAATGCTCTCGCTCGCGCTCTCTCTCACCAGACCAGCTCCCCAGTCCCCTGCTTATTGCTTTGCTTACTCCTGTATACCTTGTGTTGTGTCAATGTTGATGGTAGGTTTACTAAAAGGTTAGATAACGTATGCAGTGGTTTGGATAGGGATGATCCTGCCTCAGGCAGGGGGTTGGCCTAGATGACATGAAGGTCCTTTCCTTACTTCTCTATGATTCAATCATTAAATATCTTTTTTAATACACGATTAAAAAAAGTTATATGTATAAATGAGAACTTTTTTTCCCCATTTCCCACCTAAAATCTTAAGATTAGGTGATGGCTAATTCCATGCTTTTAGTTGGCAAATACCCTTTAGTTTCCCTTTTGGGGGAAGGGATGGCAAAATGATGTAACTAACATGAAAACATTAATAATTGCTTTCATAACCTGAAAACCATAATGATCATACAGTGTGACAGAGGTTTCATTTTCTTTCCTTTTTATCATGGTTGTTGCTTTTTTCATCTCATTCCACAAGATCATACTTGTTCTTGAACAAATCTGCTAATGACAGAGTGGTAGTTTTAGAGTGAAAGTGTCCAAGTCAGTTTTGTTTGGCTGCTGCTGCAGGTTTACATGTGTCCCACAGATTGACTGAAAGAATATCATGATAATTAAAGAAAAAGATACTGCATATTGAAGGGTCCTTGGTCCTATTGTACTGGTGAAATGAAAGAGGGAACCAAGTGTTCTTCATTTTTCCCTTCCCTCCCCTGAGAAAAGGGAGCATATGTTTTTGAAGGATAAGATATGCACAGACTAAGGGTGAAGAATAGGGGGAGCAGAGCAGAAATAAGTTTGTGAGAGGGGGAAAAAAGTGACATCAGAGAGAGAAAGAAATGCAGTGTTTATCCACAGCGTTGCATTTTCTTTGACTACTAATCTTGCAAAATTAGTTAGTTGACAGCTGACAGCAAGTCAGACTCCTTGTTTTTTGGGATGTGACTGAATTTGAAAGTGTGTGACTGTTTTGGGATTAGTCAAGTTCCCCTCTGGTGTTGAAAAATTAAACTAATTCCTGGGGCAATTGTGCACACTATATTTGTGGGCATTTTAAAACAAGATTGGGTCATTTTCCAAGCTATTGGAGCAAAAGAATATGTAGGTTATTAGGAAGTGCTTCCCAATATTCAGTGAAATCTAGAGAAAGATTTTCTATGGAAAATCGTAGAGTTTTCACTGAAATTGGTCTGCAACAAAATGGTGAAGAACAAACCACAAATTAATTTTCTATGGAAAATGGATAAGAATAAGAACCTTTTTTATTTTTGGTTTCTGCCTGTTAAGATTCACTCTCAACCCTTTATTGCATTTGGTAACGGAACTGTGCAACAGTGCTATCTGTGAGGTAAAAGGCGCAAATAATCTGGCGGCATCTGCATTTTAAAGAAGGATGAAGCATGCAAAAAGCAAAATACTGCCCTCTCTTTAATATCAAACCAAAAATACAGAGAGAGGTGTACATCTCAGGATTTCTTCATCATGAGGTGATGAATCACAACCAGAACTAGAAGAGGTGGAAAGTTTAGTTTTAACCTAAACACATATATAGATACTGAGTTTGATTGGCAAAGAGATTTTTATTGAGTAGTTGAATATTAAGAAAATGGTTGAACTGAACTTACTGGCAGTATACAAGATGTTTAAAAAACCCCCTCTGAATCTACAAGTGAGAAACAATGAATTCTCACTCAAGGTATGCTGTGAAATGCAGGAAATCTGAAAGTGGAAAATAGATTTGTGTATATGTTTTATTTGGTTTTGGGCTGAAAAGCGAAGTACAGCCATCAAGTGAACTTTCACGAATTGAAAGATTGGAAGTTTGTGTACATATTGTACAGGCCTCTTTGCACAAATATTTTATCAGTACAGTGCCTTTATTCAGTACAGAAAAAAAGAGAAATCATGAGCACAGATAAACAAACAAACAGTGTCACTTGTGTAGTGTTTGATGCAGTTGGTAAAAAGAAGCTTTTCAGTCTGCTTATTATCAGTTAATTTCTGTACAGGCTACGTTTCAAACTACATCTGTATAAACGATCTTCATTGACGTTGCTGTATGGAAACCTGGCCTTTTGGGGGAAAATATGTCATACTGACACTTCTTATGTTGGTAAGAGAACTCGGTATAGATAAAATTTAAGCCTTAGGGATTGAACTCTACAAGAAAACAAGGTATATCAATAAATTTGTATTTTAAATTGGAGGTAAGTGTGTGAGTTCACTTTCAAACTACAAGATAGAAATGTTTCAATCTACCTGGAGGAAAAAGCCCATTTTTAAAGTGAATCAGCAAAGTTCTATCTTTGAAGTATAAAAGTGCATTTTGTTGAGCTGCTGCCTATGCTTATGCTGTGTAAAGGTTGTCTCTCTTGATTTGAAATAAATAGTATATGTTTTAATTGATCCTTCTTTCATATCAGGAGTGTTTTGGAAGTCACTGTATCAAATTTAGTTGAGGCTCTTTTGCAGCACTTGGAGTACTGTGGTGTTGGGGGAAAAGGCTGCAAAGGATTCAGGATGCATCTGAGAGTGCTTATTATCTGGAGGCTCATGGATGAACAAAACAAGAGCTATTTGTTTGGTAGCTGAGTACACTGAGATACTTTTTTTTTTTTTTTTTTAAAGACAAGGGGCAAAGGAATGGTCATGTACTTAAGGAACAGAAATGGGAGTGAGGTTTTGTGCAACTTATAAGTCCCTCAAGGCTTCACTTTCCAAAGTGCTGAGCACCTGCAACTCCCAATGACTTTCTTTGGAGGTTTGGGTACCTTGTATGCCTGAAAATTAGGTGCCTTTTTCTTTACTAGAATAAATAAGAATAAGAAGACTGATGAAATTTCTCAGGAGAGCTGAGGCTTCCCTAGTTTATGAAACACACATGGGTCTGATGGAAAGTGTTGTATTCAGGAAGTACAGAATGCGTGTATAGAATGCAAAAAGATGAGAAGCAGGGAGAACCTTGAATAGACCTGAATGCAGGAGGAAACAAGAGAACAGATGAAACAAGCATGGGAGAGACCCAGGAAGTAAACAGCAGAAATGCATTTGATTAGGAAGGAAAAACAGTGAGAGTAACAGTGAGGAAATATTGGATAGATGGATGGAGAGAAGGAGCTGGGGAACTGGAAGAAAGAAAGAAAGAAGAAAATATGCATGCAACCTATGAGGATGGTGAATTCAGTTAAATTTGGGTTCCTTTTATTATACTGTACTTTTCCAGGAGGTCTCTGCTTCCACTGTTTGGTTGTTTTTTGACAGACCGGGATAGTTGGTTTATCCAGTCAGTCTTTAGTATAATTAGATCTGGGGAAAGTAAGGATGTACCGGTAGAATGGATTTTTGTTTTTTTTTTAATCCTAAACTGTTTAGGGTCAAATCTGGAGGAGACAGGGTTGTGATGGTTTTGTAGGTTGGAGTAGGCAGAGTGTGAAAGTGGGAAAAACATTCGTTTAATATAGGATTTCTGCAAAAAGCATTTCTGTGCCACCTTTTATATGATATAAATCAAAAAAAGAAATAAAAAATGTATATACTACATCCGACAATTCTATAAATAGATTATTTCAATAGCTTTAAATGTGAAGAAAAGCCTCTTCGGTGTTATGAACTTATTAAGAATTTATCATCTTGCTCTTTCAGAGAATTCTCCAGAACTGGGAGGAAAAAAATAGCTTACCACCTGTGTAACTCATAACCAATTGACCACGTATTTTTTTTTTTTTTTTTTTTTATGTAGTAAAGGTTTATTTTTTTTAATTTGGCCAGGAGAAGGTGGATAAAGGCTATTTAATTGCGGAGGGAAAATAAAATAGCTTTGATATCAATGATTGTATAAACGCATAGATTTCAACATAGACTTCACAGTTTGAATGGAACTTGTGGTAAGCATTCAAAGACTGAAACCTGTCTGCTCTAACTATGCTGTTATTGGTAGCAGCATACTTGGGGTATGTAGTGTTAAAAAAAACCCAAACCAAAAAAAAACAAACATACTTCAGGTATGTGAGCACATAATAACTTTTGGATTTCATTTAGCCATTGAACAATAGAATGAATATAACATACCTTCAGTGTATGAAGTGGATTTTTTTTAACATCTTCCAGTTGTTATAGGTCCTGTGTGGGAAATAATGTGCCCTGTTTGGCTATCAGTCTTTATACCTGGTGAATTCTTATCTTTACCATCGCTTTTGTATCCTGCCATTAGTGGCTGTGACTTACTGTGCTGTTATATTAAGGAACTTTCCACTTTGCTGCCCTCTTTGCTACTACCTCTGTCCAGAATAGTAGATAGGTGCTGCATAGACTGGCTGGTAGCAAGTGCTCTGAAATGAAACAGTTGACAGCTGTTCCAGTAGGGTTGATGTGTTCTCTATGATGCACTTGACCTCAGCTAGTTTGGGGTTCCTGTCCTTTGGAATATAAAGCTAGCTAATGTTGTGGCACAAGTCTCTTACATAAGGTAACTGGGCTGGTAGACCTTTTTGACATAATGCAGCTGATGATGAAGGGAGAATAAATATTAGTGTAATCCAAAACCTAAACTGCCTGGTGTAGTGTTTTCCTTTATTTTATAGAATGGATGCTGTTTTGCTTTGTGTATGGGGTGGGAGGAAGTACATAATAGAATTAACAATTGTATTTATTCATAGGCATTGCAAAGTTAATATTTACTTTTAATAAAAAGGTAGTAATTTCAAAATCTAAAATCCCATGCAGATTGTTTATATGCACTAGTAAACAAAAATAAACTTCTTTGCCCCCCAAGTATCACTGAAAGTGGTGGTGATTTATTTTTAAAAAATATTGGTGTAGGGTTCTGAATATCATTCTGGTACATCTTAAACAGGAATTTTACTTTGATTTGGCTTGGTTATGAGTAGAAATACCTGTCTTCATATAATACTCCTACCAGTGACTTGGACATTTTTTCATGGTGACAGCAGGTGACCTGAGGTATTCGCATTGATGGTTCATGTGTGACGTCGAAGTACCACATTTTCATGGGTTTCAACAAAGATCCTGGTTAGCATAATTTTTGGGAGCATTTCAGATGCCATTCTAGAGTCAGGAATTGAAATGCAGATTACACTTTGTCTGCTCTTTAAAACAGATTCAGCCTATGGAGCCAGGTCATTGGTACACAGGCTTGAAGTGGGGTGGCTCTGTGGCAGCAGCCACACATCTGGATGAGACCCAGAGTGTTGGAGCTCCAGCAGTGCAGCGGAAAGAATCCCAGCATCATTGGCACTTGAACGAGCTGTGGTGCCAGCTTCTGGGCTTCTTCTCAGTGCTGCAGGGCTTCAGCAATGTCTCTTTCACCTGGATGGTTGGCTGCCATGGCAGGAGGCAGCCTTGGTGAGTTTGACACCCCTGCATTAAGGGCTGTTTAGGAAGGTATTGTAGGAATTGTTCTGTTTATCAACAAGAACAGCCTCTTTTTTTTTTTTCTCTTTTTTAAGATCCTGACAACTACTGTTAATCTGTGTGTAAAAAGTTTTTGTAATATCTCTGGGCATTGAAAGGAAGAAGAAACTGAATCCTCATGGACTTGTGCGAAGTCCCTGGATGTGGCTAGGGTTCTCTCTCTTCAATTCATTACTTGGGGTTAGATGACCATTTGGTATTTTTTTTTTTTTTTTTTTTTTTTAACTTTCATATTGTTTTGGTGAGGGCTGGAAGCAGGGTTTGATGCTGTGTAAAGATTTCACTCCGTGCAAATAGTGTCTTGAGAAAGATACATTCATGTTCAGTTTCAGAGAACTAGTGGATAGTTTCCTTTCTTTTGTGGGAGACTAAATTATGATAAGGAAGCTTCTATCCGAGTTCAAATATTCAAATGACTAAACCCCCTCACCCCGCCAAACCCCCCCCCCCCCAACAAACTACTGTTTGTTCCAGAATTCGACTTAATATATTGAATCTTAGATTGTAGTGTCACCAGTTTCCTTTTAGTTTTCAAGACCATGGCAGATATTATATTGAGGATATGATTAATCTGTTAATCATACTGTAAATAGAACCTCTGCCACACATTCAGTGTGATTAATGGTGTCTGGTTTCTATCACGCCTTCAATTGGGTAGGGTTCAAGGGTCTTGGTGAGCCCCATAGCTCACTGTACCTACCCCTGGCAGGGTGCTTAGTATGTTGTGTGACACTGAGTTCAGGTTGGTGTGAGCCCTACAGCTCAACCTGACCTGACATATAGCTTACCTTGCCCTGCAGCTCTTCAGAGAGCTGCAGGGCTGGGCAGCCAACCAGTTGGGCTTGTCTGCCTGGCTAGGCTGATGAGCAGGGCAGGGGTTAGTTAAATTTATCTTTTGGAGGAGTCCCTGGACAGAACATTTGCTAATTCCAGCTGGTTGTTATCCCAAATGGGATTGGTCCTTGATTCCAGCAGTTGCACATCCAGCTATATGCGTGACATGACAGGACATGTGCTTATTGGGTTCAAGGATTGGATCCCATCTCGCCATTAACTGAATGTATGCTAGGGGCCTAAGGTTTTCTGTAGTCATGGGTTTTGGGGAAAACAAAACAAAACACATCATTCTTACCTCTGAAAAAATAGCTATTTTGTTGTATTCTTTTCTCCTCTGTCACTTAATTCTGAACTTTGGGACTGTAGTTTCCATAAATGAATTCTAACTTCAGTACAAAATCTGAAAGATGTTGAAAAATAGGGCTTGGGGGATAACCGGTTTAAAAAACCAACAACCATATTCTTGCTGTTTGTATTCCCTTTTGTCATCAACGTTTCAGCAGCCTAAAACTTCTGAATTTGTCCTAATATATTGATGGTGCAAAAGAGTGGCACTTACACAATTCCAATACATGTTAAAGTGCTAAGAGCAGTATCTGTTGTGTTTATGTCCATAGTAGTTGGTTAGAAGCTATGTGAGGGGCATAGGAGTTAGTTTTGTGGGGAAAGGAGAGAAAACCATTAGGGGAGAAACAGTCTGGTTAAGATGGGTGTCTGTGAGTGTTTTCATTACAAAATTGACTTATTTAATATGAAATAGAAACATAGCTCTTAGAACAAAAATGGAAAAATGTCTATTTGATAAAACTGAATGTTTAATATTACAAGTGCTTTTCTAATAACCTCTTACTCTACCTTATGTTTACAAAACTAATTAGACCCTCTCCTACTACCACAGGTAAACAAACTTTTTGATTTCTCCCGTCCCGCCAATCTCTATTATTTTTTTAATATATCTTTCAAATATTCAAGGTGTTTTTCTCCTTATCTGGAAGATGTCTTACTATATCAGTTTGTCAGAGTCTTGTTTTAGAATTGTTTTCATGCATTGGATTGTAATATTATATTCAGCAATTTATTAAAAAAACCTTCTCCACTTATAAATAATCCATTATGTAAAATGTTTATGTATTGTTGTTATATGCAATAATTATGTTTACAGTACGTGGAAAAAAGTAATTACAGTGGGAAACATCTTTATATTTCTTCATATTTGGTTTGTTTTGTACATTTCCCAAGGTTAGTTTTCACTGCTTCTATTTTGTAGTCTTTTGGTAAGCAGAAATGTGGCTTGTTAAAGGGTAGTACAAACTTATTGGATTGTGATGCATATTTAGAAATATGTAATAAATCTACAGTTCAAGACGCAGTAGGAAGAATTAATTTGAATGGGTCACATGCTACATTATGTGTAAAATCAGGATTACATTCCGATTCTTTTGTTCTTTATTCTCAAAAAAGTATTTTGATGACTGAAAAGCCTTTCAGAAAAAAATATTACTGGTCGTGTAGCAAGATATACAAGCCTTAGATCTATGGCTAATTCCATGAAACTGAAAAGTGTAGCATAACTTCACTTTGCAAGCAGGAAATAAGGAATGTTATTTCTGCAAACATTAACAACTGAGATGTAATTCCATGGAAGATGAGCTTGGCTGAAGGCCAGGAAGGGCAGAGGAAAAAAAAAAAAAAGAGGAAAGAAAATCAAAATCCTGTTAGGCAAGGTTTTTCTTTTACACTGTTTAAGCATTCCATATTAGTCCACATTATATAAAATCCTTGAACAGTGGAAATATTTATCTTCTTAGAAGAATACACCAATGATGAAGAGCCCAATGGCATGCTGAAAGCTGAAGACAGTTATCTTTCAAACTCAAGTTAATTTGTCCTAGTTTCTTAGGAACATAAAATCTTCTGACACCCTGCAGATGAGCCTACATAATCTAAAATCTTGCCAGGTACTGCCCCCCTCCCCTTACTCTTCTTAAACAGATAAAAACTGCAAAAGTAAATAATTATAAGATGGTTCTAAACATTACCAAGGGGTGCCGTAACCAAAGACTAAGCACTTGTTAAATAGAGGTATGTATAATCTTAAGCGAGTTAAACTTGTAGAATAGTGTATTTTATCTAACTTTGCAGTTTTGACATTTGACAACTTTTAAGTTCAAACATATACTGTGGGCCAACAGCTCTACAATTCTACACCTTATTTTAAGTGTTGCTTTGGTTGCTATAGATTTCTTGGAGGAATGTGATCTTGGCAGTAGAGGTGCACTAATACATTGGTCCAGTATTGGATTGGCACCAATATAAAGGAAATTGCCTATGTCGGAAATTGGTCTGATGTGACAGATAATTTGCCTGATAAACGCTCATGTATGCATGCAGCCACATGCAGCATGTAGACTGCGAGGAGCACACCCTGGGAGCTTGGAGAGCTGCATTCAGCTGAAAAGTCTGTTGTGGTGGAAGGGGAGTTGTGAGGGAGGGAGTGTGGCAGAGGCTGGAAGAGGTGCTGGCCATTCAGGGTGGGGGGGCATGGGACAGAGCCATGGATCGTCTGGGGGGGTACAGGGTTTGGTGGGGCAGCTCCTGCCTCTGTGTGCACCCTGGGAAGGCATGATGAGGGGGGTGTGCCCCTGTATCTGCATAGGGCAGGGTGGGCTGCAGCTGCGGGCTGGGGCTGGGTGTCTCATTAGGCTCTACCTGGCAGGAGGGAGGCTGGGTTGTGTTGCACATGGGACAGGTGGCAGCAGTGCTGGGAGGGACCTATTCCCTCCCTCACCTTTCCCCCCCCCCCCACGCTCCTTCCCTCCCCTTGTATCACAATAGAATTACCAGCTTGACATAACTGATCTGATTCCAATACAGCTATCAGCCAATATGCCTCCTTAAAAATCAGCTATTGGTATCAGCCCCCAAAATCTCTATCGGTTCACCCCTACTTGCCAGAGAAACTGGTGAATGGGCAGGAGAAGATGGATATCATTGTCTCAGCCTGAGCTTGTGCAATCTGGACTAGCAGAGGATTCAAAGATCCTATTTAAAGAGTATTATCAAAAGAATAAAATGAAACATAACAGACTTTTTTTTACCAAAAAACAGTGCAAAGTAAAATGAGGCAAGGTGGCTGTGTGTTGCGTGGTTCTTAAAGAAAAGAAACTAATGCAGGTCCAGACTTCTCTTAAAGCAGGTTAGAGTGATGCCATTCTTTATTAAGCAGGGTACTCCATTTCACTGAACACAGAAAGGAAAAATAAGTTAACATATTGGAGTGAATGAAGTTCATGACGTAAGATGTTCTACTGACTAGGCTAGTTTTCACAAGCGTCAGGCTAGTAGGAATGTTCAGACTTGTACTGGTCACAACCAGTACTGGGGGGGAATTTGTGGGTTTGTTGTTGTTTTTTAATTATGCTTCATCTGAAAATAAAAGCAAGATTTATTTATACACTAATATCCAGATGCTTGGAATGTTTCCAGTTTGAGTCCTGTAGTTGAAATCTATTGATAAATTATTTCTGACTTTTTGGTAGTGGAAGAGAGAGTATTTTTGCACATTTGAGCATCAGCCATCTGTATAGGAAGAGAAAAATGCCTGGCACTTAGAACAGCTGGAGTCAGAAGCCCAGATATCACTAACCTGTGACAGGTCCTATAACAGACTTGGGGTGCATATAAGTAGTATATTTAGATTGCTCTAACTGAGTTTTGGGCCATCTAAATGGCTAGGTGTGCGAGCATTCACACTGACCTAAAGTTAGTTTTTGTCAGATGAGGCTGATTTTAGATTGGCATGGGTTAATTTGATCTAAAATGGGTTAACTCCAACCTAAAGGATGCTTGCATCTGTCCCAAGTGGATCCCTGGGGTTTGGAAAGCCCAGCCACTCTCCAGAGCCCCAGGGCTATGCTGTTTTTACCCTTGGATGCACCAGGCACCCCTTCTCCCCTCCTTCCATTACTTGCCTCCAGTTGCCTGCACCTCCTGTCAAAGGGCAAATGCTTGCACAAGGTCATCCTGACACAGATTTAGGTGACTTGAACTAAGCCACCTAAATGTGAGCTGGGTCCCACAAATGCTTGTTTGCAGCCTTAGATGTTTGAATTGATTTTTCTAATTTTTGCTTTTTGTACATTAAATGGGAGAAAATTTTCTCTGAGTTCTGTTGTTGTTCCATTTTTTATCCAAACTGCTTTTAGGACTTGAAATATTTCCTGGCATAAGATAACTGAACAGTGATGTAATCAAGGAAATGTTAGTATCCACCCTTTCTGAGTGCTGATCATAGTTGAGTATTATGCTTCAGAGGTTCTTCTAAGGGACAAAATATTACTTTTTCTAGTGCCCTTAAGCCTGAATTGGGATACTTTTGTGGTACGTGACAACAAAAACTTGTTCCTATTTTTTAGAGGTTACAGTTAGCCCATAGCAGTGATTCTCAACCTGTTTAGACTTGAGACACCCCTCCTCAGAAAATGCCAGCTCTTAGTTTTCACTTCAATTTTTAACTTCAGAAAAATAACAGAGTAATGTTTTCTGTTGCAAAGAACTCAGACTGCAACAGGTCAAAATGTTTTTAACTTTCTGGATTTCTGTTTGAAATCTCAGGGTTAGTTTGTGAATCATGTTTGCACACCCAATAGCTCTAACATTGTGTAGCACCTCATCCCACCTTTGACAGGATCTCTAGTCAACCAGGGGCATCACAGTATCTTTGGTTAACAAACACTTGCTTTTGGGTTATTTGGTGGCTGGTTTACAAAAGTGCAGCTGCTCAATACATTTGTTCTTTGAATCTGAAAGGCAGTATACAGAAATATAGCAAAAGGTAACATCAGTAATATCTATTAACCTAAAAATAGAATCTTACTAAATGTTAAATTAGTAAACTGAAACAAAATTCACTTACACCAGGAGTGTCAGTCATATGGCCCGCAGCCCAAATCTGGACCAGGCAACTGTTGTATCCAGGCCACTGGTAGTTCAGTGGGCTATGAGTGTATTCCCTCCACTCTGCTGCAGCACACCCTTGGCACTGCTGACTAGCCAGACCCCCATTCCACTGGGAACTGAGGGCATGCAGCTTCACGAATGCAGTGGGGACATACAGAAGCATCGATTCGCATTTAGTAAGAGCTCCATGCCTCTGCAGGTCCCCTACTCTGTGCAGCCCAAACATAACTTCATGCAGATGTGCATCCCTGACTACATGCCGCTGCCCAGCAGTGTAGAACTCTGGCCAGTCGGCAGTGCTAGGCAGCACAGAGCCAGGTTCATGTGTGTATAAGAAATTGGGGGCACATGGTGGCACGGAGCTGTGCCCAAATATAGCTTTTGCTGCTACACACCTGCAACTCACTAGTGCTGCCTGGCCAGAGTTCTGTAGTGCTACACACCCCTGTCACTTCGTGGATATGTTCTCCCAGATCCACACTGCAAGAACGTGGCTCCATGCAGCCTCATGCCCCTGGACCCATCCTGCCACCTGGCCAGTGCCACCCTAATGTGGCTTCATGGATCCAGTCTGGGGAAAGTTCCTGCAGTCCAAATCTAGCCCAGGGTTAGTTTGACACCCCTGAGTTAGATACATAAATATAGTTCTGTGCAGGTATTAATTGAGTGCTTGTTCAGCTGAATTTCTTTCCAAAAGAAAAGAGACGTATGCCCTCAGCTAATGACAGGGGTAATTTTCTTAAGCTGCCTTATCTGTGCATGGCATAGAGAGAACTCTTCATTTTGAAGTAATATTTTTGTTTTGGTTTTCTGTTATGTTTTGAGGATGCTGTGTAATGTTAACACCTGTTTCCTCTAATTGAGACTCCATTTTGCTTTATGTACTTAAGCATCAAAATCTAAAAGCATGTTTCATATTTTGCTCATTTTGTATCTGTTTCTCATGTTTTTTCTCCTTTTCAAAGCAAAGACTAAGTCATGTATCTGGTGTGCTGAATGCTCATCATATGTTTGCTGCCATAAAATGTGTTACTATCTCATGGCTGTTTGGTTATTGATTAACAACTTTGCCCCTGCTGTTTGAACCACTAATTTGTCCTAAAACAGGCTTCAATAGAAATTGCTGTTTCTTTATCCATCTCTGTCTCTTAAATGTATCCCTCTGTGTACTCTTTAGCATAATGTAATATAGTGTAGTGTAACATACTATAATGTTTAAATTACAGCTTCATATGTAAAATTGTATTATTGCTAAAGCTGTTTGTACTAGTTACAAAAGGTAGTGCAGATTGGTAAATATGCATATCTGAAAGGGCAAGTGATTAGATTTAGTGCCAGGCTATGTGAAATGCAGTCCACAAGTCAGAACCAGTTGTAATATTATCTATTCCAGGGGTAGGCAACATTTTTTTGGCTGGAATGTCGAAAAAACCCATAGTGTTTATCTTGTAAGGTACTGGAATGTCGGCACACCACAAAAACAAAACTGGGGCACAGGGGGTACATGGCAGGATGCACTGCATATTTAATACTATTAATAATTATTAATGTTGCTTTTTTAAAATTGTATCTTATTTTATTTTTTCACGGTAAATAGAGAGCTGGTGTCAGGCAGGGAGAGGGGGCTGCCCCAGAGCTTTGCTACTCAAGCCACAATGAGGGGCCCAGCAGCACTGGAGATGGGGCTCAGCTGGCCTGTGCAGCACCGCGGGGATGGGGCGCAGCCACCCTGTCCACGAAGGGATGCTGCCTGGCTGGGGCAGGATGCCGGGTTCAGGGGGCTTCTGCTTGTCTCTGTGTGTGCCAGGCACAGTGGGAGTGGGAGCTGCAACCACAGGTTGTTCCCTGGGCTCTGGGAACAACTGTCGCAGTTGGTGCTCAAAGCCAAGCCAGCCGGGAGCCTGCAGCACAGCAGCGCTGTGCATTGTCTGCCCTAGCTCTCGGTCCTTGAGGGGAGTTGTGGGTGGGCAAGGCTGGGACCTAGCCAGGCTGAGGCAGCTGCGGTGGCTGTTTCCAGCCTTCAGGGGGCTTCCGTGGCCAGGCCCCTGCACTGGGGACGGCTCTGCCCTGCCTGCACTGTGCCTAGCGTGCACAGCGATCCCAGAGAGGGAAGCCCTTGAGCCTGGCATCCTGCCCTATGCAGCATCCCCACGTGTGCAGGGTGGCTGCAGCCCATCCCTGAGGAGCTGCATGGGCCGCACCAGGCCCCACCATGGGTGCTGCTTGGCACCCCTGCCTGCCTACCCACTACAGCTCAAGCCTGCAGAGCCCAGGAGCAGCCCCTAGCTTCCTAAGGGCTTGACCAGGCTGGCCTGCCTTCGGCGCCTCCTCCCACACTGCCTGGCCCTAGCACTTGGCACATCAGGTGGGACAGGGTGTCTGCCTGCCTGGGCATCTCCCTCAAGGGGCCAGCTAGGTTGGAGGGTGCAGCCTGGGAGCGTGGGACAGGGGCAGTAGAGCACAGACAGCTTCCCTGCCCACATTCTTCTGGCTCCACTCCGGGGCCTGCCGTGGTACTATGATTTGCGCCTGCACAGGAGAGTCTGGAGCAACAACCTGAAAAAAACCCCCACAATTTCTTTGCATGCCTCCTGGCGTGCCAGGAAAAATGTCTCCACGTGCCACTGATGGCACGTGTGTCAGGGGTTTCTGAGCCCTGATCTAGTCGATGCCCATCTGGATGAAATGTCTCATTTCCTAATCACTCTCATTTTACTTTATACTGTTGTTTTAACTATATCACAACTGAAGATAGATGATTAATTTGTGGAAGATATATTTTTTTTTTTTTTTTTGAGGAGGTGTGGGGTAAGAGCAGTAAGGAAGTAAATAACCAGTAGATTTTATAGTTTGAGAATACGCATATTAGGTTTAACATATGAGGGGGGTAGCAGCTCTGGTCAGACATCATCTGGCACAGTTGGTTGTAGGTTCTCATTGGAAGAAAATTGTCAAATTTGAGCAAAGTCATTTTCAATGCTGGAATAATTGATTTACAAGATCAAATGACAAGATAACAGAGTTCTTCTCCACCTGAGAGTCCCCCCCCCCCTTTCCCCCTCCAGGATTTTGGTTTTCAAAGGGAATGAAAGTGCCTATGGAATTTTTATCAATATAATTTATTCTGCACAGAGTAAAATTTAGTATTGCATTCATTTTAATATTCTAGGCAATGTGACAAAAAATATTCTCCAAAATACGAGGTGAATATTTTTGTGTAGTCTGGCTATAAAGATAACCTTGGGAGATAATTATTCCTTTATACAAATCTCAGATAATTGTTTTATCAAATCTTATTATTTTGATACTTGTGAGAGATATTACTGTAATCTGATTATAAACAGCACTCCTTTTGGGGAGAAATATTTTGGTCAGTCAGATAAAAAAGGACACAGGAGAGTAGGGGAGAGAATTCCTTAGGATAGTGTTCACTTTGACTAAATTCCCAAAGCATTTGAGTGCTACAGCTTGAAAAACTTGCAGGTGCTTGGACTCTCAATTGCAGCCTGGTCACCTAGAGACAAAATCTTGGGAATCTCTCATGTTGGTTACAGCTCTGCCTACTAGGCTACAGAGATGTGATCTCTCCTGCTAGCCTGGGAATCTTGCACCTGGAAGGATGGAGGATGCCTCAGCCCTTCCAGGCTAAAGGGTAGCTGGGGCAGGGAGTGGAGAGATTAATCTGGTTTTGATTTAGGCTGAAGAGGGCTTTGAACCTGGGCCTCCCATTTCCTGGGTAACTGTTATATAAAAGGTGGATTCTTCATAAAGCTGAATTTAAAAAAACAAAACAAAACGAGAGCAAGCATGACAGCATTTCGCAAGGGGCCCAGTCCTGTGGGTGAGTAACCTAATAGTCTTAGATCTTAGATCAGTGGTGTTCAACCTTTTTGCCCAGCAGACTGGATGGCTGATGCCCGGTATGTCTGTGGACTGGATCTGGCTTGTGGTCCTAATCGGTACTTGGAGTGACAGGGCCTTATCTAGCCACATGAGGGAAGGGAGCTTGGCTTGACCCCAAGGTGGCCCCACAGAGGGGAAGGGGTCGGAGTTGTGGCCTGGTCCCAATCCAGGCACTGAAGGCTTGTAAAATTGGCAGACGTGGAGGTGTGGCAGATATTAATTGCTACTGTTCCCCCTCTACCAAATTTCCTGACTGAAGGGAGCACTGTGGGATGGATGTCATGGCTCTGTGAGCCACATTTGACCTGCAGGCTAGAAGTTGAGCTTTCCTGGTTTAGATGAATAACAAATAGTTGAATTTGTGGATTTCCAGGGACTTGATCAGCATTGAATAGGTGTACAGATTATACACTGTATAAGTACCACAATGGTATCTTGGAGGTGGGCTAAGATAGGCTGACTTATGGGCAGGATATGGTGATGCTGTCTAAAATTTGTGGTCAAGAGACTGTAGTCCATTTATACAACATCTGTCCACAAAAAATTAAAGAAGAAATACAACTGTGAACTTATAGCCCTTGCAAGTTTGAGAAAAGAGGTAGCACTAATACATTCTTCTCTAAAACCATCAGTCTTTTGGGCCTGATGCAATGGCCTGCAAAATGGTCATCTTGTTCCTGGCTATCTTCTGCTGCTTGATGATGTCAGTACTTTGCTCATGGTGTCTTATACTGCCTCTTCCATCTCTTGTTAAAAGAATCTCTTTGGCTTTTGGTCTTTGGTTTATTAATATACCATACTTCAGCCCCTCCCCCCAATTCTAGATTAACCTACTTGCTGTAGCAGAGAAACAAGTTTGTATTGTTTATTTGTGAGTTGATGCCCGTAGTTCTGTGGATTAAACTGTAGAAAAACTTCCTAGGAATTGTAAAAATCTTCCTAGGGATTACTATTTCAGCAAGAAAAACAACTTAAATCCAGAAAAGGCGTTCAGACATATTTTGCTGTTTCTACTGTCTGAAATGTGTTTATGGTACTAAAAACTATACCAGGACAGTATTCTGTGCAACATGATATTAAAAAAAAAATATATATCTTCCTTTCCATATAGGAACATACTGAGATTATTACATACAGTTCCAGCTATGTAAATGGAAGTCTTACAAAAGATTTTCCTTGTTAAATTATGGTAATTTGCTTGGCAAATGAAGGAAGTTGCTCAGTTTCTTTTATTAGTATGTCAAGAATATTCTTTTGAAACTATGACCCATCGTACTTTTCTGGAAAAAATGTTTAAGAAAAATCGATAACCTGAACATATATAAACCATATTCTGTAGTACCTTTTTTCCTTAACTACTACTTTTTTTTTAACATGAGATTCTTAGGCTTGAATATGTAACGATAACACTTAAGACAAAATTCCAGTAATTTTAATTATTGAGTTCTGTAATTGTATATATCCCAGTAAGGTCAAAACTGACTATGTGTAGGATTCTTTACTGCAGTTGCAGTTCTACCTCATAATTTTTTAAAGCTGTCTTAAGTTATCAATAATGGATATGTTTGTCAACGCTAGACATTTGACTGTTTGCCATGGAAGGATAGAAATCTTGTATCAATGCCTTAAGGAGAAATTTTTCAGGTGGTATTTTCACTGTTGGCCTAAGTCAATAGAATGCACATTTTGAAAACCTACATATTCTCAGGTATTGATCTTTTGCATTGTTTTATTTTATTTTTAATTTGACAGTGTCACATTCTTTTTAGTCCTATCATTAGTTCATTTCCATAGATTGTGATCCTTGATTATTAAAAGTTTTGGGTTTAGCCCTGTTGTGTTCAGTAAAATCCTGTTTCTTTTATCACTTACATATGTAATAAACTTTAAGCATTTGCTTCTGTGTTTCCAGGATGGAGCCTTGATTCTTTCCACAGCTGCATGTCGAAGATATTACCCAAATTATGGGTAATAGTTAATACTAAACTTTTTAACACTAAACCTCTCTTCTTCTTAAGTATCTGAAGCATTTGGGTAGGAAGTGTAACATTTCAAGTATAGTTAAATGAGATCAAAGTGTCTTGGATCTCTTTACCCAGGGACTTGAATGTTCTTCAGTATGTTTAATTTTTTTTATTCTACTTTAGAAACACAAGTACCAAAGCTTTAATCAAGTAGTTAATGAGTAATCTGTACTAAAATTATTTCTCAATAAATACTTTTTGCACCATGAAAATTCCTACCCCTGATCTTTTTCCTTATTTAATATCTTACTAACTGAAGATGAAAATGAGAGTTAATTGAAAGAACTGTATTACAAGAGGTACTCATCCCTCGAAGGCTTCTGTGTAATGCTGGTGAAGAAGGAAATCGGTCAAGTCCAAACAATGTGACTTTTATTGCTTTCCTCCAGCAATAATAAACCTTTGTACCTCAGTAAAAATTTTGTTTGCTTTTTTCAAAAGGACATGGTCAAGGATATTAGGCCAAATACTTTCTTTGCCAAACATTTTAATGCAGGAATGATTTGCATCAGGTAGTTCCTTTTTGAAAAACAATGGGAAAAGAACCTGGAACTGTTGATAATTTGTTTTAAAAAGACTCCTGTGTTGTTTTTTATGAGCAATATCTATATGCTATGTAGATAAAAGATTTTACATGATTTATTTACCTCACTTTTGGAATAAGTCTTCCTTCCATTCTTCCATTTTCCATCCTTTCTTCCTCTCGTAATTGCTTGCAATTTATTTCAGCTTTATTTTTCCCCCTAAAGGACTAGAAAAATAGAAAATGAAGTTTGAGTGGTTGCTGTTTGTCTCTTCCCCCCGGCGCCGCCTCCGAGATTTAATTGTATCTGGGGCCAAAGTACTTGAGAAATGTTCCCTGTAAATTGGAAAGAAGTATAATTCTTTGTGTTGTACAGCAAGCTATAAAACTTACTTTTAAAAAAAAATAATAGAATAGTTGCATGTACAGCAGAAGAAGACTTGGTCATGGTAATTAGTGTAGTTACTATCTCCAGATTAGATTATTCCTACATACCTGCCTAGATTTAAAAACCCGTGAGAAGTGGGGAGAGCGTGATCAGAAACTCGTTTAAACCTGTAACAGAACAGATAGTGTACATAAACCAGTTTGAAAATGGCTGAAAATGGTTTGAGATGCACCTGGTTGAATGTAGTATCTGACTAACTGGTTTGGCTCAAACTGGTTTGTGGGGACAGTGTCTGTCCCAGACCCCTTTCTGGTTTAACTTTAAACCAGAGTCCCTCAGCATCCCAGATGTTTTGCAGCCCTGGGTGGGGCTCTCTGCTTCAGAGAGCTAGACTGGCCCCTCCCCTCTGCTCCCTGGCTGGAGCTCTGGCAGAGACTGCAAGTACAGCAGCATCTGCCTGGATTCCCCCCTCCTCTCTACCACAGCATGGACCATAGTCATCATGTGGTATGCTAGTGCTAGGCTTGTCAGCTGGGGGTACGTATACACCCAACGGTACTTTGAAAGGTCCCAGAAAGGTACGAGGGGGAGGATGGGATGGAATGGAATGCCGCTACTCCGTGCTGTTGCCTCACAGGAACAGGGCCATAAAGACATTGCACTGCCACTGCTCACTACCCCCCTGCTCTGCATCTGGCCACTCGCCACCCTCCCCACCCCTCCAGGGTCCACTTGTTAAAAAGGGGGCCGCCAGGGGTATGCTTTTTAAAAAAAGGTTGAAAGCTCTGTGCTAGCTAATGCTAAGAGGTGTCTGTGTAAAGCAAGCTGGACAATGTCTGCCCAGGGCTTTTTGGAGCTAAGAGAAGAGCTTGAACTGATGACAGTGGCTTTTGTTTTCTTGGTAGGCTGATAAACACTGTGCAACTCTCTTCTCTGTAAGCAAATGTGGTGTAACTCCCTGATGGTTCCACTGTTGGTCAGGAGCAGCGAAGCGGGGTGGGGAACCTGTACCCTAATCGGAGCATCCTGCCAGGGCCCGGCCAGCCTCCCCCCCCACCCCAGTTTAACACTGTGGAAGGGAAGGGGGTCTTGCTCTAGCACCCCCCGGATTGTAGCCTGAGCCACTGCAGACAAGTGCAGTCTAGAGGGGATGTCTTTTCGGTTACAAACTGATTCAGCCTAGCGAGGTTAGATTAATGTGCAGCAATTGAATCAATTCAGGCTCAGGCTTTTTGAATATCTGTCCCTAGCCTTTGAGAATAATCCAAACAAAGTGAATTAAGGAAGAAATGCTTCTTAACAGCAGCACACAAACTTTAGAGCATCACTACAAAAAAAAAAACAAACCAAAACAAAACCCCCAAAATGGGAAGAATAATTTTTTGGGGGTCATGATCAAAAAGACAGCATCTCTGGTATAGCATTATTAAGAGAATGTTGAACAAAAGAGAGCTTTGTAAAATTAACATTTGTGGACTGATTTCACCCAGAGTAGGATCAAGAAGAATCTAACCTCTTTAGACCTCTTGCTTCTTGCACACATTTTGTAGTTTTGTGTGTTCCCATGCATATGTGTACATTGTAGTATACACTGTTTAAATTCTTTGTAGACAGACACATTAAAGTACATACAAAAATACTAGTGACACCAAAGTGCTTTTAAAATGAAAAGTGAAAGTGTCTGGCTTTATTTGAAGGAAGATGTATTCAACTGATAATATAATACCATGCATTAAAAATAGACAAATAAGACTCAAATATAATGAATGCATTACCCCTGGAGTACAAAATCCATTTAAAAATGGAGCTTGGATTTGTAAAATTTGTCTAAAGGGTCTTGACTTCCAACTAATCATAAAAAAGAAACCCACATCAAATCATCTGTTTTATGGGGGAAAACAAAACCCGTATCATATGGCTGACCGCAAGAAATTCTTGAGTAAACTCAAGAAAATATTAATATTAAAGTAGTTCTGTGGAGCCTAATTGAATGGAATTTTATGTTGTGAATTTAAAAGAACTCTTAGAAGACCAGAGGGAGTACAAAGAGTACCTTTTTAAACTTTCTTTTTCTTCTTTTCTAACTAAATTATACTTTGTGCTCTTTGAATATTATTTTAACTTGAAACACCTAGATGTTGGACTGTCAGTCTTACAGGTACCAGTCTTTTTTTTTTTCTTTTTCTCTTTCTTTTTTTCTTTAGTTTATGTTAAATATTTCTTGGTTCTGAAGTATAGCAGGCCCTGTTAGTCTTTTAGTATCAGTGTTGTCTTAAGCTCAAACACCAGCTTTTTATCGTTTGTTTGGTGTTGGTAACATCTAAAATATAATGTTTCTACAGTGACCTTTTAATTTAATTAAAGTAGTTCAGAGATGATTTGTTAGGTTAAAGTAGTATGGATTTACTAATTATGCTTTTGAAAGTATTTAACTGTAGTTATTTCTACAAGATTTTGTGGTTATAATGTTTATGTACAATTGCTCCCTACAAAAAATTTACATGTAATGTTTAAAGAGTAATAAAAAGTTTCTGGGCATCTCATTTTCATTGTGGAAGAGAAGTTTCTTAAAAACAGTTTGTAGTGTATTTAATCTTTAATTCCAAGCAGACGAACAGAAAAGTAGAGCCTTTATTTCATTTTGAACTGTTTTTAATTCAATATGGGTGCATGTTGTAGAGTCTGAGTTCTTATAAAATTTACTATAAAAATCAAGTACATATTTTAAATTCTAAATAGGGCTAAAAATGATGGAGATTAAAAGAAAATAGTGTTTCTGAAAGCAGACTGGTAATTTTTCTCTTTTGTTCTTACCATGTCATATCTCTAGGAGAGTCAAAAATACAAAACCAGGTATTCACAGAGAAATTTACAAGGACATTTGAGCCAATCCTAAGGCTGGAAGAAGTATTACTTTTTAGGGTGTCTTATAGAAAACCCAGCAAGTCAAAAGTCAAAAAATAATTGTCTCGAATTACAAAGGACCTTCCTATGTAGGTATGGGGGAGACCCGGGGAAGAGAGTGGGTGAGACTGCACAGCTTGTTTTCCCCCTTCCTCCCTGTTCCTCCTACCTGGAAATGTGTTTTTTTTTTCCTCTTGGCCTTAGGGAATAGAGCTAAGAAAAGTGGCATCAAACTGAAGCAGAAGAAATTAAGCTTTGAGATTAAAAGAAGCTTTCAGACTATGAGGGTGGTCAAGCATTAGAACAGTTTATGTAGAGAAGTTGTGGTCTCTTTCAGGACATTTTCAGGAGTAGGTGAGACAGACTTGGCTGGGATGGTTTAATCAGGGATGATCCTGGCTTGACCAGGGGGCCAGGCTAGATAACCTTGTTAGGTCACTTCCAACATCACTTTCCTGTGATTGTATCTTGTGCCTGAGTACCCTCAGAGTCAGAATTTTTTCCTAATCTTCAGCCTAAATTTCCTCTTAAATTTTCCCTTTTGTAGTTTGAGGCCATTGCTTCTAGTCCTGTTCTCTACTGCCCTTCAGGTGGTTGAAGGCTGTTATCAAATCCACCTTTAATCATCACTTCTCCAGACCAACTAACCCTAGCTCTTTTATCCTTTCCTCATAAATCATGCTTCCCAGGCCTCCTAATCTCTTCTGTCACTCTCTACTGGATTCTCTCTAATCTGTCCGTACCTTTCTTGTGTTGGGCCCAAAAGTTCTCCAAGTGAGGTTTTACCAATGTTGAAAAGAGAAGAAGAACCACTTCCTTTGATTTGCAAGAGATACTGCTGTTAATTCACTCCTGTGCACTGTTGGCTTTTTTTTTTGGCAACAAGAGCACACTGTTGGCTCATTTAGTTTATGGTCTGCTGTAATCCTCAGGTCTTTCTCTGCAGTACCCAGCCTAACCAGTCATTCACCAATCTGTGTTTGTGCATGCAATTATTCTGTCTCAAGTGGAGGACTTTGCACTTGTCCTGGTTGAATACCTACCATATGATTGATTGCAGAGAATTTCTCCAGTTTATTTATGTTGTTTTGGATAGTAGCCCTACCTTCCAGAGAATCTGCAGCTCTTCACAATTTGGTGTCCACAGATTTACTAAGCATGCAGTTAATCCCAGCATCTGAATTATTAATGAAGACATTAGCAATGATCCTAGTCCTCTATGTACTTCACAGTGGATTCTTAGAGGATCCGTTTCATGCTCTTTCCATGTATCAAGATCAGATTTACTGGTCTGTAGTCCTCTGCATTCTTCTCCTCTTTCTTAAAGATTTGTACTGTTTGCCCTTTCCTAGTTGTCTGGGACCTCACTCAACCCCTACAAAATTCTCAAAGAGGATAGCCAATGGCTCTGAAATTATCACAGCCAGTTCCATTAGTAACTTATGGTACATGCCATCCAGCCCTGCTGACTTGAAAACCTCTAGCTTCTCTAAATAATTCCTAACCTGTTGTGTCCTTGCCCTAAGCTTTTCCAACTTGATCCAACCAGCTATATATCCATTTTACAGCACTCGCATCTTGTCTGCATTTCCTTAGCTTAGTAATGAGTGTCTTGGGAGAAAAGTCTTGAAGAAAAGTTGGATCCATTCACATCGGACTAAAAGCTAGTGCAGGAAGTAAAAGGTAAAATTGCAGAAGAAAATATCTTTTATTTAAATCTTCCTGAGAGATCTAATTTTAATACAGTGTCAGTTTGCTTCAGAGACTGTTGTGGTTAAAGTAAAAAGATGTACAGTTACTTGAAATCAGATTTTACTTTAAATCTCGTATTACTTTTTTGAGACTAGCATTCTTTCATACAAGTATTTTTGAAAGGTGAGATACTTACATTATCAGCTTAAAACAGAGGTGTTCAAGTAATTCCTTTTTACTGCAAATGTTTTCTCCCCCTTTTCTGCCCAAATTTAGAATATTCCAGACTAGTTTCTTAAGATGAAGAACATTTTAATATATCTTGGAAGTGTGTATTTTATACTTGGTTTCTGAGGTTAGCTTGACATTAAAATTGGATGGCTGTTTTGCACTTATACATTTCTGTTAGTGAAATAACTAACTATTGCACCGGAATGCCAACAATAAGAATTTGAATGACAGATAATTCTTAGGCAAAGGATGAGTAAGTGTTCCATACATCTCTGAGCAGAATTTATAAACTAGGAAAGAAATATTTGTAGTCTCATCAAGTGTTGTAACACAGTTGTAGAGATTTTTTGGTCCATTGAGTTTGTTGTTTAATTTCAGACATGATGCAACAAACTGGTTACTATAATGGTTGGCTGTTGTTAAATCATGGGCCTCATACAGGTCCTTCTGAATTTTTTTAGGGGTGGCTGCTCAGAGTCTCTCAAACTGTGTTGTTAAGCTTTTGTTAGTTTCAGTATATGTTCTAGCACTTTCTTTTCTTGGCCTCTTAGGGTGAGTCTGTTATGTCATTTAGAATCAACACTGAGGCTACAGACACATTTAATTTGTCTTAGCATAAGCCATTTTATCCTGGGAAAAGGTGTAGTCAATTCAGACTTCCATGCCTGTTGTCCTGAGAAATTCTGGAAAGGTTCATGGAAGAAGCAGTACTAACAGCTTATTGGGGCATTGCAAAGAACATCTGAGAATTATACCAGGATTGCATCACTGAATCGATGGCAGAAAAGCAACAGTGCATTCTCCCTAGATCCTGATTAGAAGGACAACGTGTGTGTATGCCAATCTTGAGATATTTTTGTTCAGGGACAAATGCAATGCCTGTTTCTAGCCTGAGTCATCCTTAACCATTCTGAATCATGTAAGCTGTCCATCCTTGTTTGTCACCTTTCCAAATATAGAAGAGGAGACAAGTAATGAGCAGACTGATTAACCGTAGGGCTGTGCTTGAGCTCTTCTGGGAATTACTCTGCCCGCTTCTTGTTTTTCTTCTGTGCTTGGCTTTGTTTACAGGCAGTGCTGATAGAAAATAGAGTACAGAAAAGCCAGTAATCAGGTGCTGGTAGAATTCCTGTGTTCAGGTGATTATCAAAGACATTTCAGGTTTGGGTAGGAGAGCTTGATCTGCTGGCATCAGCACCTGAGAACTTCTAGGGTAATAGATGGCTACCAAGAGCTGATTGTAAGGTTTACTGCAAAAGATGGTGGGTCTGGGAAGTGATTAAGAAGCAGTATGACCATATATTCTGGCACTGTTTCTCAACATAAACTTTGCCTGTTATCTTCTTTACTCATCTCTTCTTCCCTAAAAGTGCTGGTAAGATCTCCCTCCCCCTAAAATGATCCTGATACCAATTAAAACAAAGTACTCCTGATTTTAGCATATCCTTGTGTAGTACTCTACCATTATGAGTGGTTTACAATTTCCTTATTTTAGGGAGATGCAATAGTAGGAATACATATTACACAGACTTTGCAAAAAGGTATTCTTAAACATTTACCTTTTATTTTAAACAGCACATGAGAGGTACAGATGTAGACAAAGCAATAAAACACCTATATTGCTTTTCTTGTCTTGGTTCTCTCACTACTTTGAACATTTTTGAGTTTAACTTGGAGTCCTCTGTGGTATCCAAAATCTCCCCCACTCCCCTAAAAAAGAAAAATTAAATGTAATGGATGTTTGAGCAGGAGGATCTTTGTATCCATTAGAGTAGTTCCTATGGCCTTGAGAGGATGGAGAAGTAGAACAGTTGGCCCTAGTTTGTAGAAGAAAGGTACAGGAAAACTGAGAGAAGTTTTAATATGAAAATAAACAGCGCTGTGAAACTTTCTTCAAACTGTATGTAGGTTTTGGACTTTGAGATTTTTTTTTTCTTTCTGCAAATAGATTAACCTGGGTGTGTATGAATGTGGTTCTGGAACTGCATTTACGTGAGATCAACCTGGTTTAAGTCAGTTTATGCTCAAGGTTTATCTAAAGTAGAGTAATGCATTTATGCATTGCCTTTAAGGGAGTAATGAGAAATGTAAAACTTTGTTAAACACAAAGGAGAGCTAATGGAGTGATTCAGAAGTTCTGTATGTTATCGACAGTGTCTTTAAGCCTTTGTGAGCATGTCTACACAAGATGCCTTGAGTGTAGTAGTCTAATTTTACTGCGCATTAACACAATAAGCAAAACTTGCTCTAAAGCACAGTAGAATTAGTTTACTGTGCATTAGTGTCACAAAAAAGTGTGCGCCAGTATAGTGCTGATTACAGCACATTAAGTTTAGGTCCTCTAATTATAGGTACTAAATGTAATGTGCCATAATTATGGCACATTATTGAACGTGTAGACATGTCCTGTGACATGTAGTTATTTTAAATGCCTTTAACTTGTGATATGGACTTCTTTCCTTTGAAGAACAATTTTAGCTTGGTTTTAGTGGTGAATCTTATGTAATATAAAAAAAAATATTTGTGTTCTTAGGGTTGAATTGTATTTTTCTTTACATCTACATAGCAGGTTACATGGCTGTTTTTAGCCACTCCTTTACTCTTTGGACCTGCAAGTTTGTACAGTTAGACTAGGGGTAGTCTGTACATATATATAGCACATAGCCAAGCTATATATGAACTTCAGTGGAAAACTTGGGAATTAAAAATGCACTGTGCTGGGAAGTCAGAGGTGCAGATTCAAACCTTCTTAAGTTGAGCTAGGGCCTAGAATGTGGATTTCCATCTTGGGCAAGTGTCCTAACCATTTAATCATTGAGGCTAACATAGTAGGGCCCACCACTGTACCAACACTTGCTAGTCATGGCATTTTGACTGCTTACATTTTCAGGAATGAGACACCAGTGCACATACGTAACAGGTATGTGCATGTAGCTGCTTGTGTGTGGCCTATGTACAGCCTACTTCACATATACAAGTCTTATATTTATTTGGGTCTGTGGTGCAGAGGAAATAGAGCTGCTACCTACATACAAGGCATTTTGACACTTAGAATACTAACAATTGGATACATAAAAGGAATCCCATCCTTAATTTGTTATATAAAAAAAATTAAAAAAACTATAAGCTGTAACATTATAGGTAGATATCCTAATGAAAGGAAAAATCCTAAGTCATATAGACTTTAAAAATATTTTAGTAGAGCTGGGGAAAGGTTTCTTTTCCACTGAAATCTTCTTTGACTGCAAGTGACTTTTTGACTTGCTTAGTAATGATGAATTCTGGATTTTGGACAACTTGAATATTTTGTTGAAAAAATATGTGTGTGTGAAGGGTGGAAGATCAGTTCTTCTGTGGTCAGATCTCTTTCCTGAGTTCTTGCAGTCTCTCTTTCCTCCTACCCCACATAAGCCATTTGGAACTACAAGAGCTCTGCTGAGGGTAGAACCAAAACCAGAAACCAGCAGGACAGAGAAGGTCCTACTGGCCATCTATTGTGGCTTCAGGTATCTGTAAAAGGAAACAACAAAATAATTGAAGATCTTACCCTAAGATAGCTACATTTTAAAAACTGACATGTCTTTTGTAGCTGTTGTTATTTCTGTTTTGATTTAACTTATTGTGTAACTCTCTTGGGCTTTCCCTGCATTTTTGGGATAAACTCAAAGAAAAAGTTGAGTCTTGGATCATTCTCATTTATGTTTACCTAATATTGATGATTATAAAAAAAAAAATCTATTTTACCATTATCTGATAATATTTGATCAGTTGTTTGATCGTGTTTGTGGATGTGTGGGTTCTTTTTTCGGACTGGTCAGATACTCCGCCCTAGTTTTACATTCCCTTAATAGTTCAGAAAGTTCTAGGAAATGTGTTTTTTTGTTTGTTTGTTTGTTTGTTTTGTTTTGTTTCATTTTGTTTTGTTTTTTTTTCCTGGTAGAAACATATTATTGTTCACTGATGGTTTGAATTTTGCCCCTTTGAAGTATATTTGTAATTCTAGTCCTGGAAAATCTGGAATTTGTCTTGCCACGCTTCCAACTAGCAGAAACATTCTTTCCTCTCACCAGTGTGTTACTACCTGCTTCAGTTCTGCTTACTGCCTACTTCATTTTGAGGGCCTTTACTTACAGGCAATCATGTCTATCATTTTGATGAGAAAGTGTGTGTTAATTAAAGAACAAACAAACAAAGTCTTCCAAGAATAAATATTCTCAGTGAAATACCATTTTTATGATGTGCATACTTGGTTTATTCTAAAAATGTGAGTCTAACATGCAGTAACCAAGTAACATACAGTCATAGTCATTAACCTGACAATGTAATAATAATGATTCAGAGTAAATTTCCCAAAGTTCATCAAGAAATAGTACTTGGGACCACCAGAATTGCTGTGATCAGACTAAATATAGCATTTTAATTATAGTTGCTACAAATCTTAAAAAGACATGATAATCCAAGTGAACATGTGGACTGGACCAGAGTTCATTATTTCAAGATGATCATAAAGAAGCATTTTTAAAGTTTATTAAAATATTTTATTTAAAAAAAACCCTAAAATGATATTAAATACTTCAATGAAATGCTAAATCTAAAATCCAAAAATATATTTTTTAAATCAATAAATCTATATACTTAAAAAGTATGTTGTACTGAAGCTAACTCAAGTGTTTGGACACTGAGGTGGGTGCTGAGAGGGAAGGCTAATGTGATTTTTTACATAGCTTCCAAGAGCTTAGTAGAGGCCTTCAAAAGAGAACCAGGGACAGTGGATTATTTTAGCCCACCTTCTGTGTTCCAGACAGAGGGATCTTTGAACAGTCCCCTGGATCCCAGCCTCTACTTTTTGCTTTGTGTCATTGGGTCCGACAGTTTCTAATTTTGGGGGTCTCTGCAGCTATGAAGAAGACGTCTAAATTTTGTTCCAAGTAAGAATTGCAGTGATATTTACAGCTCTAATTATGCCTTCCTCTGTATTGGTGAAATAATCACTTCTTTTGTTGTGACTATATTTAAAGTAATGTGGGGGGAGGGAGGGGAAGGGAGTAATCTAATGATTAAAAGAATCAAGAGCATAAGATGTATGAACAGTTTGAGTTTCAGGAGCAGATACTTTTATCCATCTATCTCTGCTTAGCTGCTTCTGGTGACATGCTGAATATATGTGGGGAAAAATACGTATTGGAATGGGGCAGGATGCATAAGTACAAGAGCATATACACAAACAGTACTTCTACTGTATTTCTGTCACGTATAGAGTAATACTAATTAGGAAGAGATTAATTCCTCTTCCTCGACTCCATATAGTTTTCATCTGCCTTGACTGAAGAAACATAGATGGGATTTACTTTAGAGTTCATCATGTTTAGTCTTCTATTTGTGGATTTCTAGAGAGTGAGAGGATCTGATTGGGTTGGAAAGTCTAATACGTACAACTCAGTCTTCATTACAGATTATAAGAGGTGGATATTTTGTTTTGATGCATTCAGAAAAAGTTTTGAACACAGATGCTGGGAGTCATATATGCCTCCATTTTTCTTGTCACTGTTTACTATAGCCTGTCCTACTAGATTTTTTTATATTTTTCTGCAAGAAGATTTGAACTTAGCCAGATGTAATTTGATACTCTAAAAATTGATTTCTGCTTTCCAAAAACAAGTGTGATATTTTGTTTTGTTTAATACTAGCATAGAAAGATTTATTATTGCTTACTTGCTTCACAGCTGCTCACTATAGCCTGTGGATTAGTCTTCAAAAAGACCTTGCTCGATATTACTTGTCAGACCTGAAAAATGTTTAGGAAAGTTGCACATGCTTGCCTGTCTTATGGGTCTATCTGTTTTTCCCTGGGTCTGGTAGGGTAGATGTTTACAACAAGTATGGAATAACCTTGCCAAACTTTATAATTGTTGGTAAAGGATTTTAAACAGAAGCCATATTATGTAAGTGAGACTGTTGTTGCACTTGTCCAAGATGCTTTTGGGATTTGGCATTTTATTTGGATTTGAGAGAAGAGTAGTATGGAAAATCATAATAAATTTCCAAAGTAAAGACTCAGCACTCTAAGTAGGACAGTTTCATGGAAGGTGAGATTTGTACCTATAAGGAGCACAACTAGATGAGTCCACAAATGAGCACAATTCATTTATATTATTATTTGTTTAAACACAAATAAAAACAGCATTCACTTGTGGTGTTAATGTCCCTTATTTATTCAAAGCCACATTTGGAAATGTGAATGCCAGTCCTGCATTAATTTTTAATAGCTTTATCAGTGACCTAATTTGGAAATATAAACTCAATGCCTTCACTGGTATATTCATAACTTGTAACTTTTGGTTCCTACTTCTAATATAATAGTCTTTATTAGCTCCCAGGGTGTATTTTGTATCGCAGGACAGAGTGCTCCTTTTTAAAAGCTCCAGTCCACTTAAGTAAATTTATTTATTATTTCAGCTGACCAATGATATATAGAGCATTATTGGTTTTAAATGCATGCAAGAAATAAGGGTGTTTGAATGAGAATGGCACCTTACTACCTAAGCCCACCAGGAAAACAAGGTTGTTTACAGGTATAGTCATATAATGTTACTGCATTAAGGGATTAGTCACATGATGAATTTCCCAGGGTAACCTGGTGACGTACTGCAATATGTTAGTAAGCCTTCTATGAGTCCTGTTTACAATTTTAGTAGTTAAAGAACTGTAATTTAGGGCAGGTATGAACTCATAAACTGCTTTGTTAAAACCTTTTTGTTTAGAGGAATGTAATTGTTTTCATGGGTTTGCTCTGTTACAAATTTTGCCTGCATATTTCTAAAACTTGTATCTGACTATAACTGAATTCCCAGATGCTGTTTCTATAAACTGGGTTAGTGAATTGTACGTTATGTTCTTACAGATAATTTAAAGCAAACAAAGTGGCTGTTTGCTTTATAAATTGTTTGTTTTAACAAATGTCATGTTTATATTGTTCTCGGATATATTGGAGGAGCTGTTAAATGAAACAAGAAAATATTTTAACATGTAAATGAACATAGTAAAAGCATGCTATCAAAAGTACATGTTTAATGTTGAGATAAAATGGGACCTCTAACTCAAAAAAGTGCAAAGGAGGAGTCTATATTGTATTTTATCAGCACTATCATTAAATTGCACACATTACTAAATTCTCTCACATATATTCTCTCTATATAGTAGAGTGAGAGGGGGAGAGAGAATTATAAACAGTTGTTATACAGAAACGTTTTGGATGGAAGAAAGTTAGTGACAAAAAGGCTTCTTGGAGTGATGAAGCATTTTTTTTTTAGTACAAACTGTTTGCAAAAATGAGTCACCTTGAAAATTAGCCTTTTTATACAATATATGGATAAAGCAACTCTAACCACTGGTAAGAGTATATCTAAACTGGTAAGATGAACATTGTTTTTTATTTTTCCCTGTAGTACACATTTTTGCTTCCATAAACTGGTTTGCTAGGTTTTATTTATTTATGGTAACTTCTTAATATTATTTTTAATATGATGGAAACTATAGCTTCATTGCCAGAATATATTACAGAAAGCCTTGTTCATAATAAAGGATTCAGCAAATAGTATTTTGAGTCTTTCTCATTTTTTATTATATATGCACCATTTCGTTTTCTGAAATTCTTAGTTTAAAATATAAATCTACCAAAATAGACTAATCAAAGCAAAATATTTTTTGGTATCTTTTACTTTAAAATAATATTCCTCATGTTGACATTTCAAACAAGCTTAGCAAACCAGTGTTGGCTCGAATTATTTGGATGGTTTGCATTTTTTTCCCTTTTGGAGGGGGAGGGGAAAGAGATATTTTGAGATGATGACTTGGTTTTGATTATATTGGTATACAAAATTCCAGTCAGTTTCATGGCTTCTGTGTACTGAGCACTAGACTTCACAATAGTTCACTCGCTTTTACATAAAATATATTTACTTATGCATTTTACCCCTACTCCCGAATCTGGTGAGAATTTCTTTTTTTCATAAGCAGTTGTTTCCACTTTAGAATTGTAGTGCTTTTTTTTTTTTTTATTCCCATTTTTATTTCAAGACAAAGTTTTTTGAAAGTAAAGATGATCAGCATTTCATTATCTTTTTTTTTTAATTTGATTGAATATTAACATTTTTCAAAAATATTAACGATGAGGGACAAGTAAAAATGTTGATAATTTGTAAAATGGGTTACATCTATTCAAGCAATTAGTTGACAAATTTATTGCATTTCTGCCTCTTCATATATTTTTTAATAGCAAATATTTGCCCATTTGACATTTTTGTTCTTTAATTTCCAGGCACAGGTACTTTTGGGCGGGTTCACCTGGTGAAAGAAAAAATGGCCAAACGTTACTTTGCACTGAAAGTAATGAGCATTCCAGATGTCATTCGGCTAAAACAAGAGCAGCATGTGCATAATGAAAAGTCAGTCTTAAAAGAAGTCAATCACCCATTTCTGATCAGATTGTAAGTTTCTCTTCAAACTTTATTTTTTTTCTTTGGTGTTCAGTCCATTCAGTGTCATTTTTAGACTAAGACAAATCCAAGGGCCATGTTTACCAGTATGTTCTTAAAACTATGTACAGATGTTCATTTTCTCCTGGAAGAATTGTCATTATTTAGGTAGGAACCACAAGTGTGTACAAACATTCAAGATTTTCTCTTGGAGCAAAAATGGCCAATAAGCTGAAGGGGGGCATGCAACGGGAAGCAGGCTGGCTGGGACCTGTGGTCAGGGAGGCTCTCCTAGGACTGGTGGAGCAAAATCCCCCCTGCTCTTAGGTCCTACATTTCAGAGCTGGGACCTTAGTGTAGGGAGCAGCACTGCAAGTACCCTGCCTGCTTCCTGCACTGGAGTTCCTGGTGTGAGTAGCAGGTAGGAGCTCTGCCTCTTTCCCTTGCAGAAAGGCCTGAGAAGGAAGGGAGCAAAGCACCCAACCCCTGCCCCAAGCTGGGTGCTGCCTGGTTTGGGAAAGAGGTAGGGGGCAATGACCAGTACGTCTCTCCCCTCTGGATCCAGTAAGAGAGAGGAGCAGCCATTCTTGTCTCCTGCCTCTTCCACGCTGGATTCTGCCCGGCTAGGAGTAGGGATTGAGGGCTTCACCCAGTGCTTCTTGTACTGTACTACTGAGGCAGGTGCAGGGAGTCTTTTCTTGCTGCTGTATTTCCCCCTGGGGACCAGAGGGAGGAGCAGGCACTTCTCTTTCCTCGCCTTCTCCGGACTGGAGTCACTGTGGTTTCAGGAACTTTGGAGAGAAGGGAGGCTGGAGACTGAATGTCTGTAGTGTTCCCTCACCCAGAAGGACTTCTACTAACAGAAATGTCTCAAAAATTTCCACCATCAGAAATTGATGTCTGTTCATGACCTAAATGCTTTATGGTGCTTTAATGATGTAAAGCAGCTGTGAACCTGCATGGACTAGATAGTTAATTTCAGATTACTGCTACTTTGCAACATCCAAATAGCACAGGCCACCTGGGGCATCCTGGAGAATCCAGCTGCACACTTCTTTGTTTGAAGCACCTTGGTTTTAAAATAAACAAGTAACTTCTGATAAGAAAACATGAATTTGGCCCTCTGCTGTTTAAAAATCCAAAGGAAGATGGATTTCTTTCCTTCTACTCTTAAAAACAAAAACAAAAAAACCTGCAGAAAAAAACACTAAACAAAAAGGTCATCTGTTGAAAGGACATAGGAATAGAACTATAGATTCACATTCACTGGTGGCTTCCTCCAAATATGATAGAGGGCGTTTGCACTGCTGCCTTTGAGGTGTTTTTACTATGCACAGTATAAAGCATAAAATTAGAGCTCAATCTGCCATATTTCAAAGTCAGTTTATTTTAGTTTCTTTCCTAATAGATGTATGGATTCTCAATACAGCATTGCAAGTGTGTAGTGTGTAACGGATAGGTTTTTTACTTGGATGCAGATTTATTAAATCACATAGCCTGGCTGCTCTGCCCCATGAATAAACGTGGATGCCACTGAAATTAGCAAGCTTCTTTGTAATGGCATGTGTTTCCCCCTCACTCAACTGATTCTAGACATTCTTCATCTCTTGCAATATTAATGGAGATATGCAAGTATAGATATGGAGATCTGAGATTCTGTAATGGAGAGCAGTGCAGTAGTAAATCCAAATTGGATGCAGAACCTGCAGTTTCTTAAATGCATGTAATTTTTTCGAACTCTGGCCTCATTGTGACTTGCAGTAAAATATTTACTGCAAAACTATCACATGTTTGAAGTGAAAGAGCATGATTTTAAATATTGAACCAATAATTTGTCATAGTGTTCCAGCTGAAAGAATAATCAGCATTTCCTGCTTCCCCAAGGGCAGGAGAAAAAAAAATCTTTTAAAAGATTATGGTTAGCTCATTAGAATGGCATATTGCCAGGGCTTTCTACACTGGATGGAAATTAAACATGTCAGAGTTATTGTATTTCTCTTCTCCATATGGTAATGTCAAACTTTGCTGTTGTTTTTAGCAGGTAGATTAGTCTGTCTCAGAGCATGAGAAAAACAGCTAAAGCTTGAAAGCAAGGGAAGAAATGCTAGTGTTAGCTATATCTATGTTTAGGGAGCTGATGAAAGTTAAATTAAAAATGAAATTGTACATTTTAATTGTACATTTTTCTTGCTTGTACTGTGCCTAGCATAATAGAACCAAATCTTGATTTGTTAAATTTTATAAATGATTTCCTTCTAATTTTTATTTTCTGGATTTTAGAAAAATACCTTTTTCTGTCTCTGGAAGGAAAAGCCAATTTATTTGTGTCTGGGTCAGTGATTCCCAACCAGGATGCCATGGCACACTAGAATGTCATGAAATCCTTTAAAGGGTGTTGCTCAATATTAGTTTTGTTTGTAAACCTAATATATACACATGATTCACAAGTTTGAAATAAGAATCCATAGTGTCAAAACCATTCTGACCTATTTTGGTCTTTCTGAGTTCTTTGCAACAGAAGTAGTTCTCAGTTATTTTTCCTGTTCCTCCCCCATCTTCCCCCCCCCCCCCAAAGGCAGGGAAAACTAAGAACTGCCTTTTTTTGGAGGGGGGCAGGCACTTTTGCATCTAATGAGGTAGACAACCACTGCTCCTGGGTAGTTGAGACTTCTTGTATGCGTCCATTGTAACTGCTGAACAGTGCATTCTTGTATGCTACTTTTAGCTGGTATATTAGCACAATCTCATGGGAACACAGTGGTCTTTCCTGAGTTAACCTTCAAGACTTTTAATAAAAATTAAGAACAAAATCAAACCATATCTTTGATCATCCCATTAAAATTATTTAACAACTAGTTGCTTATTAGTAAGAACTCATTATGGGTTTCTAAGTTTTCCCACGAATGGGATCAAGTCCCAGATCTGATTCAGATGCTGTTCTATGAAACAGTGCATGTTGCCTTGGCTTCTGCATCAAGTAGCTGACAGACTTATTCGTTGAATTACTTGAAAGACAAGGGGAGAGCCATAGTTACTCAAATAAGGCGAGTCAAACTCAGATCCTAGTCTGACCTGTGACAACCTGACCTTGTGACAAAAACAACAGAATCCTTCTTTTCACCTAGAGTCCCCAGCCTGAAAACTTTGGACATATCATTAATGACCTCCAACCCCTTCTGAAAAATGATGACCATCTCAAGGCAGCTCCAGATTATGGGCAGCCCTCCAAACTTCAAATGACACTTCTTCAGTAACAAATTTTATAAGTTTTATTCTCACCAAGCCACCAATCCTTGCAACAGACACAGTTGTCACTGGTGTGCCCCCATCAACATCATTGGCCCAGCCATCATGGATTATAACATTCAGAGTTCATTTTCCTGCTCCTCTACCAGCATCTTATGTGCCGCCACCAGTTTAGAGTATCCATTTGTGATCTCCATTGAATACCAATGAAAGAATGAATGATACCTGATTTTTTTTTTTTTTTTTTCCCATCAATTTCAGAAAGACTCAAAAGTCTGGAGCAGAACATTTTAAACTTCTTGGACATCATTAGCCTCAGGGTAATTTTTCTTAAGCAGCAAACTTTTAAAAGCTACCTTGAATACAACATTGCAGAACAAGAAATCATCCACAGACTAGATTTTGTTAAAGGTCTCAGCAGAGACTCTCTTCAGTCCCTCACCTGGGCTCATTTTTATAACACTTGGGTCCCTCAGTGGGTTAAGTGCTGTATTTAACCCTTTGAATCTCTTCAATCCATCTTCACCTCTAAGCAGCAGAGCCCTCTCATCTCGTTTCCTCCCTTTTCCCACGTCCTTTGTATTTAAATAGGGTTTTTTTCTATTTAATTCCCCTACTCTCTACAAGTTCGTAGCATCTGATGAAGAAGGTTCTAGTCTACAAAAGCTTATGACTGTCTGAACAAATTAAGTGTAAGCTGCCACCCTGCCCTAACACGTGCCTAATTTCAGAGTAACACAGATAACTACCTCTCTCTTTCCTTCCAGCTTGTATCAAATCAGCAGGAGAACAAGTTGAGGCAATGGTGTCTTCTCTCTGCTCCTCATTGGAATGGGGCCAGCTCAGAGTCTTCATTTATGTAATGGAAAGTGGCTTAACATTCTTTTCATCACCAAATACAGATTTTTCTAACACTTGACTTCTGTATCCATAGGTTGTATACTCTTTGGTGTACAGTCTCATGGGCGGACAGTAATGTACAGTGCAGACCCATTTTAACAAGCCATGTTTTTAACAACTTCCTGCATTCAACTGTCCCAAAAGCAGGGGGGGAAAGTGTATATGGATGATGATGATGATAGAGGAAATGTATTAACTCTATTATGGAAAGTATCTTCTTGTAATGAACTTACTTCTGATACTGTAGTTTATTTTAATATGATTGTACTGTATCTTCATTTTCTAATACAGTCTAGGTATTGGATTTGTGTTCAATGCAGAATCTTCAATTACAATATACAGACTGTATTCCAAAGAACTTGCATTTATTAAAAAACAGCTTGTTTTGTTTGATCACCTCCTCTTTTTTGTGATCTCAATCAAATGGAATGTATTTCCTTATGTTTCATAGTTTGTGTTGAATGCTGTTGTAGTTATGGGTATAGTAGAGTGACCAGAGATATAGTATTTCTCAATTTAAAGGTGATAGACTTTGTGGGATTTGGGATGCTTTTCATTGGCTTGATTTCAAGATGTAAACAGATTAGAGCAATCTCAAAATGAAACCAGTCTTGCCAAAAATGGCTCCTACAATTTGGTAGGAAAATAAACTATTCAGAAAAATAGCAGTGATGAGAAGAACATTAGTGAATGGTTGGTGGACTTGCTCTATTAAATAAGGTAGCATACTATCTGGGAATAGAATGTTCATAGAAAAATAGGTCTGGAAGGATGTAATGGATTGTGTTACAGAAGCAAGTAACAGTGGTTTGAGTTGAGATTGAAGGCTCTAATACAAATAATCTACTGTCACTGTTGCATAAGTTGGACAATAAGCTTTAATTTTTAATATCTGGAGTAGTTGCAAATCTTGGTGTAAAGGTGATTGATGCATACTATATTCTTTCCTCTGTTTGAGTATGCGTACATATTTTTTTTCCTACATCTACAGCATTAGTTTCCATATTGACTGTATTACAGTGAATACTACATCAGATTTGTCCTAACTGATCAGAAAAGTGGATGCCTGACAATGGCCAGTATCACACGCACTCATGCACACCCCACTGAAAAGACATCCATTTAAAGAATATTGTTTATTTTGCTCTACAAGTAAATGAATAATTAATAATAAAAATAAACTTTTCTATTACAGATTTTGGACTTATCATGATGAACGTTTTTTATACATGTTAATGGAATATGTGCCTGGAGGAGAACTTTTCAGTTACCTACGTAACATGGGACGTTTCAACAATAGCACAGGACTGTTTTACTCCACAGAAATTATTTGTGCAATAGAATATCTTCACTCCAAAGAAATTGTTTACAGAGACTTGAAACCTGAAAATATATTATTAGACAAAGAAGGACATATCAAGCTTACAGATTTTGGATTTGCTAAAAAGTTGGTGGATAGGTAAGGCTTTTATATAAATACTTAACATATTCAGCAAAATTATGTGTTAGAGAAGTAAAAAAAAAAAAAAACCAAAACATAATGTTTACTCTCAAGATTCAATTTTTTTTATTCACACTTGTTGCTGACATGAAAAACTAACTCCCTTAGTGTAAGGGAAAAGATTAATATTAAAATAAACTACGGTACTGTAGATAATATCCAAAAATATTCAGTTGGTATAATTAGTAGCAATACTTCAGGTAAGAAACATGTTTAAAGTTATTTTTGCATGTTCTTGTACATTTGCTTTGTTTAACACTTAACATGTAAAATACTAGTTGACATTAGGTGAAATTAGCAGACAATAAGCCATGCGCATAAGTATATTAAATGTGACCTTTAATACCTGCAACTTCTGAATGCTTTGTAACTTGTTTTATTTTGTTCTGTTTTTGTAAAATGGGGAGGGGGTATTTGAAAGGCCAAAGATAATGTGATGGTTTTCTATCACATTGTATTGCTAAAGTACCATTACAAATACTTAGACAAAAGGCAGAACAACATTTTCTTTTTAAAGGGATTTTATGATCCATTTAATCCCTGCTATGCCTTTCTAATGCTAGTACGTATGATGTGTTGTACAACAAATGTAGAAAAGGGGTTCTTTCCCTTTTCTGTGTAAAAAGGGGTTCCTGCTACTTATAGAAGAGTGGTATCAATATAGTTTGTATTATTCTGGCCTGCCCATAAATGTTGGAAAGGTGGAAATGGGCAGGATATAGTAGAATTATTTATATGCTATTTAGAAGGAAGGTAGCGTATCATCATAGGTACAGGCGAAATGAAGTGAGAATTTACACTGGAAAAACAGGAACAATCTCTGACAGTGATGTGCCTGTCGGAACATTTCTTATGGTTGCCCCAATTTGATAAAGGAAGTATAGCCCAGATTGCATCTAGACATTGATTCTTACATTGGCTGGGAACTGTACCTTTGATAGCTGCTCTGTCATTTTTGGTTACACTTCAATGTGTGTATGGGTGTGAAATGGAATTACTAAGATAACTCACTTTAAAGCTGATTAGTTGCCGCTCATTTAAAAAAAAAAAAAATTATAGCAGAGCTCAGGCCAAAGAAGCTTTTATATATATAAAATAAGAGCACTGAGATCAAAGCTTAATAAAATATCCTGAATTTTAGATAAATATTTAGTGTTTGATCATAGCTTGCTGGACATAAATACACAGAACTGCTTAATTCTGCATATTCTTTTATTACAATATTTTGATATGAATATGCAGAAAACTTAATTATAACAGACTGTGTGAACTAGTCAAATCTTCTTCCTTAAGGTTAATATAGGGAAGTAGGGGAAACGTGCAGTTAAAACTGTTGCTTGTGTGGGCTGCCTCATTAATTGATCAGGTTAATCTGAAATGATTTGAATGTTTGGCTAAGTTGTTAATTTTAACGTTTCACTGGAATGCCTGGAGGTTTGCTTTGCATCAGATGCAAAGAAATAATTGTCATTTCCTTGCTTGGAAAATAGGTTAGATTTTCCATTCAGAAACATTTTTCTTTCTTGTCATCTAGGGAGATAATACTGGACTTGCACAAATATTTCACAAACTGATAGTTTTCATCTCAGAAAAAATCTGCTCTAATTTGTTGGTTTCTGTAGAATAAAAGGCAAAGCTGCTTGCATGTATCAAAGAAAGATGTAAACTATTTAACACTAATTCTCATGACTTTTTAAATGTAGATACTGCCACATAGTGGTTATTCTAACTTGATTTTTTGGAGACTAGCTTAATGGGTAACCTGTTCACTGGAAATGGGGTTTAAACGATATAGTTTGAATTAAGATATCTAAATAACAGGACAACAGGAAAGAAAATTGCTGTCAATATATTCTGTAATATAATGTAATGCTTTTTTACTGTATTTTGTATTCTGTTGGTATATTCTGCCCTCTGTTAAAGAAATAGTTAATAAAATTACACTTGACTTTTTTGTCCACCAAATTGGACTTGACTGTGGTAGAGTGGCTGCTCCAGCTTTAAATGATCAGGTCATAATACAAAGGACAGTGAGTAACTACTGTTTGCCATTACAAACTAGTTGATGTTGGTTTAGTAGTTTATAACTAACAGCATCAGTTTGAGAATTACCCTTGTGTGATTTAAGCATTACATTTTCTACTCCATTATAGTGAATTTAAAAAGAATATAGTATTTTTTTTGTATATTATTGTGCAATAATAATGTATCAAAAGTAACATTGGTTATGTATATACTGTTTCTAGATGTGCATAATATATACATGTATATAATATTTGATAAAAATGTGAGAGCTCAACAAAAATAAATACAATTTAATTTTTGTAAATTAAATGGTATACTGACACAGCGTCTCTAAATAGCCAAAAACAGCCCATTCTGATACTTCCTGCACCTTCCAAATGCTGTTTTACTTATCCGTATGTCATATATTTCCTTACTATCTCAAAAAGAAATTCACTAAAATTTATACCATTCCTAGAACTTGTACTTTGCCCTTAATTTAAATAATTACAAAATAATCCAACTTCTTCCTCAGAGCTAGAATATCCTTTTATATTTTCTTTCACTAAAATTGATTTAGCATTCAGTTTAATAATTGACATTTACTCTCCCATGTTGCAGCAAGTACATAAAGCACATCAAAACATATTGATGGTAACTATTTCAGATATTTTGAATATTTTGCTATCTGTGCAGTTTTTCCAGTACCAGGATTTAAGATAAACAGTATTGCAAAGGATTAATTAATTTATCCTATCTAAGTATATTGTTCCTTATTTTCCACTATTTTTGGTTTGTGATTTTATTATTTTTTCACTACCCTTTCTTCAGCTAGATAAGTTGGCTGTCACAGATCAGATTGCATCAAGTCTATATGCAGGGGTAGGTAGGATGAAAGGGAGCATATAGAATTTTTCTCTCCTGCATGACCTATAAAAGTATTTGTTATAATTATATTAGTCAAACACAAGTGAACATCATGATGGCTTATGCTTCTGTAATATCCAAAAGTGTGGAAAACACAACGGCTTGACTATTAAAGTATCCTGTAAGAATAGTGGCCATATACCAACGTAAACCACCCTTAAGGAAAGGTAAGGCTTACAGATAGAACCAAAGTGGTATTCGATCAGTCCACCCTGGGTAAGAGGCTAAACTGTACCATCCTAAATGGGTTGTGCAATTTGTATAATATAATCTTTAAGTTCTAAGATGGAAGCTGTTCTCAGTGATAGGCAGAGATCCTGCTTCTGTGATTAAAAAAATAAACAAACTGAAAATTGGAGATTTTATTTTAAAGAAGTAACCCCAACTCCACATTTTTTCTGTGATTTAAATGACACACCACTAATATATAGACATATATAGATAATGTAACTCAAAGGTAGAGAAAGTTTATGCCTTTACTTAAATGTGTTTCAGTTTGGTATGGTAAGGCCTCCATCCTTACAGGAAACTTTAATGTTCAAGCTTGTATGATTTCACAAAATTAAACTAGCTCATAGAACAGGGGTGGGCAAAATGTGACCCAGGGGCCAGATGCACCCTGCCAGGCCATTCTATACAGCCTGTGGGGCCCCTAAAAAATTTAGAAAATTAATATTTATCTGCCCTGGGCTGCCTGTTATGCGGCCCTTGATGGCTTACCAAAACTCAGTAAGCATCCCTTCGCCCTAAATAGTTGAATGCCCCTGTCATAGAAGTTGTGGGGGTTTTTTGTCTGTTTTAAACAGTACTCGAAGACATTTTAACACCCATATTCTTTGAAACTGTTAACAGTAGTATAATGTTCAGATATTTTTCAAGATGTCTACACAGTATTGTTTAAATAAGCTTCTTTTGTATTTAGCAAATGTATTGGACACTTAACAAATTTGTTTCTCTGTTGAAAATGCAAGCACTGTATTAGATACAGCAGAGGTGTGTCAAAGGTAAGTTTTGATGTAGGTTGATAAGCCAGAAAAATCCAGGGAAAACCACCTTTTGTGAATCACTGAGACCTTTTCAAGAATAATATTGATAATGGTGATACAACAGTCTACCCAAAAATCTATGCCATGACAAAATATGTTAAATAGCATTAGAAGTCTTAAATATTTTAATGCATTAAATTACCTCTTCCCTACAAAGAAAATCCATGAAAGAATTACAGGTTTCTCTCCTTATTGCTGATACAGCAGGGGCAGACTCCAAGACATTTACTAGGGATTTCATTGTTGCCAGTGGGGTATTATGTAATAAGTGGTCAGATGCTGTTCCAATGGGTAGCAATATAAAATCCTAAAATACATTAAGCTGTCTAATGTTTTGACTTATTTACGGATAGTTAAATAAATATTAGTTGGAAAAGCGGACCGAAGCACATTCTGATTTATATTTGATAAAGAGTATATATATTTTAAAAAAACTTATCTATAATCCAACATGGTATATTTTCCTCACCTTTCAGTTACCTTAACTCTCCTGCCTTGTAAACTTCAGACATTAAAATCTTCCAGAATTTCAAAAGGTGAATTGCCTTTTTTTCTTCCCTGCTTTAGAGCTACTCTACAAGAAGTTTGGGAAAATAAAGTTGACCAAGGTGGTGAAATTAAAATATTAAAGCAATTTTTTACATATAATATAACATTGTTCCTGTTCCTAAAGCATGAAACTGGTTCCTTTTTTTATACATTCTGAAAAAGGGAAAGAGCAAGTAAACATAGAAGGATATCATGTGAGGAACGTGTCATACACAGTATGACAGAACTGACATGCCCCCTCCAAACCTTTGTAAGCAGTTTGCAAACACAACAGGTTTGTGGTAAAATTGGCAGAAGAAACAGATGGCCTGCCGGGTAATAATTAAACGTGATAGTCAAGTTTGACGATGGACTCAATAATGTAATAATCTTTCTTAGTTACAACTTTCCCTTTCCTGTTAGAAATTGTTTTAACCATTACTAAGTGCTTGGTATTTGTGAAAACAGATCATTTCGATGTTAGTGTTTTCAGTAAAATATCCATTTGTGTAATGCAAGTTGGGTTGAAAAGTTAGTCAGAACTTTCTATATTTAAATAAAATCTTTTCACTAATAATTGTGAAGGGCAGAATCCAAGAGATTCTAGTGATTCTCATGAGTTGCAGGCGTTGTTTTGTATTTAGAAGTTCACAAATAGAGTTAGGAATCTCTTCTAGTATTTTCAGTACTTGGCAAATTAGTATAAAATCTCAATTTAACACTTATTTAATATGTTCTAGTGCACTCTTGTTATTGTCCAGACAACTGCTAGATGGCACTAATGTGTAAAGTAGTGTTGAGCCTGGTTATGTGTTTGTGTGTACTGGATTAGAAAATATATGACACTTTCCTATTGTTAAAGTGAAATCACCAGTTGTATATGGTAAAAAAAAAAAAAAAAAAAATCTTTTGGATAATAATTAAGTTCAGTAAATGCTAGATGTATGGCCTGTTATTGAAAATATATTCTAACAATTTTCTTGGAGCACAAATTTAGCTTTCACTCTCTCAAACAATAGGAATGAATACATTTAAGTCATGACAGTAGAGAGAGTATTTTCCTTTCTTTTGTACTGAGAAAATTTCTTAATCCTTTAGAAGGAAAAAACTAAAAAAAAATTGGGGAAAAGTGTATGTTAGGAGTCGGACCCACATTTTAAATGAATATGTCAGGTCTGACTCCTAAAATACACATTGTTGTTGTTTTAAGATGCATCCAGGGTTTTCAGTTGTGTCTATAGTGTTGTTTTCAATCTCTCCACAAATATATTGGTAGTCTTGGGAGACCAGGATCTGAATTTTGAGGATCTGATTTTTCAGTTGGTAAAAGGAATAGAGGCATTTGTTCAATCTTGGTTGGTAGGGATCGGGGGATGGGGGCAGAGGGGGAGAAGGGGGTGTAAGTGGACAGCAAGAAAATGAAAGGTAAAAGTTTTGTCTATTGTTAAAACAATTTTGTTTGAGCCCTTATTTCTTTTCAGATCTACAATATTCCCTATTTTAGTCAAACAGTAGAGAAAACAAATCAAAGTACTTCTTGAAAAAGTGATGCTTGTTTTAGCTTATCCAAGGATAATTGTGGAATAATCAGTGATAAACTGATTTTTTTTTTTTTCATTTCTGCTAGGAATGGTTTTATTGAAATTAACAAGAAGATAATTCTTGTGATATATACCTGTCAATTTCTACTCCAGCTCCAGAAATTTCTTTATCTTTTGCCTGCATAATTTTAGATAAGTTTAACTTTTTAAAAGGGAAAACAAGGAAAACATGGTATTTTCATGTGATAAAAGAAATAGTGTGCCAGTCAAATTCTGAAAGTTATTTTTAGGACAGATATTTCTGTCCATGGAGAACAGTTTGGATTCCTAGTTCATTACATCAGTGGATCCAGTGTATTGTACTTACCATTTACAGACAAATTACCACTTGACTAACATTCATTACTTACATTTCTATCTCTTTTATTTATAGGGTTGTAAAGGTGCATTTCAAAATGTTATCAAAGAAATACATTTTTGCTACATACTGAAAAAAATAGTAGATGAGCCATGAGTCAAACCAGAAAGTTAAGGAATAGGTCTTGTTCTTTATTTGAAGACTTCAAAATGGTATCTTATAAAAGGGTTGTGGAAATCTCTTGATTTTCAGACAGTTTGTCATAAGGATATCCAAGGCAGTAGAGCTTAGCAAAAAGAGCACTGCACAAGAAATCTGGTCTCTTTCCAGAATTGTCCCTAGTTTTGTGTGATTCTGGGAGAACGCTTTTACTCCCTTGTGCCTTTGTTACAGGAGGTTAGATGACCATAAAGCTGTGTTCTGGCTTGGTGTGAATACATCAGTGTTTCTCGCCTCCTCTTGCTATGAGTGGCATATATGTTTAGAGCTGTGATGTTTACCGCTTCCAAATCTTTTGTCTGTTTATACTATTCTTTTAAAAGTTGAGTACTTCCAAAGAATAAAAAATAATCTTGGCTCTGGTTTTGTGGGGGGTTTTTTGCTTATTTTTTTTTAGGACGTGGACTCTCTGTGGTACACCAGAATACTTAGCACCAGAAGTCATTCAGAGTAAAGGTCATGGAAGAGCAGTGGATTGGTGGGCTCTGGGGATTCTGATATTTGAGATGTTGTCAGGGTAAGTTTCTTTAGTGATATTAAATGCATGCTAACTATTAAAAAAGACTTTTGTTCCTCAATTGTAATATTCTGAATAACAAATATGAAATCTCACATCTAAATTAAAACTTTTTCTAATCCAGACTAATTCTTGTCTCACCATGAAAAGGAGAATTAGGAGCATTGAGGGAAATGCATTTTAACTGTTTTTAGTTTCTTTATTTTTAAATAAAACTAAGTTAAGCTAAAACTCCAGTTTTCTCACACTCCGATTTATTTCACTGCAAAATTTAGGCTTATACCTAGCATTTTGTGCAGTAAAAAAGGCTCTTGGTATTCTGTAAAACATCTTATTTTGGTGTTATGGAAGTAACAACTGTAACAATCTCCTATCTCTTATTGGAATTTGAACACAGTGAGTAGGAAAATGGATTGTATTCATGCATTTTTGAGTACTAATAAAGTTACATTGCTGCTTCCTCTGGATTAAACGAAATTACCATATTTACCCAAATCCAAGACAACCCTAAATTTAAGATGACCCTCCAATAATTATACTTTAGACATGGATAATGCATACATTTGTTATAATTTTCCAGGTCTCAAATCTAATTATTTGATGATAATTTTGAATTCTTCCCCCCTACTACTGCACTAGGGCAAAGCAGGAAGGCATGTGGTAGTAGGGTAGGCAGCAGGGGAGTCAGGTGGCTTGATGCCCTGACCCTGCTGTCCCCCTGCCTGTCCTCCCCACCACCTGTTCCCCTGTCTGTCTGCTCCCTTCCCAGTGCCTGTATGCCCCGTGTCTGCCCCCATTGTACCTGTACCCCTTGCCACTTTCTCACTTCCCCCCGGCTTGCACTTTTCCCATTTACTCTACCTGGTGCCTGCCTTGTGCCTTTGCCCACAGATTCCTTCTTCTCCCGTGGTGCCTGCTGCAAGTCTGGCTCTTGCTGGGGCCCTGCTCAAGCTTGGGCCAGGGAGCATAGACCCTGCAGCAGTTGTTGCAGTAGTGGCATCTTCAGTCCGTCCCCAGAGCCAGGGCCAGAGCTGCAGCTGCTGCTTTTACTATGTGGCTATGCTAGGGCCAGAAGTTTGTGCTGCCTGTCCTGGGCCCTGGCTAAACTCTGTGCTCCCTGCTTTGGGCCAGAGCAAAGGGAAGGTAAATGGTGGTGAGAGGTTTGGAGGGGAGAACAGAGGCTGTATGAGGCAGTTGGTGGGGGAAGGGAGCTTTAGCTGTAGCTCCAACTCCAACTTTGACTCTGGGCTCAAGTTGAAAGTCAGAGCCGCAGCCACTGCACCCACCACTTATACTCAACTTTAAGACAATTTTTTTTTCCACTCATGGTGAATTGGGGGGAAAAGCCCCTCATCTTAAATTGGTGTAAATATGACAACTTAGTCCATGTTAAAAAGAAGAAGAAGAATAGGAAAGTTGTGTATGACTTCTAGTTTGACTACATATACACTAAATTTAAATTTGTTAATTTTGAATTCACTAGATGGCAGTGTCTTAGAAAGCAAATGTCAAACTGTTGTTACCACTTAAGAAAAATTTCTTTACAGTGAAGTTATTTGAGTAAATATGACTTACTTTATTTGTGTAAAATTTTTTAAAGACTTTTATCATTTTTAAATTAAAAATGAAATTTAAACTTAAAAAATGTTATGTAAAGAAGATACTGATTTACAACTATACATCCTCTTTCCTCATCTGTTTGTTTATTGTATTGAAAATATATAACCACTTGTAGTTAGTTGTGCAAGATCTATTTTTTTTAAGTTTTCTATATGTTATTCTTTTTTGTTAATTGCATGTCTGCATAAATGTACTTTCTAAAGTCAAATTAATGGAATTTTACTAGTAATTTTACTATACAACAGGGGTGGCCAGCCTGCAGTGTGAGTGTCACAAATGGCATGGACAGCCTCTTTGTGTGGCACACAACAGATCAGGGAGGGAGTAGGCAGCACAGCAGCAGATAAGGCAGGAGCAGAAAACAGGGCAGGAGATTAGGCAGGAAAACAGGGCAGGAAGCAGAAAGCAGAACAGTTGGTCAAAGAGAGGAAGGAAATTGGAGTGGTACTTGGAGAGTACATGGCTCATTCATAGCCTCCTTGCCAAAAAGGTTGGCCCCAACTACCATACAATACTATGGTCAAACCATGGGCTTATGTTTACCAGTTCAGGCTCTTCAAGTCTCTGTCAGCATGAAACCTGCTACAGTTGCGTAATACTGGATTTTTAAATTTTTAATAGGTTTGTGAGTGTGACTTGTGCCTCTGTGCTCCTATGAAAGGGCATAAAGGACAGGTCCAGCTTTGAGCCTTCTTTGGTATGCTTACTGCCTGCCATGAGAGACAAAATTCAGCATCAGGATCTAACCTACTGCTCATCAGATAACTTAAGAGTTTGTTTTTGACTTTTTCAGTTTAAGACATTTCTCTTTATAATTTTCTTCAAAGGACTTAGAGGACAATGACATTATTGTAACCTCCCCACTGCAGTGAGGTGAAGTCCAAATTGTTCTACCATATGCTGGTTCCATTAAAGGCAGAGTTGGCCAAAGATGTTTCTACTTAGGATCCTGTTTCTGGACCTACATGTCTAGGGATGATCAGCTCATCTCAGTCCAGTTGCTTCTGCGAAAGCAGGCAAGTCAGGTCACTTTGGAGCCAGAACTATGACCAGAGCAAGGACAAATGAAATTATAATTGTCTAATGCTCTTTCTCACTTCTCATTAGGACCTGCCACTTGGAAAAAAATTTAAAATGAACAGAAATGACAACAGTGGCATTAAATAGGTCAAGAGGTGTGAAGGCTGTGGTGTTCAAAGCCTCTGCACTGACTGCTTTATCTTAAACTCCAACAATCTCAGCCTTGACAGCCACAGTTCTACATACTTAAATCTCCCAAGTCAGCTGTTTTTACATCTCAAGTAATACAGCCAGCGCTTATCCCCAGTTATAAACAAGACCACCATCTTACATTGGTCTGGCTGAGCTTATGTATAATTCCATAACATGAAAAGGAAGTCCAAGCTGGAAACAGGAAATGTCATTTCTAAAACAGTTTCTAAGCCCTACAGCCCAAGGGCTGGATCTGGCCTGGGAAGGTTCAGCATGGCCATGGGTGGCACACAGCTACATTAATCTGCCCGTCTGCTCTGTGACACTGTAAATACCCAGCCCCTCTGTAGCAAGGTAAGCACAGACACAAGAGAGTAGTGAAAATAGCTGTAGAGAAAGGTAAGGGTAAATTCTGGCAGCTTGAGCCCTGCCAGAGGTGGAGATTGTAACCCAACCTCCTGTCACAGGCCACAAGTTCCAGCCGACAGTGCCAAATGGTTGCTAACCCCTATCCTAAACAGTTGGAGTGAGACCAAATGCAGATTCCAATATCAGTACCCGTGGTGTGCTGAGCATAGGACAGAATTATCCATATTCCCCCACCAGCAGTGTTTCTGGGTTCAACAAGACTAAAATATCATTTCCATACCACCCCTTTGTACTGCACTTTGAGGAAGAAATAGGCTCTTCCCTGCCATCATTGTTGCATTATTACTTGCTGATTTCACTCTTGCCATGAGAACAAAACCTCAAAGATAGCATTGTAAGCCATCCTGTCTTGTGCCGCCTCCTTCCTTTAGAGGACCATGCCAAATGAAAAGGAAGTGGCACTGTTGCCCATCTTTACAATATAAATAGATTATTTCAGAGTTTCTAGGAAATCCTCTCCAATATTACACTGACCCTGGGTATTGAGAGGACAGCCTTGCAGGGCAGATTTTACAGACTCTTTGTTCTGATTATGATGGTACCTTCAAGATTAGCTAGCTCTCCCTGTTTATTTAGGGAATCCTGGAACCAGCTAAAGGACTATGTCCAGCCTGAGAAACAGATCTAAATATGTGTGAAGGGGAATTGATGAACCCAGATGACTTTGAACAGTTTTATACTCACAAATGCAGAATCTTTCATTATCTTTGCAGTGCAAGAAAAATTGTCTTTAGTAGGCTTAGGAATAAAATCCACTAAAACTGTTGTACTTTTTTGGACACACCTAACTTGCTACTGCTTTGGGTGGTGAAGTATCAAACACCATTTGTCAAACTCTGCAGTATTGCGGGGTTAATTAAAAGAGAGAAAGGAGCTGATGGCCTCAAGAAAACGACCAAATTGGGCCAGAGTTGTTTCTCAGTTGGACAGGTGACATCCCTGGACATCACAATGAAATAGGCTTTATTTCTCCATGTGTTGAATATCCCAAGCAAAGTTTGGGATAAAGTTGAGAATCTGGTTTTCAAGGCAGTGGAACTCTTTAACCAGTAAAGTGTGTTAATCCCTCAAGAATCCCTGTGGTTCCTGGGAACTTTCATACTGGGTTCATACACAATGTCCTATAAGGATCCATTGCAAATAGGTAAGGGTCTACTGAAATCAAGAATGTGGCTAGCTAATTTTGTGGGCAGATTCTGAGGCCATCCATCATTTTCTCAGGCTGAGTTCAGCAGGCCCTACCCATGCCTATGATTGGCAAGAGGCCATGGCAGTCATGCCCCTCCCCATAGATTGCCAAGTGGCCCCAAACCATGGCTTAAATTGCTTAGCAATGTTTTCCTCATTGGAGACTAAGGCCATTAGGGAATTAAGCCATTAATCATAGAATCATAGAAAACTAGGGTTGGAAGGAACCTCAGGAGGTTGTCTAGTCCAACCCCCTACTCAAAGCAGGACCATCCCCTACTAGATCTTTCCAGCCAGGATATTGTCAAGCCGGGCCTTAAACCTGCTGGGATGGAGATTCTACCACTTCTCTGGGTTATCTGTTCCAGTGCTTCACCACCCTCCTAGTGAGAGAGTTTTTTCTAATATCCAACTTAAACCTGACTCGGTGCAACTTAATTCCCCGATTTAAGACAAAGGGAGCCATTAATTGATGTGTTATTAGCAGGGATCCTGCCTTTCTGCAATTTAAAAATCCCCAATGGATTTTTTTATTTTTTTTTGGATGAAAAAAATCAATCCAAAATCCAAATTTTTCCATGAAACATTTCATTTTGATCATGGAAAAATGTGGGTTTTGATTTACTTTTTTTAAATCCAAAAGTTGAGGATTTTTTTAATATCAGAGAAAACCAGAATTCCTGGTTATTGAGCATAATCAGCACTTAATTCTAAACTGAAATATCTTATTAAAAGAAAGGTATACATAACATGAGTTGCAACTAATACTAGCTGTATATACTTTGTTAAGAAATACCAACTATGTACACTTTAGAGGATATTATAAAAAGCACTTTACTTAAACTGAAGGCTAACCATGAGAGAGGCAATTCATGCTGGCTATTAAATGTGAGCATGTGGCATTCAGCTGTAGTTGCTGCAGACATTCTCTGTCTTTTTTGGATGAATGCTTGTCTGTACACTGAGATGGCACACTCAACATCCACTGAGTTTGTTGGAATGGCCAGTGCATAGAGATATGTAAACTGGTCACAGACAGTCCCAGAACACAGCCATCAGACACTTTTTGGCAGAGTTCACATAAGCATCACATTCATTGTCATGCTCTTTCCACGATTGTATTTAGTAGCTGAGGTTCACAACTTTGAACAGGCACCTTGGGGTCCAAAATCCAAACAGCACTAAGGAAGGAGACAGCCAGTTGTCTGAGCCACAGTTGCAGTGATGGGTTGTGCCTTCTAGTACTGGTTCAACTTCACAGCTATTGTCTGGAACAGTTCCTGACTGCTGGTTTTCTCAAGGACTGCTTGACAATGTTTGCTATACCCTGTCTTTGACCTAACTTATCAAATCAGCTTGTTGTGTGCGCGGTGGATCACAGCCTGCCAGCCTTCAGACCACATCAGAAGCTCCATGAACCAGGTGATATTATTAGCCAAAAACATAACTTGATTTTGACTGTCGCTTCACCTTAAGAGACTGCAAAACATAAGCATGCATTGTGTGCTGGATGCAATTTGCAGCTCTTCACTCACAAACTGCTAGTAGTATCACATATGTTTAGCAGGGTAATAGACCATGTTAAACCACAAATTCCCCTTGGTGAGCATAGGCTCTGGTGGTGGTGGCACAGTGCCATGTGAGTTCCCACTTTGACAGGCGACACAATCTCTTGTGGCCTGGACAATGCTTGAAGGCTTTCTAGAAGGAAGATGGCAGGTTACCCACATCAGGGAACTGCATGTACCAGATGTCACTTAATGAAGACAGAATGTGCATTACAGATGACATGAACTGCATTCTTGGAGCACTTCAGAGAATGCTGTGTACTTGCACATGTACACAGCATTGTGGGACAGGAATACTGAGATCTTGTTAAATTCTATGCCATAGTTGACAAATACCTTCATGATGGCTTGAGACACAGTAGAAAAATTGACAGGCGTGAGGTCGACTGGCTCTGCTTGAAACACAGGCAGGTCCCAGTCAGTCCAACTCCCTGGTACAATAAATTATGCAGCATGTAGTTATCTTGAGGGTTGGTCGCTTCATTAGCCGCAATGGAGGAGTCATCATACTGCCAGTGCAGCTTTTATGGACTGTACTTACAAAGCAATCATTGCAGGGAGACAGTCTTGATGAAGCTTATTGGCATATGGAAAACTGCTGACATTTGGCATGTTTTGGTTCAGGTAATCCCTTAACTTTGGGTGAGCAAGTTTTTCCAGTGGGATATTTGTTGCCACAAAAGTTTGCACAAGGGAAAATGCCACCTCTTGCCTTGCCACCCTGCTTTCCGTGGTCCTTTTAGGGAGTGAAGATACGATCACAAGTCAGTTTGTTTTTTTTTGCTCTGATCTTCAGCCTTTGCAACAGTCTTTTGCTTCATGTGTGCCTTGGACTTCTAAATGTTGATCTATACTGGGTTTTCCTTTCCTTGACCCATCCAGAGTTATATTTCAGGCAGTACGGAACAGTCTACACTCCATCTGTGTGCAACATGCCTGCAGAATACTGTCTTACACAGTTCAGCACTGAAATGTATTTGACTGTTTTGGAGGATTTTTTTCTCAGCGGGCATGCTGAATAATTCCCCTCAGGCTGCACCATGCAGCAGCCTGCCTATGAATGCTTTAAAAGCCAGCGCCAAAATCCTTTTACTTTCCTAACTAGTCCTGAACTGTCTCTGGGACAGAATCTGTCACAGGCTCAGCCTCTGATTTGCTCCCTTTACCCCACTTTGCTTCAGGACTGCAGGGATTCCCAGCTTGCAGTTTGTTTTTTGTTTTAAAGTGAGCCTGCCAAAATCATAAAGCCTGCTTTTTTGTTTGTTTGTAGAGCCTACCCAAATGTGTGGTTTCTGCAAATATCATGTGATTGCAAATTTGGTAGATCCCTACAAATAGGTGATGCTTCCCAACTTTGGTGTTATTATCCTGAGATACAGTAATCAGTCTTGGAACACCTGAAGTCCAAGATACCCCCATCTTGGACCATCTCAATGACCATTTGGAGGCAGCAGATTTGATGGCGGATGTCTGACATATCACCAGAACTGATTTGAAGTCTCTAGTATTTTCAAAAACTGCCTGCTGCATTCCATCATGTCTGTATAGTTGTTGCAACCTGATAACGTTAGGTATCATTATTCTGCTGTCATTGTCCACTTTTGTCAATTAGGTATAGTTCCATTCACTGCTTCTCCTTCCCCAGTTTTCCTCAAAGGCCCATTTATGAGTCTGTTACCTTCTAAAGTGACTTCTCTACTTTATCTCGGAGCCAAAGATGAGAGAGACATCTTAGGAGTGTGGGAAACAGGGTTCTACTTCATGTACTTTATCCCAAAAACGAAAGAGGATCTTAAACGGATTATAATGAAATGCCTAACAGTAAAAGAAGTATGAGTAGTGTTCCGCATTCTCAATTTTTATTAAAAAAACCCAAAAAATCCAGGAATTTTTCAGGCTTATCTTTGAAACATAAAAACCAGGGTGAAATGAGAATAAATGGAGGAAATGGGAAAAAATGGTTTAACTTGAGTGGGAAAAGTTGAGGGGCTCATAACTACCAGGGCCTGGGGCAGGGCTGAAGCTAGAGCCACTGTGAGGTGCAGCGCGCCCCAGGAACAATTCTTATGGCCCATCCTGCCCTGCCCCCCCCTGGGTCAGAGCCGGGAGTGCCACGCTCTTATGTAATGGCTCCAGCCACGCCTCACCCCCCACGGCTGCTGGCATGCGGCCACCAGCCCCTCCACACATACTTCCATCCGAAAACCTGCGCCTCAGGTAACTGGCACAGTGGTACTTTTAACTTATTAGCACCACCACTTTTAGCTTACCAACCATACCCCACTTGTGCCAGTTAACAGGGATTTGAACTGAAAAACGGGTGTAAATCAGTAAAAACTAAATAAATCAGGGAATTTTGCAGTGAAAATTGGTAAAAACTGAAAATGTGGAACACTAAGTGTGAGTCAGAAAAAGCAGTCTCTTTGGCCTATACCTGAGTATCTTTGGGATCCAGGAAAGACCCCAGGCATTAAGTACTGGCAAGATGCAATAAACTTTCTCTCTTTTCTCTACGAGCCCTACAAATGCTTGTTTCTATGATGGGAACTACATTCCAAGGTACTGGAGGAGCTGAATGTGCCCCAGGTACCTAATTCCACAGGTACACTCCAGACCCAGAAGTTTGTGTGTGAGTCTGTTCTGGGGTCATCCTCAGTACCCTCTCTTGGTCTCCAACAGGCTTGAGAAGGGGTGCTAAGGATGAGCACCCACTATATCCTCCACCTTAGTTTCATTGCTAGTGTAAGTTGATGCAGGCTGGGAAGCATTTGTGAGCCACTTATGATTGCAAAGGACCAGAAACCTTGTGATACCTAGAACCATTAGGTTAGCATACTTGACCTTCCTACCTGTTCTTCACCATTTCACAATAGAGATTCTCACAGAACTTCCCTGCAGTGTGTTGTGTCAGCAGTCAGTGATCTTTCATGGGAGGGGGCCAAAATGTCTTGGCTTGGATCCTAGGCACCGTTCTGAGCTAACTTCCTATGTCCAGATATAGAAGCATAACACACTTACTGTGGACCTACTGGGGAAAAGGCAGTTGTATTCTAATTTGCCTTCTTCCTGGGAAAACAGTCTAAAACTGATTTTGCTGTTGCAAGTTTAGTGAATGGCAGAAGAGCAATGGCTGTTATATTCATGGTTTTTTGCAAGGTATTCCTTAGTTTAGTAATGAGAATAAGATAAGGCAGTGATTCTCAACCTTTTTGGATCACAGGCCAGATGGTTGGTAACAATCTCTTCGTGGGCCAGATCATGTGGGAGCCCCATCTGACCATGGGGAAGAGAAAGGGGAACAGCTTGGCCCAATGTAGTCTGGGCCCAATCCAGCCTTGTTGGGGGAGGAGGTGTGCCCCAGCCACATTTCCCAACCTGTGCGGAGCCCCATGGCCAGATTCCAAGGCACTGTGGGCTTCATTTGTCCCGTGGACCAGAAGTTGAAGGCCCCTGAACTCAGAAAATACAATCTTGATAAAATTTGTCTCCTTCCACTCCCTGCCATTTTCCTGGCTGAAGTTCTAAATCTTAACTTCACTAGTAGAGAAAGCATGGTTTAGGCATGTGGGTTTTTTTCCTCCATTGTAAAAATGAATCTCTTGTTTAACCTTTTTTTTTGGTGGTGTGAAGAATATAGTCTCTTTACATTGAAAAGAAAATGGGAACTTATATATTACTTTCTTTACCAGATAGCTTCATAGTGCACAGTTATAGGCTGAGGTTCTGTTCTATCCCTAAGATGTCTAAGGCCTCTATCAGGTGTTATGTTTATGAGATGAACCAGTTAATCGCATCTTAAATAGTAATCCAGCAACTAATGGCACAGTAAAACCAGTTATAATGCTAGCAAATTATTCCACAAAACATATGTAATAATTTTGTAGCTGTTTTCTACTAGCTTTAAACAGAATATGTGGCAGGATCTTTGGTATGCACCCTGATGCCAGCTATGAGGTTGGGCTCTGAGACTAGCCCTAGCAGGGTTCCAAGCCTGGGCCCACAATCAGCTGATTTTTGGTCCTGGTCCTGGGACCGCATCAGAGGTGTCAAACTCATTTCAGTTTGGCACTGGGCACTCAGCAGCTTTCTGCTTACCAGTGCAGGGGGATCTGAATACAACACTTCCAGGCTCCCTCTACAGTGGCAAGTAGTAATGACATAATTGTGATCTGTTCCCGTCCCAAAATTGTGCATGCTGTCATGTACGTGAAGCATAGCAGGAGATGTGGTTCTTGGGATTAGAGTACAGATCCCATTGCACCACTCATTAAATAAGTGCATGCCTAAATGTTGCTTACATGGATTTTAGTCATGTAAATAAAACACTGAGCTCCTATCTTACTCCATGTAGGAGTCATACAGCTATTAAGATGCTAGCTCAAAAATAAGCTATCACCTAAGGTTGTGTGTCCAAGTGTAGCTGTCCAAGAGATTTTTTGCTACTTGGGCAAATTGCCAACTACATTTGGATACATAGCCTTAGGCTGAAACATGCTTGACCTGGAAGAAGAAAGAAGGGTGGTCTATCTTAGCTTTTAGCCCATATTTGAGTGGCTCCCTCATACATAGTGGTTTTGAACCCAGATTTCCCATTCAACAAAATACTCAGGACTAGGGATGTAAATACTGATTAATTAAATTCCCCTCATCTTGTCACTTGTTCTCAAGGCAGCAGCAGTGGTCTGGGAATACCCGTTGTTTGCTGCTGCTGCCTGCGGCTTTATGGGGCTGTGGTGAGGATTCATTGCATCTGCCTGCAGCTGGCTCCTGGGCAGCCACTTAGTGGTTGGGAAAGCCCCAACTGCCACTCACAGCCAGGCTGGGATCCATGGAGCCCCAGCCCAGCTTTTTGCCTGTGGCAGGTGCACCTGCACCTCAGGGCAGATGGTGGTGAAGCCGTGAAGGGCCCATTCCATCATGTGGCATTTTGCCCTGCCCCTTCCTTGCCAGCTGCTCCAAGGCACACGTATACCCACCAGCTTCAATAAGCCAGGCCAGTGCTCCCTGGACCCCAGTTCAGCTCCTCACTTCCTGCTACAAACAGCCTGGGCTCTGGTGGGTGGCAGGGCTTGCATGGAGCTTGGGTTGCCCGTGGCAGGCAGCAGGGAGGTTGCAAGTGTCTGCACTAGGGTCCACGGATCCTTGGCTTGACTTGTTGGCAGCACTGGGTATGTGCACACCTCCAGTGGATGACAGGAAAGGGACCAGAGCTGCAATGCCAGAAGGATTAGGATCTTTGCAGCTCCCTTGCTGCTTTCTCTGTACTAGGTATTCGTCTCCTGACCCCCTGTGTTTTCTCCTTCCTGCCTGCCTTGCTGCTTTCGGGGGCACTGTCTTGCTTCCCTTTGACCCTGCCCTCTTCCCTTCTTCCCCGCTCCTTCCTTGCTCCCTGCTCTGGAACAAACAACTGGTAAGGTGTTGTACTTGATCTTACTATTCAGATCCTACCACTTTGTAACAATGTGGCTTCCTTGAGTGGGGCATTTATAGATCCTCTTTCCTAAGCGTCATGCCCCTAACTCCCCTACCCCGCCAACCCAACCCAGCTCTGGGCTAAGTAGGCCATACCCTTACTATGTAACTGAGCTGTGCCGTGTCCCTCCCACTCTGTACTATGTAGCCACCTCTCATCCAGGCCTCCATTTCCTTCTACCCATTCAATTTTGTAAATTTCTTTCTTAACATTTATTAATACAATGAAATAGTCCTCTTTAAATTTCAGTTTTATAGCATGTTTTGAACATGCATCATACATGAAGTTCACTTTGCAAAATAGCTACCACAACTTGGTAGTTGACTCTGTTCTGTGGTGCATGAGTACAAAGAAAATAAATTATACGCTTCACAATTTTGTGGAGAGAGAGCTTGCTTTGATTATAATGCTTTTATATATATATTCCCCTTAAATAAAAAGAAAACTATGGTTTTGATATGTTTTATTCAAATAGGTTTCCACCATTTTTTGATGACAACCCATTTGGCATATATCAGAAGATTCTTGCTGGCAAAATTGATTTCCCCAGACATTTGGACTTATATGTAAAGTAAGTATTTTGGTTTTTTTCTAATCCCCATTTTTATTATGTTTTTTACCTGAACATGAGGTGACTTCATATTTAAGGCAACCCTCTAATAATTAGTTTCTGTACATGAAAAACTAGAAATTTGTTATAATGTTTTGCATATAGAAGTTAATTATTGGAGGATCATCTTAAATTTGTTCCCTCTCCCCACCCTGTTGGTGGATAAAGCAGGGACCAAGAGGATCCACATCTCTGTTCCTCGTTCCTGTTGCTCATCCTGAGGCAGTACTCAAATGTAAGACAAGGCTTTGTTTCCCCTTGATGTTTGAGGTTTGAGAGAGGGGAACTTTGTCCGGGATGTGAGTAAATATGGCATTATCTTTCTAAATCCCTCTTCAGCATTGTTTTAATACATCTGTGTAGTAGGATATCGTATCATGCTATATCACTGTTGAAAATTTGCACTATATTTAATTTTGAATTCCAAGTGGAGGAAAAATAATTAGACTTAAATGGTATTATCTGCCTCTGTTAATTTCCTGCATATGTTGGTACACTAAATACTTTTTTAGCCAGTGGCTGAAGTAGTAGGTTTATCCAGCAGAGCTACTGCTCCCCCAGTGCAGCAATGCCTCTATAAACAGCAGCTTCAGTAAGCAGAGCTACAGCTCTACTCATCATGGGCTTTTGAGAAGAAAGCTGCTTTTTCTCCATCTCCCTGGAGGGGTGGTGGAAGAGCAGGGCATTGTGATATGTGGGGGATGCATCAAGAAGCCCTGTAATACTATATGAAATGATCCATATGCTACATGTTGTTACAAAATGAAACAGGAACTTTTTTGTAATGGATCTGTCATCTTTGTGGTGTTACAGTTATCCTGAGTGTGCTAGCTTTTATAGCAGTATAAGAGCGTATATAGCACTGCAGATATATCATGTCTAAAACCATACTATACTTTTCTCCATAGTCTGCTCTGCTAGTGTTGCTAGAATTTATGCTGTTCATAGTGGGTGGGTGAACAGGGCACTGTCTGCCAACTTACACTAATACCTTCACTTTCTTTTTATCTCACACATCATGTGAATTGCACATCTCTCATGAAGCTTGTCAAAAGCTCATTACAAAAAATCAGCAGAGATGAGGATACTTCATTTCAGCATCTCAGATTATCTAGCGCCCATGGTCTGCACATCTTTTGAATAACAGCTGTCCTTGAAATGCTGCTGGTGGTGCTACCATTACACTATAGTCTCCTGTTCTCACTTTTTTTTTCATATAGGCTGCCTCAGGAGTGTACATGTCCAAACATATTGTCTGCAACAAATTCTGGGCATGCAACCAGAAGATAAACAGGACAGAGTCATTATTTTTTCTTTTTTTGTCCCTGATGACAAGGCTAATGTAGTGAAAGCATAAAGCTAGGGCCTATGTCACCATCTGTATATATTCAACACTTTCAGTTGTGCAGTTGTCATTGTACTATACAGAAAAAGTTGGGTGCTGTGGAAGACCTGCAATCTTCCTGTGAGTGCAGGGTCCTCTATTCAGTCAGACTTCTTCAGTAAGGAACATAGGCTACATTACACATCACAATCTTTGGATACACTTCTTTCATAGTTTTGAACATTTTCCACCAAGTTTTTAAACGTTCTTTCTTGGCTGATCTCTTTCCTCTTCTATTCCTTTCCAGGGAATCCCACAGAGGACCACTTTTTTCTTGTTTTGTGGTAATCTCACTAAGTGTCATGGTTTAATTCAGGGATGCTCATCCCACAGACCAGATCTAGCCCACAACAACATGTTATCTGTTCTGCAGGGCTCCAAACAGGTCCAGAAATTTGTCGGTGGAGGGGTTAGTACCACCACTTCCCTACTTCCACATCACCAGACCCTGTGTACTAGATCCAGAGCCTGATCCCTGCTCACAGGGCTATGTGGAAGCAGTGCCAGGATCTAGGGCCCAATCTCAGTGTCAGAGGCCTGGAGGGGGCAGTTCCAGACCTCAGGACCCCATCCCAGGACATAAAGGTTGGGAAGGGCCAAAACGGGGTCCCTGGGACCCAGTACCAGTGTGTAGGGAGAGGTGCTGGGCCCCTCTGACCAAATCTTTATGTGCTGGGGCCTGGGAGGGGACATTGCAAGGCTCCTGGGACCCTCCTGGTGCTCAAGGGTGGGAGGAGACAGCAACAGCTTCCCCAGGCCCAAATCCCATCATGCAGAGAAGAGAGATGGTACCTGGCCCCAAGGTCTGATCTGGCCCACAAATGAGCAGCATGGCACTCGTCTGGCCCATGGAGCCAAAAGATTAAGCACCACTGTTTTGGTTTTTTTTTTGGATTCTCAACCATTTCCCTCTATGCAATCCCATCTATTCATTTTCTTTCATCTTGTCAATATTTCTTCCCTTGCTTTCCACCACCATCTTGAACAAAACTCCTTTTTAATAGTAAAGTCATTCCACTTCCGTCCAGACCTGGCCACCTTCTGTCACTGACACTTTTTCCTATTGCTTGGATCCTAGCTTCGGCGTTGTCTTTGAGTCTTCTCTCTCATATTAAGTTAGTGTCATAGGGGAACAATAATGTGTATAATAACTAATTTTCTTCTTTTTGGATACCAAAGGTTCTTGATGGTCTTGTTCTCCTGTGTTTTATTATGATAGGCTTTTACCTGTCTTTTTTTTTAAATTAGACTTTCGTGATACTCATGAAATTCTATAAGCGCTGTGGAAGATATAGCTCCCAAGATAAGCTGTTGATCAGACCATGTTATACTGCCTGTTCTTTACATTCTTATTGGTTTCTCCTCTTCGCTAAACTGTTCAAGCTTCTTGATACTGCCCATATTGCCCTTCATATATCTGCTTTTTCTCTTTATCCATTGTGCCCCTTTTCACATTGCTGTTCACTGGCACTGATTTGTTTTCCAGTTTATCTGAGTTTTCAACAATGTCTATATTTTATTTGTTTTCCCTGATATGTATATCCTACCCTGGATATTGGAACGTCTTTCCTGACTTGCCTAGATTGATCATCTCATAGTTCAACTCTCTTCTCCAAACCATTTCTGTTAAAGTGTTGAAAGAAATTAGTCATTGATAATCTCTAGGTAAGAGAGTTTTCCGTATGCGTATTTTTCCTTGAAGTGGAATTAATGTGTGCCAGCCACTTCTCTGACCACTCTGCCCTCACTCTCTAGGGGTTTTTTTTTTTCTTATATTGTAAATTATTCAGATCAGAGACTGAATTTTGTATATTTCAGAAAGTGGATAATATAATGATGGCTAACGGTAATAAAAATAGTTGTTCTGTTTGAACATAGCCCACCTGCACAGCTTCAGTAACAGCTCAATGATGAGCTAATTCATTCCCATGCTGTATATTTTCTGCATTTCCCATGTTGAAGCAGGTGAAGGTGGCACAACTTAATTTGCTAAGCAGCTATCAGTATAAATGGCTTAAATAGTAGTGATCTTAAAAATGAGTTCCACTTTTTTAACTCAGTGTTCAGCTTAGTATGTAGCCCTCTGTTTGAAATTTGAATCACTTTTCAGTCTTTTTCTTTTTTCCTTGGGGCAACTTTATTTATTTGTTTGAAACAAAAGTCATTAGCTTTCTTCCCTTTCACCTTGTTGTCCTTTAGTCTCCTGTAAGAAGGTATGACTACCAAATGACTTTAGTTGCATTGTTGAATATAAATTGGCTGGAAATCTTATGGAAGGTTAGGAAATCACGGTCTCATTTTAATTTTTTTATTTTATATTTGGAAATTGAATATTTTCTGGTTAAGTTTCTCCTCTGCAAAATAAAATAGCTATTTAGACTGTTTGACAAACATATTCAGTTCACCCATCTTTCATATACCCTTCTGATATGTCTAAGAACAGATGTGGTTCAGTCTTTATTTTGGTGGGTTGTTATGATTTATTTCATTCTGACCATTCCTCCTTTATGAAAATCTGATTTTTGAAAAGTTAAATGTATTCACTGTGTTAGGTAAATATTGCTCTGACATTTATAAGTTTGTAGTGAGGAATGCCTCTTTAAAGTCCCTTGAAGTCCTATGCAAGGTACCTTAAATATCTTTTCAGTTCTTGAGCTGTGAAACAGTAAAGAAAGTTAAACCTTTTATTTTTCCCTTTGGAAGTTAATGATTTTTAAAAGTACTTTTTTTTTTTTTACCCTGCTGACATTGAAAGAAATGAACCTGTACATAAATATCAAATTAGTTTTTAAGATTTAGTGCAACTTACTGTATACAACAAGCAAAATTATGTTGTTATATCTGTGTATATGAATGGCAATTTCAGTTGGTGAAATCTCAGTTCATTAGAGCAAGCAACAAAATGAAATTTTTCACTTTTTTTTTTTCATTTTAATAGTACCTTATATTTAATTAGCGAGGGACTTCTGAATTGTTATCTGCTGTCTTTTAAATTTAATTTGCTTTGTGCAAATTTCCTCAAACAATACTAATGTCTCAAACTGTACTTTTGGGGGTTTTTTTCAATGGACCAGAAGTATGTAAATAGAAGCTCTCTGTTGTTTTTAAGCAGGTGACTGGTTCTTACAAATTTTCTGTGCGTGTTTAACAGAGGTAGGATTTAAACTAAATTTGACAGAAACCTGAAACCAGAATATTAAATAATTTGCTGTTTAATTAGTTTGTTGCATAAATTGTGCTCTGCAAATCTGAGTTTTGTTTTAAGATTTGGAAAACCCAACAAAATACAGAGGAAGAACTCATAGAAACAGAAAATTAGGGTTGGAAGAGACTTCAGGAGGTCCTCTAGTCCCAACCTCCTTCTCAAAGCAGGATCACCCCCAACTAGATCATCTCAGCCATGGATTTATCTACCCAGGTCTTAAAAACCTCTAGGGATAGAAATTCCACAACCTCTCTGCCTGTCCCAGTAGTTTACTACCCTCCTAGTGAAAGAGTTTTTCATAATATCTAACCTAAATTTTCTTTGCTGCAACTTTGTCATCTGCCACCACTGAGAGAAGTCTAGCTTCATCCTCTTTGTAACCACCCCTCAAGTAGCTAAAGGCTACTATTAAATCCCCTCTCTGTCTTCTGATACTAAGTGCTTGGTCTTTCAATAATATTTCACAATTCCTTTTGTTTAGAAACTACAGTCTGTAGAGGGAATTTCATATTATTTACTCTGAAGATAGATGATCTATTTCTATTCATGCATTGAACTCTTGAAACAAACTATTCTGGATTATGGAAAAAATGAATAATTACAGTATGGAATATATTTGGTAAAAAGAAAGTGCTCCCAGATCTCAATATGTTCACAATGACTAAATACAATTATAAATGATGTTGTATCAGAAAACAAAAACAAATCTTATCTTTGTTACAGAGACCTTATTAAGAAGTTACTTGTGGTTGACAGAACAAGAAGATTAGGAAATATGAAGGTTAGTATAAAATGTGTTGTCATGCAATGCAAACTTCAACAGTGGAAAAAATTACTACTTGCAAAAACTTGTGATTCAACGTTTAACACTAAGTTTCTTTATTTTGTAGATGTAGATTTTGAGACCTATATGGTTTTTTTATTACTTAAGATCTGAAGAATATTGGTAGTGTTTTCTGTTCTGAGAATCTTTCACTTGCTTGTACTAGCTGTATGAATGTTATAGTCAATTTTGTCTTAAACCTAGAAAAGTACCTGAGTAATTTCACTAAATTACTACTAATGTGGCTGTTGTATTTCAAAGTCTTACTTCCAGTCTGAATGCAAAAGAAGAAAAGAAGTGAATGTGTATGCTGTGTCCACCCACAGCAGTAACATTGCCATTTGGCAGTCTTTTCAGTTATACTTCTTTGTCTAAAATTCTGTTACTTTGGCCAATTTTAATGTAGCATTTTTCCAGGGAAACAATTTCATCCTATTCTCTTGTACCTGGAAGTACAGGGATCATCTGAAATTGCTGAAATATGTTAATGTTGTTAAGAATTGGAAGAATTGCATGTGCCTCTTGAGAGAGGTTCTTTCCTGGAAGTGAAGACCATCTGTGTTTTAGTTTAAATTGGTTCTCTTATGATTTTGTGGCACCCCACAGACAAAGGAAGTGACATGAATTCATGGTAGTGGTAAAATTATAAGCAATAGATCTCAAATCCCTCATTGTTCCTTGACAACAGGATCTGGATAATGTCATGTCCAGAGGAGGTGAATGTATAGTTTGTTTGAGGAGGATGTGTGTATTCACATTAGAAAACACACTCTGTATGCATAATACTAGGAAAAAAACATGTGTCTGAGCCAACAGCTTAAACCTATTTTGTGCTCTATTCTTAGATACTGAGCTGAACTTTATCTTTCTGTACATGGTTTCTGTATTTTTTTGTAGCAATTTCACTGGAAACAGTACAGAAGTTTATCCCAAGATGGAGTATAAAAATATTTCAGAGTAGACTTGCTTAGAAGTATGGGTAACAGAGGAAAAAATAAGAAATATCTTTTAACAGCAGTGTATATAGAAAGAATCACAGTGTAGACTATACTAATCATTAAATTGAGTTTTTATAAAAAATATTTTACCAATTACTTAATGTTCCTTGAATTCTCTCTTACAATATTTTGTTTTACTAACTTAAATCTTGTAATAATGAAACAAACAGCTTATTTTCAGTTAGGCAACTTTATCACCCTTATGTTGACTAGTATTTTAGTTGACAAGTGGTCTTAAAGATTTCACTTTTAAGGTATTTGTCAATATTAGAATAGCAGATTGGTGCTACATTTTATTTCTTCTTTTTTTTTTTTTTTTTTTTTTTTTTTACTGAAAATGTGATATTGCTACTGATTCTGTATCTGTTGTTTTCCTGTCACTTATGTGGCATATGGCAGAAATGTCATGAAAAGAAACTGATTATTACAGTCTTATAAATCTGATATAGGTACATGAATATCAGCCTCCTTTGAAATATTAAGGTAATTCCTTGTTCACATCAGGTCTGACATTTATTTGGCTCTATCTTCCATTTTTATTAACTGCACTGAAGTATGAAGTTAGTAAAGAACAGATTCCATTGGTATTTTGTGGCTTCATAATCACAAAGAACATATGGGTTGGCTTGTGAATTAAACTATAATTTGAAGGCTTAATAGTACAGTTTCTTTTTCCTTCTTAAGAATTGCTGCATATGATATATGATTATTTTAAAATAATAAGAAGTTACATTTAAACATTTATACTTTAAACATATGAGGTTGCTGTAGCAAGCAGCCATTTTTGACATATTTAAGGCTAAGCAATGTCACCGGTCAAAAAAAATAATGATTTAGGAGAGTACTGACTGAAATAAAAATGTAGCATTGGAAATCTAATATTAAAATGTATTAAAACTATTTTGAATTATGACTAGCAATATACTGTGCAGATTTGTATTTGTAACCCTTATGCATTAGTGTAAAAGACTCCTTTCAACTTGCCACCACCCATTCTGCTGGGGAAGTAGAATTCTTTTGAGTAACTGCATTTTGGGGGTCTACACAGGTACTCTGCCCTTGTGCACATTCCTGTGGGGCTACGCAAAGGCCAACGTGTTTGCAGCTCTTCTCTGTTTCCTTTTTTGTATATTTTGCAGCCAAATTAAATCTCAGGAGTATCTGACCTGCTGCTGCTTAGTATTTGCTAAAGCCTTTTATGGCTTTTCTACAGACTTCACAATGCCCTTGTTGATTTATGTCTTTATCTTCTTAGCTATCCATCTGGAACCAAGTATTAGTGGTGAGCCTTGCTTCTGTGACATATCAGACTTAAGGCTTGCAGTGGACTAATCTTGTCAAAAGGTAGACTTCATTGATGATGGTCTTGCCCAAGAATTGCATAAAGAGGGGATGTTCTAGTAAAGAATGACAAGCAGACTGAACATAAGTCACTATGCTAAAAACTCTGCATGCTGGAACAGTCCTTGAAAGCCTTATCCTATCCTGAGGAAACTAATTGAAGGGTTTTCCTAGTAGATAAGTTAGTATCATTTGAATGTTCTGTGCAGAAGAATAGTACTCTTAAAAGACAGTCTTGGCACAGATACCCTCAGTTCCTTCTATGGAATCAAAACTCCTGTGTCAGACTCAACCACCAAGAAAGGCCACTCCAATATACAGGCAGAAACTTTAGACAGAGTTGAATGTCCTCACCTAGGGACAGATAATGTGAACCATTGTTGGATGTAACCCAACCTTGTTTGATTTAAGGGCTGGTCCTATGGCACAGTCCCTACAGGCTGCAGGCCCAACTCTGACAATTGATCCATTGATATCTATTCCCATCATAGTCATAAGCCAAGAGAGAACCAAGACAGTCATTTGTGCTGAAGTCTCTGACAATATCAGTAGAGACAATGGTGCCATTAGAGCTCAGGACATTAGTTAAAGAAAATTAAATAAATATACCAACCAAATTACTGCTCTTGAGAAAAAATGCCAGCAATTTAGTTTCAGCTTATGTATTCAATAAAAAGATGATTTAGCATAAAAATGACCATTTTCTCCAAAGAACAAGGACTTTGCATTTAGAATAAAACAAAAAAAATTCAAAAGTGCATATTTAAAAACACTGCATTTAAAAGACCATTTTAAGGGCAGTTCTAAACCAGAAGACTAGTCTATTAGAAAATCAGCCATCTGGTTTGTTCCTCCAAATTGAAAACCATGGCCATCTGTTGAAGTGCATTAGCAAAACTACAGTGATGTACATGGCATGTGTTGTGCTTTTCAGAAAAAAGCAATCTCTTTTATCCAAAAAGGCATGAGAATGCCTAGCACGACATCTAATAGTAATAACAAAAAGTGGTATGCTATAGTCATAAAGAAATGCTTTTAACTTAAAAATAATTTAAGCCATGTTTACCATCATATTTTCCGAGAATGTGAAGTTAGACTAGACTGATAAACAAGTTATACAGTGTTCATGCTCTGAAAATAAAAACACAACTGCTAGTAATGTCTCTAAGTAGAAACAAACTGGAATATTGCCAGAGACCCAAAGAATGATGAAAACATCTGATACAGTCTTTGAGCTATGGTGAAGGTAAAACATAATGGAAGTGAAGTACTTAGAGTTTTTGTAAATCAGACATCACTGAGAAATATATTTTTTCTAACAGTAGAAGATGGAAGACATTAGATTTGTAAAGCATTTTTGAAGACTTGCATTCCTCTAGTCTTCAGGGAACAATGAAAAAAATGTTAAGATCATCAAGTACTATATATTTATAGCATGAATTTTAATGACCTGAATATAAGGCATGGTAGAAAACTTTGTGTCAATACCTGCATGTAGGAAATAATAATATGTTTTTTAATTTTAGTTTCAAACAAAGAATGAAGATTTGAAATCACAGATGCAGCTTTTTTTATTTAAAAATGTGTACCTATAAGGACTAGCAGCTTAAAACTTAATACATGTTGATTACATCTATATGTTGCCCTTTGGCAACATGGCAACATACTACATCACTCATATAGCGCACTACAGTGACATAGCAATCACGTGAGTCTACACGTAATCGCCAGCTACGTTGCCGTACCTGTGCACTCCCCCAGTATAACGTGCTGCTATAGCAACTTAGTGGCAAAATCTAAACGTGTGTTGTGTGCACGGCACAGTAACCACCCGTACTGCACTGTGCTTTAGTACTTCCAGAAGGTGACATGTAGACATGTCTATTGTCAATACTAATATCTGCTTTTGCCACTGCTAGGAATAAGTTGGGGACTGACTGGCTTAGAGGGCAAAAGTAACACTGCAAATGACCTGACCAAATGTAATGCTTTTCTTTATTAGGATATAAAATATACATATGTATTTTATATATGTTACAAGATAGAATTCAAACAGCACTCATTGAGAAATAAAATAACTAGAGCTGTGCTTTTATCTTCAAGAAAACCTTGTTTTTGTTGACGTGAAACAGAAGGGTTTTTTTTATTTTTGGATCACTTTCGTTCAAGTAATGTTTGATTCTGAGGCATTTCACTATTTCTGGCCTACTGAATATTCATCTTTGCATCAGTAACTAAATAGCTTCAGCAGAAGAGATGATTGAAAAGGGCTCATTGCAGAGTATCAAAAGCTCAGTAGCCAAGGACTCTCCTAGGAGGTAGGATTCAAAATCAGATGTTGCTGTCCCTACAGCTTCATTCATTTGAAGAATATGAAGTTGAATGAACGAACCTATCCTTGTGGAGTCGACTTAATGCATACAAGCTTCGTGTAACATCTTTAATGCCTCACTTTGGGCTTTGATCAGTAGGAAACAAGGTAATAGCAAAAATATCTTTGTCTGTGCTACTGGAATATGGATTACTGAGGAAACTCATAATGGTTTTTATACTGTTTCAAGAGAGAGAAATCTGTCAGCAAGATTATTGTGCAATTTAAAGAATGTTTTGAAGTGTTTCTTCCCACCTACCCCTTTTTATATTAGGGTAGGTAAGCTACAGGTTCTCTATTCATCCTCTGGCCCAAGTTTTTAAAGATGATCCATTTTACAGAAGTGGATGAAAATAATTCTTCTTTTCAAGATTATTCCTGGATCCTACCTACTCTTCATTCTAAAACACAAAGAGAAGAGATTATTTTCAGTTCTGCTGAATCAGATCTTCATCTGTTGGGGTAGAAAACACATCACAAACCTATTTATGCAAATATTTTTTGTTAGTCTTCAGAATCATCCAAATCAGAGGCCACCTTTTTGTTTCAACAGCTGTGGAAACATTTGGCATCTCAGATTTATTAAGGACTGTCATCAAAAGTGCTACTCCAGATGTGTTCAAGATTTTCCACCTCTACTTAAAATCATTATTTCTGTATGCTCATATTTCAAGAACAGAAAGCCACAGTTTCAAACTCTAACCAACACGTCTTTGACATAGGACTAATATTATTTCTTCCTCCGATCAGTTGTCCTTAGAGCAGTTTATTTCAATGTAAAGAAACAGTCCACAAAGGCGGATCTAACTTTAGTGGTCATGCTGTCTGTTCTCGGTCATCAGCCTCAGCAATTCAAGAATAGAATAGTACAGTGGTTCTCAAACTCTGATAACTGTGCACCACCAATTTAAAGTAATACAATGTTAAGTTCCACCAGCAAATTTGCCACATGAAATAATTATAATAAATCTGTTAATGTGTACTACTGACAGGTTGTCTGCGTACCACTGGTTGTGCCCATACCACAGATTGGGAAATGCTGGAATACATAGTAGATTCTTGGGTGACTGCAGTAGATTTACAGCAATAAAAAAATCTTTCATTTAATCTCTGCCACTAACAGTCTCTGTTTATCCTTAAAGCCTATATCTCTAGAAAATAATTCCATATTTTCACAACAGTTTGGTTCTGATAATGGCCAAGATTATCCTGAAGGAAAAGTTTTAAATCATCAAATGTTGGGGTTTTTTTTAAATCTGGGACTTGTTATGAGCCCAGTCATATGCTCACTGACTTCACACAGACTTTCAGAGTTTTTCTTGAACTTGAGAGAGCTTTTCTCTTTCAAAGCATGCGCTCAAAGTAAAATTAATAGTCCAGTTGACTCAGGTTGTCATCCCTTTCTCCTTCCTCTTTACATGAGGTGACTCCCTGGACTATTTCCCAGGACAGTCTCTAGCTGTTTCTCATGGATGTTGCATCCGGTTAAACCTGGGATTTGGAACTGCAATTTTTCTTTTGTCTTCTAGGTATGCACTCCTAACTTGAGTCACAGTAAAGACATTTGTCTGTTTGGAGTGTGTTTTAGTGGTATTTTTAAAGACTTGCATAGAAAGAGTAAGGGGAATGACTGTCAACCAGCAGGGAAGAGTATTGTGAAGATTGCCTTAAAATGGAATTTCAAGACAGATCCTTGGTACAGATCCAGACATACTACTTGGTACTCCTTAGGATGTGTACAGTCTTCTCCCCCGATGTTTTCCAATGTTCAGGTGTGAATAACAAACATGAATCCCTTTTTGCCTCTTGAAAGAATACATGTTTTTAAAATCACTTTGGAACCAGTGTTCTACCTCCTTAATGAGCGTGCTTACCATCACAGATGTGTTTACCCTTTCTCTCTTCCTCCTTTGTCGTGTGACAGCAGGAGCAATTAATAATACTCTTAGCATGATTGGTTAGCAGTGTTATCTGGGAGGTAAATAACAATGGTTAAAGTCCCTGAGATTCAGAGTAGGATTTTTTTTTAATTAAGGTTGTCCTTCCACTTAGAGTACCTTAACCACTGGATTATTGATCCAGTCTTGCACATGATCAGCAAATGTGTGTATAGTTAATGCGATGTGTATTACACATAATCAGGAGAAATGAAAACCCAACTCATGGGTTTCATGTGCATGTTGTTTCTTAAATACTCTTTTTTTTTTTTTTCTTTTTAAAGAATGGTGCAGATGATGTAAAAAGACACCGGTGGTTCAGATCAATAGACTGGGATGCTGTACCTCAGAGAAAACTAAAGGTATGTTTAGCCCCAGAACGTACAGATTTTGATCATGGTCCGTGGTAGATTTTAAAACAGTGAAGGGGTTGGGGTCTGAGGAATTTAAAGCTCCAGCTGAACTGCCGCACATTGTGCAGTGTTTAGATGGGTCATGACATTTCTCAGATCCCAAAACCACCATTATTTTAACATCTACTAGAGGCCATGATCAAACCCATGTTTTTCCTTCCCTAAATCCCTTCTCAAAAATCACCTCTTCTGTTTAGTAAACTGACTCTTAACAGTACATGGTTGGTGAGTTGTAATTTACTATTCCTATATACAACTTATTCATTGTCATCTTGTCTTCTTTTCATCCTGTTTTCATTTCCTAAGCTGCTTCTGTATCTTATTATTATATGTCTTTGTTTCAGGCCATAATGTCCCTGGGTCAAGAATTGTTGCTATTATATCTACAATAAGGATACCAGCTTAGTTATTTTTTTAGATGTTACTATAAGCTAATCATTTTAATAAGATGATGATGGCAAATGATTACTTTGATTACCTACTGATGTATGTTAAAGTTTTTTTGTTTTCAACTTCTTGATAAGCCTCCTATAGTGCCGAAGGTATCCAATGATGGGGATACATCCAATTTTGAAGCTTATCCTGAAGATGACTGGAACAAAACCCCACCTGTACCCCCTAAGGATCTAGAAATTTTCAAAAACTTCTGAATGTGGTATTCATGCTTTTTCAGGTATGTGGAATTTATCACAGTCAGCAGTTACAGTTCAGATATCGTGTACATTTGAAATTTAGTATGAAGTGTCAAAGTATCATGTTTACCTAAATCCAAAGTGACCCTGAATTTAAGACACCCCCCCCCCCCTTGCTGCTTGTCCCACCCCACTTAACATTCCCTGCCTTGTGCCTGTCCCCCACCCCCACATCTCTGCCCCCTCTCAACCTTGGACTCTTTCCCTTTTCTATCCCTTCTCCCCATTTTTAATGGGGAAAAACACCTTGTCTTGGAATTGAGTAAATATGGTAAGTGAGAGCACTACAGTAGTACCTTTTTGCAAATGCTCTTGTATGTCATTATTGCTATAATATCATGAAATCTATCCTTACACTTTGTTAAGCAAATTATAGCTGGTTGGCATGAGATCGCAGGAGAGAACCACTATGCAGAGATGTGAGCCAAGGCAAAGTAGAAGTAGTTAGCAAGATCAACCTGCAGCACAGGTGTAGCCAACCTGCAGCACAGATGCTGTGCCACAGGTGGCATGGGCAGCATCTGTGTGGGACTTGGCAGTTGAGGAAAGAACAGGCAACACAGTGGTATACAGGGCAGGAAGCAGAAAATAACATCAGATCAGACGAGGAGTTCAGGGCAGTAACCTGAAAGCAGAACAGCGTATCGGGTAAGGGAAAGCTATTAGAGGAGGCTTTGTGGCACATCTGCCAAAAAGGTTGACCCTTACTGAACTAGGCATTGTGCAGTTACAGAAACAATTTACAGCAACAACTTGTTATGAACATAAGGATGATCTTCAGGTCAATTAACATAGCTCCATCCTCCAGTCTGGAGGCAGCAGTTGAAAAAGGCAGATGGTGAATAGATTAGTCTCATGCAAATGTGCTTGACAAGCTATATATAACCTCTTTGGAGGCCAGATCTGGCCCTCAGGGCATAGTTTGCCAACCCCTACTCTTGAGCATCAAAATTGTGATCCTAATGGTGCTTTCTGTGGGCCTTGAGCTTTAAAATTATGAACTATAATATTTTTATTGTACGAAACAGGGTGGAAGGGAAAGATAAATTTAACAAAACGTTACATTTTCTGTTGTGTATGTCATTTGGTTTCGAGTTTTTCTTAATGAGAGTTTTTTTCAGTAATGAATGAAAACAAGACACGAAGACCTGAGTCCATGTGTGTTCGTATTGTCAGAAGGTTTTTCTTCTTTGTCTCGTCGTGTCTTGTTTTGTTTTAACTGGGACTTAGGACTAATTTGTCTATTTATTTATTGTAATAGAAACTGGAAGAAAATTGAAGCGGTCTGAGCAAGTTCGCAAAAAGCAACTGAGTATCTAAATGAAGGCAATCTTTGATGTAGATGAGTGTTACCACAATTCTCCGTGAACATTGGTAGATTAAATATTTACACAATTCAAGGACAGACAAGACTCTCTTTTTCCTGTGTAGATTTGGCATTAGTTTAGTAGATTATAATGCTGATAGTCTACTCTGTAGTAGACTTGTTAAAATTGTATGTTGCATATTTTAAATTAGTTCTTGCTATGCCCAGATCCTTTTTGCATAGTTATCTCATAGACTTAATTTCATAAGTTTATACTAAACTTGTGTAATTAAAAGCACAAATTAGTATATATGTATATAATGAATACATACAACTAAAGCACAGGAATTGTGCAAAGATGTAAATTTTTGTATTTTGCAGAGTCTATGATTTTTATTTTTTAAATAATGTTTTTCAAGAAGTTCTCTGAAGGTAAAAAAAAATCTTTAAAAGGATAAATGAGTTTTTCATCAACTTATATACATTTTATAATTCTTTGTAAAAATAAAAGTAATTATTAAGTTTAAAAAAGATTTGTACCTAAAATGTCCAATGCCTCTCATTCACAACCATAGTACTTGAAAGCAGAAAGAAAAGGGGCATGTTTTATTCTTCCTTTAAGAAACACCTTAATGACTTATTTATAAATATTTGTTCTGTTACGATGGTGTGTTTTTACACGGAAGAACATTCAGTTTCTACACACTGTGTATAATGGGATTCCCTTAGATGTGAAATCACTGTAAAGCATAACCAGGACTGCATACTGCTGATAAAGAGCAGGTGTAAGTACTCTGTCATTCTGCATCACCCAGTTTCACAGTTTTTATAGGAGAGTGGGTGTCTTTAAAGCCAACATTTAAAAAAAAAAAAAAAATGTAATCCAAAGACTGTCACCAGCAGTAGAGCAGTTCAACTGTGTTAGTAAAGATTACTTAATCCATCCTAATAAATTTTATTTATGAAACCATAAACATTGTTATTGATTAGTTATGCTGCAAAATACGGAATGATCTTTGGATATTTTCCACAAAAGTAGTGGAATTTCCTGACCTATCTGGAAGCGATTTTTCCTGCAGTAGCTCTGCATTTTTTTATGACTTGCAGGCTCCCCTTAGCAACTGAAATTGTCCCAGGATCAGAGCACAGTCAGTGACAGGCACACTTTGAAATTCTGTTTGTTACAGACTTCAGTGGAAGCTATTAAATATTCAGCATTCTTGAAAATCAGTCAAATGCCTAAGTATGGATTTTGGAGTCTAATTTTATGCTTTTTATTCTGAAAAATTTACACTAAACTAACTGGGAACCTTGTCTGCAGGCCTTCACTATTAGGAGGTCTGTGCATGCCAGATTGGATTGAAGGTATAAATGCAGGGTTTGAATTGCATTTTGACTCTTGTTGGGGGGGTCTGCAAAAAAATTAACCCTGTTCATTGGAAGGAGCAATCTGATTGGAGACCCCCCCACCGCAGCCACCCAGGTTATGATTTTCAAGTCTTACAGAGGGCTCTCATCTTTAATGATCTTGGTTTGGGGGGCTCAGCTCCCCATCTCAGCCCATCAAGCTCCCCTGTAATTTGCACCCTGTATAGAAGTGATCTGTTTTTAAATTATACTAGCCAGGTTCTGTGTGGACCACACCAATGTCTAAATGGAGTTCACAGTACTTAAGTGTTTGCAGTAATGCTTCATTTTTAAGTAGCACCAAGTACTAGCAGGCAGGTATGTGTGTGTGTGTATGTATGTACATATACACTTGAAAGCAGATTTGTATCAAATTTCAGGGAAATCTTTTTTTTTTTTTCGTGTTCTACATTGTGGTATTTCTCGTAACAAGGAAATTGATTTTGAAGTGTCTAGATTTCAAAAAGAAAAAGCATGCTTCCAATAATTGTGTTTTAGATAATTTTCTTAGTGAAAATGATGGTATTTAGACCAAAAGTATTTTTAAAGGCACAGCAGCTCACTGGAGTCTTACTATAATGGTTCATTAGTCATTACAGAGAGGATTGTTAAAGCAGATGATGTGGATTATTCCTCGCAAAGCTATGTTTCTCAGTCATAACCTGAATAAATATTGCCCACAGAAGTGTAGTCCAAGGACAGTCAGTTGTTCTAAACTGTGACCTGAATGCAATATTCAAATGTTCACTTGGCTCATAACTCCAGTTAGTAAAATACATTTTGCTTCTGGCTTCAGTCAGATTTAAGTCATGAATCCTCAACTATATAAGCTACCGCTGTCTTTGTCAGTTAGCTCTAAACAGCTCACAAGTACAGGTAGCTAGTGTCTTAATTCTGTCTAAATAGTCCAATATCACACGCCACATTCAACTTGACTGGAAAATTAGATCACTGTTAATATGCCAGATATATAGGTGTTGCTGACTGCATGACTCTTTTTGCAGAAATACAAACAATGAGCATGTATCTGGGTCACTATAAGAAGGCAGCTTAATTGCATGCAAGTGCCACAACTTGATGGTTATTAGTCTGCTAGGTGCCTTGGGGCCTACATTATTTTCATTGTGCAGTGGTCATCGAGCAGTTTTGTTGCATAAAGTTTATGCAATGTTCATGGCTTGACATTCAAAGGGCATAGTATCCAGAGTGGGGAAGAAGTTGCATGTCCACTTGTGCTGCCAGTATTTACCAGCTAGAGAAGCTAAGAGAGCTACTGCCAAAGGCAGATCTGTGGGCAGGGAGGGCAGTTCGGTCACATACCCTTTGGCTGTATGGCACATGTGCAGTGAGCTCTCAGATCTCATTAGCTTGTCAGTGTGATTCCAGAAACTAGGAGTGAGTGCCACCACCACTCTCCCTCTGTCCCCAGCACAGAGCCAGGGTGACCTCAGGCTGTATGAGGGCAGGGGCATTCTCCTGAAGGTTGACCAGTCCTGGGCATCTATGGGACAGTTTCAGCCCTGTCATCTCTTCCCCATGCCCCTTTGCACAGCAACAGACCTGGCTAGAAGCCAGAACTGCAAACACAGTCCTGGTTTGCCTATAGGGATAGAAGCAGAAAGCATGCCCTGTGCCTATTCTGGGCTGTGTTCACAAGCCCCAGTTGCTGCTCTGGTACCAGTCAGGGTCCCAGTACAGCAGCTGAGACTGGAAGCACAGTTTCACCTTGCCTGCAGAATGGGCAGGAACAGGCAGTAGTGCACTCTGGGATACTGGAGGACCCAGCTAAGCACTTTCATTGTGTAACATGCCACGTGTTCAAATTAGAGTGTGATACAAATGAGCCACAAAGATGCTCCACATTTAATGAGTAACATATTTGAGGTTGGTTCATCATGTTTGCTACTGGTTTGCCATTTTTATCACATGGTAATTTGCTTGAACACATGGCATGTTACAGCTTGTTTATCAGGCTTTACACATTAATCATGTGATAATGTCTGACAAGGACCCAAGTGTCACATCAGCTATTGTATAGAAAGTGGTAATAAATAATTATTGATGCAGAACAGGTAGAAAGAGTCAACATTTAACATGGTAAAAATACTGGTCTTTGCAAAATGTGTTTTACACATTGTATTTATATGCAGGAAGTCAGTTATTCTCCCGGTTCAAACAGGGAGACACAAGTGCATAAAACACAGCTTGTATTTTGTATGAAATGCAGTCTACTTTCTAAAATGTAAGCTTACAGTATTTTATGGAATCTGAGTACTACAAAACCCATTTCTTATTACAAAATGTACATATTGCAACAATACATGTGCAGAATTTCCAGAACTCTCTTTGCAGATATAAAACTGAACTTTTGAAGGCCTCATTTACTTCTCTAAACTAGAAGAGGGGAATAACATTATCCTTGATTTTTTTTTTTTTTTTTTTTTTTTTTTTTTTTTTTGTTGGGGTTTAGCGTGGGGGTAAATGGGGTTTTTTTTATTTTAAAACCAGGTTGAATGTACATTCTCTTTGGAGCTGTGTAGGCATATAGCTCAACTACTGATCTCTCTTTAGTTAGCATAAACTAATTATCTCTTTACAGGCTTTCTAGTATAAAATTATTCTTCCATTTTTTCCAATTATTCCATCAGAATAATTCCAATTATTCCATCAGAATAATTTATATTCTTCACAATAAAACATCTTCATAAAGTTATTTAAATAAAAATCCGTTTTTTTTATAATTGAGAGCAGCTATTTTCTGTACAATCTCAGATTTAATGGAAGGCATAACTGCCTACCCATCTTATTTATTTGCAAAAGCACAGGTCAGTTTTATTTTAGTTCTTTGCTGTTCGGATTTCACTGTACTCAGTTCAGTTGTATGTAAATACTAAATCAAGAGTTTCCAAACACTTTCTGCACCAAGGACTCCAGTTTCTACATAAAATTGTAATGCTATTTATTTTCTATGTGTTGTGTTCTCTGAATTTCTTTTTATAATGGGTGCTTTTTGTTTATATTCATCTTTGGCAAAGAAACAAGCGCTGTTTTCCCACAAACGTGTATGTCTTGCATCTATCTTCAGCTTCAATGAAAAGGAATGTTAACCATTAAAAATTATTTCATTTATATTTAAACTGACCAATATAAGGTTTTAAGTGGGGGGTAACTGTTGTAAATTCAATTGCCTTTTAACCAAATAATAATAAAAATGCTTCATGAATAAATGGAGAACAAGCTGTAGATTTTCCTGTAAATTATGTGGATCAATGGATATTTGTGCTACTGAGCCTTGAACGCATGTGATCTTCCACGGTAGAAAAATCATTGATCAAAATATAGGTTCTAAACTATACTAAAATGGATGAACAGGGATTCTTCAGATTTTGAAAGCATTTAAGATAATGGCTGCTTCTCAGCCCATCTGCTTGCCATTCAAAAGTTGTGATGCAGTGCTTCCTATACTCTAGAATTATTTTTTAGCTTTCAAGGATTTGTAGCATGATTCTTTTTGTACTGTACTGTGTACAGACTTTCCATTTTTGCACTTTTCTATGGCAAACTCTGACTGCTTTACAAATACTTGGTTGTATAGTAAGTAGTGGTAGTTGCAGCAGGCATCAGTGTACTACTAAACCAATTTGAACTGCTAGATTTCCAAGATTAACTTTAGACTAATGTTGTATGTTGTTGGTTGTTTGTCCAATCTCACATATATGTACTGTTTGAAGTCATAAGTCAGCCCTCATTGCACAATGAAAATCACTGTGATCTGTACATAAACTCAAGGAAGATGTTACTGCTGTTTAATTTATGTAATATGTGTCAATTCTTTATTCATTTAATAAACCATTTTATCTTTTAAAACGTCTAAATCTAGTTTGCTTCTATTTGTTGTGGAGAGAGCATTTCTGCGTCAGTCTATAAAATTGCAGTATTTATTTTTAAACAGCCGTCCCTTTTGAAAAAAGAGTTAAGGCTATCTAGTTCAATGCATGAATTTTAAAGAACTTGTCAGAAACTACTGGCTTCAGAAGGTATTGGAGAACAAAAATTAGCCAATTCTTGTTTATTGAGGCGTATCAGCAGTATTGAAAAATGTAATTGGCAGAATTCTCATTAAGCTTTTAAACATTTGGTCCCAATCTTGTTCACTGGGTTCGTGATTTAATGATCTGTCTCTCGTTTCATTTCATACTGTTTGATTTATTATAGTGTCAAAACATATGTATTGCATTAAGTGCATATAACTTAAATCTTTATTCTTTGTTTAGAATCCTCAAAAATATATGTTTAATATTTGTGATATTAAACTGTTTCTCTGTGGTTGTTTGCTTATTTTTTTTAAAAAAGATCTTGCTTGGTGGCATATCCTATAGATTTCCTCTTCACATTGATGATAGCATATGCTTCTGTTGGAAGGAGAGAGGGAATCCAAAATCCTATTACTAGGGGTGCACCAGTGGAGATTTTGGGGGCCGATACTGATAGCTGATATCTAAGAAGTCATATCAGCCAATACTGATCCAATTTCCAATACAGCTGTCCCCAGCTGGTAAGTCCAGTAGGGTGGAAGGGAAGGGGCATGCAGTGGGACAGACCAAGGTCCCCCACAGTGAAAGAGGGGGCAAGGCTGGGGCAAGTACTGCTCAGGCAGGGTGGGGCAGGCACAGGACGGAGGAGGCGCAGCTCATGGGGTGGCGGAAGCTCCTGCCACTGCTTGCACCCCTGGGCTCTGCTCCCAGACCTGCGCTGCTACTCGGCACAGCCACGGCTTTTCCCAGCACTTAGGTGGAAGTGGGGCATTCAGCCGAGGCTGCACCAGGTGGTAGCACAGAGCTGGGAGCGGAGCTGCAGTGAAATTTGGGGTGCCTGCAGCTTTCTCCCAGTGCTGCTGGAGCCTGCTCTGAGTCCAGCCTCCAGTGAGGAGAAGAACCACACACACAGCACTGGCTCTGGCTCCCCACACCTGCAGCCCACCCTGCGCTGTGCAGGTCCAGGGGCATGCACCCCACCTCCCTCCCAGGGTGCAAACAATGGCAGGAGTTGCCCCCACAGCATTACCCACACCTCTGTCCCATGTCCGCCCCTCCCTGGCTGGACAGCACCTGCCCTGAAGGGGGTGTTGATCTGGTCCCCCACACTTCTTCCCTCTCCCCTCCCCTTCCAACTTACCAACTGAAGGCATCTCTCCACACTGCTGGCTCTGCTCCATGCTGCACTGCTGCTGTCTGCAGCATGGGCATTTATCGGTCCAATTATCGGCCTCATCGGGCCATTATCCAATACATATAGTTTTCTTTATATCAGTACTGATCCAATATCAGACCGATGTATTGGGTTACCTCTACCTATTATAGTAAACCTGAGTTCTTCAAGGAGTTACATTTCTTAGCTCCCAGAAAAGATCAGGATTTTTGCATTATGTTGGGGTAGGTATAGCCAAAGCAAATAACTGTGTGGTACCACCAAGGTGCTTCAGCTGTTTACCATGTCTTTTATTTCAAGGGATACCACTTCTCCAATTACCTGGACAGGAGTACAGCAATGCACCAGTTAAATGGAGAAGCCACTTTTGGATTAAAAGTTGCAGCTGACTGACTCAACCTTTTATGCAACAATCCACTGAATGTTAAGTAGGTTACAAGTTATCCCAATGCAAAAAATCCAGGTGCTGTTGTATTTTGGAATGGTGGTCCTAGCAAAGCACTTAAAATGGCACCAGCCAAAAGTCACCCTTTGGATTTCTGTTCCTTAAAGTTTGCAGGAGACATTGATTTATCTACAGAGTTTGTGTGTGTTTACCAAGATTTCGTTTTAAAAGTTCTTAGAAATAAGGTATTATAATTATTTGTGGTTAAAAACAGACTTTTGTTCTTATTGGAAGCCTTAAACAAGCCTAAGTTTAAAGATATATGGACAGTGTTTTTTTATGAGACGCCATTATCAGATTCTTGCTGATTCCATTTCTTAGGTATGAATAAAGGAAAAAAGACTCTTGATTAATAATAAAGCAATATTTTAAATGTCAATGAGGATAAGCTCTTTCCTGAAGAACTTGGTTTAGCAGCTCATCCTTGCAAGACCAGATCATTTTTATTTTAAACTTTAATACTGTTGTTTTACTTTTGCTGCCTAGCTCCATGGAGTAGTCTTCTTGTCAGATTCAATAATTGCTCAATTTAAGCACGCTTTCCCATGGAATAAAAAATATCACTTGTCCTTCACAGAACATACCTTGGAAGATTTACTCAGACTGATGAGAAGCTATTATTTATTTAGCAAGTTGTTCTAAGGCTTTCTATTACCATAATTCTGTATTGAAGTAAGGGCTCCTTCATATAACTGCTCCAAAGTGACTGTGCAGCATAATCTCTCTGAGGCTATGTACAGGTGTTTAAACAGCCCAAGGTGAAAGCGATAAAAGTTACATACTTTAAGTGCTCGAGGAGAGATCAATAGTGAACAGAACACACCTTAGTCCTTTGGAAGCGAGGCACACAGGCTGCCTGCACTGGGCAAGGCCAGCAGGTTGGGGTGCTCCTGCACATTTCCCAGCAGGCTCCCTTGGCCAAGACATCCCTGATTCCCTGGCAGCATCAGCTCACAGGCATGATAGCTGTTAGCATGCAGTGGAGGCAATGCTGCTTGGCCAAGTTTGTCTCCGGTCCTACTCCCTGGGGCTGTGCCAACTAACAGGACTGGGGCTGGGCAGCCTTCTCCCCTCCTCCAGCAGTGTCAGCCATTGTACTGACTCAGCGCTGACAGCTCAGGAGCAGAGAAGCCCAGGCACTTGGCCAGAACAGATCGGTGTGGGCCAGCTGTTAGCCTGCAAGGTGTTGTTAGCAGGGAACTGCAAAGCAGGCTAAAATGATGGAGGAAAACGACCTAACTTGAGTCAGGAGTGAATAACAGTTCAGTTCAAGAAGTTCCTAAACTGAAATGCTAGTGATTTGGTGACTTATTTAATATTTGAATGACACGTGATGCAGAAATAGAAATAGAACTTAATGTTGAGGATACTCTGTGCCATTCAAATTAGATTTTGAAGACAGAATGATTAGCTTCCTTGATGAAATTTTCTGGAGCACTCATCACTATGCCATATGAGTGCCTCACAGACAATGATTTGATTTTTCAAGGTAACCTCAGAATTAAGAGCATTCTTAATTCTGCAAGTGGGGGATGGTATTTATTCCCATTTTACACACAGAATTTAGGTACAGATATAGATGCTATAACAATTTGCTGTTCCACTGAGGCAGACGTTCCACAGGCAACAGGCTTGTTCATTGTACAGTCCTGATTCATGCCCTGAGCGCTGCCCATCCTTTACACTGAATGAGCAGAGGTCTTTTATCAAAGAATGTATTTTTCCTTAAAACTGATATAATTTCAAGGTCATAAATTGTATGTGCTTGTCTAACCTGACTTTCTGAATACATATTACCTGACTTCCTTGTGTTAATTCTGACCTCCATATATGTAACTTAGTTCAAACATATCCTTTAGAAAAAAACTGAATCTCCATTTAAAAATTTCCAATGCTAAAGAATCCTCCACAAGTCCTGGCAAATTTTACTCATTGTCAACATTTTGCTGTTTAGTTTTAGTCTGCATTTGCCTGGTTCATCTTCCAGCCATTGAGTCTTGGTGTATACCTTTGTCTAATAGATTTAAAAGATCGCCACGTAGATACTTTATAGCCAGGGATGGTCATCCCCTTAACCTCCTTGATAAGCCCCTGGAATCTTGTAATGTGAGAGATGTTTAGTCATTCCTACAGTTCTTTATTTTCTGAATTCTCAATAATGGTGCTATGCTTCCTAAGTATAGACACCAGGACTGGATGCAGGACACTACTGGTTACACCGCTACCCAATACAAAGGTAATATAATATTCCTGTTCCTGTATGATATTTCTGGTTAGTGCATCTAAGGAATATATTAGTCCTTTTGGTCATAGCATCATACTGAGAACTCAAGTACAGCTTATTTTTTTTTACTCTGTTCCCCTTCTCAATTGCATTCTCCGCTTCCAGAGAGAATTTTCCATTCTTTGTGCTAGATATACAGGTATATTGTTGACTTGCCTCCTGTTTACCAATGGCAAGATAGCTCTGTAGAAGTGATAGCAATATTAGCCTCCTCTGCCAACGTTATTAACATTTTGTGTCTTCTATTATTTCTAAATGATGTAGGGCAAGAATCTATGTTGATGTGGTATCATTCCCATTACTAGTCAAGCTCTTTCTTAGTACCAACTGAAATAGGAGACCCTGTTGCATCAACACAATTACCTTCTATAAATCTAACTTGTATTCTCATATATTCTATCCAGTTAGGTTAAGAAAATGTAATTTCAATAAAGCCTTATTGATTGGCATTGATTATATTAACCACCTTAGAGTCGTCAATTCTTGCTGTTTTATGTCAGGATGACAGACTTATAATTTTCTAGGCTATGGTACAATATATTAGCCTGCCTACCTTCCCCAGTGTAACAAGAAGTACAGAAAATCATTAGCAATGTTCCAAGGAGCTACCTAAACAACATTTTAATAACTTGCTCCCAAGAACTTTGAAAGTGATATGTTAAAGTCTAGTGATACATTTCAGTGCCACTACGTAAACATGTTTTTTTTTCCTGTTTCAGATACAGGACATAAAAAAATATGGAAGATTTCACTCTTTCCTGAATTTATTAGGAATTATATGCTCAATATGTCTAATAATGAATCAGTGCCATTGCTAAGCTTCCTTTTGTGTATGTGTTATTTCTAAATGGCATAGTGGTTGGGCCAGTTGAGAGCCCCAGGTCAAACAGCTAACCTCTTATTTGACAGGGGTCCACCTCTGGGCCCCTCCATAAATCAGTCCTCTCACCAGGCTTGCCTGGGGCCCCACTGATCTTGTGCAAAGTAGCCCTTTACTTTAGAGGGCTCATGTGAGCCCCTTCACAGACCTTTCCAGGGTCAGCTCCACTCCCCGGGTTTCTGCAGGCCTTTTCTCAGTTGCCTGTACTTTCAAAGGTTCTATTTTTACCTAGCCCCTCTGTAGGCCTACAAACTCTAAGCCCCTTCTGCTCAGGCTGCCCTGCATCTTCTCTGAGCCCTTTTCTACCCATCCTCTTTCAATAGACCATCCTGGGCTCCCTCTTGGACCTCTGTTGACATGGTCTCTCACTATAAGCCAGCCTTTCTGCAGCCCCAGGCCTTCAGCCCCCTCTGAAGGGCTCTAGATCCCTCTCCCCCCCACCCCCGGTCCCTAGGAACCTCCTTCTCCTCCATCCCCATAGTTCCTACCCTAACCTCCACGTGCTCCAGAAGCAGCAGATCTCTGGCTGGGTGAGAGCAGCATCCTTTCAGCAACTTCCCACTCTGCTCTCAGGGCCTAGTCTTATACCCAGGTTGCCTAGCCCTCCACCAATCAGGCAGCCCCCTGGGTGCCATGTGATCACCTGATTGGGTCTGATTCTAGCCTGCTTAAGTCCTTAAAGTGGCAAGCACCCGAAAGTGCACTGCCATACCTGGATTGAGGGTTTGTTTGTTTTTTCAGAAATGCTTTGCTATGAATGTGTTTGCTACCTAATCTCTTATCACCATGGAGCTCGATAAATTGTTCCGGGTTCAATATGTTGCCTGAATTGTGCTAGATGCTTTTAAAGCTTATGTAAAGCAGCAGGGGTGGACATTTTGTGAAAGAAAATCACATAGGTGACCTAGTTCAGTGGTGCTCAGCCTCCAGTCCAAAAGTCAGATCTGGGTCATGGAACTGTCAACCTGCCCATAGGGGTTCTCACAAGTCTGGAAACTTGGTAGTTGGGGGCACTGGTAGCATGAATTGGTGCTTCACTGCTACAAATTTCTGGACCTGTGTGGAAACTGGCAGGCCAGATAACATGACCCTGTGCACTAGATGGAGATGGCAAGAGGTTGGATTGGTGTGCAGGGTCAGTCGGTAAGTCTGGGTGCATAGAGTTGGCCAGTAGGGGTGTACAAAATGGGCCATATTCAATTTGAATTTGGATTCAGCGTGAATTAGGGACGGTGATTTGATTCTCTGAATCTAAATCTAAAGATTTGATGCTGATTCAGAGAGTCAGCAATTTGGGAATAGACACAGCTATAAATGTTTTTTCTACATACATCAAGGCACCAGGCATGGCTCATGAACACTGTGATGGTGGCGTACCGGAGGGCTTCAATTCAGGGAAATTAAAAGGTTTTCTGGTTCGATTTGGATTTGGAGATTCTGCTGCCAAATCAGGCTGAGTCTCCACTGAATTGAATCAGCAACTGAAGCTTCTCACAACCCTATTGGCCAATGCAAAGCCAGATCTAATGATTGACCCTGCGCACTTTTGGAAGTGCTATATCATGGCTCTGTAGGTGGTTATTGTGCCATGAGCATAGGTAAATTTTGCTGTGTTGTCGCTGTAATGGCTCACTTTACCCAGAGAGCACCCCAGTATGACAACATAAGGTGGTGATCATGTGTAAATGATCACCTTAGCATGCCATATGCATGTCTTAGTTAGGCCGTGTGTCTTGGTTAGGCTGCCTTTTATGTGATAGGATCTAAATAGAAATTCTGTAAGACTGGGACCTTTTCCCCTCATTTTGTTTCAGCAGCATTAAGAATGCATGAGTGAATAGAATAAAATTATGGTCTAATTTTTTATTAAAATTAAGAGCATTCTTTGAATTCCAAAAGTTTAAAAAGAGAAATCTTCAGAGTATGAGTGTGCGTGTAGCAGAGTTTTGTCTTGCAGTTCAGCTTTTTGATTTAGAAGACAGACAAAAAGTGTGTTTCACCCTGAAACACTTTGGCAATTATAGTCCAAAAAAAAAAAAAAAAAATCAACTACATTTTAAGACTTCTCTGAACTAGATGTAAAAGATAATTCCAAAATCAAATGAAATAAGATTAAGGTTGCCCGATGCTGCTAATCCAGAATATTAATAATTATAGAATAGTCTTTCATTTCACTACTTAAGAAACAATTGAGCCTTTTGTGATGGGTTCATTTTTAACCATGGTGCTTAAATTGATACTCAGCTATTATACCTCTCTTATTTTTGGCAATACCTTTCCACATCTCAGGTTTCAAAAGATGAGACTGTTTAATTAAAACTGACAAGTCCTACCTGTATGGAGCCTCCTTAAGTATATGCTTGCAGCAAAATGGGTCTAATCTGGGATTCCTAGACCTCCAAACAGTACAAAACCTCAAAAAAGTCCCAGGTTCAATTACATACTATCTGGGAAGTAATCATTCCCATAATATTTAGGCATCACATCAAAAAGTGTTCCAAAAGCATCACCAGGCTCTCTCAACTCAAACAGTTTAATGCTATGTTCTGGTGCCTCTTATTCCAATCCCAGTTTCATTAGTCTGTCATGACATCATTTGGTTCTAGATCGAAACTCTCTCGGTCTGGCATGTCAAATCTCTCTTTGCTTCTTTTACTTCAGGCTCATTTCTGAAAAGAGTCTTAAATAACAAACCCCAGTACTGATGCAGATTCTTGGAACATCCCTAGCTTAACACAGGTGGTCTCTGGCATACTGTGAATTTCTTTACTGCTCTATGGTGATCTATACAGCAATATCAAGTGAGCTACTTAAACTAACATTCATCCCTGATGTGATCTGAACTTTGGATCAAAAACAATAGCGTTGATACTTGACCTGAGAGTTCCCAAAAGTTGACAGCAGTATCAGTCGTTATATTTCAATAACACCTGCCCAGTGGGGAGCAATACCATCACAACATGCTGGGAGGTAACATAAAATTTAAACAGCATATATTTTTTAACCCCTTTTGAAGTTCTTGTCCATTACTCCTACAATATAGTCACTCATAGCAGAAGCCCCAAAGTTTGTTGATGGGCCATTTTAACCAAACTTTATTAGAGCATTAATAACTAATGAAGACTCTAATTTTAGCATTATTATCTGATAATATATCAATATCTGTCTTTAAGGAATAAAAAATACAGGCCTCTTTTTTAAATGTGGTGAGGGGGGGTTAACTATTCAATAAAGTCTACCTACTGACACCTGTATTTGATCTTATGGATTTGTATCTGTGGAAATTAACGTAAAATTTAGGCTTAAGGAATGACAGCTTTTCTTTAATCTGATAAAAATCCCCATCTCATTTCATCCCGTATTTATACAGCTGGTGATCATTTATGTGTGGTATATGATGGATTTTAATTTAACACATTATTATTTGAACTGCTGAAACCTTAAATATTTCAGTAAACTGACTTGGCAACAGAGTAAAGACAATATGCAATTTCAATTTAAGGGTGAAAAATTACAAAGTACTGAGGGTGTTTATGTTAAATGTTTTAATATATAAAATACAATGGAACTGCATGGTCTTGTTAATGAGGCACCTGGAAGTAGGGAAAGGATGCCATTTTCAAGCAATTTTCATAGGAACCTTTATTATTATTTCTGTAATTCTTATTGGGATATCCAGACCTTTGTCTGGACCTTCTTTGATTTGTAGAGACAAGCTGAATAATAAAAATATGGCATGAAAAGTAGAGAAATATAGAGTGTCCAATATAGTCATTTGAAGTGGTACAGTTAAGGTGTAAGAATTAATTGAAAAGAAGTATTGATATCTAACAAGCAAACACAACACATCTTTATCAATTATTGTCATGATTCCAATGTGTGATCACTGGTTAAAAAGCACCATTTCAAAACAGAGGACTTTGCTATGAGAGGTATAATATCTAAAATATATGGAGAACAGGTACTGAGACAGATGAAAGAGAGTGGGTTTAGGATGTCTTATTAATATTGTATATTTTATAACTTACAAGCGTATTCAGCTTTTACGTGAAAGCTAGGGTAAATTCCCTGAAGACTTTGCCTTCAGGCTTTTTTGTGTATCATGAGCGTATGTGATAAAATAATGCATACAAGCTTTGTAAGAAGTAATCTGATTAAACCTTGCATACTTCCAACTGGTTCTGTTTAATGAATTTTTATTCCTGTATGGAGACTGAATAAGAAGGATTTCTATGAAAGAATGAATACTGATGACTTATTTTGGCATTACACGTTACAAAATATGACATTTTCTTTATTTTGTTAGGTGCTAGCATGGTGTTTTGTTGTTTTATATAGGCAGCAGGGACATTTAAAGGATTTGAAGTAATAAAAAAGGCAAAATAAAGCCTATATCCCTTCCATATTCAGCAAAAGCTTTGCCACTGGGTCTATATAATAGGGCTGTGTGAAACTTCAGTTGCTGATTCAATTTGAAGGAGATTCGGCCCAATTAGACAGCCGAATCCCTGAATCCAAATTGAATTAGAGGACCAATTAAAAGCTCTGAATCAATTGGAAGCCTCTCAAGTTATTCGGAAAAGATTTGGAAATTCAGGAATCCTCGCTGCCACAGGGAGATGGACTTGGGCTCCATGCCAGTAAGTAAGGGGCAGGGTGGGGAGCAGAGGCTGGAGAGTGGGGTAGGGCACCATGAGGGTCCCATGGCAGCTTGCTGAGCCACACCGCATCCACACCAAGGGGCATCTTCATTGGGGGAGGCTCTGCCACAAGCCCCCAGAGGCCCTGATGGCCACTGCAACAGCTGGTGAGTGTGGGACTTCTTTGCTTTTTGGGGTTTTTTTAAGTGCTGAGATGCTGGGGCTAGGTGGGGTACCCATTGATGGGACTGGGAGAGTGGGACGGGGATGGAGCCTGTTTGATTCAGAGATCCAGCTGATTTGGCAGCAGCCAAATCCCTAAATCAGATTTGGCCAAATCGATTTGAGACAGTGATTTGAATCACCAAATTGAATCATTGTCCACTGAATGGGCCAAATCCGAATCCAAAGTGAATACAAGCCACTTCACACAGGCCTACTGTATAATTACCCCATTGAAGCAGGCAAACAGTCTAATTAAGAGACTCGTGGTTCTGTCCCAAACTAGTTATGTGGGATTCTAATTTGAGAGTATAAAACATTCAAATTCAAACACAAGGAAGAGAGTGTTTGGGTTGTGGGGGGAGGGAGGTTGCTTGATACTAATCATCCTCATTTAAAAACAAATGAAAAAAATTACATGATTTTAATAACAAGTGCATGGACAGTATTTATACCAGGAGTAGGCAAAATACAGCCTGCGGGCTGGATCTGGCCTTCCAGACACGCTTATCAAGCCCATGGTGCCCCTACCCCCCCCCACCAAATTGTGCCTAGCGCAGTCCTTCCACCCACAAGGGTGGAAGCGATATGCCTACATCCGCCCCAGGATACGCTATTATGCCTCACTCCCAACCTCATAGATGGAAAGACCCAGCCCTGCTAGCCCTGGACGGGGCTGCTGCTGAAGGCTTTCCATGTGTCCCACTCCTGGGCTGCAGGTAGGGAAGCAGGGGGTGGGGGCAGGGCTCCACCTGGGCAGGAGCGCAGAGAATGGGTCTGGTGGCAGTATAGAGTCTGTGCTCGGGGTGGGGGCAGTGCTGCTGCGAGCTCTGCTGGGCAGGGTGTGGATGTGAGGGAGGGTGGCGGTATGGGGACCTGTCCCACACTCCCATCATGGCATGCAGCCCTAGCAGGCAGCAGGAGCAGGGGGAGCACTGGTGAGCACTGCACATCATGGAGAGAAGTGCAGCCCCTGCCAGACTGTCTGTATCATAGGTCCTCCCTGCCCTGGCTCAGCATTGGAGCTGGGAAGGCAGCTAGCTGCAGCACCTGGGACTTCTCTCCTTTGCCTGGGGCTTCCCTGCTGTGCCTCAGGAGTGCGGAGAGTGCTGGCAATAGAGACACCCTGGTGGCGGCTGCACTCCTCCCCATGATGTGCTGTACTGGCCAGAGCCAAACACCAGCACCTCCACCTGCTGCTGTGCCATGAGTGGTGTGTAGGGGAGTCCCCACACGCCTCCCCCCCACACATACACACTTCTGTTGCCTGTGTTAACAGCTCACCCAACCTCATTAGGCAGCCCTCCACCTGAAGTAGTTGCCCACCCCTGATTTATACAGACTCCATTTGTAATTACTGAATTTTGCTATTCAATTCAGATTCAATTCTTTCCTGTAACTAAATATACAGAATCTTCTGATTTCAATTGTTAATGAAAATTATTGTTGTTCAAATTCATAGATACAAATTCTATAAATGTAATGAATTTTTCCTCTCTTAAAACTTAAGGCAATGTAACTCATTACAACTGTTCTGTCTCTACTTGGTTTATATCAGTTTGGCAAAGTTTTTTCAGCAAGTAAAGCCTATAACTTTCGTATTATGGAAATAATCAGTGATTTTTAGAGCATATATTAGGCAAAAGTTGTTGTTTTGCTTTTTTTCCCCTTGCGTATTGTATTAGCTATAACATGCAAAAGAGTGTCTTCTATGCTGGAAAAATAGCTACCCCAAAACAACTCTAACATCAGAAATTGCCAGACATTTATTATGTTTACACCTTTTTTTTAACTGCTTCATTTTAAAAGCACCCATAGCTTTATTTTCTTATTTCATTTGCTAAGTGTTTGTTTCATTTTCAAATTGTAGTTTGCTTCCTTGTTATCCTAAAGGCTACATTCAGTAGAGTTTAATTCTGTTTATTTTATCAGGAAATCTTTGATCTATATATCTCATTCTCAAGGGTATTCTGGCAAGATAGCAGCGATGAATTACAGAATGAAACAATACATTCATAGTGAGTTATGTAAAAATACTATGACCAGGAAATAAATCAAAGCATACCAGAAATGAAGTAAAGACTTTTTATAATTCTGGTGGGTTTTAATGGATTTCCAGAAACTGTTTGGAGAGAGAAGACTTTGTAAAATGAATAAGACTTTTTAAGATACGTGGTATAGTACATAAAGGCATGCTATCCCATGGCATTTCGAGTTTTATTTGATGTATGCATGGCACCTTATCTTGTAAGTCTTGAATAAAGGAAGGTCAATAACTTGGATATATGTAACTAATCTGGCTGGAAAAAATATATGTATACCAATTTGTTCTCAAAATTTGCCTCATTCAAATTGAAATTTGCATGTAAAAATCATATTTTCCTTGCGGATAAAAGATACCTGTTATACATGCTTTTCAGCATCTAACAGAGTATTTATTTATTGTATTGGAGACACCTTTGCTAAAGTAAAATAATTAAATTCCTGCCTCTTTGTAGGGCTACTGCAAAGGAACAGTAAAAAGGTTTGAATGGTAATAAGTAGCTTACCAACATATACATTTTTGTGTGGGTATGCTTCTAAAGGTTAATAGAAAATACTTGATGTTGAATGGTAAGGGTATGTCAAGAATGTGGAGGGATTCATTTGCTTGAAATTATACTAAAATTTGCAATGTGTTATGATCCTCACAATTACCTTTTGTGACTGCTGGTAGACTAAAAATCAGGTCAAACTACGTAAACGGATCTAGCCAATAAAGGGGTGGGGAGGTAGAACGGGGCAGAACTTTGCTTTTTGATATTTTCAAAGCAAGATATTTTGACCTTCTGTACTAAAAGTTGTGTTACTGTTTTGAAATTGACTTATAAGTTGTAAAAGTTTTTGTTTGTTAAAAAGTGTAGTAAAACCCCCAGTTTTTTTTTTTTTAATTTATTTCAAAATGCATTTCCTCCCCTTCCCCAAGCATTTCTGACTTTCTCTCCCTCTCTATTCCCTATAGATAAGTGTAAGTGATCTCAGACTTGGGATAAGCTTTAAACATTTTTATTTTGGTAGCAAGTTTTTGGTTTTGGATATCCACTGTTTTATATTGTATTATCTTTTGGTTTGTATTGATTCTTACTGTTGTATATCATATTATTTATCATTTTCATATTGATTTTTTGTTTGTTTTATATGGATATTGTATGGTTTAGGCCTGTGTTTGTAAGTGAGCCACAGTCATGTCAAGTTTCAATTTTATATGTCAAGCCTCCATCTTCAGTCCTCTGCCTGGGCATCCCATGTTGCAACTGTATGAGTCACGTGCCCCTTCCATGTAAGCTGGTTCCCCAGTGAATGAGTTTTGATTGGGAATGATTGAAATACAGTGGTAGCAGGCCTCTACTAAATGGCCCGTAATGACTGAGCCATAACCTTGCATTGATTCACCCAGGAACAGAGACAAGGCCAGCATTTGAAAGACAAAAGACCCTGCAAGACCAGGAATTCTCACCATTACAGATACCCGAAACTGCACATCCCTGCATGCAGCACATATGCTCAGTATGCCAGGGGCTGACCCTTGCCTGGGCATGCCTCCTGTCACTAGGGTCACACAAGGCCTGCCCCTATAAAAAGGGGCAGTGAAGACAGACCCAGTGGGACCCCCTCTCCATCTGGACCAGCACCATGCCATGCCACAGCACCTATCCACCCAGAGGCCTTGCTGGTGACCCACCTCTGGATAACATCTACTGGACAAGAACACCTTTCCAGCCTGGATAGGTAGATATTATCTGCACACCACCTCCTACAATTTGGACTCTCTCTCCTCTTGGACTTCAGTGGACTTCATCCTCTGTGCCAAGCCTCTCTAACCCCTGCTGCCATTGTGGGTGGGTGGGTGGGTGCAAGGGAACCAATAAGACATTGTTCCACCATCTCCCCTGTTCAATAAAACCACTGTCATTTGCAACCCCAAGTTGGGTCATGTTTTACTAAATCCCAGTCCCTTCCTTATCTTAAATTCCAGCCTCATTCTTTCTCTCTCTCTCTCAGCTCTAGCCTCCACCCCTCTCCCCTAGTTTCCCAATATCTTCTCAATTTCTACTGCCTTTTACCTGGGATTTTCTGCTGCCTTTCTCTGCTTTCCTGCTGCCCCTGCCACCTTTCAGTCTGTCCTACTGCTTTTCCTGTGATTTTCTGCTGTCCGTCCCTCTGTTTTCAGGCTTCCCCCTCCCCTTCTGTAGTTATTCCCCTCCTCCCCTGCAGCTTCTCAGCTACTTGTGGCTGTACTGCAATTTTCTCCAGCAGCTGGAGCCTTTCTCCAGCTCCCAGCACCTACTGCCACTCCCTGCAACTTCTCTAGCTGCCCCAGAGCCATCCTCTGGCTCTCCACACCCACACAAACTGGATCAGAAAAAAAAAACCCTCAAAAGAAAAGAGCCTTCCTGACACACCCTGAGGGACCTCTCCATGCCCTCGTCTAGCCCCCAAGGCCAAATCAAACACAACACACTCCCCTAGACTTTTATGGGGCTATCCTAGACTCTCCACATGGTCATGGGATCTTGTGGTCTTCCACACCCTTCCTCTCCCTTCCCACTCTGACTCCTATATCTTCAGGCCCCCTGAAGCCCTCCAGTGAACCCGAGTCCACCAGTTACCAGAGGTATCAATGATATGCTGCCACGGTCTGTGCTCCACAGCATTTTGTGATGCCCTGCCCTCCTTTCTTCCTCTAGGCGCGTCTGTCCAGCTGCCCCGGGGCCCTCCACCGTCCCACCTGGTCTGGTGCTGGGTCGTGGGTCAGCATCTCCCCCTCGTCCACGGTGAATGCTGGAATCAGAATCCCTCTGGGCTTTTCCATCCTGTTCTTCTGGTCTTCAAACGGGAGCCCCTGCTCTTCATTTGGTGTTGTCTTCACCACAGCTGGCAGCCTCTGGCTCACAGCGAGCGCAGCTGGATCCTTCTCCACTGGGAAACACCGCTTCTGGCCTTATTCACTCCATTAAGAGCTTGAGGGAGACCCCTCCTGTTGGGGCTGCTCCCAGCATCCATCCCCTCCCGCTCTTTGCTGGCGGCTCACTTTATTTCCACCTACCGGTGACCACTGCCGATGTCACCGGCCAGCTGCAGCTGTATGAAGGCACGGCTGATGATTTGCAGAGGCTACTCCTGGGGTTCTGGCTTCGCTGTGGGTCCCACTGCAGGTGAGTGTTCCCTTTTGCTTTTTCCTTTCTGTTCTTCCCCAGATTCTTGTTCCCGGGGTTCCCCACCTTGCCATTTCAGGTCCTCCCTTTTGTTTCTCCCTGTGGCAGTGTAAATTAGTGAATACACATATATGGATATCAGTGTGTGTGTGTGTGTGTGTGTGTGTGTGTGTATGTGTAATCCACGTATGTGTATTGGATGTGCAGGTGTTGGTAACTGGTTACTGATTCTATCTAGATTTGGTGTGTGTAGCATGTATGGGCTTAAACTGGTGATAGGTATGCATAAACCTAGACTAGTTATTTTGAACTTTTGTGTATTTAAGGTGCTAGTGTGTGTGCATGGCATTGGGTGCATGATATACAAATTAGTGATCTGTGTCTAACTTTTGGGGTGTATAGAGTATGTGTTTTAATTGGTAATAGGTATGCATGTGCCTAAGCTGGTTTGTATGTGTATGTGCCTGAGCTGGTAGTGTGCATGTGTATGCACCTAATTGATTTGTGTGTTTGTATATGTGCAATTGTGTTACATCCTCCTGTCTAACAGCACAATATTGAGATCCTGAGAGTTGGCCTGACCCCACAGGGCAACAAAAGGTAACACAGCATTTTATTTTGGGTTGCTCTTAAATGATTATTTTTTCCATCCAACCGCATAAAATTTCTTTCTCCAGTCAACCTCAACCAAAGTTAGTTTTTCAGATTAGCAACCACATGGAAAGCTCCATGATTCTCCTTGTTCTAGTTACAGTCTGCAAGTGGAGGAACATTGATATAAACTTGAAACTGTTGAATAATCTGCAAACAATCAAACCAAATATTTTTGCCCTGTCTGACAAATGGCTCTTACATCTCCTTCCTTTTTAACTGAAAATTTGATCTTTGGAATTGACCTAGGACTGTGGTCACTAACCAGTCAATCTTGATCAACTGGTCTACTGTGGAGCCTCCAACTAGTCTGTCAGAGGCTCCACAGTTGGGAGCAGCAGGATACATGTGGCTGGGCTAAGCCATGCTCACTGCTGCCCAGGCCGGGCTGAGTGAGTGGAGTCAGAGCTTGGGTGGCTTTTCTTGTAGGTCGGAGTGGTGGGGTTGATCCTGGGGTGCCCTTTACTTCCAAAAAGTGATCTTCACCATAAAAAGGTTGGAGAGCACTGATCTAGAACATTTTATGTGAAAATAGTGAGAAGCCGAAACTTATTTCCAAGTATATTCCTTCACTTGGGTATACTACCTGCTCAGCATTTCAATTTATTTAAAGATACCTACAAGTAGCATTATCTGTTTCTGCATCCATCTCTTCATTATCAGACCATGCAAAGCTCCTAACCAGTATCAAGAAAAGCTATACACCAGAAACTGATTTGTTTTTCAGGGGTGATGGATTGCCTCCCAGTAAACAGAATATATAAAGAATTAAGAAAAAAAAAATTATCACAATAGCTCCAAAAACAAGGAAAGGATTATACAACATGTTTGTTTTATTTTTATGCTTTTAAATAATGTAGCTATGTCATTCAGCTGAGGATTAATTCAACTGCTGAGGATTAATTCTCAGCAGTTCCTCAACATGGAGGTAAGAAAAACAAAATTATCTTCTTTAAAAGTCCATATGTAACTAGTTTCCTGCTTGAATTAGTGAGAGTCTCTCCAGTGATTTGGCATACATCATAATACATGTAAAAAAAACACTCTTCTTATGAAAAGGAAACAGCATAGTCCAGCGTCTGTTGTATAGATAGATGTATCTGCAAAATGAACCTCAGTGATTCTGGGAACATTTTCATGGCTTTGCTACTGCATACATAATTACAGGTCTTAATTATGTATTATATGCTAATAGTATTCATTACTAATTCATTTGTAATAGGAATCATTTAAAGTTTTAAATAAGCATTTTATTAAAGCACAATGTGTTACATCTCATTTCCTTAGCATGAGAGATGCCAAACTCTGGAGTCTTTTTTTTTTTTTTTTTGGGGGGGGGGGGGGGGGGGGGGGCGGGGGTTGCGGGA
>JAGPOW010003316.1:76109222-76141364 GCA_030014935.1 Caiman crocodilus
AACTGATAACTATATATATAGTGGCATTACATTTTAATCATGGAAAAATGTGGATTTGAGAAAGTTAAGGGCAAAACCAGGGCCGGGGGCCCAGAGCAATGAGAAGTGATGAGGGACAGGGCCTGGGCCCAACAATGAGACATATATGGGCTAAGGGCCCAAACTGAGAATGACAGGCCAAAGCTGGTAGTCTACAGCAAGGAGTGACTAGTAGGCTAAAGCTAAAAAGCCTGAAGCCCATACGAACTGGTGCATGAATCAGGAGTATCATCTGGGAGGCATGGGCATGGCTAAGGGGAGGTCAGAGACCATGAATTAGCCCTTAAAGCAGCAGGTGTCCTGAGGCATGTATGGGACAGGAGAGCCCACTTAGTAAGAGGGCCTAAATAAAAAACAGTGCAGTCTGAGAGAGGCCTGCTGGATGCAGAAAGAAAGACAGCTTGCCTTGGGACTCAGGAGCAGCTTTCCTTTTTGTAAGTCAATTATTCTAACAAAGGCAGGGCAGGAACGAGAAGAGGGAGGGTACCCAGAGAAGCAGAGCAGGTCGAGAGCTGTATGGCCACTAGGAGGCGTCATGGCCACTCCTCAGACCTTGGTCCCATTACAGGCAGAAATTGTCAACAATTGGAGAATGTCACCAAAAAATAAATTAAAGACATATTTTGGGTCTGATTCTCCTCACTTTCTCCAAATTCACACTGTATCATTCACATTACATCATTCACATCATACAACTTTTTCTTAACTTTTTTGCTAGCTTTGCTAACCACCATCAAAAATAGTCAGGACCTCTTCCCTGAATTTCAAAATTCTTCAGTTCTGAAAATCAACTTTGGAAATGTCTTGACTGACTGGACTGAAGGAATTCTACCTGATCAACACATCAAAGAGCTGCTCAACACAGGTCACAAAGACACCCAAGGACCCAGAGTGACAGACTTCCTTCTTCAGCTCCCTCTGTGCAAAAATTAAGTTTATTTCCTTCCTTTGGGGACCTTTCACCGTCTCCTACTGTCTACACTTTTCCCAGAGCCTCACGAAGGGACTTAGATCCTGAAAGCTTGCAGAAAAGGACAATTTTCTTGCCATTTTCCAGTTGGTCTAATAAAAGGTATCATTTTGGAACCACGAGTCCTAGCTTTTGTATGTCTTTTTGTCTCAGACCAACATGGCTACCAAGTATACCCTTGGCTGGACTGTACATTTGTAGATAGCTTTTAATGAATATGTTGGAGGATTTTAATGAATACAGTTTATTATGTTCTTAGTGTCCTAATGAGGATTTTAACAAAATATGAGATGCATATATTTACTCAATCTACAGTACATATATAGCATGGTGATATTCATTGTATTCCTTAAGGAAATCTACTTTTTAGACACAGCAACATGGGTATGGTTATGCTGTTACTACCTGTTCTGCACTTCCTTTATTCATTATCAAAAGGTAGACTCTATTCTTGTCTATTTGGCACTATTTGCTAAGAGTAGATGTGCTCACTTTTTAAAAGACTTTTTTATAGTATTCTTCAGATAACTGATACTGCAGTTCTTTAGTATGGCATGCAAGAATACATTTATAGATCTACAGTCAGAAATGGAGTAGATAAGAGAGCAGAAACCATGGGAGGTAAAAATGCAAGTAAGTGTTTTTGCAGGCTAATTACTGATACCAGATTTTTCAGTTCTTATTCAAACCAAATTCCTCAGGGAATCTTAACCTTGTCTCCTATATCTCTTAATTTTCCCTGTCTCTGTACCATTTGGCTTCATGTCTGTGCTGCTTCCAGTACTATAATAATTTTCTGCCTAGCTATAGCAAAGGATATATTCTTCTGCAATTCTTAAAATAAGTTTTAAAGATGTGTTTGGAATTTAATAGTTGATAATTATGCAAACGTTGATGGTACTGAAGATGACTGTGTGACCGTGGATTGTGGCAGGAGTTACCAGCACAGATGACAACAGAATCAGTCCATGGTTAGAAGAATGGAAATATGCGCTGAGGCTGATGTGAAAGAAAGAAAAATGGGAATTGGGCAGAGATTAATGTATGTAGTAGGCTAAATGAATAAGGGAGATTTTTAAGGTGAAAGAAAAGGATTTGTAAAGTAATAATAATTTCAGGAAATAAAAGGGATCAAGACAAAATGATCAACTGGTGGCTGCCTACAAGCTCATCGGGGGGGGGGGATCAACAGCAAATAGGCAGAGCTTTTTCTCCCCAGCACCACCTGGGGTGACAAGGAACAATCAGAAGGCAATATTTTACAGTTAGGGTGGCCAAAATCTGGAACCAACTTCCCAGGAAAGTGGTCCTCGCCCCTACCTTGGGCAAATTCAAGAGGAGGTGGGATGATCACCTGCCTGGGGTCTTGTGAACCCAGCATTCATTCTTGCCTGTGGCAGAAGGCCAAGCTAGACGATCTGTTCAGGTCCCTCCTGACCCTAGCTACTATGAAACTAAAAGAACAGCTTGAACATACTGGAGAGGAAGTAATAGCAAGCAGAAAACTTTGGAATATTTAGAAAAATCAAAAAGGACAATTTTTAAGTTGAAACTTGTCAATTCCCAGTTTCTTAAGCAAGAAAAATATATGTATATAGTCATTTCTTGCTAAATTCAAGCCCTTGTCAGTTACACTAGTTTTATTTATATGAATGCAATCCATTTGATTTATAAAACTTCTCTAAAATAGAAGAATGTGGCAGAATACACAAATGGCAATTAGCAAAGTATTTGTCTACAAAGCTTATTTGTAGTAGTAGTCATTTATTTGCAGCATTTACTAAAACAGTACAGTAAAATCAGCAATAGAATTATATATAGTGGAATAACATGATATACTGCATGGTTACTGGAAGAAATATACAACAAGATTATTCATTCTACCAATTTAAACAAAATTAAAACAAGCATAAAATGATTTTACAAAAATAAAGAGGACCCAGCATGCCATTATAAAATAATAAATAGAGGGAAATTTTATTTAATGTTGGCCTTTATAGTTTGTGCAAGTAATGTAAATGCACTCATGGAATATAGGGCAGACTGTGAGTTATTAGAAAGGAGCGAAGTTGTAGCACCTTATTTACTGATAAATTATTGACGAAGCAGGCATCACCATTTGTGTCTATCCACCCCTTGGTAAAGGATCCTTTTTCTAATAAATAACACCATGTTTTGAGCCCCAGCAGAGCCATACACCTCTGTAGCTCTACAAAATCACAATAGAACTTCCCTAAGCACCTTTCTAGGGACAAATAACATTCCATTTCAATGTGTCAATGATGATTACATGAAGGTGGGAAAGGTGGGGAGGGGAGACTGAAGTGATCTTCAGTAGACCCTTCCTGTTCCTGGGAAAAAAGGAGAGTGAAGAAGTGGAAATGACTCTAGGGTTGGTGTTGGTTTTGGTAGGGAGATGTTATAAACAAATCTTAAGAGAACCAGTTAATGTAGTAAACTATACTGAAAAGCTATGGAATTTAAACATGGAAAAGTTATAGAATTTAGTTTAAATCTAAGGTAAAAATCTATCAAGAACTTGTATTTAAAATAATTTAAGAAATAGTACAACAAGGCTCTTTAACTCAATGTAATTATTTCAATCTTAGGAGTAAACAGAGGGCCTATTGATAATGGAGAAAAAAATAATGATCATCAGAGAAAAAATTTAGGATGGCAAAAAAGCATATGAATATAGCAAGAATTTCCAAAAGTCAAACTGAGTTAGACCTTTCAAAGTAAATTTAAAAGTAATGGTCATATAAATGAAAAAAACCAAGAAAAAAGTAAAAGGTAGGCCCTCACTGCAGTGAAGACTGGATAAAGATTAAAGATAATGTAGTATGCTGGTCAAATTTTACATTATTTTTCCTTGGTTTTCAATAAAAACAATAGAATAGGGGGGCCAAAGATGGGTTGAAGAATAGGAATGAATGTATAGTGCTCCAAGGAAAAGAATAATTCTGTAAGCTCTGCAGTTCAGGAGACTGATGAGAGCTGCTTGGTGCATGGGTTTCCTACCCAAAGCTAGCATCCACACTTGCAAAATCCTCCCACCTTAAACCTCTGGCTCATTTTTCTGCTGCATCAGCAGTTCAGGAGATAATTTGCCAGGCCTTCCTTGGACACAACTCTCTGCTGGTTGGTGTACCCCAAGCACTAATGCCCAGATGAGGGCACACTGTAAATTGCCCATGTGTATCATGCTTTCTTTGCATGCTGCACTTCCTCTGTCCAGGGCTCATGGAAGTTTTCCCTCCTGGTCTCACAGATGTTGGAAATGACACAGGCAGTAACAATGAAGCAAGTACTCCTCAGCTGGTCTGCAACGTTCACCCACATAACTTCAGTATGCCTTGAGGTGGCCAATGGTATACCTGATGGTCATGCAGCATCTGCTCAGGCACTGTTGAAATGCTCCTGCTTGCAGTCCAGGCGCCTTACATAGGGCTTTATGAGTCAAAGGAGAGGGTAAGCAGAGGGGTGTCAATAAGCATTAGGACTCAAACTTTGCTGATCTGCTTGCTGGGGTCCAGGGTTGTGCTGTCTATTCTCCACTAATGGGTGGGAGGATGAAATTGTGGAAGACTCTGGCATAGGGGACACTTTACACCCAACTGGAGAAGATGTGAGTGAAGTAGCCACAGTGGTCAACAACATCCTGCAGTGCAATAGAAAAGAGACATTTACAGTTAATGAACTCCACAGACCCATCATGGGCAGAGGTGGTGGGGTAAGCAGGAGATGAGGATGTGGTTGATGTCAGTCCCCACACAGATGGGAAGCTCTGTCAGTGATGATCTCATGTGGGTTGCTGATACAGATGACACAGTTTGCCAGCATATCCTGGATTGCCTGGCACACTTCCTAGACCGCTGCTTCAGCTGTGGACTTGCCTATGCCAAATTGTTTGCTGATGAATGGACTGTCACGGGTGGTGAGCTTCCATATATCAATGACAATGTGATTATCTGGAGTCAGAGGTTATCTTATATTGATGTCTTGCTGCTCAGTGTGGGACACCAGCTTGACAAGAATGTCCTTGAGGGTCATCTAGTACATGTAGGAGTTCTGCAGATACTGCCCCTTTTCTGAGGTGTGCAGGTCAGTCTGCTTCTACCAGATGCTGCTCCTGTCACAGGCTGTGAAGCTGTCCATGAGGACCACATGTTCATCAGCCAGGTGGACACTGTCAGGTTTTTGTCCCCATTAACTAGTACTCAGAACACAACTCCATAGAAATAAGGAACCGCAAGTGCTTTTTTGAGGAGCAAGTGCAGTGTAAGGGAAATTAAAGAAACATGGGTAACCTTAAAAACATCTATTACAATAAATGTAATAATTGAGTAGGGAGTAAAAGGAAGGCCCAGGGAGGAATAGGACCCCTGCTAAATGGGCAGAAACAATAGGTGATGGACAGGGGGGACAAGGCTGAACTCCTCAATGAGTTCTTTGCCTCAGTGTTCATAAGCGAGGGGCATGACAAGTCTCTCACTGGGGTTGTAGAGAGGCAGCAGCAAGACTACCATGCATAGACCCTGAGATGGTGCAGAGTCATTCGGAAGAACTGGATGCCTTTAAGTCAGCAGACCCAAATGAGCTCCATCCGAGAGTGCTGAAGACACTGGCTGACATCATTGCACAGCCACTGGTTGGAAAATTTGAATGCTCGTTGCGCACGGGCCAAGTCCTGGAGAGCTGGAAAAGGGCCAATGTGGTCCCCATTTTCAAGAAGGGGAGGAAGAAGGACCCGGGCAACTATAGGCCAGTCAGTCTCACCTCCATCCTTGGCAAAATCTTTGAAAAAATTAACAAGGCTCACATTTGCAAGAGCCTGACAGGATAAATTATGCTGAGGGGAAACCAGCACAGGTTCGTAGCAGGCAGATTGTGCTTGACTAATCTAGTCTCTTTTTATGACCAGGCTACAAAACGTCTGGACACAGGAGGAGGGGTGAGTGTTGTATACTTAGACTTCAGGAAGGCCTTCGATATGGTATCCCACTCCATACTGATGAACAAGTTAAGAGGCTGTGACTTGGATGAATACACAGCCCAGTGAGTGACAAATTGGCTAGAGGGTCGCACCCAGAGAGTCATGGTGGATGCATCAGTATCGACCTGGAAGGACGTGGGCAATGGGGTCCCGCAGGGCTTGGTCCTTAGACTGATACTCTGTAATGTCTTCATCAGTGACTTGGACAAGGGAGTAAACTGTGCTCTGTCCAAGTTTGCTGATGACACAAATGTGTGGGGAGAAGTGGACATGCCGGAGGGTAGGGAACAGCTGCAAGCAGATCTGAACAGGTTGGACAAATGGGCAGAAAACAACAAGAATGCAGTTCAACAAGGAGAAATGCAAAGTGCTGCACTTAGGGAGGAAAAATGTCCAGCGTGCCTACTGCCTAAGGAATGACCTGCTGGGTGGCAAGGAAGTGGAAAGGGATCTTGGAGTCCTAGTGAACTCCAAGATGAACATGAGTCAGAAGTGTGACAAAGCCATCAGAAAAGCCAATGGCACTTTATCATGCATCAGCAGATGCATGATGAATAGATCCAAGGAGGTGATAATTCCCCTCTATCGGGCGCTGGTCAGACTGCAGTTGGAGTACTGCGTGCAATTCTGGGCACCGCAGCTCAAGAGGAATGTGAATAACCTGGAGAGGGTCCAGAAAAGGGCCACTCGTATGGTTAAGGGCGTGCAGGCCAAGCCCTACAAGGAGAGACTAGAGAACCTGGACCTTTTCAGCCTGCGCAAGAGTAGGTTGAGAAGAGACCTTGTGGCTGCCTATAAGTTCATCACAGGGGCACAGAAAGGAATTGGTGAGATTTTATTCACCAAGGCGCCCCTGGGAGTTACAAGAAATAATGGCCACAAGCTGATCCAGCACTCTTTCCTGTCTATGCAGGGGGTTGGACTCGATGATCTATTGAGGTCCCTTCCAACTCTAACATCTATGAATCTATGTATTGGATATAGCTAACAATATCTTTCCAATCATTAACTTCCTGACTTGTTGAAGTCTGGAAATCTTAATCACAAAATACCCACACACCTAAAACCCTTCTAAATCCAATTAGAGTCAATGATAGGCTTGGGAAACTCTCTTATGCCTATATAATTTATGCTAGAAACAACTGCACCACCAGCCAACACACAGCTACTTGGTATGCGTGATGGGGACCTGTCCCAAGGCTAATCTCTACATTGGCTTACTCACCTGTCCTGGCCAGTCCGCCCACCTACCTTTCCTTCCGTGCCTTGTTGTAATGAAAATACATAAATGGTTCTAGGTGAGAGGCTGTCCTCCTAATGCTCTGATACCCAGGGTGTACTACACAACTCCAGTCTCTCCTCTATTGTGTCCCAAGCCTCACAGGTGTTATACTACTATCTGTCACTTGTGCTTCCCTCTGGCACAAGAGGCTCCTGCCTCTTTCTGGTCATGTGATGCTTGCAGGTGCTGCCCAATTACCCCCTTAAGCTGTTACCCTGGCAACTTGCAGCTGTGGAGCTTTGCTTAGTCTGCAGACCTCCCTAGCCAGGTTGCTTCAGCCTTAAAGGAGCAGGCACATCTTAATGTCCTGCTACAATGTGATTCTGTCTTGCTTCTGTTTTAGTTTTTCAGAATTTCCACAAGGGTGACCCCTAAGAAAGAGGACTTGGACAGGTCCCAGACTCTATGTGATAGAGTTCCCAATAGCTAGAATGCATCCCTGTATTTATTCTTCTTGAACTTGACTCCCCTTGAAAAATCAGTCTGCTATCAGAGTGACCCACATTAGGGCTTATCTTGCCCAGTTCCTGCTCACTTTCCTGAGTACCATCATAGATGTGGCACCATGGTTAAATTATAGTTGTTATAGGTTTTTATGCACATGTGAGGTGTTTTTTTTTTTTCTCTCTTTCTCTCTTTTCTGCTCATTACAGGGTATAAAATGAAAGTGCTATTCCTTTGTCTTCTAACTCAGATGCTTATACTTGCATCAAGACATTGATGCCTGACTGATTTCTTTCATGAGGAAACTGCTTTCTTCCTTAAGGAAACTGGAGTCACATTCCTAATCATTCAACAAATTACAACCCTGTTTCTGGAGGGCAAGCCAACATGGCCAGGTCTTTTGGCTAAGGCAGCAAAAAGCCGCCTTGAAAACAATTCTAAACACATTGCATAGGGACAGACATTCAAGAAGCCTGAGCCTGAATTGATTCAATCTTTGTAGGTTAGTCTAACCTGCCTAGATTGAATCAGTTTGCAACTGGACAGACATTCTATCTGCACTGAGGAAATGTAGGAACATGCCTGCAGTGGCTTAGGCTAGAAGTGGGGGACACAAGAGCAGCCCTCCCTTCCCTTTCACAGTGCTAAGCTGCGATGGGTGTGGCCAGGCCCTGGCAGGATTCTCTGATTAGGAAGGGGTGTGAACTCCCACCCTGCCTGCAGTCCCAGGCTTTTTCCCATTCACTGCTCAAGAGCTTGGGGTGTGGTCAACCCCCATCCCTGGCTAACACTGAGGCAAATTGGGGGTGTGCAGCGCATGCATCTGTTAATGATAGTGAGCTTTTCATTCTCCCTTTCCTTGCTTCTTCATGCTGTCTGCAAACCTGACAGGCCAGGGAGTCAGCACGAAGCTGATAAAATAGCATTTATCAGCCCATCAACAAAACAAAAGCCTCTCTCATTAGTTCAAGCTTTTCTTAAACCACTTTTGACAAGGAAGTAATGGAGGGCCATTAACATCTGGCCTGATGATTAGCTCCAAAAAGCCCTAAGTGGACACTGTTCTGTCTGTCTGTCTGAGTGAAACTGGAAACACACACACGGATACCTCTCAGCATTAACTAGCATACCACATGCTGAGGGTCCTTGGGGCTGCAGTGGCTAGTGGTGGTGGGGGTAGAGGGAAGCTAGGCAGACCCTGCTATGCCTTCAGTTTCTGCCAGAGCTGTGGTTAGGGAACAGAGGAGTTCCTGCCAGAGATCTCTGGAGCAGAGAGCCCAGCCCAGCCTAGGGCTGCAAAGCACCTGTGATGCTAGGGGACTCTGTTTTAACTTAAATCAGGAAGCGGTTTTGGACAGACATTGTATAAACTGGTTTCACTCAAATCAGTTAAGTCTGGTACTACATCATTAAGCCAGGTTTATCTCAAACCAGTTTCAGACATTTTGAAACTGATATACATGCACTGAACTTCTCTTCTGTTACAGGTTCAAACCAGTTTCTGGACACTTAAACTGATTTATGTGTAATATCTGTCCATAGACATTGTGAAGGAAGAAATGGCACAAAATTGTCTGTGGCACTTGCTCACATTTCTCATGCATTCTCTATGGATGTTGGGGGTGTGGAGACATGCCAGAGCTACCTTGTTTGCTCAGTTACATCAGGGACTATTCAGGCTGTGAGTGACCTAGAATTAAAGAAAGAAGAAATTTAATCACCGTTCCTTCCTTCCATCCCACGTATAATATCTGACTCACTGATTTTAAACTCCCTTCCCTGTCTACCTTCCCTCACAGAAAAAAAGAGATTTAAGGAGGTGGAAGCAGCTTATAAAGCTGAGATCATTTTCAGATAAATAGAAAACATCTGTTAATCCCAAATGTTTGATAACTGAATTCAGCAGCCAAGAAGCCTCCATCTCTGCTCTGTATTATGGTGATAAAAATAAATAAACCAACATGAATAGTCTACAGAAATCACTCTTGCTAGTGTGAATCAAGAGTTGACTGATTTACCTCACTGGCAAATATCCCTTTGGAATAGTAGGAACTCATTCCTATGAATTAGTTGAGCACGTTTACTTCTGTATTCCATTAGGGAGCAGGTTAGAATCTGCTGAAATGAGTCATTAGCCAAGATGTGAACCTGAAGATGTTGAAATAACAAAATATAATATTCTTCTGGTTATTTTAAATTAAATCAAGGTTTTTGTTTGCAGAAGTGGAGTATGACTTTCTCAAGTGCTATTGCAATGACATTCCAATGAAGTGAGGAAGAACCCAGATGAAATATATCAAACATCTTAGGTTTCCATAGCAATTAATTCACATAATTCTAGTATAAAAAGCACAAAATAGATAGTTGAGCTCCAAAATGTAAAACAAAAATTCCCAACTTAGGATATCCAAACCAGGCACTGTATCTGAAAAAAAAAAAATATTGAGCCACCTTCAATCTCAGGTAAAAGGAAAATTTCATGTCTTTACTGCATTTTGTTACTTCATCAATTTGGAGAACTCCCAGAAGGAAAGGTGAGTAAGATGGCAAAACACTGCTGCTTTGGTGTGATTTTTAATTCTACATTTAAGAGGCAAGGTTTGTTCTTATCATGGTATATTACATATCTTTATATAATTCATGAGTAGACAACAACAGTCTTTCTACTGATGTCTGCTGCACTAAAGAGTTCATCAGAAAACTAAACTGAGAAATACAGGCAACCTCTGCTTAGCACTCTGAACTGGCTCCTGGAAAGCTGAGCATTAAGTGAAACAAGCATTAAGTGAAACTGTAAGCATCTGGTGACCCAAGATGGTGACCACAAGTGTTTTTTAATCACCTAAGATGGTAACTATGAGCACTATAGCAAAACTTGCTGAGCGCTAAGTGAAATCAGGTATCAATTTTAAATGAACGTTATAGTGAAATAATTCTAAGCTAAAAAGTATTAAGTGGGGGTTGCCTGTAGTTTAAATACCAGGTTTTCTTCCTTCCTTTCTTCCTTCTAGGACAGCAGAATCAAAAGGTTACAGGCATTCTGTTGTCTGCTCAGTCAGTAACAAATTGGCTGGGTTTGTTTCTGAATGTTATATTGATGTATAAAGATCAAGGTTGAGTGCTCTAATAAACTAGCAGTGATAGAGGGGGACATATCGATGCAATTAATTTAATGTTATTTGCCTTAATTTATATGGTAGCCTTTTCATTTTGTTTCAAGATTGTCTCTGTCTTTATGGTAACTGTAGCAGTTGTTGTACCTGAAATGAAGCATATGATTCTCATTCAATAGATTTGATTGAACTTGGAAGTATTTGTTAAAATTTGCTGTAATTACATGACAGTAAAAGGAGCTGAAAAATATTTTTAAGGCAGCATGTCATGCTGACAGCTCTATTACTTTTTGTGAATAACTCCGTGTAAAATATTAAGCATAAGATTCTTTGACTGACTAGTAGGGAACAAAGATTAGTATTTTACTTCATTTCAAGAAGAAAGAAAAGTAGGCATGGCCAGCAAAAGTGAACTCTGATAAACTAGACATCTAAAATCCTTTTGTGAGTAGGATTAGGATATCTGAGAAGGACGTTTGGCTTAGCAAACAAAGATCTTTATGAAATAAAACTCAGATACTTGATAGTTTAAGGGTGACATCACACAGACAACAGCTTTTCCATATATCCTAGCCTCTACATACTTTATGTAGTACCTACTGCGTGGAGTTAGCTAAAACTGACTCTCTCGTCTCAAATATTACAGACAATGTCTTCTCATCCAGAAAGGAGAAACATAACATAAAGCAATCTGTGCTTAAGTACAGCCTCCTAAATTTGGGCATGGAACTTTCTGGCATTAATCATCCTATTTTTATTAGATGGCTCATACATTCATTGTCATGTTGAAGCTCTGGTTATTTCAGGACTTTCTAATATGGGCATTACAGTAAAGGGTTAATAATAATATTCTGTATTTATATAATCTGATTGAAACATAAATTAATAGATTCATAGATGCTAAGGGTGGAAGGGACCTCAACAGATCATTGAGTCCAACCCCCGGCATAGGCAGGAAAGAGTGCTGGGTCTAGATGACCCCAGCTAGATGCTTATCAAACCTCCTCTTGAAGACCCCCAGTGTAGGGGAGAGCACCACCTCCCTTGGGAGCCCAGCCCAGACCTTGGCCACTCTAACTGTGAAGAAGTTCTTCCTAATGTCCAGTCTAAATCTGCTGTCTGCTAGCTTGTGGCCATTATTTTTTGTAACCCCCTGGGGGCACCTTGGTGAATAAATACTCACCAATTCCCTTCTGTGCCCCCGTGATGAACTTAAAGGCAGCCACAAAGTCACCTCTCAACCTTCTCTTGGGGAGGCTGAAGACGTCCAGGTGCCCTAGTCTCTCCTCATAGGGGTTGCCCTACAAGCCCTTAACCATATGAATGGCCCTTCTCTGAACCCTCTCCAGGTTATCCAGATCCCTCTTGAAGTGTGGCACCCAAAACTGCACACAGTGTTCCACCTGCCATCTGACCAGAGCCCGATAGAGGGGAATTATCACCTCCTTGGATCTGTTTGTCAGGGATTTGCAGATGCATGATGAAGTGCAGTTAGCTTTGCTGATGGCTTCGTCACACTGCCGAATCATGTTCATCTTGGAGTCAACTAGGACTCCAATATTGCTGGACATTTTTCCTCCCTAGGTGCAGCACTTTGCATTTCTCCTTGTTGAATTGCATTCTGTTGTTTTCCGCCCATATGTCCAACCTGTCCAGGTCTATTCCCTGCCCTCTGGTGTGTCCACTTCTTCCCACAGTTTTATGTCATCCACAAACTTGGACAGAGTACACTTCACTCCCTTGTCCAAGTCACTGATGAAGATATTGAAGAGTATCGGTCCAAGGACTGAGCCCTGCGGGATCCCACTGCCCACACCCTTCCAGGTCGATACCAACCCATTCACTATGACTCTCTGGGTGAGACCCTCTAGCCAATTCGCCACCCCCTGGACTATGTAGTCATCCAAGTCACAGCTTCTTAACTTGTTTACCAGTATGATGTGGAATACCATATCTAAGGCTTTCCTGAAGTCTAACTATATGACATCAACCCCTACTCCTGTGTCCAGGCGTTTTGTATTCTGGTCATAAAAAGAGACTAGAATAGTCAAGCATGATCTACCTGCTACAAACCCATGCTGTTTTCCCCTCAGCATAATTTGTCCTGCTGGGCTCTCACAAATGTGAGCCTTGATAATTTTTTTGAAGACTTTGCCTAGGATAGAGGTGAGACTGACTGTCCTATAGTTGCCTGGGTCCTCCATTCTCCCCTTCTTGAAAATGGGGACCACACTGACCCTTTTCCAGTCCTCTGGGACCTGGCCCGTGCGCCACGAGTGTTCAAATATTACCACCAGTGGCTGTACAATGACGTTAACCAGTGCCTTCAGTACTCTCGGATGAAGCTCATCTGGGCCTGCTGACTTAAAGACATCCAGTTCTTCCAAGTGACTCTGCACCATCTCAGAGTCTATGCATAGCAGTCTGCTGCCTTGCTGCTGCCTCTCTACAATCCCAGTGAGCGCCGTGTCCTGCCCCTCACTTAGGAACACAGAGCCAAAGAACTCGTTGAGGAGTTCAGCCTTGTCCCCCCTGTCCATCACCAATTGCTTCTGCCCAGTTAGTAGAGGTCCTATTCCACCCTGGGCATTCCTTTTATTCCCTATTTTTCTAAAAAACAGTTTTTTGTTATCCTTTATTTGGGATGCCATCCTCAGGTCCATGGTAGCTTTGGCCTATCTAACTGCCTCCCTACAAGCATGAGCAGAGGAGGTATACTCCTCTTTGGTGATGTCTCCCCGTTTCCACTTTTTATATGCTCCCCTTTTAGTCCGCAGGCTGCCCTGGATTTATCTGTTCAGCCAAGGAAGCCTCCTGGCCCCTTTCTCTCTTTTTTCTCGCATCGGATTCATGTCCCTCTGTGCCCAAAGGATCATTTCCTTAAGGCACAGCCCCCCTTCTTGGGCTCCCATCTCTTCAAAACTCTTACTCTGCAGTGCGTCCTTGACGAATCGCCTGAGTTCATTGAAATCCGCTTTCCTAAAGCCTAGCACTTTCACCCTACTAGTTACCTTAGCCACTCAATATCTTATGGTGAATTCTATTATTTGGTGATCACTGTCCCCCAGGTGACTTCCAATCTGTAGGTCCCCTACCATATCCTCCCCCATTGCCTATACCAGGTCCAGTAAGGCATTCCCCCTAGTGGGACTGTGTACCTCCCATGTCAGGTGGAGGTCCTGTACGCAGGATACAAACATGCATGAACAGTGGGACTTTGCTGTCTGTGTCTCCCAGCAGATGTCTGGGTAGTTTAGGTCCCCCGTGACTACCACCTCTTTTGTTTTTATGGTCTCTGAGAGCTGCTTCAGGAGCCCTGAATCTAGTTCTTCCCCTTGGTGTGGGGGTCTGTATCAGACCCCTATCACCAAATCCCTTTCTCCTTGCCCCGCCATGTAACTTAACCCACATGTAACTTAACTTATACTTTCTCCTCCTTTGATTCTATCTTGATGAGGGTTGAAGTATATTGCTCATTGACATACAGCACAACCCCTCCCCCTTTCTTCTCCACTCTGTCCTTTCTGTACAGTCTATAACCCTCAGTATGTACCGCCCAGTCATATATTAGATTTTAAGATCCCTGACCATCTTTTTATTCTCTTTCAACAGTACCCGGCACATTGGAATTCAAGCACGTTGTTCGGTGCTTCTAGGTGCCATGGTTAGACAAGTAATTAATAATATAATGATTCTTCTGCAAACATCTTAAGATATTTTGCAAATAATGTAACTTTAATATGCAGTGAGGTAAAAAATTAGCCAGTGACCTGACATTCAGGTCATTTGACTTTGAGTTTTGCTGCTCTGACTCAGAAGAATACTGGGTTCTAATAAAATCTGTGGCTGAACAAAAATATCAACTCTTCCTCTTTAATGGATTCATTTTTAATATTTGGATTAAAACAGGGAATCTGCAGGGCGAAAACAACTACTGCATCTAGTTTTGGATAGTGATATACATATGTTAGAAAGAAACTGACAACAAAAGCTGAAAAGGCAATAGAGCTGATTCATCAAAGGCTTTTCTACTACTGAAATATTAGTCGTCTATCATTTAAGTAAGAGTTCATCCAAAAGAGTTAAGATCCATTTTATATCCTTTAATTTAAGTCAAATGCCATTGATGACCATCAGATGCAAAGATCTGATTCAGATTACACAGTGGTGAAGATAAATCTAATTCACCTATAGCCTGATTCCAAACATACCTTTGAAACATACTCAAACTGTATCTGTTTGGGAAAAAACCTCTTAAAATTATATTGTGAATTCTTTAATTCTTCCTAAGTAATTGGCTGGAAAAAAAAAAAAAAGAAGCATTATCAGTTTTGAGTTGCATAAAACGGTTATTATTTTCAGTGACTGATGCAATATGCATTATCCATCCAAGACCTTTTCTTCTGAACACTGAACTCTAGCTTGCACCTGCCATTGTTTTCTAGACAAATATTAGTAAATTACTTAATTTTCATACACATACTTAGACTTCAATACTTTTCTGTAAATCCTGTGATGAAGATACATATCATTTTGTCGGGGAAACAGTGAAGTTGACCTTACTCTGCTTCCCTGTGTAATTCTGCCAAAGTCCATCAAAGTAACACTGATAAATATAAACTCAGAATTTCCAGAATTTCTTAGCCAAGATTTAATAATGAAAAATATAAAATTGCACAAAGATTGTGTTGAAATGTCTGGTTTCTTAGTCAAGATCTTAAGATAGAGCAGGTGGCTAGGGACACAAATGCTTTGACTTGTCTCATATGGGTGTGTGTATATATATATCGAGAAGCTTTTGCTTTGTACTTTAGTTTAGAAAGTCACCTTCCAGAGTTCATTTTTGTGAATGATGTAAAACAGCCATATACCATAAATTAGAGAGAAAAGAGACTCATTCAAAAGTGTATTTAAAGCTCACTCTTAATTAAATGTCAGTAATAATTTCAAGCCACTTTACTGTTCATCTCCTAAAAGGAGCTCCTGTGCCATTAAAGTCAGTGAACCAATTAATCTCTCAATTCAAAACTCCTCTCTCCTTAATGATATTTTCCCTCTTTTTCAGTATATACATGCCAGAAGTTTGAACTCAAATTAGCTGGTACATTTCAGACTGTCTGCACAGGAAGAAGACATGAATTGTATGCAGTAACCCACCAGTGACCTATCAGGTTGCACTGGGAACTGCTGTCTGGGATTTAGTAAGGGACTGTGAAAAATTGAATGGAAAAAAATCTATGCATCTCTGTGTCCTGAGGCAATGTCTGACAGTTAATTCAGGACTACTTAAAGCAGTATATTCGCTGTGTAATACTGTTTGAGAATCAAGCTTTGACTGTCTACTCGGCAGCACTCAGCTCCTGAAATGTGAGGATTTCTGACCTTCACAATTGATTTGCTACTTGAAGCCCTTAGTGCTTTATTCTATTGCCATGGTTGCACAATAAATATGTAGGTGGAGTGGTTATTTCTAAGAGGAAGCAGTGCCTGCGTACAGTGATTAGCACTATTCACATAGCTGCAAAAACAACAAACCCAACCTTCCTGTCAAGCTTGCTTTTCATCTTGTTTCACTGCTGAATGAAGAAAAGGCAAACTGCTTTATAAGGTTTCCTGCTCCTCCCACAGCCTGGATGTTTTTCTTAAAGAAAGAAACAATCTGAAAACTATTTCCTTTTTTCTGCCATGACAAATATTAGATATAGATAAAAACATCAGGCAAAATAACAGCCGGTGGAATATCTGGAGAATGACTAAATATCACAGTATTATATAGTTCTGTTTGTTCCCTTTGTCTATAACACATTTAAAAAATATCTTCATCTTTTAAGTTTTCTCTCCTCACCACCTCCTCCCCCATTGTTTCATCTCTCCCTTTCATTAACATAACAAAGATCTCCTTCATGCTCTTTTGCTTTACTCCATTCCCTTATTTTTCCCTATCTCTTTGGATTGGTTTGACAAGCTGTTGCATTGAATCAGAATCAAATGCATCCATCTTTAAAGTAATACAGATGCTTCCAAAATGTGCCTTGCTTTTAAATGTTCAGGTCATTCTCTCAAGTTCCATTTATCTTTCAGAAAAAAGAGAGAGAAAGAAAAAAACTCCTGTTTTGTGATATCACTTTGGCTTTGAAGAGTGCAATCTTCTAAACTACGCTTGACAGAACCATACCTTTGAGCTGCAGCAGCTGTTTCCTGGGAATAGGTAAGGTACATAAAAAGTACTATTTCTTTTTCTCATGAACATAATTGAGATGATATTCAGTCCTTGAATCTGAATTTTCCCAGGATCTCAACCTGTTTTAATTGGACCCATTCTAAGATTGCAGAATTTTAGTAGTTAAGAAAAGATTTATCCCCTTCAGCTCCCTGCCAGTGCAGGCGTGTTCCCTACAGAACATTTTCTAATTACATCTCATTTTAAATGTGGTTTCTACTATTTCCTTTGCAATATTTTTCATAGTTTAATTTTATTTCATTGTAAGGATTTTTTTCCACATGTTCAGGGCAAGCATTTATGTGTTTACTATTACTCCTAATAAACTGTCCCACATATAATCATTTTTCTCCTACATTAGCGTTTACTACCATCAAATCGATATAAATATATTTCTCTGGAGACACAGCTACATCAAGTTGCACATTTTGAAGTGTTTGGATTTTGTGCAGAGTACAGTCACTGACTCTTGCCACCAGCTTCTGTTTTGTCTTTTTTTTTTAAAGAAAGCAGTTTTCTACTTGTGCCAATGAACTGAAAATATTAGTGAAGAGGATGACTGAATACCATAAAAATGGCCCAAATCTGACAAGACACTTCAGCTGATTAGATAAGAGGAATGAAAAGAGAAAGGGAGATTGTGCTCAGAAGCCAGATGGGGGTGTGAGAAAATAGAGTTTCAAATGTTAGATCTGTGCGAATAGGGAGATCTTCTATTTAGATTCAGCTGATTCAGAGGACAGTGATTCGATTTAGAAATTCAGATCACTGTCCTGAATCAACTCAGCTGAATCAGCTTCAGAAGATTTTGCGCTGAGTCGGAAACATTTGGTGATTCAGATCAACCGGGGAATGCTGGGTGGCTGCAAATTCTCCCGTGACTCCTCCAACTATGCCTGCCTCTCCCATGGTGGGTAGAGCTGCAGGAGAAGCTCCTATGGCTGCCTGGCCTGGCCCCATCCCCCACCCAGCCCCAGTCTAGTCCTGGCACTTAAAAAAAAAAAGGCTCCATACTCACCAGCTGCAGGAGCAGCATTTGGGGCATCTGAGTGATCATGGCAGAGCCTCCCTGTATAGTGTGGGGCAGTGAGGGGCAGTGGGGCTTGTCCTTCCCCCCATTGGCACCCACATAGTAGCTGCCCCATGATGTATGCAGTGTGGCTTGGCAGGGCACCATGCACTGCCTGGGAACTGGGGCTGCTGGAGCTGAGGCTGCTAGTCTCTGGCTGACTGCTGGAGTTGCCCCAGTTCCCAGACAGCTTACGTCACCCTGCCTAGCTGTGCTGCACCTGTGTGAGGTGACAACTGCTGCATGGGTACCAGGTGGGAGGGCCATCCCCACTGTCCCATATTGTGCAGGGGGGCTCTGTCACAAGTGCCCAGAGGCCCCAATCACTGATCCTGCAGCCAGTGCCAGTGGAGCTTTAAAAACAAATTTAAAAGCCCTGTACTCACTGGCTGCAGGAGCAGCAATTGATGTCTCTGGGCTCTCATGGCAGAAGCCTTCAGTGCAGCGCAGGAGTTCTCCCTCACTTGGCACCCCTCCACTTGGCACCTGTGTGGTACCTGTTGCATCATGCAGGTGCAATGCAGCTATGCAGGGCGCAGCACACTTTCTGGGAGCTGGGGTGGCTCTAGCAGTCAGCCGGAGACCAGCAACACTCAGTCCCAGCAACCCAAGCTCCCAGGTACTGCATGGCAGCCTGCTGAGCTGTGCTGCACCTGCACCATGGGGCAGCTGCTGTGCAGGTGCCAAGCTGGGAGCGAGCAATCTCTGCTGCTCCCACTGTGCTAGGGACGTCTTTCATGAGCTCTCTGAGACCCCAATCACCACACCTGCAGTGTGAGAGTACAGGGCTTTTTCATTTTTAAAAAATTTTTATAAGTGCTAGGAGGCTGGACCAAGCAGAAGATAGGGTTGGGGAGGACATCTATGATGGCTTCTCCCACGGCTCCTCCAGCTGTGCCTGCCTCTGCCTCCGAAGAGGGAGCAGCGGGGGTTCTGCCCTGCTGCCACTTGCTCAGCCACTGTGTCGAGTACGCGATGCAGGTGCGACTTGCTCTGGGTGGCAGTGGGGCATAGCTCCCACTCCCAGTGCTGTCACCCACATGTCAGTGCTGGGAGTGGGGGCTCTGTCCTGCTGCTGCTTGCACTTGCCAGTTGGCATGGGAGGGTAGAGGATGCAGACAAAGCAGTGCTGGAAATGGGGGTATGCCCTACTGCCACTTGCCCCCTTCCACCTGGTGGGGGCTGTGCCCACATCCTGTTCCCCCTGCTGGGCAAGTAGTAGCAGGGCAGAGCTCCCACTCCCGCTCCCCAAGTAATGCACCCCCTGCCCAGTCTGGGCAGCTTGTCCCACCTCCAGCCCCAATCCCTCCCTCCCCCATGCCCCTTTCCTCCCCCCTCCCTCAACCCCAACAGACTTGCCAGATGGAGGCAGCTGTCAGCTACCTGTTTAGTCTATGGCTGAATCTCTGAATTGGCTGAATCTTTTCCAAATCCATTTGCAATGTTTCACATTGATTCAGAGCTTTTACTAGGTCTCAATTTGATTTGGATTTGGAGATTTGGTCTCCAAATCAGGCTGAATCTCCTCCAAATTGAATCAGCTACTGAAGCTTCTCAATGCCCTATTCAGTGTATATGATACCTACTACCCATCAAAGAGACCATTAAGCAAAGTTCGGGGGTGCACCGTGGTAGGTGTTCTTTCCTTTTCCAGTAGTTGGATGAATAGAGTTGGGTTCTCACCCATCTCCTTCTTCCATATTCATCTTTGGCTAATCAGTTTAGACCTCCAGCTCATGGGTGTCTGCTTCAGTGTCAACACTATTATATTATGTGAGGGGGTGAACAGGGGGAAACTGAGGTCACTATGAGAAGTAAGAACAGAGATCTGTTGTAGTGATAGAGATTTCAAGGGAAAAAAATAAAGAAGTCAGAGAATAAAACAAGAGAAAGACAAAGCAAGATAGAAATGAAGAGGGAGACAAGAAAGGAAACTATGAAACAGGAAAAAATTGATATATCACAGTCTATTAAAATGAAGCTATGAACAGAAAGAGGGCATAACAAAATGAATAAACTTGTAATTAGTTTACTGTTTTAGAAAAAAAAAAACATTAAAAGAAAGCTGATTAAGAAAATATTGCATACAGAAGATTGTGCCACTTTACTCTTTTGCACTGATTAGTGGGTTTACACTTTTATAAAGGAACTTAAATTCTTTGAGGTAAATTCACAAAGGCACTTAAGCTAAAAACAGACAACCTGGTTTCATTTTCATCAGAGTGTGTTGTCCTGCATCAAATACAGACCTTACAGACAACCAACCTCTTTGTCTTACATTAAGTACCTGTCAAGTATTTGAACTAGCACTTTGCCTAAAAACAACCCTGGCTAATTCAACGTAATTGCCACATAAACCTAGTGTATAAACAGCTGGGCTGTGTCTGGATGCAAGTCATATCCTGGCCTAATCAGAGCCATATCAAACCAGTTGTCTGTTTTTAGCCTGAGGTGCCTAAGTGCCACTTTAACCTTGTCTGCCTATGTCCTTAGACCAACACAGCTACAACCAATACCTCTGAAACATGGAACATATCCAGTGTTGCTGCTTGAAATGGAAACTTCACAACATGAAAAAGAAAAACCTTGTTTTCCTATGTTCTTAGACCAACATGGCAACAACCAACACACCTAAGTGCCATTTCAGGCATTAGTGAGAGGCATCACCTCCAAAACCATTGCACAATTCCCACCTTACCTTCTAAGTGCCCACACTCTTGGTGTAGCTAAGTTTCGAACAGCAAAACCCTATGTACGTCTTTACTGCACAGTTCAGCTAGATATCTAGTTTATGGTTAAACCCCAAACTGATAGGCATGATCTGATTGTATCTACCAAACCTCTCCCTTTCCCCCCTGGAACAGATATGGAAGAGCCAAATTCACTTTCCTTCTTAGCTAAGGAAGTGCAAGCCAAAAATCAGCCACCAGATTATACAGTATTTGTTATCTTGTAAGATGTTAATATATTAATTGGAGCAGGGACCAAATTCCATCTCTCCCTCTTACCTGTTTAGGTTTAGTCTCATGCCCATTCTCTTTTCCTCTCTACCAGTAAATATTATTATACAGCAAATGGAACATTTTCAACATGGAGTGTGAGGCTGCCTCAAATTCAATAACCTATGGGTTTTTTCCACTCTTTTGGGTAGTAGACAGTATGGATTCAAGTCTCCTCTGGCAGCCAGAGGAGACAATTGAAACTGGGCCTTCCACCCTGTGGGTGAATAACTAGTAGGCAATTATGTAAAAGGAAGACACCCACTCTTCCATTTTGTGACTCCAGGAAAGGCCTCTCAGTTGTGACTTCCTAAATGGGATGGGAAACTTTCTGAAAGCAGGAGTTAGGCACTTACACTCCTGTAAGGGGAAGGGCTTAGGTTATATCTTTTTCTTTCCTGGTCTATAGCTCAGTACTCTGGGTTCCTTTGGCAGCCAAACAGCAGTGGGCAGTGTATATAATATATAAGCAATTGGAGAAGGAACTGGTAGCCAAGAAGACTTCTTCCGCTAGGTGAGTAGTCTAATTTTGAGTCAACAAAGACATATTCATACTTGCTGCCTCTCTATGGTCCACTGAATCTTGAATTCTTCTGTGCACAACTTTAACAGGATGGGTAAAAAGCATCCCTCCAGCATAACTGGTAAAAACTGAGTAGTTAGGGTTCTTTCCTAGGTGATGGGAAATGTAGGTTTTAATCCTCTTGAGCACAGAAAAGAATTGAACATCAGTCTTCCATGGTATGGATGAATATTAAAATTATTGGTCTATGCAATGCATTGCCACAAGTACATTGAAATAAATAAGTGACTCCTGTTCAGTCTCTGAAAGAAAAAAATTAGATTCTTACCCTTAGGAGAAAACTCTATGTATAGGAAGGTACTTCCCACTAAGTAAGACATTTAGGGTGCTGACAGACATTGTGGGGGGAGAGGGAGCACAGTGTTTTACTGGAAAAAGAACTATATCAGTTTGACCTGGCATCCCAGCATCTATATAGCTTGCATACTTCAGCAAAGTTTTTTGGCACTTTCATCTAATAATTGATTCAATCAGCTACTCCTCCGGGCATGTGCTACACTCAGTGAAGTGGGCACACTGAGCTAAGCAAGTGAAGCACACCCCTTTCCCCCACAGTATGTCAGGACCCTTAAGATCTGCAGAGAGTAGGGTTTTAAGAAATTAGCTTTTCCTTGCCTTTTCCTACTGGCTCCTAGCTCAACATGCTGTTTATTGTATATTCTAGTTTTAGATAATTAACTCTTCCATGTATTATGCAGGGGATCTCTGATGCCTAACTCTGTGAGATATGTTTTCCACTTAAGAGGAAGGCCATCTAAGCCCTTTTCTCTCTTTCTCTCTCTTTCTCCCCCATCAATCTATACCTTAAGCACTTTTAAACATTTTACCCCTGGGTCTGATTTGCTTCTCTGAAACCAGTCTCAGATTGTTTCCAAAGAAATTGATCCCTAGTTTACATGGAATAAAAGAGAACCAGACCAGACTTGGCATACTAACTTTAAGGGCTCTTCCTTCCCTAATATCTATATTTTAAACTGCTGGTATGGAACACAGATTAATTATTTGAATATATTTTGATAAATATATAGTTCTGGGCACCACACTTCAGGATGGATGTGAACAGCATTGAGAGGGTCCAGAGGACGGCCACCCACATGATCCGGGGACAACAGGGCAGACCCTACAAAAAGAGGCTATGGGACTTTAACTTGTTCAGCCTTTGCAAGAGAAGGCTAAGGGGGGACCTGGTGGCCATCTATAAACTCACCAGGGGGGACCAGCAGGGTTTGGGAGAGACCGTGTTTCCCCTAGCATACCCAGGGTAACAAGGAATAATGGCCACAAATTGTTAGGGAGTAGGTTTAGACTAGACATTAGAAGGCACTACTTCACTGACAGGGTGGCTAGGATCTGGAACCAACTTCCAAGGGAAGTGGTGCTGGCTCCTACCTTGAGGGTCTTTAAGAGGAGGCTTGATGTCTACCTGGCTGGGATCATCTGAGCCTGGTTTTCTCTCCTGCTCAGGGCAGGGGGTCAGACTTGACAATCTACAAGGTCCCTTCTGACCCTACTTCTATGAATAAGTTGTTAATTTTGTAACAAGATTTATTTCTAGTATGTGTTTATCTCAGAATAGATGACCTCCTGAGGTGCCTTCCAACCCTAATTGTCTATGTTTCTAAGTCTAACTCCCCAACTAGATCGTCCCAGCCAAAGCTTTGTTTAGCCATCTTAAAAACCTCCATGGAGCTTCTACCACCCCTCTGGGTAACCTGTTCTCAGTGTTTTCCTGCCCTCCTAGTGAGAAAAGTCTTCCTAATATCTAACCTAAACTTACCTTGCTGCAACTTGAGACCATTGTTACCATTGTTCTGTCATCTGGCTCTACTGACAACAGTCTAGCTCCATCCTCTTTTAACCCCCCCACATCAGGTAGTTGAAGGCTGCTATTAAATCCCCTTTTAGTCTCCTCTTCTCTAGACTAAATAAGTCTTCCCTCAGTCTTTCTTCATAAGTCACATCCTGCAGCCTTCTCACCGTTTTGTTGACCTCCACTGGACTCTCCACATCCTTTCTGTAGTGGGGGGCCCAAAATTGAACACAATACTCCAGATGTGTCCTTACCAGTGCTGAATAGAGGGGAAGAATCACTTGTCTTGAATTGCTGGCAACACTCCTACTGATGCAGTGCCATATACATGTAGCCTTCTTTGCAACAAGGGCACATTGTTGGTTCATATCTGACTTATTGTCCACTGTAACCTCCAAGTCTTTTTCTGCAGAGAAACTTAGGGTTGAAAAGGACCTCAGGGGGTCATCTAGTCCAACTCCCTTTTCAAAGCAAAACCATCCCCAACTAGATTATCTCAGACAAAATTTGGTCTAGGTGGGTCTTGAGATTCCACCACATCTCTGGGTAACCTGTTCCACTGTTTAACTACTGTCCTTGTGAGAAAATTCCTTCTAATATCTAACGTAAACGTAACCTAAAAGATCTAGTCCTTACCAGTGCTGAATAGAGAGGAAGGATCATTTCTCTTGATTTGCTGGCAATACTCCTACTGATGCAGTGTCATATGCAGTTAACCTGTTTTGCAACAAGGGCACATTGTTGGCTTATATTCAGCTTACTGTCCACTGTAACCTCTAGGTCTTTTTCTGCAGTGCTTCTGCCCAGGCAGTCAGCCCCCAGCCTGTACTGATGCATAAGATTGTTCCATCCTAAATTCAGGACTTGTCCTTGTTGAATCTCCTGGATTTTTGGTCTAATCCTCCAATTTTTCTGGATCACTCTGAATCCTAGCCATACTCTCCAACATATCTAATACTCCCCCTAGCTTAGTACTTCTGTACACTTACTGAGCATGCACTCTATGCTATCTTCCAGGACATCGATGAAGACTTTGAACAAAAAGAGCCCCAGGACAAACCCCTGGGGAACTCCGCTTGATACCGGCTGCCAACTAGACACTAAGCAATTGATTACTACCGTCTGAGCCTGATGCTCCAGCCAGTTTTCTATCTACCATTCATCCAATTCATACATCCTTAGCTTGCCTGCAAGAAAGTTGTAGGAAACTGTATAAAAGCCATGCTAAAATCAAGGTATATCAGATCCACCGGTCTTCCCACATCCACAGAGCCAGTCATCTCATCATAGAAGACAATCAGGTTAGTCAGGCACAAGTTACCCTGGTGAATCCATGCTGACTGTTCCTAATCACCTTCTTCTTTTCTGAGTGCTTAGAAATTGATTCCTTGAGGATCTGCTCCATGATTTTTCCAGGGGCTGACTGATCTGTAGTTCACTGGATCCTCCTTTTTCCCTTTCTTAAATATGGGCACAGTTTGCCCTTCTAGTAATCCAGGACCTCTCCTGATTGCCATGTGTTTTCAAAGATGATGCCCAACGGCTCTGCAATCACATCAACACCCTCAACACTCTTGGGTGCATTCCATCCAGCCCCATGGACTTGTACACGTCCAGCGTTTCTAAATAGTCCCTAACCTGTTCTTTCACTACTGAGTGCTGCTCATCCCCTCCGCAAAGCGTGCTGCCCGGTGCAGTAGTCTGGGATCAGACCTTGCCTGTGAAGACTGAAGTGAAGAAGGCACTGAGCACTTCAGTCTTTACTGCATCCTCTGTCACAAGGTTGTCTCCTGCATTCAGTAAGGGTCCCACACTTTACCTGATTCTCCTTTTGCTATCAACATACTTGTATAAACTCTTCTTGTCACCCTTCATGTCCCTTGCTAGCTGGAACTCCAGTTGCTCTTTGGCCTTCTAGACTTCATTCCTTCATGCCCAATGTTCTGATACTCCTCTCTATTTATTTTCCAAGTTTCCACTTCTTATGAGCTTCCTATTTATGACTTAGTTTACTGAAGAGTTCCCTGCCCAGCCAAGCTAGTCTTCTGCCATACTTGCTAGTCTTTCTGCTCATCAGGATGGTTCATGTACTACAGTGTCCTCCATATGTCCGCTTGTGTTTTAGGTTGTAAAGGCTTTTAGGAAGGGACCATGCCATCCTTTGTACTAAGTAGATATTAGGTGCTAGAGGAAATAACTAAATAATAAATAAAGTGAAAAAAAATAAAGGATATAGACCAGAGATATATGAAAAGTTCTACCTAGTAATACTCTTCTTGAAAATCCATATCCTTTTCTGACTTTTTAATATCCCACGATAAAAATAAAGGGAAATAGGTCATTACCTCTAGTCTAATTTTGAGACACATTTTATGCCTCATAAAACTTATGAGACTGAAAAGGAAAATGACCCATTATTTAAGAAGCTGAAATGTCTTCAGTGTTAATCACCTACTTGTTCATCAGTGTAGCTATATCGCTTTTTTTTAATACACTGTTCTGCCAAACTCATAAGACAATAATTCTCAATGATTAGAAATATCTATCTATAGCCTATTTTCCATTAGAAATACCATTTGTTTTCTTGGCTCTGTCATATCTCAGAGATAAGTAAACTTTAATAATAACCACGCCCATTCCAAGGATACTGCATGTGGATACTAGAGCCGTATAACATTGTTCAAGGGAATCAAAAAGTACCACAGGCTGGAAAGGATGTCTGGAAGTTGGTGGTATTAGCCCTGGGTTCCTTTTTTTAACTTTAAACTAAAGGCTGAATTGTTTAGTCGTGAATGAGAACAATAGTGGCTTTTAAGAGAACAAATTAGAAAAGTTGGCTTTTATGAGCAGTTTGTGTAAGGTCTGTGCTCAAGACTGCTGTCAGATGCAAGTCTGGAGTGACTTAGGATCTGAACCAACTTTTTGTGTTACGTAAATTCAGGTTTGGTCTTGAAGAGCACAGACCACTGTAGTGGCACCTACCCAACAATAATCTAAGACAGATGGGGGAGAGAAAAAGAGGAGAGAGACAGATTCTTCTCTAAAAAAGGCACTATAAAAAACCATATTATAAACCGGTATGTGCAGATTCCATTCAGCTGCATGGAAAAGCCTGCTGGTTCTCTGTTGTTGTAGTAAGGTTCTAATTAAATGTCGGCTCTGGTTATACATTTTATGGCAACTGCATCTGGATGGCTTCATAAAGCTCAAGAAAATGGCTGAAAGGACAGCCACGCCTTAGACCGTCAAAGGAAAACTGTACAGTAGTTCCACTTGCATGATTAGAAGCTTCTGTAAAAGAAAGCATTCTGTAAAACAAAGCATGGAGTGGATGATCTTGTGGACCCTTTTGGACTTCACATCCAGAACACGGTTGTATACAGTTGAAAGGGAAATGTACTCTGTGACCCAGGCAGTGCCTTCCAGTCCTATATTCCTGTGAAATATTAAACAATTCATAGCATTTGCTGACCAAAATAATATCAGTCTGTTCAATCATTTAACATTGTCTCCTAATGGAAAGACACAAATGTGTAGGTGGGAACAAATGGTTCCAGGAATGTGGAAGTAATATCACTGACAGTCAAAGAACATTCAGAAACACAACTGTAATACCTGAAAAAGAAGCTTGATAGACACATATTACTACTTACATTCCTACAGTGCTTGGGAACCTGGATCAGAAAACCATTATACTTGGTGCTGTACAAATAAAAGAAGCCTTTCCGTGCTCCAAAGATCTTATTCTCTGCTCTTCACCACTCTTTTATCCAAAATAACTAACATAACATCTTACAAGAATTCCATTTCAATTACTTTAATGTGAAGTATAATACTATTGTCAAACAGTTGTATGCTAGTCCTTTATCAAATAAACACTGTCCTAGGAATAGAATTGAACAGAACAAAACCATACATCAGACGCAAATTTAATTGGTATGAAATACGTAAAATAGAATTCTATGTCCTGTTCCTGTTTTTGGCATAAATGCACATGTGGGCATGTGTAGACTTAGTTTGTATAGTAGGGCTACATACTGGTCAAGTATTTGAATGTGGTCCTATAAAAGTGGCTGGAAGGAAAACAACAACCTCCTTTGTGATAGCCTAGTAACTGAGTGGTTAGGGCACTATCACAGCATAGGTCCAGCCCCTTCTCTGGTGCTCCTTTTGAAATGGAACCATTGCCCCTTGCATTTAATAGCTACTGAATATAGAGGATGGAGAGTAGTAGATTTTCCTAATACTGTCTGTCCCATTGGAAGCAAACACAGGCTAGAACTCAAGACTTTCTTTCTTCTGGGGAACCAGCCAGTTCATTGAGCCACATCCCCCCTAGCCTGGTGTCCTCCTGGCCACACTTACCTCCCTCTCTTGGCTGTCCTGGAAAGTTGGAGAAGGGACTGGATAATGCCTTGCTTGTGGTATGGTGGTTAGACCACTGTGTTAGGAAGTTGTTGGCCCCCTTCTGGGCAAGGAGGGCAGTGCTGCAGCCCAGGTCTTCAGTTTACTGGGCATGTAGCCAAACCACTCGACTGTTGGAACTAAAATATGTGGGGGGCCCCCTTCTGAGGCTGAAACAACTGGTAGTCCTTGATATCTATCCAGACAAATTTTTATGATTAGGCTCTGATGGTAGTACACTTAAGATGTGATGAATCTGTTAATCAGACCATAAATAGTAATGCTGCAACCATAAGCACCAACTCTCATTTTTGCCAGTGGATGCTTTCAGAAATAAAGAATAAACAAAACTAAGCTTAAAAAAACCCTGGCCTTTTACTTTAAACTTGATATATTCCCATGTTGAGCCCCACACATGTACAGAAGAGGCAGAATATTACTTCAACCTGGCTCTGCAGCATCTGTAAAGATCAGGTGCTTTAGTAGGGCTTTTGTGACACTTCTATCTAATAGCTGATTGAATCAACTTTAGGAAAAAGTGCTATAAAACCCTGCTGAAGCACCCAATCTTTACAGATACTAGAGAGCTGGGTTGAAGTAATGCAATGTGTCTTCCAGAAAAGCACATTTTTTTAACTTATGCAAAACCAAAACAACTATGGCTCATGGGTCCTAAGCACCTGCAATTTTTTTCAGTGAGTGCTTGAACCCAGAGCACCCATGGAGTTGGCATAAGTCTGAAATCCATTCAGGGAATCGATGGCATTGCATATCAGAAAACAAATTGTTCCCCAAATATTTCACAAAATATGTGAAAATATACAGTAGCTGATTTCCATCATGACTTAAATAGAATATGTGGCAGGGTAGCCTGATGCAAACTTCATAGCATGGCTTGGTTGACAGTTCCCCTATGTTGGCAGGCTGACAGCTGTGTAGTGATGCTCTGTGTGGAGCCGAACCCATTTGTTTTCAAGATACAAACATGAAGAGAACTCATAAACTGAGTTCAAGTGCAAGAAGCCATGTGGCTCACCACAACCTGACATGGTGCTTTCTTGCCTTACAGCTCCTGTGGAAGCTGAGGAGCAAGGCTTGTTCTAGTACTCAGTTGTGGAGAGCCATGCTGCTTCCAGGAAATCTTGAACTGGCTCTAATGCAGTCCCAAGGCTTGGACAAACCATCAGGTGACAGTTGGTCATATCCTTAGACCACACCAGGATTTCAAACCAGCTCCTATGTAGTCCCAGAGCTGGAACCAACTGAAATTTGATCTATGATCCCAAAGTCATGCATCCTGCCATGCATGTGATAATATGCATGGTTGCTGAGATTGGAGATCATAACCTGCCATGCCATTAAATGAACAAGGGCCAGGGCCCTTTTGACTCAAGTATGTATTCCAAATGGGGACACATATATAGCCATGTACCTGTCTGGCCAGTTCACAGCCTACCGTGTATACTCAGTCTTCTCATGCATGCTTATGTGTCTGCAGTGCAGGAGAAGGAGAATCCCAAGTTATGCATGACTGCCAAAAACACCACTGACATGGGGTGGAGGAGGAATCTCCTGTTTAGAAGCAAAATGGGAGATAGAATTCCACTTACTGAAAGCAAAGATCCTTATGAATTAAGTGAGTATCTTGTGTCCAGTGTCCTAAATATCTTACAAGGCACAGAGAATTTCCCTTGTCCCAGAATCATCTTATTTTGGGAACCATAGTTTTATCCTTTAAATCATTCTTAGATTATATAATCATAAGGGTTGAGAATATGCCTTTTTATGTTCTTTCATAATGTCTAGTATGTTATGGGGCTGATTGATACCTGCAGGCTCACCACAATACAAATAAAGAAAATAGGTCACAGTTGTTCAATTTTTTTAAAAAATGTACGATGTGGTTAAGCATGCACTATTCTGCCCTGCCTATGTACTGTAATGCACTTTATTAAGATTCATCCAGATTTGGAGACCAAACATTATGAAAGAAAATAACACTGACAATCTTATTTTGTGCAGAATCAGGAGCAGATGGACCTCCTGCTCTTAGCATCTTCTGCCTGCACCATTAAGTTCCTAAAACAGGTGAAAATCATCCTGCCTTTCCAATTCCTACTCAGGGGCACATTCCCTGCCTCCCCTACAACTGCCCTGCTTGCTTTTCCTTGCTGTCCTGGGTATAAGGAAGCAACCAGAGCCATTCCTGCCCACTACATGGGGGGCTAGGTTCAGGTGGGGATGGAGATAATGGCAGCAGGGATGGATGGCAGCATGTTGAGACTGGGTAAGATGGGGAAAACTACTCTCTCACCACACTATTGCAACTGTCCCTCACCCAGCTGGTGCTGAAGCTTCCCTACCCCAGAGCACTGGAAAAAGTAATGGCAGAGAAAGGCACAACGGTAGGGCAAAGGTGAGGAAGGGTCAGGGAGAAGGTATGCCTTTGATCTGGAAGGGGAAGTAAGGGAGGCTTTTTACTTGCTTTAGGGACTTTAAAACGTCTCTAGGACCTCCTGCGGTAATCTAATCCAAAAGGAGGTCTAGCTATGTCACTGCACCCCCTCTGGATCCATCCCTGTGCAGAATCATGCAAAGACTATACATGCTTTTTAGGTACCTAATGTTTAAGGACTGAAACTCCACATGTGTCTCATTATCCCAGCCACCACAAAGGAGTCAATCATTGGATTACTGTATTCTATTATTTCTGAAAATTCTACCAAGTTTTGTGTTGAATTAATTTATCCTTTTTGAACATATTACTGTTGTCAATATCATATACTCCTCCTTTAAACATCTTTTCAATATAGAAACTCCAGGGAGTATTCTCCTAAATCTTACTCAATGCCCTCTTGCTTTTCCATTAACACCTATGTCTATGGACTTCCTTAAATCCTAGTTTTGCAATTTTCACAAAAACCATGAAGAATGACAGTTTCTGTGGTCAGCTCAAAAAATGGTGTTTCCCATGATTTTGTGCAGAACCACCCTAAAAAAGAAAGAGCTTACTGGAATTCAAAGAAAGTATGGTAATCCCTGCAGCCATAGCACATATGGTTTGAGAGAGAGATGCTGAAAGGCTGAGTTAGTGATAGAGACTCAGTGAAGACACCAGTCAGGAAAGTGGAAAGGTTTTGGCACCATCTTTTAAGAAGCCAGATGTAATGCTGCAGCAATGCTGCAGTCTGAAGATGAGTGATTACCTTCTCAGTAAATCAGCATTAAGGGGTGGGATCACCAGGGCCCTCGGTCAATCAGTAGTAAAGTGGGCTCATCACAGGATTGTGAAATCAGCTCTGTATCCTGCAAGCAGCCCACAAAAATCCCTTAATCTTGCCACGATTTAGGTAGGTCTCTGTCGATTTAAAAAAAACTGCAAATTTTACCTCACTGAAAAATATCTTGTGTTTTATATATAACTGAGATTTCTTCTGTCAAATATCTCAAATTTTCCTCTTTTGTCCATTTAACTAATCCTTTGTTTACACTTTTATTATTTTTGTTTTACTCTCTGAAATATGCACTGATACTTTTTGATACTTACTTTAGTTCTAGACAAAGATCATTAACTTAGGTCCTGTATAAATTCAGTTATACTTCTAGTTTGGGAGCTAGTGTGCACAAAGCCAAGGGAGCTAAACGGGAGGCTTACTGTCTTTGGAAGAGAGGAGCAGTCTCCAAAGAAGAGGACTCCTCTTGTGCTCGGGAGTGCAGGAGGGCTATTAGGAAGGCCAAGGTGGGAGTAGAGCTCCGCCTGGTGACTAGGATGAAGCACAACAGGAAGTCCTTTTTCAAGTATGTGGGGAGCAAAAAGAGAGCCCCGGGAAATGTCGGGCCCCTGAGAGACTCATCGGGCAACCTGGTACTCGCAGCTGATGGGACGGCAGAGATCTTCAATGGGTTCTTTGCCTCAGTCTTCCTGAGGGGGGACTGGGACTTCCTTCCCATTGGAAGCCTATATTCAACCTCAGGAATCACTGCTAGGCCCTGGGTGAGGGTTGACCTGGTGGAGGGGCTTCTGGAAGTGTTAGATGTCTTTAAGTTGGCGGGCCCAGATGACCTACACCCAAGGGTGTTGAGGGAGCTGGCGGGGGTGATTGCTGAGACCTTTGCTCGGTTATATGAGCTCTCTTGGAGCTCTGGACAAGTGCCAGAGGACTGGAAGGTGGCCAATGTGGTCCCTATCTTTAAGAAGGGGAGGAAGGAGGAC
>JAGPOW010003316.1:76144324-76186982 GCA_030014935.1 Caiman crocodilus
CCTGGCACTCGTTTCCTGCCATTGGCAGGGGGTCAGACTAGATGGCCTGCTCTAGGCCCCTTCTGACCCTAGGTACTATGATACTATGATACTATGATACTATGATACTATTCCAGCTCAAGCACATGTTTTTGTGTGGGGTGGGTGGCTTTGGATTCCTGGTTTGGTCTATGACATGCTGTTTCTGCTGCTCTCATTTTTCCCGTTTTCTTCTGTTGTTGTTGTAAGGTTTTGAAGCATTGAGATCCTTGCAGCAGACTTTTCTTCCATTTGGGGTGGTCCAGGGTGATAGTCACCCATGAGTTGTTTTCAAGTTGGCCTTTGAGGTCATCCTTGAAGCATTTTCTCTGTTCTACTTTTGAGTGTATACTTTGATTGAACTGAAAAAATAAAACTTGCTTCAGGAGTCTGGAGTTGGACATACACATTTTGTAGCTGGCCCAGTAAAGTTGTTATCAAATGATCACCACTTCAGTGCTTGTGTTCTTTTCTTGTAAGAGGATGCTAATGTCAGTGCATTTGTCTTCCCACTGGATTCAAAGGATCTTGTGAAAGCTGTATTGATGATACTTCTCCAGTAAATTCAGGTGTCTTCTCTATGTTGTCCATGTCTCAGTTCCATACACTAAGGCAGGGATCACTACTGCTTGATAAACTACGAGCTTGATTTTGAATTTGACATCATGATCTTCAAACACCCAGTTCCTCACATGTCTGAAGGCTGTACTTGCACATTTGAGGCCATGTTGACTTTCTTCATCAATGTCAGCCTTCTGAAAGAAATGGCTTTTGAGGTATGGGAAATGCTTAGTGTTCTCTGGAGTCTTAATATGTATCTGAATTACCAGAGCTGGGGTCTGCTCATTAAGAATTTGTTGGCGGAGGATCTTAATCTTCTTAATGTTAAGCATCAGTCTCATTTTCTTTTGTCCCTCAGTAAAGACATTGACGATTGCCTGAAGTTCTCCTTCCGAGTGAGCAAGCACTACTGCATTATCAATATACTAGAGCTCAATGATTGAGGTCACGGTGGTCTTGGTTTTGGCTCAAAGTTGCCTGACATTAAACAGTTTATAGTTAGTTTGGTAGTTCAGCTCCACTCTGACTGGAAGCTCGTTGATGGTCAGATGTAACATCATAGTAAGGAATATTGAGAGGAGTGTTGGATCAGTGACACAGCCTTGTTGAACTCCAGTCTTAACCTTGAGGGGATCTGTGATAGATCTGTTATTGAAACCACCTCTCACATGCCATTATGAAAGAGGCAAAGAATGGTGATGAATTTTGGTGAGCATCCATACATGAGAAGAATCCTCCACAGCACAGCACTTCTTCGTTGACAGAGTTGAAGGATTTTGTGAAGTTAAAAGAAGCCATTTAGAGGAGTTTACATGGTTCCCAGAATTCTTCCTGCACTTGGCAAGCTGTGAAGGTCGTGTCAGTTATGCCTCTGGATGCCGTAAACCCATGATGAGATTCCAGAAGTTCTTTAGCAAGTGGAAGGAAATGGTTCAGGAGGGTTCTCACAATGATCTTTCTTGTCATGGAGAGCAAAGTGATCCGTCCGTAATTTCCACTCAGAATTGTCTCCTTTCTTGAAGATTGTCACAATCATGGCCTCCCTGAGGTTGTGTAGGATTTCCTTATCATTTCAGATTCTTAAGATGAGGACTTGGAGCTGTGATTTCAGCTCCTCTCTCCCCTGCTTGAAGATTTTGGCAGGAATTCCATCAGCTCCAAATGCCTTGTTGTTCTTTATGTGATCGATGACTTTCCTCACCTTGTCAAAGGTTGGAGGGATTTTGAGATTGTTTCTGACTGAGTGTTCCAGGACGCAGTTGAGAACACACTCATCAACACCAGTGTCTCAGTAAAACCTCTTAAAATGTTTCTTCCAATGGGCATTGATGGTTCCCCTTTCCTTGATCAAGTCTTTTCCATCTTTACATCTCAAGGGAGTTGGTCCCTGAGTGCTTAGACTATAGGTGGCTTTGGTGGCAGTGAAAAAACCATGAATATTGTGGATGTCAGTGATATGTTGAATATTCTTTGTCTTGTCTTCCCACCGTCTGTTTTTCATATAGCAGGTTTGCCTTTTGACCTCTGCCTTGGCTTGTTGATGATTCAATTTATTTTGCCTGGAGTTGCTGTCATTCTTCCAAGCACAAAAAGCTTTATGTTTGTGGTCAATCAACTCTTGGATGTCCTGGACATTCTTAGTAAACCAGTCTTTATTTTTCCTGGTAGAGACTCCAAGTGTCTCTTTGCAGACACTGATGATGGGGGACTTGAAGGTTTTTCAAACACTACCAGAATTTCCTCATTACTGTTGATTGGAATGCACCATTTTTTCATTGAGGTACTGGTGGAAGAGGTTTCTTTTGTCTGGGTCCTTGAGTCCTTCAACATTGATCTTTTGTCAGCATTGCTTCTGCTGTAGCTGTCATTTGGGAGACAGTTTGAATGACATAACTGAGTGGATGTGTCAGTGGCTGGTCCAGCAATCATCATCTTCTAGCATAGCTTGGGTGATGTAGACATCTTTGTGATCCTAGACTTGAACAATGACACAGTCAGGCAAATGCAAATGTTTGGATCACAGATATTGCCATGATTTCTTGTGCCTGTTTTTTTTCTGGTAGAACAGGATGCTGATGATAGTAAGTCCATGCTCTGTGACTTTGATCAAAAGGAGGATGCCACTGGAGAAGACCTTTCCACTCCTTACTTGCCAATAATTCCATTCCAGAGGTTTGAATCCCTTCCAACTCTGGTGTTGAAATTGCTGAGAAGTATAAGTCTGTCTCCCTCTAGAATCCCAGAAAGGACTTGGTCAAGATTGAAATAGAATTCCTCCTTGGTTTCATTGGTGGCATCAAGAATTGGGGCATATGCACTGATGACAGTGGTATATTGGCTTCCTGCCAGTTTAAGATCTAGAGTGATGAAACACTCATTAATTCTGATAGAGAACTTGCTGAGTTAGTTTATGAGTTAATTCTTGATGGCAAAACCAACTCCGTGACATCAGCATTCTCCTTCCTGTTTGCTCTTCCAGAAGCAGGATTATCCACCTCCTTATTTTTTTAGTCGCCCATCTCCTGCTCTCTGGGCCTCACTCAGTGCAGAAACATCTATGTTGTGTTGCTTGAGTTCTTGAGCCATGATTATGTCGTGACACTCTGGGCATTTACCATTAGGATTGTCCACAAGGATCCTGATATTCCTGGTCCTAAAACTGATTATATGTTTTTGTTGCTTTTAACCACAGTAAAGGTGATCCCACTGGATGTGTTTATCCAGTTGGAAAAGGTATGCAGATTTATGTACAAAGCACATTTCCTAGGCTGCTCCCCATATGAGTGAGCAGAGCAAATGCTGAAGAGGGCTGCTTAGTTACAGTTACAGCTGCCAAATTGGACTCCTGGCTCTGAGTACTAGACAACCTTATTGTAACTGCTGTCTTCATGCTAGTTCATGACTAGGAGCTTTCAGACCTCTCAATACTGCTCCCATCATCACATTTCTATAGAAGATGCCTGTGCATGTTTTCTTTTATCATGGAGAAGGTGCTGCACATCGGCTTCCACACAGTTCTTGACAGAACAGGACCCTGATCTAATGGCAAGGAGCCCAAGACAATTAGAGACCTTGTTTCATTGCAGCCTTCACCTGCCTTCAGAACCATTGAAATTCTAACATCTTCTGCCTGATCTGCCATTGAGGGCTTGTAGACCCACGGCTGAGGGTTGGGCTTATTATAGGGGGACCCATACTCATAATGCCACAGCACTCTCAAAAGATATATGCGGCTTTTTAGGTGGGAAGACATTGGCATCTGCTCTCCCCACCACATTCTGATGGTCCTGGTGCTGCTACTGCTTGGTCCCTGACTTCTTATTCATCAGAGTTATTTATTTATTTCACAGCTAACCTTCCCTGAAGGTCATTCCACTATCTATCACCTGTGGATGTGCTGGATAGCAGTACAGTTCTGCCACTACCCCCAAAAATATGATGTCTTCATCAAAATACATATTTGAAGGATTAATTTTCAAACATATACCTCTGTTCCCACTGAAGTCAGTGGGAAATTTCAGTCATCAACTGATTTTTTTTTTTTTTTTTTTAGAATGGAAATTTGAGTAATTGTTAATTGATCTTTAAATTCCAGGCTTTCATTTTCTGGGAGTAATGTTTGCTTTGTTGTTTATCAGGCTTTCTATATTTTTCAAAATACCAATATTTGATAACAGTCAAAAGAGATCTTCTTAGTCCTACAGGGCTTGCTTTCATCATTTTGAGCTGCTAAATGGCATTATGTATACATTTTCAATGGAACATGTAAAAAGTCCAGCTAAAATTGCATGTAGCAAAGAAGTTCCATTAGATAAATTGTGCTAATGTATTTATCTGCTGTATAGTAGTTGGTGTACTCCTTATCTTAGTACACTGCTGTGTTTGAGTTATAGTATTAGTAGTGTAACAAAAGCAAAGAGGGGTAGGGGGAACATCAGGACACAAGGGCCCAAAAATGGTAGCTGCTGCTGTCAGCTTAGCTGCCACCCCTTACACCCAGGGCACTGAACCTGGAAGTTATGATTAGGAATATCATATATTTGATGTCTATTTCAGATATTTGTGAAAAACTATGGGGACATGTGGCAAATTGGTGGCTTACCTGAGGATACCCTTAAGTTCAATACTTCTCTTCCCTGTTTTATTGCTTGTCCACTGAAACCATTCAGTGCAGTAAACCATTGTCCCTTCTGTCTCCATCCAGGACTTAAAGCCCCAGTAGGAGTGTTGCCAATTTATGGGTTCTACTCTTCAGTTTTTAAGCTCCTTACTCCAGAGAAGAGGCAAGGCTGGAGTTTTCAATTGGTCTGAAACATGCAATTACAACAGGCAATCAGTGAGGTTAGAAATAGAAAAAAAGTTACAAAAGAAAGATCACATAAACCATTAACTGTAGATTGAGAAACAGAATACATAGAAAATAAAAAATAAAAAATAGTTAGATCTTACTCTGCGTTTATTACGTAAATACACCTTTCTTACTAAGTCAGAAGGCAGAAGAAGGAGAACATCAGGATCCTGCAAACCATGGGATGTCCAGAAGTATAGCACAGGTAAGCAATAAACAGGTAAGCAATAAGGGGCCTTTTGGGCATCAGAGCCAGGGGGCAACAAAGGCGCCAGTCACAGGGCTCAAGTGTCTATATGCTAATGCTAGGAGCATGGGGAACAAGCAGAAAGAACTAGCACTCCTGCTTGCAGGAAACACTTACGACTTAGTGGGGTTAACAGAAACTTGGTGGGACTCTACCCATGACTGGGTGGTAAACATTGAGGGCTGTAAGCTGTACAGAAAGGATAAAGTAGGGAAGAGAAGGGGAGGGGTTGTGCTCTATGTCAAGGAGCGTTATACATTGATCCTTATCAAAATTAAATTGGAGGAGGAGAAAGTAGAAGGATTCCTATTCACATGGGTTCCTATCCTGTATACAGAACATCTACCTGATGCAGGAAGTCCACAGTCCCACTAGGGGGAAAGCCTTACTGGACCTGTTATTGGCATTGGGGGATGACATGGTAGGGGACCTACAGATCAGTGGTCACCTAGGGGACAGTGACCACCAAATAATAGAATTCACCATAAGGCATAGAGTGGGAAAGGTAACTAGTAGGGTGGAAGTGCTAGACTTTAGGAAGGCTGACTTCAGTGAGCTCAGGTGTTTAGTCAATGACACACTGCGAAGTAAGAGATTTAGCGAGATGGAAGCCCAGGAAGGGGGCCTGTGCCTTAAGGAAACGATGCTTTGGGCATAGAGGGAGACAATCCCAATGCAGGGGAAAAAGGGGAAAGGGGCCAAGAAGGTTCCTTGGCTGACCAGAGAAGTCCAGAGCAGCCTAAGGGCAAAATGGGGGTTATATACGTTGTAGGAAGGGAGTTAGAAAGGCCAAAGCTACCATGGAGCTGAGGATGGCATCCCAAGTTAATGATAACAAAAAAACTGTTTTTCAGATATATAGGGAGTAAAAGGAAGGCCCAGGGTGAAATAGGACCACTAGCGAATGGGCAAAACAATTGATGACAGATGGGGAACAAGCCTGAACTCCTCAATGAGTTCTTTGCTTCAGTGTTCCTAAACGTGGGGCAAAACAAGTCTCACAATGGAATCATAAAGAAACAACAGCAGGGCACCAGACTACCAAGCGTTGACCCTGATATAGTGCAGAGTCGCTTGGAAGAACTGGATGCGTTTAAGTTGGCAGACCTGGATGAGCTCCATCTGAGGGTACTGAAGGCACTGGCTGATGCCATTGCACTCATGGTGCATGGAATATTTGAACACTCATGGTGCATGGGCCAGGTCCTGGAGGACTGGAAAAGGGCCAATGTGGTCCCCATTTTCAAGAAGGGGAGGAAAGGGGATTCAAGCAACTACAGGCCCATCAGTCTCACCTCCATCCTTGGTGTAAAGTCTTTGAAAAGATTATTAAGGCTTATATATGTGATAGCCCAGCGGGAAAAATTATGCTGTGGGGAAACTGGCATGGGTTCATAGCAGGTAGATCGTGCCTGACTAATGTAGTCTCTTTTTATGACCAGGTTACAAAACACATGGACTTGGGAGTAGGGATAGATATCATTTACTTAGACTTCAGGAAGGCCTTCAATATGGTATCCCACCCCATACTGGTGAGCAAATTAAGAGGCTGTGACTTGGATGATTACACAGTCTGGTGGGTGACAAATTGGCTAGAGGGTTGTACCCAAAGAGTGGTGGTGGATGGGGCGGTATCGACCTGGAAGAATGTGGACAGCGGGGTCCTGTAGGGCTCATTCCTTGGACTGATACTCTTCAATGTCTTCATCAGTGACTTGGATGTGGGAATGAAGTGTACTCTGTTCAAGTTTGTGAATGATGCAAAACTGTGGGGAAAAGTGGACACACTGGAGAGCAGGTAACAACTACAGGCAGACCTGGACAGGTTGGACAAATGGGCAGAAAACAATAGAATGCAATTTAACAAGAAGAAATGCAAAGTGCTGCACCTAGGGAGGAAAAATATTCAGCACACCTACTGCCTACGGAATGACCTGCTCAGCAGCACGGAAGTGGAAAGGAGTCTTGGAATCCTAGCGGACTCCATGATGAGCACGAGTCATCAGTGTTATAAAGTTATCAGCAAAGCTAACTGTACTTTCTCATTCATCAGCAGATGCATGACAAACAGAACCAAGAAAGTGATACTTCTCCTCTGTTGGGCACTGGTCAGACCACAGTTGGAGTACTGCGTCTAGTTTTGGGCACCGCACTTCAAGAGGGATGTGGATAACCTGGAGAGGGTCCAGAGAAGGGCCACTCATATGGTTAAGGACTTGTAGGCCAAGCCCTAAGAGGACAGACTAGGACACCTGGACCACTGCCTGGCCTGGGCATTCTTGATACATAATTAACCATCACCTGAGTCACTATTTTCAGCTAGACTATGAAATTATAGGAATACACTCATATCAAATGCCATGTTTCACATAAACATAAACATTATAAAAACTGAACATACCTTAAGTTATAAATTGAGACTAAACACTACATTAGTAAACACAATTCAGAAATTAGCCATGCATGATATCCCACAAACCTCAACATCAGTCCTGATATGTGTGGGTTCACAGTAGAAGGTAAGGGCATGCTTCAGATGTTTTGGCATGGTATTTATCAGCATGCTTCAAATGGTTTGGCACGGTGCTATGCTGTAGCCAGTTTTTCTGCCTGTAAAATAGGCATAATAATACTAACCTCCTTTGTGAAGTGCTTTGAGATTCAAGGATGAAAAAGTGCTACATTACTTTGTATTATTACATTATAGCTAGCAATAATATTTTATATGCACCTAGAGGTCACACCTAATGCCTTGGGGATGAGATCATTTACTTCTTAGGGCTTGCTGTCATCTAAATGCAGACTCTTATATGTGGACTTTGAAGTGAAGGGATAATAAAAGTCTGAAATTTGAATACGGAGCTTATCACTGTTTCTACCAGCATGAGAGTGTGAGAAACCAGGTAAGATTAAGAGGCACAACAAAAGGCTTTGAGGGAGTATTAACTGAAGACCAGATTAAAATGAGAGACTGATAACACTCAGTCTTATGCTAATGTTTCACAGACCAGATTCAAAGTACAAGGAGTGGAAAGAGGAGATAAGGGTCCCAGACTAAGGCCAGAGCCACTGCTTGGAACTCATCCTAAGAACACATTTGTACAAAATTTCATTTCAGTAGTTTCCTTTTACTACTAAGAATTTGGCATTGGCATTTTGAACAAATTAAAGTGTTTTGTTTTCAGCTATTTGGGATGAATCTGTCTGATGGCTTGTGCACATATGAATTAGCAATGTTTAACATGCTAACTAATATGGAGAACATTCTAATGACATGGGGCAGTTGTACACATGACAGTGATTTAGTCCTCACTAAACTAAATGGATTAATTCTATGCCTCCAAAATTAACATGGGGTGTTTTAATTTGTTCCATCACTGTGTACAAGTGACAATTTTTAAATCAAATACATTTCAGTACACTATTCACAGTAAATTACTGAAGGGGATGCCACATAAGAGTCCATGCCACTGATCTCTCTGGCACTGAATTACAGCAGGAGACACTACCAAACTGCTAATCCCTGCTAATCCCCAATCAGTGATGTGTAGTTTACAGGTCACTGACATGTACAGTTCACCAAAACTGATGTGATTTCATTAATTTAATAAATTTAATTAAGTGCAATTTCATTATTTTCATTGCTTTTTTAACACATATTTTTAAAGTATCATCATGTGGGGGAAGGACCTGGGCCCCCACAGCTCAGGAACTGCCTGGCTCACTGGAAGCTCACCCCCTGGCCATGGGGGATGGTGGTCAAATTCCATCAAAAGCAGGATTGGGCTCATTGCTACTTCTGCCAAATTACTGCCTCAAGGGTCTTACCCTATGCTGGTGTCCTGGGAAGCAGCCACTGCATGCATGGACCCATGCCCACTCCACATGGCCATGGCCATGGCCAGGTTGCCCACTTGGGCTGTGCTTCATCTGGTTCCCTAGAAGGGGGGGCTGGGGCTGATTGCCAGTGGCATTGTTGGCCCATAATCCACCCCACCCTAATGCAAGGCATATAGAAACATCTGGCTGTCTTAAGCATCTAGGAGCCGTTTCATTTTCCAGCAAAAAGCAAATTGCAGCCATCTGATCCCAGCACTGCAGGCAGCCCCAGGAAGTGGCCACCACCTGCATGGTCACCCTTGCCCACCCAGCATGGCGCTGCCCAGGTTGCCCACTGGCCCATGCTACCTCTGGTTCCCAAAAGGTCCCTGGTGCCATCAGACCATAATCCACCCCTGGTTCATGCAAGGAATATAAAACCACCTGGCCACTTTATGGAGGCAGCCAGGACTGGTTTCATTTCCCACTAAAAAGCAAATTGCAGCTGCCTAGTCACAGAACTGCAACCTGTATTCTGCACTTCTCACTAACTCACAGAGTCTTTAAAGCAGCCCTATGACAACCCAATCCCTGGCCTCCCTACCTCCTTCACCTCACATCCCAATCTAATGGCTGGTGTCAGCTCAGGTGACAGGTGACTTAATGGGTCCCCAGAGGACTTCACATACTGGGTGTGGAGTCATGGTTGCAGGTCTTTCCTCCTCGGAGGAATCTGCAGGTGCCATAACTGGTACTCTTCCACTATCTTCCTTGTTTGAGCCAACTCAGGTCACAGCCATGGTCAATGATGTCTTCAGAGCAGAGGATGGCATGGACACCTCTGTCTGTGTCTGTTCAGGGCATTCAAATACCTTCATTAGCAGATGGAGGTATCTGTAATAAGACACGTCATGCACTAGTCACATCATGCACACCTCATGCACCATTGTGCTTCTGCAACATCTCTGAGGAAAGCAGCCCTCAGAATCTTGGCCTTGACCCATCACTGGGCCAATGTCTTGTTCTGACCATCTTTGGCAAGTCTCCTGGACACATCTTGGTATATGTACCAGTTCATCTGTAGGCTTTTGATGAACGGGCACAATATCTCAGGATCCCCCAGCACCCGTGCCAGGCTCCTGGTTTCTGTGTAGGACCAGGTAGTCCTAGGGCTATGGACCCTGGTCTGCTCTCTTCTCTCCCCAGTGTCAGACATCTTAGATCAATAAGAGGTACTCAGAGAGCTGTGCCCTCAATTTATAAGTCTTGACATGAACAGTTCCAGGGAAGTTCCCCTTCACCCAAACCTTCTTTATGGTGCACAACATTTGGACAGAAGACATTCTGGCACCATGCTGGCAACTTTGTATCTTATGGTGATCTTCCTGGATGTTTTTTTGCAAGTTTTGGTAGCCAAAACTTGCAAAATAGCCCAAACTTGCAAAATAGCCCAAAATATCTGCAAACTGTAGCTAATCAGTGAACCATGTACTGATATATAGGTCCATGATGGGCACCCATAGGGTCCCTTTTGGGGCATGGCACAACAATGGGCTACTCACCAGTGACCCATGTGTCGAGACACTGGTTTCTGCTCATAGTTTCTTCCATAGCCAGTGAGGAAATGAATACTGACAGAACTGACCCACTACTCATAAAGAAGGCACACTTAACACTCAGGCAGGCTCACAGAAAGCTACTGGCTTGTTTTACATTAATCCAGTGAATAAATAAATTATGTTCTGGGGAAAATTAGGCTGCACTAAGTATAATGGCACAAATAAGGAACAGGCTATTTGATGGTAATTATGGCTGCAAATCCTTTTTGGGCCACACACCATCATGCCTCTATGGCACCGGGGTAATCTCCCAGACATCTCTGACCAGTCTTGCCCATCACAAAGCATGTCTTGATGGTGCCAGAGTTTCAGAGACCCCCCCGCCCCCAACCTCCACTTTTACTTAGGTTGGCAAATTTATTCATGCCCATGGTCCTATGCATTAATCTGACACCGGCACAAAATTAATAACTGTTTTGCCACTTCAAGTGGGCTACCAAGCATGTTTTAATTTGCTGTTTAAAGCAATATGGAGTTCTCCAATTCTAGGATTTCACGTTCTAGCATGCAGGCATCATAACAATTTTTCTGATGTATCAATCCCACCCCGCACCTGAGCTTCAGTTTTACCAGGGCAGACACTTTTCCTGGTTTATCCTAGTGACTGAGGATTCAAGTACAAGCCAGATCCAAGTCTTGTTTCTAGTCCAGTGTCAGGAAAGGGGCAGACAGTGTCTCAGATGGTCAGGGGATGCTGGGAGCAATGTCTGGGTCACTGACTTTAGCAAAGGTTCAATGGTGCCAGAGGTGCCAAGCCACTCAGAACACTAGGCTCACTGGCTTCAGCATAACATTCAACAATTGCAAAAAGTTTATTTGCAGAGCAAAGCTCCCCTGCACAATTTGCTTTTTATCCAGGAAATTAAACCACTCCCAAGCACCTAAGGAAGGTGCTGAAGTGTTTTTATATTCCTTACGCTAAGTAGGAGTAGATTATGGGATGACAGTGTCCCTGTCAATCAGGCCCACCACCTTGGGATCCCAGGGCAGCATGGGCCAGGTGGGCAGTCTGGGCTGGGCCATGCTGAGTGGCAGGAGTGTCCACGCAGGTGGCAGTTGCTTCCCGGCGCTGCCTGCAGTGCTGGGACCAGATGGCTACAATTTGCTTTTTTGTGGGAAATGAAACTGCTCCTGGTCACCTGAGTAAAGCAGCCAGGCAGTTTTATACTCTAGATCCTGATGTGAGGAAAAAGAGGGAAAGGGGCCAGGCGGCTTCCTTGGCTGACCAGAAAAATCCAGGGCAGACTGCAGACTAAAAGGGGAGCATATAAAAAGTGGAAACAGGGAGACATTACCAAAGAGGAGTATACCTCCTCTGCTCGTGCTTGTATGGAGGCAGTTAGACGGGCCAAAGCTACCATGGGGCTGAGGATGGCATCCCAAGTAAAAGATAACAAAAAATTGTTTTTTAGATATATATAGGGAGTAAAAAGAAGGCCCAGGGTGGAATAAGACCCCTACTAAATGGGCAGAAGCAATTGGTGTCAGACAGGGTGGAGGAAGGCTGAAATCCTCAATGAATTCTTTGCCTCAGTGTTCCTAAGTGAGGGACAAGACAAGGCTGTCACTGGGATTGTAGAGAGGCAGCAGCAAGGCAGCAGACTGCCATGCATAGAGTCTGAGATGGTGCAGAGACACTTGGAGGAACTGGATACCTTTAAGTCGGCAGGACCGGATGAGCTCCATCTGAGAGTAGTGAAGGCACTGGCTGATGTCATTGCACAGCCACTGACGGTAATATTTGAATGCTTGTTGCTCACGGGCCAGGTCCCAGAGGACTGGAAAAGGGCCAATGTGGTCTTCATTTTCAAGAAGGGGAGGAAGGAGGACCCAGGCAACTATAGGACAGTCAGTCTCACCTTCATCCTAGGCAAAGTGTTTGAAAAAATTATCAAGGTTCACATTTGTGAGAACCTGGCGGGAAAAATTATGCTGAGGGGAAACCAGCACGGGTTCATAGCAAGCAGATCGTGCCTGACTAATCTAGTCTCTTTTTATGACCAGGCTACGAAACTCCTGGACACAGAAGGAGGGGTGGAGGTCGTATACTTAGACTTCAGGAAGGCCTTTGATATGGTATCCCACCCCATACTGGCGAACAAGTTAAGAGGCTGTGACTTGGATGACTACACAGTCTGGTAGGTGGCGAATTGGCTAGAGGGTCGTACCCAGAGAGTCGTGGTGGATGGGTCAGTATTGACCTGGAAGGACATGGGCAATGGGGTCCTGCAGGGCTCGGTCCTTGGACTGATACTCTTTAATGTCTTCATCAGCGACTTGGACGAGGGAGTAAACTGTGCTCTGTCCAAGTTTGTGGATGACACAAAACTGCGAGGAGAAGTGGACATGCCGGAGGGCGGGGAACAGCTGCAAGCAGATCTGGACAGGTTGGACATATGGGCGGAAAACAACAGAATGCAATTCAACAGGGAGAACTGCAAAGTGCTGCACCTAGAGAGGAAAAATGTCCAACACACCTACAGTCTAGGGAATGACCTGCTTGGTGGAATGGAAGCGGAAAGAGATCTTGGAGTCCTAATGGTCTCCAAGAGGAACATGAGTTGTCAGAGTGACAAAGTCATCAGGAAAGCTAATGGCATTTTATCGTGCATCAGCAGATGCATGATGAACAGATCCAAGGAGGTGATACTTCCCCTCTATCGGGCACTGGTTAGACCTCAGTTGGAATACTGCGTACAGTTTTGGGCACCACACTTCAAGAGGGATGTGGATAACCTGGAGATGGTCCAGAGAAGGGTCACTCATATGGTTAAGGCCTTGCAGGCCAAGCCCTGTGGGGAGAGACTGGGGCACCTGGATCTCTTCAGTCTCCACAAGAGAAGGTTGAGAAGCAACCTTGTGGCTGCCTGTAAGTTCATCACGGGGGCACAGAAGGGAATTGGTGAGGTTTTTTTTCACCAAGGTGCCCCTGGGGGTTACAAGAGATAATGGCCATAAGCTAGCAGAAAGTAGATTTAGACTAGAAATTAAGAAGAACTTCTCCACAGTTAGAGTGGCCAAAGTCTGGAATGGGCTCCCAAGGGAGGTAGTGCTCTCCCCTACCCTGGTGATCTATGCAGGGGGTCGGACTCGATGATCTATTGAGTTCCCTTCCAACCCTAGCATCTATGAATCTATGAATCCTTGCATTAAGCAGGGGTGGATTATGGGCCAATGCTGCCCCTGGCAATCAAATCACCTCTTGAGGAGTTAGGGGCATCATAGGCCTATCATAGGAACAGGCCATGTTGGGTTAGTGGGGTGCCCATTAGGGAGGTGTGAAATTTCAATAGGTGTTTCATTTCAAAGCTGTTTTAACACGTTTCAAGCTCAAACCAGTGGGATCAAAATGAAACAAAAGGCTTTGAAACAGCTTCAATGTGAAACAAGGGTGCTCAAAATGTTTCCAAAGTTTTGAAACAGTTCAAGTTTTGAAGCTGGGCTTGCTTATAGCTTAACAAAAACTAAAGAGACGGAGAGGGAAGAGGGGAGAAGCACTGCTCTGATATTGACTGTGTAACTGGCCAGTGATTGTGATCCTTTCCTGAGGTCCCTTTCAATCCCAGTGATGTGGTGGACGGACAGAAAAACAGGATAAAAAGCAGCATTGTTTGAACTGAGCTTTCTCTGTGCCTTCACACTTATAAGCAACACAAGTTTTTCTCTGAATAATTTGAGGTGAAATTTCCCAGAAACCCCTGCACCTCTCTCCTTGAAACTTGGCATGCTTCATGGCTCAGCAGGGGCTACCATCCCTGCAATTTTCACCCTACTGCACCTTAATACACATGCAAAGTCACACGTCATGAGTTTTGCTTGTCAGCAGTTTGATGTGCAGTTTCCCAGAAACACCTTCACCTATCTCCTTGAAACTTGAGAGGCTTTGTGGCCTCAGCAAGGGTTAGCCTCACTACTATTTTTATTCAAATCAGGAAAGAAATAACAAAGTTATAGACATTTTCATGATCCCCATTATAGGCTATGGTCGAAACGTCAAAACACATTGAAAAGTGTTGAAACAGTTTTGAAGAAACAAAATGGAACAGTGCTTTGAAACAGTGAAACAAAACTCTGTCCATTCAAAATGTTAAAATAGAAGTCAAAACAACACTGCTGTTTCATACAGCCCTAGGGTTCATGCTGGCAACAGCCACTTCCTAGGGGTTGCTTGCTGCCTGCAGTGCTGTGACTGGCCAGCCACAACTTGCTTTTTACTGGAAAATGAAACTGCTCCTGGCCACCTGTGTAAAGCAGTCAGGTGGTTTTATATTCCTTCCTCATTAGGAATTATGAGGTGACAGTGGCCCTGGCAATCAAGGCACCCCTTGGAGAGCCAGGGCCAGCATGGGCCAGGTAGGCATCCTGGGCTGGGTCACGTTGGGTGGGCAGGGGTGTTCATGTATGTGGCAGCTGCTTCCCAGGGCTGCCTGCTGCCTACAGTACTGGGACCAGGTAGCCACAATTTGTTCTCAGCAGGAAATGAAACTACTCCGGGGCACCGCTTGGATACCCAAACTGCTTTTTACTCCTTGAATTAAGCAGGGGTGGATCATGGGCTGACAATGACACTGGCAATCAGGGCCCCCCCTGGGGAGCAGGGGCAGCATGGTCCAGGCATGCAGCCTGGCCTTGGCCATGCTGGGTGGGCAGGTGAGCAGACTGATCCAAGTTGGCCTGGGCTGCTACACCTGGTGTCTGAAAACAGCCACTACACACAAATACCTGCAAACTGAAGTGACATCTAGTGTTCAAAAGGTCTCACTACACAAATATTGTAGTGGAATCTGCCGGACAAAGAGGCTCATTACACTTCATTCAGTGCATTATCATGTACACATGGCAGCTCAATTGCTGTACCATTGTAATTTGCATTGATACAAACTAACATACATTGGGATGTGGTTTATTTTGCATTACAACAAACTTACTTAAATCACAAAAAAATAGGGACAGGGATGCAGGCAGTGACTGGGGTAGTGGGGGGGAAAGGCATTACTGGTGGGATGGGGGGCACTTGTATGATCCATGGGAGTGATGGGTAGGCGGGCAGGGTCCACAGGAGGGATCAGGAGCTAAATAGAATCTGTGAGAGTAGCTGGGTGGGAGCAGATGGGGTCCTCGGCGGGTTCATGGGGTCTGTGAGGGTTTGGGTGGTATTGGGGAGGAGGGAGCTTGCAGGGTCAACACAGGTATTTGGGGGATAGGTTAGAGGCTATTTTTATCCTCTGACCACCCACCCCCAAGTAAAACTACCCTTCCTTGCCTCCTGCCCCTCCCCCGGCTAGGACTTACTTCCTCAGCTTCTGGCCTCTGAACACTGATAAATCCAGCATCTGGAGCAGCTTGCAGGATGGGAGGGTGAAATGGATTAAGTAAAAGGGTGTGTCACAATCTTAAAATGTGTTACTTGGCAATAAGCCTTGGCTCTCTGGTCAGTAAATGAGCAGACTGAGATAAATCCAGCCAGAAAAAAAAAAGAGCTTTTGCAACATCAAAAGGCTTCTTTAAATTCAGACTGACTGATGCTTTGCAGATTTTATGAATAAATGCTGCTGGGATTTTTTTAACAATTGTTGGAAGTTGTTTGGGATTCCTGGTGAGTACAATGGGTGTAGCAAATGTGGATAATATATTTTCTATTGAAAAGGTGTTAAACAGGAGTTGGAGAATTTACAGTAGCTGCTGGAAAAAAAAACCCTGAAGGTAGTTACTTTGACCTTAAATCTGAGCACTAGAAAGTTTCCTGGAAGCAATTAAGGTTTTGATTAATTTGTTATCTGGAAAAGATATCATGATTGGCCCTTATAAAATTCAGGCAGCCAATGTTTTTTAACATTTCTAAACAATTCAATATGGATGTGAAGTTTTCTGAAGGAATGATATCCTCTGTGTCAATTTTTCTATCAATTTTATCAAGGGTTTAGTGCCTTAAGTCTTAAGGGAGGACCATTTTTGGTAGGCAGCTGATACACAAAATTCACTAAAATGGTAAAGATCTAAACATAGAAATTTTCTACAGGTAACATTGTAATGATGGTGATGTATATTACGTAGTCATTGTATAAATCAATGGTATCCTGCTGCCCATTAGGAAATAACTATAAGAAATAGCTGATACCAGCAGTATAACTACCATGGTTTGTACCTTGGGCAGCAGCAGTGGCTGACATTCTTGCAACCCATCTAAGGCCAGGCCCAGGTGTCCACTTCCTCATTGTGCTACATTACATCAATAGTCTTTTATAAAAATGATTTACAATTTGCTTATCCTTTGAGCCTCAAGGCATAAGCTAACAGAATATTATTTCATTCAGTAAATTTTTCTAAGATCCTGTTTTTCTTGACCAATTTTAAATGACTCAGTATGGCTTCCTACTACTTGCTTCAGCCATTGTTCTGAAATCAGTAGATGACCATAGGACATTTATTTCTGGGATAAATATTTATCCCAACTATGCAGTTGCTCCAATAAAAGACATTACCCTAAGAAATCCTTACTTCTTGCATTATATCTGGGCCATCATAGTATATCTACAAAATCTTATTATAGTTCTTTTCACAGCCCATATTAAGAAGAAAATTTATTTGAAACACACAAGAAATAAATATTGGGGGGGGTTAGTTTCCAAATTTTATGACATTTACAGATTTAATAATTACTTACAAGTATATTTTAAAACAAAATATTTTAAAATGATATCATCCTTTATTTATATGCCAAAACTTGCCCTCAGGATCCTGTTTCTCAGTGACATCACAAACACTTCAAACAGAGCAGCTGAATGACTTAGCCAGCTTCGGATTGCTGAACAGGGGTCCCTTGGAATGGTTTGTATATGGATCTGGTGCCTAAATCTACAGTGGGCCTAACAAAAATTCAAGATCTAGAAACATTTATTTTTCCAAAAAGCTCAGATCCAAACCCAGATTTGTAGCTCAGTCCCATTTGTAGGAGATGAGGATGGTATCAACTTGATCTGAAAAACATGAAAATGCATTTCTAGTTGTAGCAGGTAAATGTATTTCTCAGAAGAGTCCTGGGTAGGAGGAGGGAATGGATTACTTTTTTACAAAGATGGATAAAAAAGAGAGAAAAAAAAACCCAAACAAAGTTATCCTTGTTGCAGAAGAAATGAGTTGTCCTAAGGAAAACCTTAATCTAGTCTTCTTAAACTTAGGTAAGTCTTTGTTTAAAATGATGAAGAGAGACTTCCTGGTCTAGACTTGGAAAGTTTGAAACACTGAGATAGCCAACAAATGGAAAAGACAAGAAAGCATGCAAAGAACAAAGACAGAAGCAAGTCTTTGTTGCATTATATGGTCTGTTTCTGTGTTTCATAATAATTTAGAAATTGAATCCTCTTTGAGGTGAAGAACAGTAAACATACTTTGCAGAGATTACCTATATTGCTTCAGATTTCTGCCAGTAAGCAGCAGGGCTACTTTGGAGTCTGGGCTGTCTCTAGTATGACTTTGAAGCAGTTCAGGTTATCCTAACAAGCAGCCAGAATGTAATGTTTCTTCCTCTTTTATCTTACTGGCTTACTGATTTCTTTTCCAAAGTGAGCAGACTTGAATCCAGTTGTTGGACTGAGGAAAATTATAGCAATACAAGTTATTCATACATGCATTTTCCTCCGTTGTTTCTCTTCACCGTGACCATATCCACAGCTTTCCCTTCTCTACTGCAACTGTAAATGAATTGCTAGTATGCATTCCTGTTGGTTTAATGATATTAATTAATTACTTTCCTCAGAAAAAATCAGAATGAACACAGCTCTTCACTTGGAACTGCTATTACATATGAATGTCTTTGGTGATTCAAAAATCATTCTTGATTCTTTTATCTTCATTTTCATTGCTTCTCTACTTCAGAAGGTGTAACCTCAGCCTCTGGACCCATATTTGTAATGTGCTTGAACAAGTTTCAAACAATAAAAATAACTCAGTTAACATAGTTTTATAAACATTAACATCTCCAGTATTGTGCTGTTCAGTGACCACTTAGTACCAAAGAGTTTGGCAGAGGTTTATTTCATTTGTGGTTGATTTTTAACTGCTCTGCCTTGTGCAACATGATATGTATAACATAAGGACTGGACTTTGACTGGATTATGACTGAAATGAGGCAGAAGTTAGAGGGGCGAGAAGCAGAGATTGGAGCAGCACCAGAACCGTAGTAAAGCAAAACCCAACTCAATGATCCAAATAACAGTTTTATTAAATTAATGCTGTACTGTACAGCTTGGTTTCCACGCACTCACACAAGCATACCCACACACACGCTCACAATGGCAGTAGGAGAAAGAGACTCAGTGAAAGAGTTGGAGTCCAGGTACGGAAGAAAAACAGAGTCTAGGTTCTTGGTTGAAGACAGTGTGGGGGTGATAGCTACCTATCCTGGGCTGAGTTGATCCTTGATGGCCAGTCGGGGTCTTCTCCAGCAATGTGTTGTCCAGAGTGGGGTCATCGGCAAGTCCTCTGGGTGGATAGGTGGTGTGGTTTGGTGCTGGACCAGATAGGGAGGTCATCCCAAGGAGTCAGTCTTCACTACCCCTTTTTATGGGGCAGGCTACCTCTGATCTCCTATGGGGAAGGTATATCCAGGGAAGGCCAGCCCTGTTCCAGAGGGCTCCAGATATTCATGCTGAGCAAGTGCAGCCTTAGCACAATGGTGGGTTGCATCATCTTTTATTTCTTGAATGCTGAGGGTAGTTCCAATGACTGGGTCACTGGTCCAGATATTGGTTTTGATGGTGCAGTGATTTAGTAGGGGGTCCTGCTATCATTGTTTTTCACTCATCCATTCACTCTTTTGCTTCAGGCTTTCAAGGAAAACTAATTTACATGGGAGAGGTTACAGACTTATACGAGAGTCATAATTGCAACATACTTACACAACAGGGCATGGGGACAAGATAGGAACACTATGAGAACCTGACACACACAAAATGATATCACTCATGCCAACCCACATTGCAGGCCTAAAAACATAGATACACCCAAGACACAAAACTCGTATGGTATAATACATTACAGAAATCCAACACACCAAGCAAAACACTATTACAATAGCTCATGATTACTACAAAAGGGAAATTATTTACACAGGGTTTCAACTTAAGTTATAACTACATATATATATACCCATAGGGAATAGAGATGAGGAAAGAAAAAGGCAGAAATGATGGAAAAAAGTGGATGTCATATTCCTAAGTAAAAAAAGGGGGTGGAGGGGGGTGGCGGGTTGCTACAAACAGGAACTCCTAAAGGTATTGGTTCTTAGACCATATATAGTTATATACCTCTCAGAAATAAGTACACAATGGCTGTTTCTACACATTCAATTAATGTGCAGTAAGGTTACTATACAAGATAATAAAGTGTAGTAAACTGTGCCCAGGAATGTGTATGCGATGTGTTGTCAGGGGTGTAGGTTGTAGCCATGTTGATCTAAGAACATAGGCAGACAAGGTTCTTTGAGTGAATCTGATATTGTTTATTAGACCAACTTAAATATTTGGACAACAAATTTTAAGCAAGCTGTCAGGTTCAAAAACCCTTTGTCGGGCTGAGAAAGTTTCAGCAGTTGGTGTATGCTCTTCCTGGATGAAATGAAAAGTAAAGAAGCCAGAGGCTGGGCTGGTATGCATACAAGATAGGCAGTCAGTGAAGATGTAGATGGAGGAGTCAATGGTGAGAGACAGACTGGATGTCGGGGAGAGAAAGGGGATGAATAGTGGAGAAGTACCTGGGGAGTCAGATGTCAGGCAGGTTGTGTCATAAATCCAATGTCTATATTTAATCCCTAGAGAGAGTGGTTTTCTTGTTAGAAATATGCCTCCATCAGTAATAGAGTATTCCTGTCTTTAATAGATTTCTGGTGTGCATTCATTCTGGTGTGCAGTTGTTGTGTGGTTTCTCCTACATATTTTCCATCAGGGCATTTGGTGCATTGGATGAGATGTATTACATTTATGGAGGTGCAGCTGTAAGATCCAGGAATGCTGATGCCTCTGTTGTGGGGTGTAGTCATAGTGGGGGTGGTGGAGATGTGTTGGCAGGTTTTGCATTTCTTGTCATGGCACGGTCTGGATCTATTTGGTGTGTTCTGGGCCGGAGGAAGTTTGCTTCCGGTGATGAGGTTAGCAAGGTTCAGTGCTTTTTTGAAGGCTTGGATGAGTGGCTCTGCAAAGATCTCTTTAAGAATAGGGTCTCTTTCTAGTATCAGTTGCAATTGTTTGATGATTTTCCATAAGGATTTGAGGGAGGGGTGATATGTCATAACCAGTGGTGTAAGATTTGGGGGGGGAGGGGGGGAGGTTCTTTTGTACTGCAGCAGTTCTTCATGTGGTATCCAGGTGGCTCTTTCAAATGTGTGATCTATCTCTCAGGGGGAGCGTCCTTGTTGGGTGAAAGCTTTTTTAAGATAGGTGAGCTGGCAATCCCGGGTGTTCTTCAGTACAAATGCAGTGGTATCTGAGGGCTTGCCTGTATATCACAGCTTTTTTGGTGCGTTAAGGGTGACTGATGGTTCTGTGCAGATATATATGTTGGTCTATGGGTTTCTGGTATAACATGATCTGTATTTTATCATTGTGGATTCTGATCATCATGTCTGAAAAGGAGATGTTGGTGCTGGAGTATTCTAGAGAGAGTCGGATGGAGGGAAGGTGATTGTTGAATTTCTGATGGAACTCAATCAGAGATTGCAGGTTTTCAGTCCAAATCATGAAGATGCCATTAATATGTCTTGAGTATAGCAAGAATTTGATGGTATAGTTCTTGAGGAAGTCTTGTTCCAGGTGGCTCATGTGTTGTTGACATACATTTGTGCCCAACAGGAGCAGCCCAGTCCAGGGATTCTCTGCTCTGCTCTGTACTCTGCACCAGCCAAGGGGAGCTCTAGGTTCCCCCAGGTGCCAGCCTGGGGGATGGCATGGGGAGCTTGTCTCTATATGCACGGGGCCAGGAGAGCTATGCTGTCTGCAGGGACAGCTGTCTCCCAACCCTGTGCACTTGGGGACAGGTCCCAATATATATGGGCCCAGAAGAGTTGTGCCCCCTGCAGGTGCAGCTGTCTTCCAGCCCTGTGAACATGGAGACTGGTTCCCATATACATGAGGCTGAAAGCATTGTGTGGCTGCAGGGGCATTTATCTTTTGGCCTGCATGGGGTCTAAATCAGGCAACTGTGGCTCCTAGCTACCTGGGCTATCTGGGAGAAAAATTGCTCCCAATCAGTATCTACACATGCTACTTCACAGTAGCTATTGCACAATTAATCTACTACTTGTGCTATAGGTACTAGCAAACTCTGCAGTAGAACACAGTAAATGTCATGCACGTGTAAATGTTAATTCTTTACTGCACATTAGATAAGTCTAATGTGCAGTAAAGCATCTTGTATAGACACATCCAGAGTTACTATAATTATTTGATAGCATTTGCACCTGCTGTATATTCACTCTACAAAAATGCCAATGATTACACAAGGCACAGAGCAGTAAGGAATCATACCTGATGCTACTAATAACACATTTTAACAGCATTTTTTAAAAATAAATGCTGAATGAAGAGTAAAAATAATTGCCAAACCACCAAACTAGTTGATAATGAATCTTCAAGCAAAGACCCATTATTAAATTATTACACTGTTCTGTGTTTTTTTTTAAACAGGACACGTTTATATTACAACATTATATAAATATGTAAATATTACATAAGATCATAAGATCATAGGAAATAAGAGCTGGAAGGGATCTTGTGAGGATCATTCCTGATTAAACTATGAAATGCATTTGTAACTTGCTCTTGAACATTTTCAGAGATGGAGACTTCACAGCCTCTTTTGGTAACCTGTTTCTGTGCTTTATAGATTCATAGATGTTAGGGGCTGGAAGGGACCTCCTGAGATCAACAGGAGCTTGGGCAGGAAAGACTGCTGGTGTCAGATGACCCCAGTAAGGTGAACATCCAGATATTTTTTGAACATTTCCAGAGTAAATGCAGTCACCCGCATTCCACCTCTGGGGGGGGTCTGTTCCAGACCCTCAACACTTGAACTGTAAATAAGTTTTTCCTTAGGTTCAATCTATAGTGATCTTCTAGCAATTTATTGCCATTATTTCTTGTCTTCCCCTGGGGTGCCTTGGTGAACAGATGCTCCCTCAGGCCCTGATGTGTGCTCCCCTTGTATACTTATAGGCTGCCACCATGTCCCCTCTAAGTCTTCTGTTCTCCAGGCTGAGCAATCCCATGTATTTCAGCCTCTTCTCACATGGCCTGCTCTCCAGACTTCTAATAATATGCATACCTCTCGTTTGGACTCTCTCAAGCTTCACCACATCCTTCTTGAAGTGTGGTGCCCAGAACTGGATGTGGTACTCCAGCTGCAGCCTCACTAAGGCCAAGTAGAGAGGGAGGATGACATATTTAGTCTTGGTTGATATGCATCAGTAGATGCATGCCAGTGTCTATTGACTTTGCTTGCTACAGCATTGCATTGGTGGCTCATGTTCATTCTGTGGTCTATCACAACCACCAGGTCTCTTTCAGTTGTGGTGCTAACAAGTGTATCACCACCAAGCATGTAAGTGTTTTGTGGATGGAGCACTTCACATTTCTTAGTGTTAAACATCATCAGGTTTTGATCCACCCACCTTGCAAGCCTGCCCAGGTCAGCCTGTATCCCCAGCCTTTTCTCTAGTGTGTCTGCACTTCCCCATAATTTGGTGTCTTCTGTGAACTTTGCCAATATGCTTTTTAACACTCAAATACAAATCATTAATGAATATGTTGAAATTCTTGGTATGAGTACTGAATGCTGAGGGACGTCACTGGTCACCATGCACCATGTTGACTCAGTTCCATCTATTAATACTCTCTGGGTCCTGCCTTTAAGTCAATTTTGTAGCCACCAGACAGTTAAGCTGTCAGGGCCACAGTTCCCCAATTTTACTATGAGGATGTTGTGGAAGACCAAGTCAAAGGCCTTTTTGAGATCCAAGTACAGTAAAAGCTTTTTTAACTGACATGATTGGGGTAAGGGGGTGTCAGTTATCTAAAAATGTTGGTTTTCTGGGCTTGTACACAGTGGCAGTGGTGGTGGAAGCAGCTGCCACTACATGAAAACCTTTCCCTCTCCCTCCACCATCCAGCTGCCTGGGCAGAGCCTGTGCATCCCTCAGAGGGGAGCTGCTGCTTTCACCCCTCCACCCCACCCCACAGCCCTGCTCAAGAAATACTTGATGTGCATGCCAGAAATTCTGGTTAGAGTATTACGGTTAGTAAAATGCCAGTTAACACAGCTTTTACTGTATATGACATCAACCTCATCTCCCTGATCTAGATGGCGTGTTACCTGATCATAGAAGGAAATGAGGTTGGTCAAGCATGATCTGCCCACAATGAAGCCATGTTGGATATCTTTTAGAAGTCTGCTTTCAGTTAGCCTATCACTGATGGATTCTGTGCAAATTTTCCAGGATTTTTCCAGGGACTGAGGTCAAACTGATTGGCCTGTAATTCCCCATGTCCTCCTTACTTCCTTAATTGAAGATAGGCAGCATATTGACCCTCTTCCAGCTTTTTGAACCTCTTCCAAGCACCATGATTTCATAGATTTCATAGACGTTAGGGCTGGAAAGAACCTCAGAATATCATCGAGTCCAGCTCCCCACCTGAAGGGCAGGAAGTCAGCTGGGGTCATAGGATCCCAGCAGGATAAGCATCCAATTTTGTCTTGAAGGTATTCAGTGTAGGTGCTTGAACCATCTCTGATGGCAGGGTACTCCAGACCTTGGGGGTTTGGACAGTAAAGAAATTTTTCCTTACGTCCAGCCTGAAATGGTTTTGTAGGAGTTTGTAACTGTTCAACCTCGTCATCCCTTTGGGTGCTTTGGTCACCCCTGATAAACTTATAGGTGACCATCAGATCATCCCTGAGCCTGTTCTTTTCCAGGCTAAAGAGTCCCATAGTTCTCAGCCTGTCATCCTAAGGTCTGTTTTCCTGACCTCTGACCATGCATGTGGCTCTTCTCTGGACTCTCTCAAGCTTCTCCACAACCTTTTTGAATTGTGGGCCCCATAACTGGACACAGTATTCCAGCTGGGGCCTCACCAAGGCCGAGTACAAGGGGAGAATGATGTCCCAGGATTTGCTTGAGAAGCATCTATGGATGCAAGCCAGTGTTTTAGCCACTTTACTAGCTGCAGCATCGCATTGAAGGGTCATGTTCATCTTGTGGTCAATCATGACCCCCAAGTCTCTTTCTTCCACAGTGCTAGCCAGGGTTGCACTGCCGAGCCTCTAAAGATGCTGCCGGTTTTTCCTCCCAAGGTGGAGAACCCTGCATTTTTCAGTGTTAAACACTAATCAGGTTCTCATTCGCCTATTTGCTGAGCCTGTCCAGGTCAGCCTGGATTGCCCTCCTGTCTTCTGGTGTGAATGCTTTGCCCCAAAATTTGGTGTCTTCAACAAACTTGGCCAGTCCACTCCTGACTCCAATGTCCACATCATTAATAAAGTTGAACAATATGGGTCCAAGGACAGAGCCTTGGGGGATCCCACTGGTCACAGGGAACCAAGACAATTGACTTCCATCAATTACCACTCTCTGGGTCCAAACATGGAGCCAATTTCCCAGCCAGCAGATTGTGGTGGCCACAATTGGCCAGTTTTACCAAGAGGTGATCATGGGATAACAGATCGAAGGCTTTTTTGAAGTCAATATATATGACATCAATCTATTCTCCCTTGTCCAGGTGATAGGTCACCTGGTCATAAAAGGAAATAAGATTGGTCAAGCAAGACTGACCCACAACAAACCCATGCTGGCTATTTCTTAGGATGTTAGCATTGGCCAGGCCATTAAGGATGGCCTCTTTAGTAAACTTTTCTAAGATCTTGCCTGGGATAGAGGTCAGGCTGATGGGCCTATAGTTTGCCGGATCCTCTTTCCTTCCTTTCTTGAAGATAGGCACCACATTGGCCCTCTTCCAGTCTTTGGGCACTACACCAGAGCACCAGGAGTTCTCAAAGATATGTTCTAGAGGCTGAGCTATGATGCTTGCCAGCTTCTTGAGTACCCTGGGGTGTAGATTGTCAGGGCCAGCTGACTTGAAGGTATCCAGCCTCTCAAGGTGTTCCTTCAGGAGGTCAGCATTGATGGAGGGCAGGGGATCTCCCTCACCCAGACCTCCCCGTCCCATAATGAGCATGGGTGTCCCATGGGACTGATGAAAGACTGATGCAGAGTACCTATTTAATAGGTTGGCTTTTTCCTGGGTGTCAGTTGTCAGTTGTCCCACATGGTTTAGCAGGGGTCCAATGTCAGGGTAACACTCTTACACTGGTAGAATACTGACATGAAGTATTTGTTTAGGAGTTTGATTTTCTCCTGGATGAAAGTTATCAGCTATCCCTTTTGTTCACCTGGGGTCTTACATGTCCCTTATATTTTCTACGACTTCCTGCATATCTGAATAATGACTTTTTATTGTTCTTGATTTCTGTTGTCAGTTTGAATTCAGTTTCTTAGCGTCCTTGTGCAAAAGTTCTTCTTAATCTCCAAACTAAATTTCCCCTGCTTCAGTTTGAGGCCATTGCTCCTAGTCCTGTGTCCTACAGACACAGAGAAAAGTCTGTTTCCACCTTTTTAATCATTGCCCTTCAGGTATTTAAAGATTGTTAGCTCTCTCTCAACCCCTACCCATCCTCCCCCTGTCTTAGTGATCTCTTCTCCAAACAAAACAATCACAGTTTAAATTTCCCCAAGTTTCTTAGGCCTGTAATAATTTTTGTAACTCTCTGCTAGATTCTTTCAGGTGTGTTCACATTTTCCTGAAGTGTGGGATCCAAAACTGCACACAGAACTCCAGGTGAGGTCACACCAGTACTGAAGAGAGAAGAAGAATTACTTCCTTTGATTTGCAAGCAACATTCTTCTAAACACAATCTATCTCAGCCATGCAGAGAGCCGACTGAGGGAAACGCTGGTTAATGTCTGGTATGCAGCAGCTGCCGGCGGCAGCGTTCCAGGGACTTGGTAGGTGGGTGATTTGTAGATGGAGTGGAAATTAATTAGGTGTGAACGCATGAAGGTTGCAGGAAGTTTTATTACTCACGTCTCCTGAGTAGTGATGTGCGATGCAGGCAGAGCTTTGTTTTGGTTACAGTTGCTCCGGTTACAGATAAGCGCATGTGCTCAGGTTACAATCGAACAAGCAAGATGGATGAGATGCCGTGAGTAAATTACGTGCCTGCAGGGCTTTACTATGTCAGGATAACGGTGATGGGGAGTCGTTGGTGGGTGATCAGTCCTCCAAGTTCTCTGTGGTGTGTTTTCAGAGTTCTCCGACTTGGGCGGAAGTTACACGAACTTTTACAGGCGATTGTAACCAATGATGAGCTGCTAAATGGAATATTAACTATCAGCAAGGCAACAGCTCTTTGTGCTCTCAGGTTTCAAGACAGTGGGTCAAGTTTCTTACCAGTGACGTGTGAAGGGTCTAAGCCTGCCCCTTGACCAATTAGTGTGTGAAAGAGGAGGGAGGACTTAAGTTTTGTTTCTTCTTAGTGACAAAAGCGGGGGGGGATCTTTAAGTTTCATTTCTTGTTTGTGACATGGGTACATTTTATTATTATTATTTTTTGGTTGTGACACAATTCAGTATGTTTTTGGCTTTTTTGGTAACAAGAACACATGCCTGTCTCATACTTGACATATGGGCCACTATAACCCACAGGTCCTTCATCCACTGCATCCTTCATGCAGTACTGCATCCTTGCCAATCATTCCTCACTCTGTATTCATGCATGCGGTCTTTCCATCCCACATACAGAATTTTGCACTTGTCCTTACTGAATTTCCTAGAGATGCAGAAACTTGAGTTTGGTCCTGCTTACTATTTCGAAGCCTAACTTAGGCAAGTTCATCAAAGTACAAGATATTTTTAATATATACAGTTGAAGTTTGCACTTTTAAACCTAAAAAAACAGGAAAAACTTGGTCTATTTTAATTATCCTCCATGGCCTAAGATATATAATTAATTTTATTAATAAGAGCACATGCATGTAGGTAGATACAGACAAGTTCAGAATCCATGTACAGACAAACATACCCAGACACACTGAAGCAAGCTATTTTTCTGAGCAAACTCACTTAAATTGATAGACTTTCCAATCAAGGAAAACTTTCCACGTGTCCTAAAATAATGTAGGAGAACCATTTTGAATGATGTCATCCAGTTTGGAATAGAAATACCTTTTTCCTTTCACTTCTATGGAATCTGAACTTTTACCATATTAATCTCAAGCTTTGGTTTGGAAGAAATTATCCATGTAGAGTATGTTGTTATAAAACTGTAAAGAGTTAATTTCATGTAAGGCATTCAGGATGTAGCTTCATTGTCTGTCTTATCTCTGGAGAAAACTTTTTCTATTCATTAAAAACAAAAACAAAAAGTCATTGTAATATTACTAGTTTCTTGCAATAATGACATGTTCACTGCTGGATTTTCTCAGGCTGTGTTGCAATATGTTATGGTATGGCATATCTGGGGAATTTATGTTGAAGCCCCTTAATTCTGTACTGGTGGAAAATGTCTCTTGTTTCATGTTACATTATTTATTTGAGACCTTTGAAAATTATATACTTCAGGGTAATCAGACCCTAAGCACACAGGTCTCTACATTTTGGAATCAGTTGGTTAAACAGAAGCTGTTATAGCAGTTTCTGGAAAATCAGAATAAGCAGGATCTTGGAATGATTTTTCAGAGACAAGACATGTATATTGCTAGGACTACAAATACCTTCTACTGAAAATTTCTATGGGAGAATCATCAGCTACTAAAGCTGAAGTGTATTAAGGATTCACCATGAAAGTAAAAGTCATCTCACAAGTTATAAGCTATTTTTTACAGGATTATTATATGTACATTCACATGACATTTACTTGTGTTTTTTATCATGGTTGGTTAAAGCTATTCTCTATAGCTTTAACACAATTGTTTGTGATAGTGCCTGTTCCATTAAAAAGAGATGGTTCGTCTCTTCAGGTATATGCTTCCTGAGAAAGCTGATTATGTAAATATAAATCAAGGAATTACCCAGTGAAGATTTGTTTCTTAATTTGTTTACTTTTTTATAACTTTCTAAAGGACGTTGTTTGTACATATAAAGCAAAGCTCAGAAGCAATCATTTAAAGGCAAAAATCTAATGGTCCAGAATAGGCATGTCTACATGAGCTGTTTACTGCACAGTTAACTTATATCCCTGCCCCCCACAGCTGACAAGGACATCACCACTGACATCAACACATTCCTTAACATGTGAGAGGCCTGATCCCACCTAGGTGTGGGGGCATGGGCTGCTCAATAAAATTTTGTATTGTCTCCCTCCCACCTTTGTGCTTGGGGGGGAGGGTGAACCAGGGGCCAAGGTAGTGTGGGAAGGCCAGGCAATGAGGGGGGCAGTGGCTAGGGGCAGGAGTTGGGGCTGGGGTGGAGAGGGCTCTCCCTCCCAGTGCAGGTCTTACCATGTGGCCAGAGCTGGCATGGCTAGCAGCTCTGCATTGTCATGGTGGTTGATGATGGTGTGCTGCTCTGTGTGGTGTTTTTGGACAATGGGATGGGGTTGGTGGGTGCCCAGCCAGGACCTCTCCCCCACCAGGGGAAGCTAGCACTGATAGCAGCCAGTGCTGTTATGGCCAGTTGTGCCTTGTTGTAGGGGCTGGGGCTGAAGAGCTAGAGTGACAAGTATTGGATTGGACTCGCATAGCTGCTGGAGAGCTTTGCAGGATGAGCTGCTGGATGCTTAAGGCCCCACCCTCCCATCCAGTAACATGTCACTGTTACTGGATACTGCTGTACACAGCCTGGCTGCAGCCTGGGTCCCAGGGTACAAGGATGTCCATCAGTTGCAGCATAAAGGGTGTGGACTTGCGGGCACTCCCCAACCAATGATTGTGGTTGGTGATGGCAACCCATTGTGCCCACAAAACCTTTATGTGGCACTGCCATGCCGACTGGTCATGCCTGCACACTCTTGTCCAGTGGACAGCTCCTCATAGACAGAGATATTGGACAACCTGCCCTGCTTGAATTGGCACTGTACCTCCACCTTTCCCCACAGTGCCACGAGATCTCCAGTCTCCCCCATGGACCAGTTGGGGTCCTGAGTGGTAGATAGAGGTCTGGGCATGTCTATGGATGAGGTAGACATCATTGTGACTCCTGCACTAGCTCTCTGAGCTCCTACACAGCTGCCCCTGTTCCGCCAGGCCTGGTCAGCTGCTTGCAGCACCCAGCACACAGGCCCAGCACAGGACTGGCAGCCATGCAGCAGAGGCAATGCCTCACAGCACCTGAGATCTCAGGGAAGGCTCTTGGGGATGGGCTGTGGGCAGGTGGAACTGAGCCCAGCAGCAGGAAGCTGCTTGCAGTTTGACCTGGGGGGCTGGCAGGTCTGGCTGCAGCCTACAGCAGTTTGCAGGCCTGGACAGTGCAAGCCTGGCAGCCACGTGGCAGTGTGGTACGAGGCAATGGTGCTGGGTGAAGACAGGGTTGGGCAGCTGGCCTATTGCCTACCCAGGAAAACACAGGGGCCTGAAGTAGTCTTAGACTCCCTGCTGGTGTGCCCTATGGCTCAAAATGTCTGCAGGCTTCTAAGGCCTGAGGCAGGGGTTGCCATAGAGGCAGCTCAGCCCTGAGGCACAAGAGGCTCCCAGACCAGAGCCTTGAGACTAGCCTGAGGCTCACCCCCTAGAGAAAGAGGCAACCTGGGAGCAAATTTGCTCCTGAGTCACATCTACGCATGAATAACTGCTCAGTAACTAATCATGCATTAATTTGCTACCTGCATTTGCAGGTAGCAAATTTACTCATGATTAAGCATTTTTACTGTGCAGTATGTGTGCACACATGTGGATGAACACACTTACTGCACAATAAATTATGCTACTGGGCAGTGAAGCTCAAGGCATAATGCAGGGAGGTTGAATTTGTGGATAAACCCTAGACATTGTGATATTAAGACACGCAGCCTTTCACCTAGAAATAACTTATTCATTCCATCAAAGGCATGGCAGGTGAGATAGGTGGACAGAATGCCCAGACAAGTAAGTGGGGCAAGGTGACAGCTGGCCTTGAGCTAGATACCTGTTGCATGTAGGATACGTCCCGTTAAGAATTAGTTAGAAATGATTGTGTCCACAACAGGTGGCTAGAAAAGTTGGATGTATTCAGAAAAAGTTTGTTGACCCAAATATGCATTTTTGGTATGCTAATCACCATGAATTTTCCTGACAGTGTAGCTATGCATGGTGTGGCATAGATATTGCAGAATGTAAAGTATAACTAACTGAGAGGACAACCATTCTGGAATGTGTAAACTTAGGTCCCAAATCATCAAGGTCTTTAAACATATGAGTAATCCCACTGACATAAATTGCTGATTTGGGGCCTAAATTAGAGGTTTCCTAGGCAAATTGACAGGAAGAAATGCAGATTGAAAAATCAGGTTATTTGGTTTATATTTGGTATACGATTGTTACGGTTTTGGTATTGCATTCAGATCATTACAATTTATCTTTTTGTTGTTTGCAATTCTATTTGAAGGGTGAAAGGGTCATAGGTGAAAAAAGAAGCAGGTACGTGGGAGAGAAGATTAATAATACACTACTATAAAAGAGGTCAGTTTTAAAAAAATATATTTTTAAGGGAAAATTTGAAGAAGGTATTTAGTTCACTAGAGGGAAGACACCAGTCAAAGAATAGGAGGTAGTATGGTATAAGATGAAAGCTAACAAGAAGGAGAAATAGAGATGGAGCGTTCATTGAGACTGAAGAAATTGTAAATGTTTAGACGGAAACCAGGGCTTAAATGTTAGTAGGGTTATGCTGCATAAAACTCAGGAGAGGAGAAGTTTGTATCCACAGCAATGGAGTTTTTAAGGTTAGAGTTGATGTGCGCTAAGATTTAAATCCTATTGAAATCCATTACCAATTGCTCTTTTACAATAAGCAGAAATAAATAAGATTCCCAGTTCCCAAAAGATTAAGGTGACCTTACTTTCCAGTTTAGCCAAGACAGTTCTGCATTTCATTGGCCAGTCTCAGCTGGTTGGTGAAAATTAAAACAGAAATCCTGGAATCTCAGGGAAGTGGGGTGCAGTCCAGAGGGGAGATGAAGCAGCATGGTGCATCAAACAGGTAGGTAGGCAGGCACCAAGGTAGAGTGCTGCTGCCTGCAGCAGTGCCACTGACTTGGGAGCTAGGGGAGAGGGCAGGGAGCAGTGTATCAGGTTTCCTTAAAAGCAATATGGTCATTCTACCAAAGGTGGAACTCTGTAAAATCATCATTTAACTTAGCAAGGACAGAAAAGACTATAACATTCTATTAGACCTTATGAGAGCGGGTTTCCCAGCAAAGACACCTAATTTCTCTGTTGTTTCACAATTATTTGAAATATGCTTTATACTATTAAAGACATTCTACCATGTAATTACATTTTCAGCAGCTTCCATATCACAACTCTGAGGTTGTGCAAATGTACACTGGGCTTAGAGCAGCAACCAGATATTTTAAGTATGATTTATACAGATAAATATTCAATGAGCGAACATTTCCCAAATCAGACTGAGTAAACATCCACCTCCTTACTATAGCCACAAGCAGAGACTAAAATATTCCAGACAGATTGTCATTCTTAAAATATTGTATGACATATTAAAGAGCAATTGTAAAATCATTTCTGATTAAGTATGTCACATTATTTTCAGAGTATTAAGTTTATTTCATCTGGATACAATAGGAAGTCTATTTTAAATCTTAATAAGCAAAACACTTTTTCTTTCAAAGTTTAATTTCTAAATAAAATTCTTCATCAAAATTTCAACATGAGAGGGTGCTTTTAGGAAAAGGCTTTCCTAACATTTCAACCAGTTCTATTTGTTTTGGCTGTTTGCTCACATGTATTATATTGATTATTTTATTTAGTTATAGTTTTCATCATCATCATCTTGTTTATGTCTTAAGTGCTTATGTTAATCCAAACAGCTTCCAACCATACTGAGAGGCTTTATATGAATTCATTGTATATGGATCACTGAAAATCTCAGACTGGTCACCTGAGTTCTGCTCAGTATATCAGAGTATGCAAAAATGGCTCTCTGCAGTTTTCCACATCTTTGTTCTTGTGGCAGCTGGAAGTAGACTAAACACCAGTTGGAGCAGACCTAAGATATTTCTTTAAGTTTCATCAGCTAGTAAAATTCCCACGAGTCATTCAATAGGAACTATAATGCGTGCTAATACTTACAGCAAGGAAAGAGTAGTATGTAACCTGATGAGATTACTGCAGTGCATCTATACCACCCCATAGGTGTTCACTTTCAGGGTAAAAGAACAAAACAGACAAAACATGGGCCCTAAACTGAAGCAGTGGGTTTTAAAAAACACCACTTTAATTTAGGACTGATTAAACCCCTGTGTCATGCACACACCCCACTGACTTACCTGACTCTCCAGTGGAGAGGGGAGGGTGAGCTGTCAGCAGGAAGAGCAGTCCTGAGCTGCAGGGTGGCGGGGATAGGGACTGGTGCTTCCCTCCACAGCAGTGGTGCCCTGCCAGGAAGCATCCGCCCACAGGCACCCAGCTCGAGCAGTCCCAGAGGGCACTGCAGCTGTGGAGGGAAATACAGGGTCCCTGTGCAGCTCAGGCAGGAAGGCAGGCTCCACCCAGGGGGGAGGAGGAGGAAGGATAGATCAGGCTCTTCACTTTTCTCAGGTGGAGCCTGCCTTTCTGGGCTGCCTGCAGGGCTTCCTGCAGAGCCATGGACCTGCATGGAGCCTGATGCTTCACTCTGTGACTGTAGGGGCAGTTGTTTGCTCCACCACAAGTCATTTAAGGTGCATTATGCCTCTGAATTTCCTACAGCAGCTGGAATTAATGTGCAATATGTCTCCAAGGCGTGCAAAAGCATTTAGCCTGCTTTAAAGTGTCATGAACACATGCCTCTTGTTTCATCTACACACAGTCATAATGATTGGGTCTATGACACCTTACCAGAACCCTTGAAGCCCCAGTGATCTGGAGGCTGCCATTGGAGAGTATAGTCCATGCCTGCTTACATATGTCAAACTCACTAATGGGGGTAGGAAGGTGCTCTTCAGATCTGTCTCTGGTGTGCTTGAGAGGGAAGGGAAAGGAACTCTTAAAATGTCTTCACTGACACATCTCTCAGTTTGGTATATTTGGGTTGCAGTAGGTGGGGTCATGCTCTTCAGCTGCAGTCTTGACAGTATGTGGGACACCGTGTAAGTGCATTCATCAGGTGTGTCCAGATAAGCATGTATGTGTTTTTCCCCAGGGACAAATAGAAGCATCACATAGATGTTCCACTGCAGCTTGTCCCCAAGGAATGGCCCAGAATGCACATGGCAAATTCCCCAGGTTGGGTAGGGAAGGCTGGGACCAGTACCTGGGACCAGCAGCCTTATCTGGGTTCCTGGGGGCCACCCAGTGACAGTAATCTGGGTGTATGAAGCTTAGGTGACAACCATAGCTCTGGCCAGCCAAGCTCCAATTTGGATGGTACATGTTGTTTGGATGGTACATGTTGGTGATTGCACTGCCCTACTTTATTCTGGCACAATTTGTTTGGGTTTTTTTACACAGGAATCTCCCAGTATCAAAAATCCCTACTGCACTGCTAATTAGTGTATGTGTGGCATATGCAGCACATGTGCACTTGCCTGGATGCACCCTTTGTGTTCAGGATCTTCAGAACTGGAAGAAGTGCAAATTCATGAATGAGGGAGCAAAAAGTGTCTCCTTTATTTCACGTGGTATCATCCATTATTTAGATTGTTAAGATTTCCTGGTGCAAGTTTCATAAAATATGAAGAATTACTCTTCAAACAACCAGCTGGCTATATTTAACTCCATAATAGGAATTAACATAATGTTTACAGTAAATTAACTGTCTCCATAGTTCAATATTGGAATATTTCAGAAGGGTTGTTGTGCCTGCCTCTGTTCGATTAGGTGATCCCATGCGGCCTTCACCTGGACTAGGGATCATGTCTGTCCTAGGCTTGCGGGTGGCCCCCACAGGCTACCCCTGCTGACGTCAAGGGCTCCCCTTATCTCACCTGCCATGACTTGGGATGTCACTTCAGTGGAGGGGTTCCCCCTTGGGGCAGCCTCCAGGGTCGTTGCGCTTCCCGATGGGCACTCACAGGGCTCCAACCTCTCCTACATCCCGGTCACTCGCCACCTTGGGTTGCCGATCTTTGGGTCCCTTTTGGTGTCTTCAGCTCTTCCCCAACTCCTGCTCATGGCTCGCCTGCTGCGTGCCCAGGTCTTTGGGCCCAGTATATGGTCCACGAGGACCTCTGGCTTGGTCCTTCCAGTAAGGCTCCTTATTGTTCTAAACTAATCACTCTGTGATGTTATGTGCCTATCCCACCACCGAGCTAACCGAAGTTCCTAAGCTAATGGGCCAGGAGGCCTGCAAGGGTGCCTCTGGCCTTCTCTTCCCACAGCCGCTTTGGGCTGTGATGGTCCACTGTCCAGCCCTGCTTCAGGTCTTTGTCCACCCCTTGGTGTGGCCTGATGAGGCCCCATTGGACCCACCCCTCTATTTTCTCTTCTCCAGATCCCCCGCAGGGTGCTGCCGCTGGCTCTCCTGTGAGTGCAACTACTGGTTCCCCCATCGGCATTGCCGCACCTTCACTGCCGCCGGTGCTGCCAGTTCTCCAGCTGACTCCGCTGCCGGTGTTACAACCAGCTTCCCTGCTGACTCTGCTGCTAATGTTGCAGTCGGTTTCCCTGTCAGCTCTGCTACTGACGATGCAACCAGCTACCTTGCCGGCTCTGCTGTCAGCTTCTCTGCCAACTCTCTTGGAGCCTCCCTCAGCTTTGCCCCCAGCTTTCTACGTTGCTGGGCATGGCAGCTGATTCCCTCTGAGTGAGGGCTCTTCGCTTCAGCCTCCACGCAACAGCTGCCCCTCTGTATCATCAGGGCTGCTTTTTATGTCTCCTGGGTGGCGTCTCCCGCCCACGCTGCTTGGCCATAGCTGGATATACACGTGGCTAATCACTTTCACCTTTGGTTTCACCACGTGCCTCTCCTCTGGTTCTTCAGGCTCTACGGGAAGTAAGTGGGGCTTTCTTTTTGCCTGGGGCCCTCCTGCTCCCCCGGTTCCCCTCGGACAGTTGTAATAATGTTTTCTTATGAATTATGGCAACTTCTGAAAAATTAACCAAATGAATATACAATATTTGTACCAATCTGTGATAATTAAGTGCCCATGAACACTTAAAAGCATTTTCCAATGCCTTTCTCTAAAGTGGCTTACCATCAAATTTCAAAATAGTAGGCTGTTTTAATACACTTTGAATTTTTTGTAATCCTGATGTTTTTTCTAAGATTTTGAAAATTGTCATGATTTTTTCCAGGAAATCTGAATTTCTCTTCTGAATGTCCTTGCTAATTTGCATAAGTGTTCATTAAAAACAGTAATAAAAAATTAATATCTAATAGAACTTTTCCTCTTCAGAAGTTTACTGAGGATTGTACTCCCATATACATCTTTACTTCCAGCAGCAAACTGTTCACAAGCACTGAATTTACACTGTCCAGAGCACCCCTCATTCCTTTCTATTGAAGCAAGTTACTAGACATCCAGAAGGGGAAGATACATGAGCCAGGAAGTGTACAAGCCAGAGAAAGGTTGGCTTAACAAGATGGATGCCTGTCCAAGGAGCCCAGGGAAGTGATTTTGAGCTCTAACCTATGCTGCTTCTCTCAATAAGGCAGGAACTAACCCAGTCTTCTAAAAAAGGAAGTAGAAGTTTCTCTGGTCAACGCCTAGCCTAGTCTTGTGATTAAAGCGTTTTGGTGGGAGGCATGAGACACAGTTTCAAGCCTTCTTTAAAGAAGGGGTTCTGAAACCTGGGTGTCCCAGTCTCTTGGCAAGTGTCCTAACCATTGGCTATTGGGCTAAAATGTAGAAGACCTGCACTCCCTGCCCTTCTCCACCACTTTATGTCCAGCAAAGCTCTCCTCTTTCACAGTAGTTGGAAATAGAGCCTAAAACTGCGTGCAAGAGTCAAATGTACAGTTACACACCTATGTGTGTGCAAGTTAGATGCATAAAGAGTAAATAGGATTTAGTATTAGGTCACAAAAAGTGATCCAGAATACTCCTATTCCAGTGGCCACACCAATCAGTAGGTGAGTAAATGCTTGTGCCTCCTACATTAAGGAGTGCAAACTTCCATGGAGGATGCCATGTAGACATGCACAGAAGTGATCCAGTCTGGGCAACTAGGTGTTTAGCTCCTGCTTAAGTCTCCAGCAAAGGGCCTAATACAGCAGCTGTGCTTCAGGCCCTCCTAAGCCCAAAAGCAATGAGTTGTGTGGAAAGTATAACCCCCCCAATCACTTCTGCTGTAAAAAGCTATTGCTGCAGCGGTGCCACAACTCTTCTGTTTTGTAATCTAAGCTTTCTAAATCTTCTTTAACCTCATATGATTCAAACCCACATCTTGCACTTCCCAGGAAAGCACCCTAACTATCAGGCTTTCCATCCCTGCCTTTGAAACTATGTTAGTGTGCAGCTAAAAATCCTGAGCAAGAAGGAGAGCAAACGAGGGAATCTGACTGTAGTCCCAGAGATGAGAACACTATCCTAGGAGAAAGATCCCAGGTTCTGGTCCCCATTCTCATATTTATTTTAGTTTGGGATTTAACAACTCCCTAATGTGGATGAATAGTGCTGATTTTACCTTTCCCCAATAAATGCCCTTGTCATTTTGCTGGGCTTTGATTGGCTTTTCATTTTGGGGCCTATGAACCTCACATTCTTTTCTGCTCTGTGATCTAACTACAAAAGGACAAACAGGCAGTATTCCTGCTCAGACTATTCTGTAGGTTAGGACATTTTTCTTAGGCAGAAGAGGGAGGTGAACCTGGATCTCCCATAACTTTTTGTGCATAAAAGGGGTACCCCAGAAACCTCCTTTTTCTTTTAATGGTGAAAATTTCAGAGGCTCCTGGCTATATGGACCTCTCAGGTAGGTGGCAGCTGAGCATAAGCTTTGAGAATCTAAATTTTGGACTTAGACAACAAATTCCTTTTGTGGATCTGAGATTTTGTCGAGCCCCTGGCATTTTTCTGATTTGATTATTGTGATCCCTATTTTAATAAACTGAAGTAAAGATTGACCATAAGTACTTTGCATCACAGATGTCCTGGTGTCATACGGTTTGAATCTGGATCCAATTGTCTCCCTTTACAAAGGTGTTTAGATCAATCTTTAATTTTATATAATGACTGTTATTGGCAACACATTTCTTATCAGTAGATTAAGAAGGTACTGTACTTAAGTGTAGTCACAAACCAAAAAGGCTAATAAATGTTGTTTAGTCTATTTTAGCCCAGTGGTCTACATTTTCAATGAACAGAATGGGCTACAGCATGTTTAAAGATATGGCAACTGTGATGATCTTTTCATGAATAAGTTAACTACTAGAAGTTACCATATAGCTCCTCAAAAGGGACCCTTCCCAGGGGAAAATCTTAAACACATTCTAGTTGCACAGGAGCGAAATTATTTCTCGTGTGTCTTTCTCTGTAAGTTTTGTAAAAATAGACTCTCTTGCAATCAATCCATCCTTTCTATCTCACTGCATTTTGGTGCCAATTACTGAATGTGTGAGATCAAATTAATCCCCATAGAATAAAAAGGTCTATCTGGAAAATGCTAGGTTATGATTTCATTTGAAGATCAGTGCATTTTCTGTGAAATACCTCTGAATATAAAGAACTATAATACTAATTCTAAAAATAAATAATAAGAGGAACTAAATTGCTGTCTGTGCATATTGAAATATTCATTGAGCTTTGATCCATTTGTCTATTCAGACTTACAATACAAATACAGCTAATTGGCTAGTTTGCCAAACTGTTCAGCTCTTGGGACTGTTTGTGTAGAGTTCCATAATATATATCCCAGGAATGGACAATCTGGACAGGCGAGGCACTTGTGACCTGGTTGCTGCCATGGACTGTTGGCCCCCAGTCCCCACTTTGCTTACTGGGTGCCACTGAAGGCCATGGCAAATGCAATGGAAAATGGTAAATTTGGCAATGAGGGCACAGAGCAGGAGGCTTCAACTAGCTACTTTAATGTGCCCCTTTAAATTGCTACTTAAGCACAGGTCCTTAAAATAGGCATCTTCCATCCTCCTGTTTCCCCCTGCGCCACCCCCCACCACATATACATGCACACTGAAACAGATCTTCTCAGGCTGGATCCCAGTTCTTTTTGGGATGGATCCAGCCCACAGGGCATAAGTTGTGAACCCCTGTTTGTAACTCATTCTGTTAGAAAGAAATTTGGATTTGGATTTATTTATGATGGTCATGAGCTCTGCTAATCAATTATGTTCTTGATCTTTTTTTTTACTGTCAACTGTTATCCGTTAGCTTCTAGCTAAAGTCTTTGCCCTTTCCCCCTTGCCCTTTTGGGAATATTTTCATGCAATACATTTTATACTTTTCTCCTACCTGCAAAGGAGACAAAAGAAAAATGACATAGGTTATCCTGTTTCTCTTGAGAATGCTTGTAGTGACAACAATGTTATCTTTGTCCAAAATGTAAATCTATTGAAAAAATAATCGGAGTGCTGCACCATGACATTTCATCTGATTTGTAACTGAAATAGTTTGTAGCTGAAATAAGCTTTTCCTTTTTATTCATTATTTCACCACTTTATCCTATGTTTATCCAGCTGTGCTGCCTTCTTTGCCCTGTAAACCTGGGTAACCACCAAATTTCAGTTGCCATGACCTCTGAATCACTATAGGCATTAGGGAGGTCTAACATGATGATGTGACTTTACTGCTATGATATGATTAATACTTATACAAGTCAGCTTTGAAATGCAGCATTGCTCTTTAGTGAAGACTGAAGCAGTCAAGAAAGGCATCAACCTTTGTTTTATTAGTCACAGCCTGTGTGCTCATAGGAGAATAATCCACATTTTAAATTTATTGAATTACTGATCCTGAAAACTAAAATTTAGCCTTGAAGAAAACATTGAATAATGAGTCATCTTTTGTACCAATATAATTATGAAGCAGCTTCCTTTGTTCATAAACACTATTTTTACTACTGGCATATAAATCTTCAAAATTAAGAGATGGGCGGGGAGCAAGTAGCAGCACACGAAAGGAGGTTGCAGAATTTTTAAAATTTTCTATCATTTGACTTAAAAAAAGGTTGGTTCTCCATCTAAAAAAGACATGACAAGTAAGAAGCTGTTAAAGCTTTTACCAACTGTAATGCCCTTACATAATAAAGATTAGTTATTTGTGATATTGGACACTGATCAAAACAGAGTACTGATGGCAGGGAGTGGAAACTTTGGATGCAAAAGCACTAGTTTTTTTGTGTGTTTGTATTTTTTCTCTTAAATCACTAGCCAAGGAAAATATATGATTTATTACAGAAAAGGCTTTTCTTGTTATGGGATAATTCTGGCATCTATTGCAGTTGTTGATCTAGCTTTTCAAAGAAACCTAAGGAAATTAGATAGCTAACTCCTACAACATTTCAGGGGCTGTTGAGCATCTTAGGTCATACCTGCATGGTTAATTTACTATATTTGAAAGTGGTAGCCTCAGTCTCATTGTGCTGCTGCATTGTGAACTAGAAGTAGTTTATCTGTATTTGCACAAGTGGCCTAATTAGAAGTTGGGGGGAGTAACTGGCAATGTCACCAGCGTGACTGTGACTACACTGCTTCTGCTTGAGGATACCACTGCCACACATGATGAGTGTACCATGTTGCTTATTTCCTTAAAACCTTTTGAAAATCTGTTATATACATATTTTAGAGTGGAAAAATGAATATATTTAAGGTAAACAGATACAATAAAACTTACTATAGAATAATTCAATTCAGATGTATAATGGGAGTTATTTTCCTCTCATTTTTTTCCCTCGCAGGTTCAACCGCACAAGACCGTTCACTCCAATTATTAGGCCATGCAAGCCCATCATGAGTTCCACTTGACTGCCAACTTTCAGCCCTAGGAGCAACTCACTGTTCTTCTGGGTACACCACTTTCAGAAAAAAATATGAGATGTGTATCATATGTAACCCTCCACATGATAAATATGTTATTAGTTCTTAGGGTCCAGTGAGAATAGTATTTTAATGGCACTGTGACACAGGAGCCATTTTTTAAACAGGCTTAATTTTTCTTAGTCTTACAACAGGTTCTAATAACAAATTTATATCCAATTTTAGAATATGAAAGCTGATCTAAAGTGTGCCAGACACAGCTTGTGTCACTTGTCTCGCATAATGAAGATGAAAGAACATTTTGTGTTCTACTACAGGAGTGGTCAACTTACAGCCCATGGGCCAGATCCATCCTGAAGAGCCTGACCATGGGAGATGGCAGTACTGTCATTGCTCCCCCTGCCACCAAATTTCTTTATCTTGGGGAGCCCTGAAGGCTGGATAGCATTGGATCTGCATGCTGGTCATGCAAGTGTGAGGGAGCCAAATCAGGAATTGGGGTCACACTGTAGATAGACCTGGTACAAAGTGTCAGGCTGGTATGTGGGGTTGTACCCTAGCCAGATTTGGTATGCAGAGCCAGGCCACATGCCAGATCACACCCACATATGATGGCAATCATAGAGGACATTCCGGTTTTCTGCTACTCTGTCCTCTATTGATACGAAACCCAACACCTTTATGTCCACTATTTTTCTCTTGAAAAAGAGACATAGGACAACTGGACTGTCCTCTGTGATGGCCACCCTACACTCACAGTCTGACCTAGTACTTGAGATCCAGCCTGCCAAACAATTCTGCATGCAGAATCGAATCTCTGGGGCTGAATAGGTTGAGCACCACTGTTTTAGTTGATTAGAATGGTGTGCAGAATCATAGAAAATGAGGGTTGGAAGGGACATCAGGAGGTCAACTAGTCCAACCCCCTGTTCAAAGCAGGACCATCCCCAGCTAGATCATCTCAGCCAAACCTTGCTCTAGCTGGGTCTTGAAGACCTCCAAGGACAGAGATTCCACCACTTCTCTGGTTAACCTGTTCCAATGTTTAACTACCATCCTACTGAGAAAATTCCTCTTAATATCTAACCTAAACTTCCTTTGCTGCAACTTGAGACAATTGCTCTTTCTTCTGTCATTACCACTGAGAACAGTTTGGCTTTACATCCTCTTTCGAACCCTGCTTCAGGTAGTTGAAGGCTGCTACTAAATCCCTTCTCAATCTCCTCTTCTCTAGACAAAATGAGCCCAGTTCCCTCAGCTGCTCCTCATTAGTCATGTCCCCATGCCCCATCACCATTTTTGTTGCCCTCTGCTGGACTTTCTCCAATTTGTGCACATCCTTTCTGTAGTGGGGGCCCCAAAACTGAACACAGTACTCCAGATATGGCCTCACCATTTTTTAATAGAAGGAAATAATCACTTCCCTTGACCTGCTGGTAATCACTTCCCTTGACCTGCTGGCTACCAATACAGCCCAGTATGCCATTAGCCTTCTTTGCAACAAGGGCACACTGTTGGCTCATATTCAGCTTATTGTCCACTCTAACCCCCAGCTCCTTTTTCTGAAGAGCTGCTGCCCAGTAGTGGCATGTGAAGTAGGCTCTATTTAATTTGGATTTGGATTCGGCCTGAATCAGGGACACTGATTTGATTAGTTGATTTGGATCACTGTCCCTGATTCAATTCAGCCAAATCTAAATCAGCTATAAAAATTTTTCCTACATACCTTGAGGCACAGTGTGATCACTGTATCATAGAATCATAGTATCATAGTATCTAGGGTCAGAAGGGACCTAGAGCAGGCCATCTAGTCTGAACCCCCGCCAATGGCAGGAACGATTGCCAGGGTCACAGGACCCCAGCCAAGTACCTATCTAATCTATTCTTGAAGACGCCCAAGGTAGGAGCAAGAACAACTTCCCTAGGAAGCTGGTTCCAC
>JAGPOW010003316.1:76194084-76268827 GCA_030014935.1 Caiman crocodilus
TCAACAAAGGTTAGACACTTACAATCATTGACAAAAGACAGGGTTAACAAAATATAAAACACAAACAGCAGAACAAACAATACTGGTTGGGGAAATATAAAAAGGCACCAAATGCAGAATTTCAAAGGACAAAAAAATATAGGCCCTAGGTACCTGGAGGGGTAAAAAGGTGGAAAACACAATGGTTCCTTTCTATTGCAAGAGGAATTTCTCCTTGTTAGCTCACCAAACCTGGGACTTGAACTCAGATCTCCCACATGGTATGCAAGAATACTGTCACACAGCAACCAGTACTGGTATTGCTTGTAGCTGCAAGGGGTCCTCACCTTCCTAGAGCCCTGATGTCACATCGAGCTTCCTAGTTTCTGATTGGAGGACCTGGAAGCCAAGGTGGGAACCCCTCAGGTCACTGCTCAGATCCTCCTGCTGCCCACAGCCTCTTGTAGGTGTTCCTAGAGCCCAGCAGGAAGCCTCTCCTGTCAGCCACATGCCATGCTGCTGAGGGTCCAACTGCTGTCTGCAGGTCCTGCTCCTTCAGGCTCTTTGGGGCAACTGCTTCCACCCTGCTGGCCCAGCTCTTGACAGCTTTTTGAAGCTCCTTCCTCATCATCCCTCACTGGTCTCTTTCCTGAGAGAGCTCTGCTGCCCCTTTTATCCCCCTCCAGATGACCCAAGGGGCCAATCAGGGGACATAAGGGGTGAATCTCTAGGGCTTGATTGGTGAGAAAAGGGAATCCCAAGTCCTCCAATCAACTTTTGCCCTTTCAAAACCTGTGGGCTAGGTCACTGCCAGCTAGCCATTCACAGATTCAAAGTATTGCACTTTTCCCCTGTGCAGGAAACTCCCCTCCCCCCTCCCCCCCCAAACACCAGAGGTTTGGGGCCAATTTTTACTTGGTTGATCTTATATTTGTATTATCATTAACATAATTTCTTTTTGAGGTCTCAGATGTGACAGGGATGTGATTCATCGCTTGTTAACCCTAATGCAGCATGTGACCTGGACTATTTATCATTGCTATAGTTAAACAGCATGATAATGATTTTGGCTGGTCCAGGCTGAAATCCTGAATATCATCATCTAGCACCAAGGACCATCCATATCTGATTACTAAAATGCTTTCCCCCTTATATCATTGAAATGACTCAAGTAATACCTCATGTTATGCTTTAATAAACAGCATATACTACAGACTAACTTTTATTTTTACCTTCAAAAGTACTACATCAGGGTAGGCAATACCTGGCACAGGTGCCAGAGAGTGACAGATGAAGGCATTTTGCTTGGCATGTGCCTCAGGGCCAACAGTGGGGAAGAGGTCAGGGTTGCACTGCCACAACAAGGATCAAGCTCCTTGTGGTTCCTCGTCCTCTAACCTTGGTAGGCCAACCTCTTGCAAGCCAAGGTTGTGGGTATTTTTAGTACTCTGGCCAAAAACTTTGCTGACTCCTAGTCTACATCCTTCCATTACTCATAAGGACAGAGAATATGTTTTCTCTACTTGTTTTAAAAAAATGTATTGACTTTTGTATTGTATTGACATAAAGAGGCTTGATTCTAAAGTTATTTATGTACCTAAACTTTTTTCTATATGATTAATTTTATTGAATTGACGAGGTTACTCAGGTGTGGAAACATATGCAGAATCCTGTCCTGAATGCTTAACGATGTAATAAGGTTTCTTTTTCCATAGTAGTACATGCAAAGAGGAACTAAGTAAATAATTAGATGTACAATAAGGCTTAATATTAAAATGTTTCATTTTCATTCTTTTGAGAACACCTGAATAATTTATTCTTAGTATTACCATGAGCAATTACCTATAACTGAGGCCACTGGCACATGTTCAATTAAGATGCCATGGAGTCAGATCCCTGATCCCAAATATCATGACTTCTGTCATACCATACATGATGACAGAGGTTTGATTTTGGGATCAGGAATCAGATCCCAATCACACCCTTTCTATTTGGCAGTGGAAGGAGAGCCTGAAAGCAGAATCCCAGAACATTGAAAACTGGTTGCCTGCAGCTCCAGGGCCAGGCCTGACAATTAGCTTACTATTGGCTTTGACCCTGGGAACCATACCAGGGTCTTTTACTAGTCCCAATGCAGTCTGAAGCTAGGGCTAACAATCAGATGATTATTGTCCCCAGCCCTAGTACCACACTAAGACTGGTTCAAGATGTTAATGTGGTTCCAGGGCCATAGTTGACATGCACCTGATACTCAGCCTCAGGCTCAAACCTGCCACATTAAATTTAAGGTGCCATTCAAACCAGCTATTAAAATGTCCTACATATAATATAGAACATTTTATGGCTGGTTCGCAATTTTATGGTGCTTTAAATGATTAACACTGTAACATAAATGTCATGTAAGAGACAGGTAACATAAATGTCATGTAAGAGATAATCGTAACAAAAATGTCATGTAAGAGAGTGATTAAGTATTTCAGTCTGATCTGGAATAAAATGTTACATCACTCTACATACTTGCATGTTGCATTACACAAGTGTGTGTGTATAGTATGTATATATACACACACTTGCCATGTCTTGAGTCAAATGTGTGGATTTTGGATTGGCCTCCTCAGACATCTACATACTCACCAGTGACTCACCTATTAACTGTAAGGATGTTATCATTTTTGTATGTGAATATATATATATATGTGTGTGTGAATACACACACACACACACACACATATATACACATATACACAAATATATAGACAGACACACCACATATCACAGCACAACAGTGCTATTTGGTGGTTGGGTCTCCCAGGTATTGATAACATTACACATCTTCAGATTGGTCTTCTGGGTGTTCTTGAATCTTTACTTTTATAGAGACCATTGGTGATTTGGGAGTATAGAATCTTTTTTGGAAAATAATTGTCAGGCATCTTTATAAGCCCTGTCCAATGAAGCAGGTGCTATATAAGCATGGCTTCATGTCTGCTTGAGCAGGAATGCTGACATTCATTTTTCTGTCCTTCATTGATCTGAAGAAGGTTATTGATTCAACTAACAGAGAAGCCCATTGGAAGATCCTGATGAGATTTTGATGCTCCCCAAAGTTTGTTATCATTATTAGACTACTTCACAACAACATGACAGCAACCATTCTAAGGAATTGGAAATGCAACCTTTCACTATAAGAACTGGAGTCAAGGAAGGATGTATAATTACACCAATACTTTTCCATCTTTATTGCATCTATTCAACCTCTCATTGCTGACAGACTTCTGGAGTCAGTATCCAGTATTGCATGGGCCCAAATCTCTTAAACATCAATCAGTTACATTCCAATCCAGAATAACCAGAACCTTCATTACCATCTTCAAGATGCTTATGGTTATCTGTGTCCACTCAATTGAAGAACTTCAAGCCACTTTTGAGTGTGTCAGTGAACACTTTTGAGTGTGCCCAGACTCGCTGGGTGCTTCTACACATGCATCTGATTAGGCCTAAATTTCCTCAGATGTAAGCTACCTTGGAGTAAGCATTTTCAGGCAGACATCTCTACATGCAGGGATTAGGGAGAAGATTTGCTACTCTTTGCACCAAGGTTCTTCTAGCCCAGCAATGGGCCCCTGCTGCTCCCCCTTGGTGCTAGCTCAGGGGCTGGCAGGGAGAACCAGGCCAGAAGACTGACAACATCTCCCTATCACAGCAGTAGGGAGCTCCTGGCCCTGGCTCCTCAATCATGGACAGAGGACTTGGAAAGAGGTTCAGGGTAGGGACAGATCTCAGCCCCCTGCCCCAATCTGCTGGGTGCGGGGGGCAGCTGGCAGCTAGCTCACTGTTAGATGCCCCACCAGTGGATCAGAGTAGGGGGCTGGAACCTATCCCACCCCTTCAGTTTTTCCCAAGCCCCATGACTTGATCACCCAGTCAGGGCATGTGGCTGGGACCTGTCCCTGACCAGGACAGTTCCTAGGCCCTGCCCTGAGTCAGCTTGGAGTTGGGGGGATGTGGGGGGGAGAAAGCTCAGGGGCTTGTTCCCTGCCCAACTCCATGAGTGGGGAGTTCAGTGGAACACACTCTGTTCCCCACTAGCTCCATGCTCATGGAGCTGGGCAGAGAATAGGCTCCCCTGCTCTCATAGCGGGGAGCTCCCAGAACCAGCTCCATAACCATGGGGCCAGTGCTGGGAGACCTTTTTCTCCCAGCACCAGCTCTGCAAGTGCCTCATGGTCATGGAGCTGGTGTTGGGAGATAAGAGTCTCCCAGTACCATTCCCATGGTCATGGAGCCAGCCCTGGCACTTTCTTACTGGTAAGGATAGGGGAACCTGTTCCCTGCCCAGCTCCATGAGGGTCTCCCAGCCCCTGAACTTCCTGATTGTGATGGCAGAGTGGGGGCTGGGAGATAAGAGTCTTCCAGTCCCCATTCCCCACTTACAATTTTGGAGCAAGGGGATTGGAGCTCCCTGCTGCTGGGGCAGGGGGACATAGGCCCCACCTAGGCTCCTGTGGCACAGCCTGCCCCAGCAGCAGGCAGCTCCCAGGGGCAAGGAGCTATCTCCTGCACCCTGGTGGGCAACTTCCAGTCAGGCATCTGCATGAGTGTTACTGCACCGTTACTTATCTCAAGTAAATTTGCTACTTGCATTTGGAGGTAGCAAATTTACTCAGGATTAAGGAGGTTTACTGCATAGTTAGCATATGTACATGTAGACACACATGCTTACTTCACAGTAAAGGTTAATGTACAGTTAAGCATCTCATGTAGATGCAGCCACTGCCGTGTTCATGAAGGCCAAGGTCCTTTACCAACCTACCCCAAATAATCAGCTGCTTCTCCTTTCATTACAATTAGAGGGCAGTCCTTGTAGAATGTTGAGCATTTTTATTACCGGTGTAGTCCTCTTACCCAGAAAGTAGACATAGATGATGATATTCAACACTGGATGAAATCTGTCAATGCTGCCTTTGGATGTCACTAAAATGATTATGACATTTTAATGTCTTCAATGACATTTAATGTCTTTAGTGTCTTCAATATTTATGACATCAGGATCCAAATGATTATGACATCAGGACCCAAATCAAAATTCTATTCTACCAAGTTGTTATCCTTCCTAACATGTTGTATGGGTGTGAAACTTGGATGATGTATCAGATATACCTAAAAGCTTTGAAATGTTGCTATCAGCAATGTCTGCAGACAAATACACACACATTCATATATACTTACATATATTATAATTATCAATGATAATAATACATAAAAATGTTATAATTATAAATATTACATAGTATGTACACACACACACTTACATATATACTATGTAATATTTATAATTATAACATGCACACACATAGTATGATTTTTAATAGTAGGATTATATTTTATATGATCTTGTATATATAAGATCATTCATTCTTCTGGCATTCTTCTGGCATTCATTCTTCTACCCTTGTTGACCTGACAAAGGCATTTGATTAAATCAGTGCCTCTGGAAAATAACATGTAGATGTGTGTATTATACACACAAACACACACTTTTTGGGAAAGGTGGCTACCTAGACAGTAGAAATGTACAAACAAGCCCTTGATTCTGGTGGTGTTTGCTTAAGGCACAATGCTGGCATTCGTTCGTCTATCTTTCATTGACCTAACAAGGGCCTTTCATTCAATCAATGCCTCTAGAACAGGGGTTCTCAATCCCCAGGCCACAGCCCAGTGCTGGGGTATGGTCGGATCAGCTGCTGGTCCACAGCAGTCAGCTGCCAGTATGGAAGTGGCTGAGGACCAGCAAACCGCAAACGCCCCCCCCCCCCCACTATCCCCAAGGTCCAGGCAGAGAGGCCCCTGGCTTCTTCTGCAAGGCCTGCAGCAGCACAGGGTTTGGCCTGCCCTTCCACCTGGACCACAGCATTAAAAGCTTTGGGAACCCCTGCTCTAGAAGAAGATCAAATACACATACACATGCACACATTTGTATGTATACAATCTTACTATTATAAAGCATATAAGAGTAAAGAATATTAAGGTCACAAAGCCAAGTACTAACATATTAGGATTAAAGGCTCTCCTAGCTACTTTTATTTTGCCATCCATAACCTTAGGATAATTTTTAATTGCACAAACATTTTCCCCCCACCACTTCCCTATGTCATGCAACGTGCAGCATGGACAGACTTCTCCAGAATTGGGTAGCTATTTTATTGTCATTACTCAAGATGCAGCCCCATAATTTATTGAATACCATCTAAATCTAGCAGTGAATGCAGAATTATTAGTTTCCTCACAGGTTGTTTTGTCTTCCTCATGACCATAATATCCAAGACCTTTATAGGTATTGATGAATTTAACTTTAAGATGCTCCTATGAAGTTAGGTGGTATTATTACCTTCATTGTACAATGCTGAACTGATACCTAGAGGTGAAAGTTGACACTTGTGAAAAGTAGCCAGCCACTAGTAATGGCTGTCCTGTTTGTGATGTCCAGGACCTGTTTTTTTAACAACTGCCTCTTTTGCTATGCAAATTCATTCCTGTGCACTGAAAGAGGCATTTGGAAAAAAATAACATGAGGTCATGGTGGATGACTTGAATTTGCACAAGATGCCTGAAAACTGAGACTTGCTGAAACTCAGAGGTATTCTGGGAACCAAGAATTTTTTCATGTGTCAGTCCCACCAAATTTAATACTAACCAGCATAATTGTTGACATATTTTAACAGCAAATTTAATAGTGATATGCATAGGTATAAATGATCAAAAAGCACAGGTAAAGCATATTAAGCAAATAATTAAAGTTTGCACATTAATTCATCTAAAGAAAAAAAAGAAACGTTAATATTTGAGAGAACTCCAAATTAATTTATTTAAGGCCTACAGTCTTTAAAGGCCCCTAAGAGGTGCCCAGCCTACTAAAAGAACAGATTTATCACTTAGGTTCCAAAATAAGTTTTAAAAGATAAGTTATCTAGTGTATATGCAGCTGGGTTCAGCAAAAATTGAACTTTTCAGTTCAGGGCTAAAAAGAAAAGATTCCAAGATGAACTCAGACTTGTATATTTTATTGCCTGGTCCAATATCAAAAAAACTTACTAAATAAGACCAATTGAAAAAGGTTTCTAATAGGTTATACTCTAATTCATATTCATAACCCTATTTTAAACCCTTTCTAAACTATATCTTGTCCTAAATCTGATCTAGCTGGCCTAAAACCACTAACTGTACTCAGAACAACCTTTAGCTTACTTATTTTAAGCTGCTGTTCTGGAACGTTTTAAAATCTTTCTCTTGCTTGCTTATTTCCTTGGCCTTTTAATCATGATTTGCTTGCAAATGCAAACTAATACTATACCACATTGTCATTAAGCAGTTTGGCTTTACAGTACACCCTTCCTAACTCTTGAGTGCTTTACATTGCAACTTTGTCACCAACCACCCTCCATGGGGGCACTTGCTCAGGCCCCAACTCAAGAAGCTAGCATCCAGTTCTGCTCTTAAGAGAGGGACTTGACCTCTTTTTGGGAAGACTAAGCACAGCCTAAAACTGCAAGCAACAAACAGACAGCTCCCCTTCAGTAAAAGCATTTACTGGAGAAAAGGTCACCCAGCCAGAGGTTCTCTGCTCCCCTCCAAAATTTTAAGCAGTTCTGTCCTCATTCCAGCCTACACAGAGCACACCACCCCCAAAGATGGCCCTGCTGTTCTCTTTCCAGTCTCTACAGGCCTCTGAACACCCAAAAATTATCCTCTTCCTCTCTCACTCCAAAACCTCCTTCAAGGAGCTGATCCTCTTGTTCTCAGTCCCCTCTCCATTATTATGCTTCTCTCATGCAGCTTCCCTCCATCCTTCTGGGTGTTTCACATTTGCTGATATATGAACAAAGCTATTCAAGCCGCTGTGGAGAATTAAAGGTGCACCTTGTCTTGTCCAACATATAGGCAAACCTTCTGCTTCTCTGTCTTTTTTACCCCTTTTTTCCCACCTGTATAAGCTAGCGAGGGGGAAATTGAGGCACACAACATTATTGCAGCACAAACACTGTTTACACAGAAATATTACAATAATGCCCATAATCTCACAGTCTTTAAACAATCTGTGAGATGCAAAATTTCTCTCATTCAGAGCCAGATGAGTCGGTAGCTGACTTGGGATATTTCAGTAAACAGTTTTTCTGCCACTTGAGCCAACAAAGGCTGGAAACATAGAAAAATAGTATTGGAAGGGACCTCAGATGGTCTTCTAGTCCAAACCTCTGCCGAACTATACCATCCCAGCCAAGGCTTTGTCTAGCCAGGTCAAAAAAAATCTCCAAGGATGGAGCTTCCACTACAGCTCTGGGTAACCTGTTCCAGTGCTTTACTACCCTTGTAGTGAGACAATTATTCCTAATTTCTAACTAAACTTCCCTTGCTGCAGCTTGAGACCATTGCACTTTGTTCTGTTATCTGCCACTACTGAAACCAGTTTAGCTCCATTCTCTTTGTAATATTAAAAACTAGTAGCAGAAGTAGCTTGCTGTTGTCTATGTGGAACGAATACTAGAGAATGTGATAGATACCATTGGTTTTCACAGCTGTTTCCTGACAGTAAAACAATACTGACACTTGGGAATTCTGGGTTTTATTCCAGTTTCTGGAATAGACTTCTGGAATAAACTTTAGCCTCCTTTTCCTGAAGGAGCCTTTCCACAAAGGTTAAACTCCTTCCATTGTATATTCCTTTGCTTCCAGTCTTGAAACCCCATTTCTATCCTGTTTCCCACTGCCATCTTTGGTAACACTGTAACCCACAGAGTGAAGGAAAAGATCCAAAAATTAAGAAGGAAAAGTTCCTCAAAGTCACTTTGGTATAGTAAGGGGAAGTTCTATGAAGTTCCCTCTTCCCCTGATTCTCAAAAGGAAGGCTTTGTAGGTCATGGGTCTCATTTATAGTTTTTGTTGAAAACTAAAATAAACATTGCAGACAAACACATAGTTATTAAAGGTATATTAAAGACTGTAGACATGGGGCTGCTGGAATTTGTGGCTTTGAAATATTCAATATTCAATCTTACTCAAATAACCATTATTTCAGTTGCAGAGAGGGAAAGATCAAAGAAAATATGATAAGAAAGCGATCAGAAGGGTGAGAGTTTATGTCCCTGTAAATAAAATGAAACATGTAGAATTTAATCGCCACATATTTTAAAAAGGTTGCATAATAAATGTTTGCTGTAATTTCTGACAGTGAGTGCTTTTGTTGTATAGCATGAATACCTTTTGAAGTTAAATAGTATATATATAGTATATGTACCCCTTGATATGGTATCCCACCCCATACTGGTGAACAAATTAAGAGGCTGTGACTTGGATGATTACACAGTCCGGTGGGTGGCAAATTGGCTAGAGGGTCATACCCAGAGAGTGGTGGTGGACGGATCAGTGTCGACCTGGAAGTGTGTGGGCAGTGGGATCCCACAGGGCTCAGTCCTTGGACCGATACTCTTCAATGTCTTCATTAGTGACTTGGACAAGGGAGTGAAGTGTACTCTGTCTGGATGATACAAAACTGTGGGGAGAAGTGGACACACCAGAAGGCAGGGAACAACTACAGGCAGACCTGGACCTCTTCAGCCTCCACAAGAGAAGGTTGAGAGGCAACCTTGTGGTTGTCTACAAATTCATCATGGGAGCTCTGAAGGGAATTAGTGAGGCTCTACTCACCAAGGATCTCCTGAGGGTTACAAGAAATAATGGCCACAAGCTAGCAGACAGCAGATTTAGACTGGACATTAGGAAGAACTTCTTCACAGTTAGAATGGCCAAGATCTGGAACGGGCTCCCAAGGGAGGTGGTGCTCTCCCCTACTCTGGGGGTTTCAGGGGGAGGTTAGATAAGCATCTACCTGGGATCATCTGAACCCAGCAATCTTTCCTGTCTATGCAAGGGGGTCAGACTCAATGATCTTTCGAGGTCCCTTCCAGCCCTAACATCTATGAATCTATGTTTCTTCTGTAGATATTTTTAATCTATATGGTAGTGACAATAATTTGAATTATATTTATGGGCCAAGACTGATTTTCCTCAAAATTATCTGTTATTGTTATTATTTACATTGCAGTACTAACACTTAAAATTAAGTTTCCAATGTACTAGGTCAGTGTTTCTTAAGCTTTTCAGATGCTAGACACCCCCTGGCAGACTTGAGTTACCCCTCAGAAAATGATATCTCTTCCTTTTCATCTGGGTTTTGACTACATAAAAAGAGTAGAGTAATTCTGCTTCTGCAGAAAACTCAGAAAAAAAGCAATATGTTGGAATGCTTTCAACTCTATGATTTTTTATTTGAAAGCTATTTATCACATGAATCATATTTGCACACTTAACAGTGCTAACATTGCATGGCACCCTGTGGCAGCTTTAATACAAGCTTATGACTCCTCAGGGTGCCATGGCACTCTTGTTGAAAAACCCTGTGATATTTAATATAACAACACAAAGTAAAGGACAGTTTCCTTGAAGTTTTTTATAATTTTGTTTTAAATAAAATATACCAGTATGACAAATTAAAGGGAATGTGTAAGGGGAGGGACAACAGTGATATAGGAATATATGGTTGCATAGGCTATTGATAGATACATCAAAGACATGTTTCTCATTTACCAAAACAAGTATTGTCATAAGCAGGAAACTTGTCTGTGTTTAGTCAAATATTCCAGATGGTTGATTACTGCCTTTGAATTCTTAATTAAATAGTGTACCTACGGGCTGCTAGTCTATTTCTAGCACTTCACTGAAAGCCAGTAAGTTTTTTTTTAATCATGGAAAAAATAATTAGACAGATGTTCTGATTTTAATTGTAGTAGGAACACCAAAATGTTCACATGGCATCACTTAAAAGTATTACTTTTAAATAATGTTAATTAAGTAACCAAAACCCAGGGGCCTGGGTGGTGTTACATTTTTACGTTTTTGTCTCTGCTTGCATTTAAAATAGCTTTCCAACTCATATGTCACTAAGAAATTATCTTCTTTGTATTACACATAATATATGAATATTTGATTTGATGTTTAGACAAATAGAGCTAATGCCATGTTTAGTAATTTGTCAGATAAAAAAATACCTCATTAAGTGAAGCTCATTAAATAAAAAGATTTTAGAAACATGGAATAGTGACTTTTAGGTTAGTTTACTGAAATGAATGGATGCTCTCTCTTTCTCAAACTGCGAGTCAAAAGTATTACTAGGTTTCTATATTAAATAATTGTGAAACTTTATCTTCAGGATTGTGGTTGCTTTTAATCCTTTTACTTTACAATGGGATAGAAAATATCAAAATATTTGAGTAGGACAGCAAAGTAATTCAATACACACACACACACACACACACACACTCTAAAGATCTTAGTTTTCCAAAAGACTTTTTTAATATACTTATTTGGGAATGCAATTCTTAATCTTGAGAGTTTAGCTGAAGAGGCAAGATTAGAAAACTTTCTTGTTTCTTACAGATGCCCTCAGACTATCTTATTCATTTTCTATCTATTTCTATAGGTGTTAGGCTGAGTTGTGGCCTGTTATGTTGCATGTTATGACACAGAGAGATGTCAGATGATCCATGACACTTGCTGATTGTAGACGCTGTAGTTCACTGTTGACTTGGCTACACTGTGCTTATTCATATCTTGATTAACAAAAATCTTGTACAGTCAAGTCATTCTGTGTGTGAGTCATAAAAACAACCATGTTAATATCATGTCTTTCTGAAGATACCCAGTAGTGAGAAATTCATTCAGTTTTCTTATTGGCCCATGAGTTAATTAACCTAGCTACATTTTACCCCTTGTCAATTGCTCCATCAGCTCTTCCCTGCAGATTGCAGTGTATTTTTATAGAAGAAAAGCTACTGACAAAAGAAAGGTACTTCCAAGTCTAATTTTAAATGTGATTCTTCATCTTTAGTAGTCAAATCATTTTTTCAACAATAACATTTAGCAAATAATGAGGGGAGAGCCTGGTTAACAATTGCTTGGAAGCATCTTAATTTCTTGACTTTGCAAGGACGGCAGATTAGAATTACATCTTTTGTTTATAACATGGTAATTTTTAGAAAACTATACAAAGAGAGCTCTGCAGCAAATTAAGAAAATCTATTATTTAGGAAAAGCCCAACTTTGACCTTTGGCTCTGAGGCCCACTCTAAATAAAGTGCTACCATGTCCTCTGTATCAGCATTCTCATTCATAAAAATGGCAGCACAAGTGCTTGAACTAAAGCTCATTGAATGTGCAGGGACACTGATACACAAAATCAGGAGGCTGCCGGAGTGCGGCAATTGTTACACTCCAGCAGTTTTTTCTAATGGAATTCCACCACATTGGAGCAGCCTCAGTTCTCATGTATAGGCGCTCATATACATTAACCTGTCTTAATGTGCATTAACTAAAGAGCATAGTGTTTAAGGCAGGCAAGGTTCTTTGGTAGATGTGATATCTTTTATTAGATCAACTGAGTAGCTGGAAAAAAAGTTCTCAGCAAGCTTTCACACAGTCACCCTTTACCAGGCATGGGGAGTCTCTGCTGTTCTGAGACTCCAAGGAATGAGAGAAGCTAAATGTGTGGGAGGATGTCAGTGTAAAGCGACCCCCCCACACTCTTGGAGCATGTGTATAAACACATTTAGTGATGCTTTAATATGCATTAAAATAGACTAATGTGCTTTAAAGCGCACATGTAGACATGCCCAAGGTTACTATTAATCAATTTTCTATTGTAGTATGTGGAATTGGTGTGCTCAGCTTCACTGTGGTGCTACCCAGTATGGTTTAGATACACTGATTTCTCACCATTTCTCTGCTTTCTACCAGTATCTGGGATGCTCACCAGCAAAGGTTTCCAGATGATGACTCATGTGAATGTCAGTATAATGAAACATGGTGGAATTTCTGTGCAGTATTTTCCACCACTGGAGCTTTTAAAATGTAGGAAATTAAGCATATGAACTCAGGAAAAAAAAATAGATTTGCAAAGTCAGACACTCTAGAGATAGGAAATACCAGAATTCATGTTTAGTGTGCAATCTCAATGAAGTCTCCTTGTGCATATGTGTAAATACAGACTTTAAATGAATGATGAGGTACAGTTCTTTCTGTATTATAATTGCTTTCTACACATGAGGAAGAGAGGGTTTGGGAAATGTGCAAATCACACATAAAGTTTCTGGAAGAGCTAAAAACCAAACATATATTGTACCAATCTAATGCCTAAGATCCCAGACCAGCTTTATTCGAAAGGTTGCATATGTGGGTATGAAATATGTGCTGCAGAGTTAAGTGACGATAATCAGGTACTTACATTAATGAATACTGATAATAACTAAATAGGTATTTTCTTTTTCTTTTCCAGGTATAAATGCAAGACATCCCAAATTCCCTTCTAGCCTTTTCTTATGCTATCACAGATGTGTAGCAGGTTGCATGCTTCAGGGGCTGTAACCCAGTTGCAGTCAGTAAGAAATTGATTGCAGACCTGCCTAGGAGGACTGGGACAGAAAGTAAGAATAACTGGCTGGCCCAGAGGAAGTTAAAAGCTCCAAGGGAAGAAAGCTGAGAGAGGGAAAAAAGGTTGTGATGCTGGGGCTGCAGCACTGAGCCAGAGCACTGTCTCACGGTCCAGAAAAAGACTGCAGTGTATAAATTAATCCTTTATTGGTTATGTATTTGTTTGGTTGATGGTTTATATTATATTCTGTGGGGCAAGTTTGCCCAGAGAAATAAAGACTGTATTATGAGAGCTGAAAACGTGCTACAAGAGATAATTAACTTTTTAGGAGGAAAAAAAATCATTATCAGTAATCTCATCAGGCATGTTGTATTCACAAGAAGGCATGATTGTTACTCATTGTAAGGAAGTAAGTGGAAAGGAAGGGAAACAGGTGGGAAAACTTTGAAGTTAATGGAGACTCTTCACAATATACTACATGGGAAATGGTGTTATAAAGAATCACACTGTAAAGGTCTCAGTAAATAATGTTCCCTATTACCTGAAAAGGGGGAAGGAATTGTTGTAACTCCCATCTCCATTAAACCCCACTCAACCCTCTCTTCTTTAAGATAAATAACCCTAATTCTTTCAGCCTTTCCTCATAATTCTTGTCTCCCAGGCCCCGATTATTTATTTATTTATTTATTTTTGCTCTGCCTTAGACCCTTTCCAAACTGTCCACTTGTATCTTGAAGTGTGGGGCCCAAAACTGGATGCAGTAATCTAGGTGAACACTGTGCCTCATCAAGGCTGAATAGAAAAATCACTCCCCTTGGTTTGTGACCCTTCTGTTAATAGAACTCAGGATGCTTTTGATTTTTTTTGCAACAACAGCATACTGTTGGCTCTTATTCAGCTTATGGTCCACTGTAGCCTTCAGGTTTTTCTCTGAATTAAGCACCTTGTCCTCTCATTCTCCAGTCTGTATTTTTGTATGTAGTCATTTTGTCCCAAGTGCAGGACTTTGCCCTTGTCCCTGTTCAAACTCATCTAATTTATTTTTTGTAGGGACTGAACCATTTCTCCAGTCTATTCAGGGGACTCTGTATCTTAACCCTCCCCTCAAAAGTGTCTGTAATTTAACCCAATTTAATTTTGCTTAGTCCAGTTCTTGAATGACCCATTCTCTTTTAGTCTCAATTGTTCCTTGTATAGTCCTATCTGTCACTCTACAACACCATTAGACTGTGGATGATGGGGTAAATGGTGATGCCATTGAATGTTATATTCCATCGGAAATCACTCTAAGCCCTTAGAGTTAAAGGGTGGTCCTCCATCAGAGTGTATGATGTGAGTGACTTGCCAATGAGCAAAGGTGAGCTGTAGGCATCCCTGGATCGCAGAAGTGATGGTCTTCCTCATTGGCAGGACGAGGATCTGTCGAGTTCCCAGATCCACAGCTGCGAATCCTTTGTTTGGTGGCTTGGCTCCTGGAAGCGGTCTGAGTGGGTCCACTTGCCATGCTTTTCCCGGGGCATAGTATGCTGGTTATAAGTATCTTTTTGATGTCTATGATGTGCTGGCTTCTCCCGTACACAGGCAGAGCAAGCTTGGATCACCTTTGTCCACTGCTCTATGGTCGGGCCCTTTTTTCCTTGTTCTCTCCAGCGGGCCTGTGCTTTCTTTGCTCCAGGATGTCCCCAATGCTTGTGAAGCCATATTAGGAACGGGTTAGCATCAACAACATCTGCAACGTGCAGCTGAGGTGTTCCTTCTTGGGTCCTAGGTTTGTGTTGGGCTATCAATTGGTCTATGATGGCATGTACAGGGTCTGTGTTGGGCCGATGGGATCAGGTGTGTTTGATTAGGGGACAAATGGAGAATTTTAGCAAGACTGTTTTAACATTATCCCAAAGGTCTGTATGTTCCTTTACCCGTGCTGTTCCAGTGGCAACTCTATATATGTACTCCGAATCTACAGCTATAATGGGCACAGGAAGTGTTCCGTCATGGTACTGATAAGCATGCTCAAGAGCTAACAGTTCAGATGCCTGGACCAACTCTTCTGGACAAGCTACTTGGAGCTTATAATCATGGCAAGGGTTGCAATAGTACCTGTAACCTCCATCGCCACGGGATGTGCTGTCTGAGGCTATCCATGCTAAACATGGTTCCATATAATTGTGGCACAACAGAGTTGTCCTTCTCAATAGTTGTGGTTATTTCTCCATCTACAACTTGCCACATTGACCAGTAATATTGATGGCGGAGGACTAGAATACTCCAAGTCTTCATCGTACCTTGATATTCCAGATGCACCTTACCAGGGTTAAGCAATTCTAGTATAGTTCCACCGGGAATGATGAGTACACCTGGATTTACTGCAAGATGCTCTCCCAGCTGAGCTGCAAGCATCATCTTCCCCAGACAGCCATATCAGTGCTGGTAATTTTGAAGTGTGCGGTGACCAGTATATGCAAGGCTTCCTGTTTCACTAGCGCTGGCTGTGAACCAAATATGTTCTGTAGTGTAACCTACATGAATTATTAGAGGGTTGCCGGCATGAGGTGTGATTAAACGTGTTTCTTTAACCTTCCTCATGACTTTCTCCAGTGCAGTTTGGTCATATTCGTTCCATGGAGCTCTATGTTGTGCCTTCTTACGAATCTGTTGTTGTAGTGTCTGAAGGACTCTTAAATGTGGTGGCGTTATAAAATGATGAAACCAATTTAGCTGGCCCAACAGGCCTTGAAAATCTGCTTTCATAGTTGGCCAAGGTAGGGATAACTCGGGGGTGGCATTGTGTGCTGTCCCCAATCGCCAACGTCCCGTGAATCTTGTTCCCAAGAACTTAATGTCCGAGGATGGCTCACTCATGGACTTAGACTCACCGTCCATCCCTGGTCACTCAAGTAGGTTTTTATGTTTGTTGTGACAGTGTGGACCATAGAGTCATCATGTCTCACAATGACAATGTCGTCGACATAGGCCCAGATACGAACATCTGTAATTTCCAGGTGGAGGCGAGTGAAACCCTCAATTGTCTCATTCATCGCCGCAGTTGCTAACGCTGGTGCATTGTGGTAACCCTGTGGCCAAACTTTCCAAGAAAACATTTGTCCGCCCACACACATATTAAGAATACCATGAGGGTCATGTATAGGAATTGAATAGAACATGTCCTTCAAATCCAACGTGGTAGCGAACCACTCTCCATGTTTCTGCATTTCAGTTATAGCTTCAAGGGTGTCTGTGACAGTTTGGGCAGTGGGCAATTGGAGGGGTCTGCAATGTTGGTTTGCCTTTCAGTAGGCCACCACTAGACACGCCTCCATTGGCTTTCCTGGTTTTGGGATACTCCATCCAGCCGACAGATAAGTAGAGGATTCCACAGGCTGGATGCACTCCCGTCTGCATAAGTCAGCTAAAAGATCCCAGATTTGGGGTTGTAGATCTGTGCATGTTGGAATTGGCTGGTACCACCAGGGTACAGGATTTACCAGCATTGGCTGATGTTTTACATTTGGTGTGACAGTCAATGGAAGTGCTGAATATATAACATTTTTAAAAGCCAATGCTCTGATTGCAAGGATACCTAAAATGTTTATGCCCCCTAGGACTCCATGCAGGGCCTTTTTATTAATCCAAAACTTGACTACGGGTGTGGATGTCATCACATTTAGCCCTTGTACAAAAATAACTCTAGATGTTTTAACATGGGGTGTCTCAGGTCTTATTACATTCACTTGGGCTCCCGTGTCCAACAAAAAGCGTATGGATGTAGGAGTGGAGTCTGCGGTAGCACTTACATCATAGGTTCCATAAGGGCATTTATCATCAGTATGCTGGCCGTCGTCACCCTCACCAACAACCACTACTCTTTTTTTTTGTTGTCAGGTTCCTGTTCAGGTCTGGAGTCTAAACTTCACACCAATCTTTTCTGTCCTTCATCTTCTAGCTTGCAGAGTTGATTCCTTGTCAAGCCACTCTTTCTCAGTAGAAATGCAAACATAGCGCACTCCTCAACTGTATGGTCTGGTGGTCATCCGCGTAGCCAGTAATCAGCCTGAGGCTTATCAGGCGCGGTTTTCCACGTCCTGACTGCTTGCACTGCTGCTGGCTGATTAAGCGTAGACTCCATTCTCCGTGCTGTAGTAAGCTTTCCCAAACTACTCAGGACATTTCCTATTGGTCTGTTTGTCAGTGGATGCAACAATAAATGAAACATAGGTGTGTTAATACCTCTGTAGACCTCCACACAGGCCTCTACCACCGCTGCTGACACAGGGACCTTGCCGGGGTCATTGCACCATTGGTGCAGCCAAACGCTGTTTGCCTGCTGCAAAATTAGATTTAATGGGAAACGCCCTGCATCCCAGGTTAAATAACTGGCTCCTGCTATTGCATATAGAAGCTGTGCAGGTGACGTGTCACTAGGCGGATCCGCATGCCAGGCATGGGCTCATGTCAAAAGCGCTGGAATCACAGCAGCACACAGGGGAATCGGCCAGGTTTTGTTGCGTTTTACTTGAGTTGTGTCACTACACGCTCCTCCCCGCCATGCAGGTTGCCTCATCAGCATGGTACACTTTTCGAGGTCAACTAATTCTGACCCATGTTCCAGTATTAATCACCCTAGCCACATTACCAATGTTTCACTAGGTACCAATCGGGTATCCTTCACTAATTCCTGAAGCTCCCCCCTAGTACGGGTATGGACAGTAGTGAGGGTGCGAATTCCCGTGCCATCAGTGACTGTCTTCACTATGGTTATGGGATTCATATGCACGACGGTCGCATCTGTATCAACAGACAAAGGTGAATATGGCACTGGTGGGGTACCGTATGGAGGCAGCTCCTCAAACGGAGCTGACGGGACTTCACCGATGTCAGAGCTTCCTCCTCACGGCTTCTCGGCCACATCCCTCTCTTCTTCCACGGCGCCATCTTCGAGCGCTGCTTGACCTGTAAAACACTCTGCCGCGCAGTTGCCTGAGTCAGTGTATCTATTACACTAGCTTGGTTCACCGTGTGCCGCAGTAGAGTAGTTACTGATTGGAATAGAGCATTAATCATTTTCCCTTTATTCCATTTTTTCCCTGTCCACCCCATCGCAACTCGTCTGTCGACTTCAAGACTCTCATGGAGGGATATAAAGATCTTGTTCTCTACACCTCCCGGTTCGAGATCAGGGCATCTAAACTTGTCGGGGATTATCTCACAGTCAGTCCCCTCCTTTAAGTATTGTAGGCACTTACATATTCTTTTTCAGGGTCATATTCACTTGTACCCTTGGGCTTGACACGTCTGAGCGATGTTTCAGACCCTATATCGGGCAGGTGGTAAAGAACTGCAGGAATAGAGAGAATGCATCCCAAAGCTGCAGGAGTGAGATCAGACACGACCCAGTCCTTTAGTGGCTCCTCGCTGTCCTCAGTTAGGCAAATGGACACATAGCCCCTCATTTTTCTGCCTTGCCCTCTCTGATGGTATGCCACATGAGCCTTCAGGTACTATCAACTGTGGTTGGGGGCCGATGATGGTTTCCCCATGGGCAGTGCCTAACTAATTCATCAGGGTCTTCTTTGCTCCTCCTTTTCCCCGAGGATCCTGTTCGATACGCCATGTGGGGAGGAATTGGGGGGGGGGTTAACCCCTGAACTGAACGAAAGGGTTCAGGAACGTTTTGCCCTGTTTTCACTTTTCCCATCCCACACGAGAGACTCCGAGCCTATATAAGAAATAAATATTTTACTCACAACTTGAACACCATAGACAGACTTTGTGAGTCACACCATGAGACACCTAAATGCCCCGCTCTGCCTCACAGCTTTGGACTTAAGGAAATAAAGTCTTGTTGAGGGTTCTTATAAGAACCCTCAATTCTTATGCTTAATCTTAACCCTCAGACCTTACCCTTAACTGTTATTCTAATCAGTAGCCACATTTCCTTTATTCTTGTAGAATGTGAGATAACTTGTCCAGACAGAAAACAGCTCTCTCAAACTAAAAACCTTGGAAAAGTCTTAATAAATGGGTAGCATACAAAAGACAGGATTCAGCCCAGTTATAAATGCCTGGCATGGAATATATCCACTTCTATTTGATTGTACTCTAAAATAATAAGAATGAGTAATGATTAGCAAGGTAATTTGGACCATGAACTTAACTGATGGAAATCTTGGCATTCTAAACTGACAAACACAGGCATTTCCAGGTACCAAGTGCAGCACAGGAGCCTCTTTTAATAGATTACTTAGTGGTTTTGCCTGTGCCTTTCCAAATATGTTTACTTGAGAGGAAGAGAAATGCTGCCTCAGAACTTTTAGTTTCCTTTAACAGACATAAAGATTTTTTCCTCCTTGATCATTATAGGGATTTTCCACATCGGTGCTTTCCCTGAAGCAAGTATCTTGAAATGTTCTGGGAGAGTATTAAGTAGCAGCAGAATTTTTTTCCCTACTGAAATGACTTCAACCATGATACTAACTCCTCCACATGTAGTTCTCAGACATGCCAAAATCTATCCAAGCTTTCTTAGTGGCACCAATTTATTCATTCATATGTTTTGGACTGGGATGGAGGGAAAGTATTGTATATGATGGAGGGAGTTATAGTCTAAAGAAAGATTCACACAGTGAGGTATGTGTTAATATATCTTCAAAACCTGTTTTATGTCTCCAGCTTCTAATGGTACTATACAGTCTTTCTATCATCTCTCATCTAAACATCTGAAAATACTTAGGATTGGCAAACTCTCTCCCAAATCAAGTAAAAATTGTTATCCTGAGTGAGCAATTAAAAAAAGAGGATTTTATAGACAGCTTTTGTGTCTTGTCCAAGTCCCTTGAAACAAGAGGAGTTCCAAGTCTGATCCAAAGAACATGTACCATCCAGATTTACTGCCAACATAGTATTTGATTTTATTGCTAAAAATAATAAAGCACAGAAATTCCACTATATTTTATTCCCCAAATGTGATTGTTCTTAGGGGATTTCTGCCTAGTCACTATCTCTAATGTCACAAAGGGACTCAAAACTTGTTCTTAGAATATAGATCTGTAGAATATAAAACTAAAAGGAACAACTGTGGCCATCTACTCTGATCTTCTACCTTACACAGGCTGCAAACTTCCCTAAATCAATATATTCCATATTCATATAGCATATCTTACATAATTATGGGCCAAGGCTGATGTATAGAAACAAACACACTACCATATCTCTGTCCCTGACACGTTACATTTACCCTACTATTAACATGATAAGTACATATTAAATTGAAACATGATGTGTGTACAAGCATTGTATCAAATGCAAACCAGCAACAAAGATGTTCCACCTTTAATGTAGGAGAGGTGCAGAGTGCTCCGACCCAGACTTGTACTGCACTGTAATTTGAAAGCACAGCATGTAAGTGCCCAGGAGCTTCAGATGGGGAGCTGCTTCCCATATCAGGTTCCCAGTGCATCAGCATGTTGTTCCCAATAAGGGATTGCCCCATGATGAACCCTCAGGCAGAAGGCAGCTATACCCTAAAAAGAGGGGCTGTCCCCCTGCTCAGTCCTGCCTAATCCTGACAATCATCTTATCAGGCAAGATCAGGCAGAGGGGAGCCCGCTGTTCTGTAACATAGCTGTCCCTTGCCCTGTCCCAATTGAGGACTAAGGAATGGCCATCACCTGTCTAATTCTGCTGATCACCTAATCAGTGGGATCATGAAGGAGGCATTTCTCCAGGTGTCCAAATACTCAGTTAAATGAATATCTCTTAGGGTCTTGAATATAATATTCATACACCTGTTTTCATCAGGATAAAAGTCTATATTTTCTTTCAGCATTCTAGGATCTATTGTAACTACATAGTGAGTTATTAATCCAGCAGACTAGATTTCTTATAGTGGTTAGAAAATTTGGGGGTAGGGGAGTTAAAAGTCTGAGGAATTTTTGTTCCACTTTTCTTGAAAACCTGAATTTTTTGTAAGAATTTAAAAAAGTTGTATTGTACCATACTATTCAATGCCAGCAACAAAACAGAAATTATATACTTATTTAAATATTCCATTGTACATTTTTCTTGGGCTTTGGAATCTCCTTCTTCATATGCAGTATTTCCCTCCATCCTAGCTGTAGTTCTGGTTATTAGGTCTTTTACATGTGCTCAATCTTTATGTTATTTGTTGTTAAGGACTACGTGTAATTCTCATTTCCTATAGTAGTCATTCAGCCTCTGCTTTTAGCTTGCCTTCCATTAAAACAAGATAATAAAACACCCTAGAACATTTTAAAATATTATCCAATCTAACTATTGGAACAGGAAATGAGATTAAAGTGTTTATTAATATAGAACATGTTGCATTGAGTTTCATTTGATTCAACTCAAATTTAAAGCACTCCAAATCTCCATTATCAAGTGGCCATGTGAAAATGTTTATGGTTTCAGTCTGTAACTGAGAAACTCAGTCAAAACCACTATATTTTGTTTGGTTTTACTGGAAAACTTAAGAGTTTCCTATGATCCATCCAAGTGTTTTGGCTCAGTTCACAGAAAACTCCACAACTCTTTGTGAATCTAGCATAGATTTCTATCAAAATTGGATAAATCTATGGTATTTTACCTTTAAAATACTTTGTGTATTGTAGCTCTGTTTAGTGTGATTTAGGAAAATTCTGTACTTCAGTAAATGTTCAATACATCTTGGTGGTACATGCCATAATATCTCATGTACAGCTTGTAGACAGTTTTACCTGATTTGACATTACTCTAGAATTTCACATTGTTAAAGTTTAAATGGAGGGGGAACAATTTTGATTCTGAATATTGGTTTCTGCCTGAAAATATGTAAAAGAGCAGTTTTCCTGTAATAGCAATAACAAGTATATGTGACAAAATAATCTGGAATTATCAATAGACCTAAAATCAGAGTAAGTTCAACCAAATTTACAGATCAGTGAGATTTTCTTTCTGTGATGCATTATGCACAGATCTGTATCACTCTGATCCCTGCACCTATCCTCACCTATAACTGACACTTTCTTTTGTTATTTGGCACTAACCCTGCCATTCATTGCTTCATTTGAACATCTGGAATTCTGCCTATGCTTTGACCCCTTCTTTCATCCTGGAAACAGGTGCTTCTGGTCTGTGAATTTAAGTCGGTAACACTCAGTCATTTGTTTCCAACTTATTTCTTTGTGTTTGGTAATGGTCAAGCAGGACTACATCCTCCTCATCTCCAAATCTATCAGACACTTTACTGCAAAGTAGCATAGTTTACTGTGCAGTAAGTGGGCATGTCTACATATACACATGCTTACTGCACAGCAAACTTTGCTAATCATGAGTAAATTGGCTACCTACAAATGCAAGTAACAAATTTACTTGCAATTAGGTGCTGCACAGTAGTGCTCATGTAGATTCCTGACCAGGAGCAAATCTGTTCCCAGTCAGCCAGGCAGCAGGGGGCAGTAGATTGCCTGCTGCTAGGGTGAACTCCACCACTGCAGCCCAGGTGGGGACTATGTTCTCATGCCCTGGCAACAGGGAGATCCAAGCTCTGCATTCCAAGATCACAATCAGGGAGCTTGGGCTGGGAGATAAGGATCTCCCAGAGCTGGTCCCACAACTGCAGAGATGGTACTGGGAGCTCCCTGCTAGTGGGTGCTGGGGAACCTGTTCCATGATCAACTCCATGATCTCTGAACTGGGTGGGGACATGCTCTCCAGCCTCATCCTCGTGATCATGGAGTGGAGGATGGGAACTATCCCAGTCACGGCAGGTCCCAGTCCTGTGCACCAGTTGCGTAATTGATCAAGGTATGGGGTTTGGAAAGAGTTGTACAAGTGGGGTAGGTCCCAGGAGCATTTACTCATGAGTAGTTTACTCATGAGTAAACTGCTCCTGGATCTAATACATGTGTAGACACGCCCTCAGAGTCTGAAAGGGTCAAGAAACAGCCCAATCTCCATACTCAATCACCACACTAGAGATAAATAACAGGAAATACTCAGTGAGCATATCTGCATATGCATTTGATCTGGGATCAGTTTACTTGAGAGTAAACTACTTGTCATAAAATGGTCCTGGGCAGGCATCTACATATTCAGGAAAGTGGGAGCACATGTACTACTAATGGAAGCAAACTGCTTCCACTTCCTGAGGCCCTGCAGTGGGCCTGTGCTGCTACCAGAGGGAGCTCCAGACTCTGTCTGGGTGCTAGCCCAAGGACTGGCAGAGAGCACTGACAATGTACTCATGTCCCAGCAGTGAGTAACTCCTGGGCCTGGTTCCCTGATCAGGGGTAGGGGACTTTGAAAAATCTGCAGGGGAGGGGCAGGTCCCAGCCCCATGCTTCATCCACTAGTAGGGCAACCAGCAGCTAGTTTGAGGAGCCTGTTTTCCACTCAGGTTTTTGAGCAGGAACTGAGGTGCTTGTTCCCTGCTCAACTCCATGATTGCAGAGCTCAGTAGGGAACAGGCTGGGGAACTTGTTCCCTGCTCAGCTCTGTAAGCATGGAGCTGAGCAGGGAACAAGTTCTCTAGCCCCCACTGGCAGGGAGTTCCCAGTACCAGCTTTGCAGTTGTGGGGCTCAGGCTGGGACACTCTTATCTCCACTGCCAACTCTGCAAATGTGAGGTTGGTCCTGAGAGCTCCTTATCTCCCAGCACCAGCCCCATAGTCATGGAGCTGGTGCTGGGAGATAGGCACGTCTCATCTTCATGCTTCCTGATCACAATGGTGAAGCAGGGGCTGGGAGGTAAAGATCTCCCAGCCCCTGCTCCCGAATCATGATCCTGGAGTTGGAGGGCTTGGAGCTTCCTACTGCTGGGGCAGGGGGACATAGTCCCTGCCAGGGCTCCAGTGGTAGAGCCTGTCATGGCAGCAAGCTGCTCCTGGGGGCAGGGAACAATCTCCTGTCCCCTGGTGGTTGGTTGATGTGGAGCAAATTTACTTCCAGTCAGTCATCTACATGAGCACTACTGCTCAGTTAGTAATCTCAAGTAAATTTGCTACTTGCATTTAGAGGTAGCAAATTTACTTGTGATTGCCAAGATTTACTGTTCAGTAAGCATGTGCATGTGTAGACACACATGCTTGCTGCACAGTAAACTATGCTACTTCACAATAAAGCATTTAATGTAGATGTGTCCAAAAGGGCTGTGCAAAATTTTGCCAGCCGTTGCATTTCAACACTGTTTTGACTCATTTCAACATCAAAACAGCAAAATCAAAACAAAAGAAAGCTGCGAAACAGCCTAAAAAAAAAATGAAGCTAGTTGAAATGTTTCAAAAGTGAAAATGTTCCCACTGCAGCACTGGGGAAATGAACTCAGCCCAGCTGGGCTGACTTCCCATCCCCAGTGAAACATTGAGACAGTGTTGAAACAGTGTTTCTGTTTTGATGGAACAGAACGGAACAACTGTTTCAAATCAAAATCAAATTAAAAATGGAACACCGTTCCATTGAACCATCAAAATTCAAGGTGAAATGGAATGGTGCAATTTCACACAGCCATAATGTCCAATGCCTCTGAGTAAGAACAGTAACCCTAAATGCAAGGTATTTAGTGAAAAAAAGGAAAAAGCAGAAGGTAACAGATTGTGATGTACAACTTCATTCAAAGTTCCTTGAAGTTTGGAAAAATTCTCATTGACTTCAATTGGCTTCCTATGAGGTGCACAATAATTAATTTTTTTTGTAACTGTAGGAGCCAGCTACCACAAAAACAAGTATGTGGCTTGCAAAAGCATAACTGTACACAGTCTCCCTAAAGAGAGATAATGCAAGACTACACAGTATATTTGTGAAATACAGTGTAAACCTTTGAGGTGGTAGTGGTCCCTGTCTGATATCAGTTAGTCAGATAGTAAATCCTTGCTCTTTCCTTCTGCCAAATTTCAGAAAAGTAAATGACATCTTCAAAATTCTGTTCTGGAAATGAAAAAAAACAAAGATTTGTTAACTGTGTTGAGAGTCTTACAGAGCTGGGTTAGCACATTACAACAGTGTTTTATTTATATTTTCCACAATTCTGTTCAGATCTAAAGCTTACTCACTTTGTCAAATTGCTTATAGCCAAAAAAAAAAAATCTATTTTAAACCCCTCAGTATCCTGATTCCAATCTGATTTACTCTGAAGGGATATTTGCTTTGATTTTTCCCCTTTTACTAACTTCCTTATTCCCTTTAGTTAGTAGAATTATTTATCCATATTCATTTTGTCTGGTTGATTGCAGATCTTAAGCCTTCTACTTATGTCTATATATGTATGTTTTTATAATTTGATTTTGTGACAGATAACATTACAATTAATATTTATACTTTTTCATTGTGTATTCCACATGTATTCCACATGCACACGCACATTAGTTCGTCATACGTATCTGGTTCTAGTAGAGCTAAGCAAAGTATTCAAAACACATATTTTGTGTTACATGAATCTTTCTTTCTTTTGTTGATGAATTGCCTGCAAACAGATTGGAATGTTACAGATTCAAGTATATTATTCTTTAGGACTCATTTTTAATCACAAAGTATCTTGTGTAGAAAATCCTTTCTAGCTTTTAGGGTAGTTTGTTGAGCACATTTATTACCTGAATTGATTTGATAGATTTTTGTAGTCCCATATGGGAAAAAAAAAATCTTACAAACTTTAGACACTTGTAACTGAAAGATGAAAAAATATTTCCTAATAAAATCCTATGATATATGATTAAAATTCAATCTTTAGGTGAACATTTCTATCATTAATTCAGTTTCTCAAATAAATATGTTGGAACACAAACAGAGCCAAAGTGAATCTTAACTTTTTCAGTACTTTTTAAGTACCAGTGGCCATACTCATGTGACAAACTGCATTGTGCATTGTACAAATTATAATAAACAGACAAGATACAATAAAAATAGAGTATTTGTTTAATGTGCCGACAACAAGAAATATTGGTCTATAAAAAGGTGGATGAAATCTTTACCAAATTTCTTTGCTGAATGGATTTAAGATATAAGAACAGAAAAATCCTGGTACAATATTGTATTTACCTAAATCCAATGTGACTTTGAATTTAGGGCCCCCAATAATTAGATTTTATACACTGAAAATTTATAAATTTGTTATTATTTTCCAAGTACAATAGCTAATTATTGGAGGGTCAACTTAAATTAATTTCTTCATTGTTATAGTACATAAAGCAGCAGTAGTGGGAACAGGCATCAGGGGGGACAGGTAGAGGGGAGACAAGTGACCAGAGCCTCCCCCACTGGTTGCGCATTTATCACTTCTGTTCTCTGTGCCTTAACCCCCACCTCTTTTGCCTCCCCTCCCCTCCCCTGAAGCCTCTACCCCTCTGCAGCCTCTGCCTCTTGTTCAATAGAGGAAAAAAAAACTCATTTTGACTTGAGTAAGTACGGTAGTCTAGTTCAGGGCTATCCAAATGGACATCCCTGGTTTGTTTAAATAAAAGGGTTTTAGAGGAAAAGTTCAAGGTCCATTTCTAAAAGAAATACATACTATCTTGGCCATTTTCATAGGATACAAAACTGATTTGTCTCTTGCATTTACTTGATCTTCTAGTGGAATTTCAAATGCTCAGATTTATCTCCTTAAATTAAACATTGGAATAATGGATATTACATTTGAAAACATAGCACTGTGTTTGAAGGTGATTATTTAATAGGAAGGAGCAAAATTAATATAATAAATTGTATATTATGAATTATTCCCTCAGATCTAATCCGTACCCACTATGTGTAATGAATGGATTAGCTAGATCAGATCATGTCAAATCATACTGAAACTATGCTTTCTGGAAAGCTCCAATAGATTTAATTGGATAAAATTGGGATTCTTCTTTTCCCTTTTGTTATACAAACATATCCAATTTCTTCAGCTGAGGAGGGACAGTGTGTGAACAATCATCAGACATAGAGATTTACTGCCCATCTCCATCTGTGTTGCAGCTTTCTAAGCATGAGGCACACATCCAGGTTATCATCCAAGATCTGCTGCACTGTAGCCATGCTCTGCTAGTGCAATGGATCTTGGGAAACCACCAACTAGTTTCATTTAAGAGGCTGAGGCTGCTGTATATCAAATCAAGGCAAGTGGTAGAGTCTCTGCTTTTTGGGTGTGTGTAGAAATGAGGGCCCTAAATTGAAGCAGTGGGTTTTTAAAAACACCGCTTCAATTTAGGGCAAATTAACCCCCCATGTCATGTACACCCATGACTTACCTGCCTCTCTGGCAGTGGGGAGGAAAGGGTGAGCTGCCAGTGGGTGGAATAGTCCCTGGGCTGTGGTGGGGAAGGGGTGCTTCCCTCTGTGGCAGCCCCACTCTGATGGCACCTGCCTGAAGGCACCAAGCTTGGGTGGTCCCAGGGGACATCACAGACATGGAGGGAAGGACTGGGTCTCCATGCAGCTCATACAGGCTTCAGGAAAAAGAAAAAAATATCAGGCTTGCCACTATTCTTATTTTCCTTTGGCAGAGCCTGTCTTCCTGGTCTGCTACCAGGCTTCCTGCACAGGATGCCTGTACAGCCTCTGAGCTACATGGAGCATGGTGCTTTTCACCTTGGCTGTATGGCAGCAAACTAAAATTCCTTGGAGGTGTTTTAGTTTACTGTGCCCCGAAGTCATTTAAGGTGCATTATGCTGCGGGATATGCTACAGTGGCTGGAACTACTGTGCAATACACCACCGATGCATGCAAACACCAACACCATTAAAGTGGTGCAAATACATTTAACCCACTTTAAAGTGGGCACACATGGCCCTCATTTTGTCTACACATGCCATAAAAATGTCAAATCTAGATACCTGTATGAAAGGTATGCTTTAGCCAAACACAAGTTATTGTGCTCCATACAGGAGAAACTGGATAAAACATAAAGGTCTATGGTATATGGAAAGTCAAAAGAAAAAATCAAATGCCCACCTCCCCACCAAGAGAAAGAACTAGATCAGGAATTCAATAGGAAACTGGTTGATGCTGCGTGCTCCTGATGCATGATCATCGTGAGGGACTTAAACTTCCCTGACATCTCTTGGGATGAGTGTATTACCAAATCTGACAGGTTGTGTAGCTTTCTCATTTGCATTGATGATCTCTACATAATGCAGGATGTTTTGGGATCAATTAGGGGAGGTGCGCTGCTTGATCGGGTCCTGGACAAAGGGAAGGCCCTGGTGAGCAATGTGAGGATTAAGGGGAAGCTTGGTGACAGTGATCATGAATTGGTCACCTTCTTAGTTCACCAAAGAGCAGGCAAACCCCTCAGTAAAACAGAAATCCTTGACTTTGGGAAGGCAAACTCAGAGATTTGGTTAGCCAGGCACTTAGAGGCCATCCCCTCTAGAAAAGGAAGCACACGAGGAATGGTAATCTCTCAAAAACATAATCCTTGAAGCACAGGGGAAAGTTATTCCATCTCACATGAAATGTAATTAACAGGCAGGGAGCCCCCTTGTCTGAACAAGGAACTGTTTGACCTCATTAAACTCAAAAGAGAAGTCTACACCAGTTGGAAAATGGGAAGCATCACCAAAGAGGACTACTCAGCACTTGCTTGCACCTGTAGAGAGCAGTCCAGAAAAGCCAAGCCACAAACTGAACTCAGGCTAGCTACAGGAATCAAGGACAGCAAAAATTCTTTCTTCAGATATGCAGGAAGTCAAAAAAAGAACAAAGATAGCATTGGGCTCCTTATGAGATTTAATGGGACAACTGACATCAGATACTCAAGAAAAGAACAATCTCCCAAATGACTTTTTCACACTGGTTTTTCACCCTCACAAGGACATGACCTTGTCAGAAAGGAAACAAAACATTCTGGGAGTGGGTGACAGGCTGAAAATTGATGTGAATCAGGTGAGGCAACACTCTGAGAAACTAGACATTCACAAGTCTGCAGGCCCAGATGGAATGCACCCGAGAGTCCTGAAGGAGCTGGCAGACATCATTGCATCCCCCTTGGCAAAGATATTTGAAAACTTGTAGCTCTTGGACGAGGTCCCAATAGACTGAAAAAGAGCCAATGTACTCCCTATCTTCAAGAAAGGGATAAGAGATGACCTGGGGAATTATAGACCAATCAGTCTGATGTCCATCCCTGAAAAAATCTTGGACATAATTGTCAAGGGATCCATCAACACCAGACTAATGGAAGGCAAGCATCTGAATGCCAGCCAACATGGCTTTGTGACTGGCAGGTCTTGCCTGACCAACCTCATTTCCTTCTATGACCAGGTAACTCATGCCCTGGACAAGAGGGATGACATGGATGTCATATATCTGCATTTCAAGAAAGCCTTAGACCTAGTTCCCCACAGTGTCCTCATGATAAAGCTGGGGAACTGTGGTCTTGATCATCTTATGGTCTGATGGCTAGGCAACTGGCTACAGGGTTGGACTCACAGAGTACTAGCTGATGGGAGCAAATGAACATGGTGCAGGGTGACCAGTGGAGTCCCTCAGGACTTGGAACTTGGGCTGGTAATCTTTAACATCTTCATTAATGAACTGGATTTGGGAGTCAGATGAGAACTGACAAAGTTTGTGGATGACAACAAATTATGGGGGACGGTGGTCACATTGCAGGACAGGATGAAGATACAGGCCAACTTGGACATGCTATCAAGGGAGGCTGACCAAAATCTGATGGCCTTCAATGTAGAGAAGTATAAGGTGCTGCACATTGGTAGGAAGAACCTTCAACATACTTACAGGTTCAGCAGTGCTACATTCATTAGCACCATGACTGAAAGAGACTTGTGGGTCTTGATTAACCATAAAATGAATATGAGCCACCAATACAATGTTGTGGCTAGCAAAACAAAACAAACTGGCATCCACCAATGCATTTCCAGCAAAACCAGGGATGTCATCCTCCTATTTTAGTCAGCTCTGGTGAGACTGTAGCTGGAGTACTGCATCCAGTTTTGCACCCCCCACTTCAGGAAGGATGTGCAAAAGCCTGAGAGAGTCCAGAGAAGAGCCACTCATATGATCCAGGGCCTGAAGAGCAGGCTGTATGAGGAGAGGCTGAGGGACTTGGGACTCTTCAGTCTGGAAAAGAGAAGGCTCAAGGGGGACTTGGTTGCAGTCTATTATATAAGAGGGGTACATCAGGACCTGGGAGAATAGTTGTTCACCAAAGCTCCCCAAAGGATAACAAGGTCTAATGACCATAAGCTCAAGGAAGGTTGACTTAGACTAGATGTAAGAATAAAGTTTTTTATGGTGCGAGTATCCAGAATCTGGAATAGTCTCCTCCCAGAGGTGATGCAAGCATCTATTCTATACTCTTTACAAAAACATGTTGGTGTTTTTCTTGCTGGGGTCACTTGATCCCAACTGGCTTCCTGCCAATGGTGGGGGGTGGGGGGTGGATGCTGGAGTTGATGATCTCACGAGGTCCCTTCTAATCCTCAATGTCTACAAAATCTATTAAATGTCCTATTCTGTGCTTACATCAATATTTGAAACCTAAAATCGGATAAACTGGTTCTAAACCACAACTGGCTCCTTTACTGTCTGCACATTTGGACTCAATGGACTACACACTAATTTGAATGTGACCCTGTCTTCACCATCAGTGCTGCTCATGTGAGATTAAAGCTGCCTAGCTAATTACTAAAACATGTTGTTCCATGAGGTCCAAGTCTACAAACTCTCCATTTTCTTATGTATCTCCTTAAAAATAAACTTAATTTTCTCCTTCCTCCCCAAATGATGTGTATACAAGAAATATATACTTATAGATGAGCACTGAAATAATGACAGTTCATTGAGCTACTGAATTATCACTACTTTAAGATGAAATTAGCACCAAAAAAAAAAAAAACCCCTAGTAAAGGGCATTTTGGGAGTGTGCCTAGAAACACTAGATACTGAAATTCTGCCAATAAAAAGGTGGCCTAATTTGTTTTCAGCACAGGGAATGCCAAGCCAACTATTTTACAAGGAATGTTTCATTTCAAACAGTATCTATTTTTTAAAAAAGCAAAGGTTCAGCAGCAATATAGCCAGAACAGCTAAAAAGCCTCAAGGCAAATCTTTGTCTCAGGTCTTCATAATGAGTCTCAGCTGTTGCCTGCTACTTGGAGGCAGCAAACTAACAGAGCTGAGACCTAGCACATATCAATCTGAAAACTCATTTTGCCCTAGGTTTTAGTCATTTCTCTATGTTCTTCTTCAAAGACATTCAGGGCACATCTACACAAAATGCTTTACTGCACCAGTAGACTAATCTACTGCACACTAAAGCATCATAGTCTACACGTGAACAGCATTTATTGTGCGGTAAATTACTCTACTAGGTAGTAGATTAAGCACACAGTAGCTACTGTGCAGTAGCACATGTAAAGACAGCTGACTGGGAACAAATTGCTTCCCGTCAGCCCAGACATCAGGGACTGGGGAACTGTCCCATCCCCTAGCAGCTGGGAAACAGCTGTGGGGGAAGGGGCAGTTTCCCAGCCCTGCACCCAAAGCTACTGATCAAGCATGGAGTTGAGAGGAAGCTGTCCCAGAGGAGGGACAGCTTTCCCTGTTCCCCAGGCTTGATTCTGGGAATGGCACCCAGGGGAGGCTGGAGCCAGGTCCCTGGCTTCTATGGGAGGGGGGGGCAAGCAAGGCAGGAGTAGCCTTGAATTGTATTGCTCCCATTGGAGCAAGCTTACAGCACATTAATAGTACGTATACACATGCTGTCAGAATTTTTCAATTCTTTAGACTTCTGTCCTAAAGGGCTAACAGAAGAATTAGTGAAAAGCATAACTTACACTGTCTTCAAATATACGTACCTTTTCTGTAAATAGTACAGCTGATTAGAAAAAGAAATTATACATATTGTTGAAATTTTGTTTTGAAAACAATTGGGGGAAAAATAAAATATTTTGAAACTTCTTTTGCAGAATGAAAAGTTTAGAATTTATTTTCAAAACAGTACTTACTTGTTAAGAAACTTGCTTTTACATCAACATGTTTAAGAGGCTTGAAATCATAACAAACCATTTTGAATGTATCAATTTTTTTTATTGATCCTAAGCATGTTTTTAGTGTTTGATTTCAACAAAATAAATAAATAAATACAGAATTCTACTTTTAGCCTCAATTCAGGACAAAGACTCCCCCCCCCCACCTTCCTACTCTTCCCCTGCTCCCCCAAAAAAGACATTTTTCAAACAGCTTTAATAAATAGGTTTATCTTTCTTTCAGCTTACGGTTATTAGCTTATTACATTGTTATGTAAGTAGTAACTACTCCACTGCAACCCACCACTTGCAGAAATAGCTAAATAAGGGACTGGAGCACAAATATATTAGATATTAATCAAAGGTTCATGTTTTGATTTAAAAAGAGCTGGGGGTAGAAGGGTGATTTTTGGTAATGTGGCTTTGAGCAGCTGTTCCATTTTCATACCCTGACAAAATAATATAATTAGTCGATGGTAATATGAATTTATTTATCTGGTACAAAAATGTAGCATTTAAGAGAAAATATAAGACAACATTTGATTAGGCAATAATATAAAAATACAGTTAGACATCAGCAGCCGAAAAAATGCATATGATTGTGAACTATAATTCATGCTATAAATGAACTGTCTTTGACATATGAGGGTTTTTCTTTTGATTTTCAAGAATTATTAGCACCTGTATTTAATAATGTATTTTCTTTTGGTTTTAGACCTGATAAAGGCCAAGATGAGTGAATGCTTTGGAAGCTCATGCTTCATGCAGAACAGAATAAAATTACTAAAATATATATGCACAAAGAATTTTATTTCTATGCTAGATAATACAAACTGTGTGCATGTGCACATGTGTATTCAGCTGTTCTAGACCCCATTTACATGTAGTTACATCATTATAAAAGTTCTTTAATCGTCAGAGAGGTTGATTCATATGGGTTCATATGGACATTGTAGATATAATTTCTATCAGTTAAACCAGAGATTTTTGTAGTTAGGTCATTAATGGACATGAAGGACAGTATAAAAAAAGAAAGTCCTTTCCTGGGTTCTCCTGGTTGATTGACTATAAATCACTTATGTGATCTCAGGCAAGCTTTTTTGGAATCTACCTCACTGGGACAATGTATACTGGATTACTGTATTCACTCAAATATAAAATGACCCTGACTATAAGATGACCTTCCAATAATTAAATTCTATATATGTAAAACTTATGAATTAGTTATAATTTTACAGAATAGAATCTAACTATTGGAGGTTTGTTTTGAATATGTCCCCCTCCCACTGCTGCAGCAAGGAAAATAAATCTGGCCCCGAACCCTCTGCCCCCACTGACTGTTCCCCCCAGTAGCCTCTTCTCCAACTCCTTGCTGTCAGAACCTGATCTCCCTGAGCACGTAGACATGAGGGGAAAATTTGAAAACACTGACCATACAATAAATGTACCTATGAAGCCTGATGAAGGGTATTTGAAACTGAAAGCTTGCTAAGATTTTTTTCCAACTATTTGAGTTGATCTAATAAAAGATCTCAAATTTACCCAAAGAACCTTGTCTGGCAATTTTGATGTACCATATTTACTCAAATATAAAACACCACCCTCCCCAATTAGAGTATCTAAATATTATAAATTCATTACAATTTTCTGGGTATAGAATTTAATGTTTGGAGGTTTTCTTGAATTTGTCCCCTCACACTGCTATAGCAGGGAAAATAATCAGGGAAAGATATCTTGTACTAATCTTGTACAGGCTGTACTAATCTATCCTTGTGGTGGGTTCCCAGAAACACAAACAGGCTATTGACCGTACAGCTGCACCCTGACAACAACTGCCAGGCTGTCTGGGACCAGATCTTCCACAAAGACCTACAAAAAGACCACAGAGACTTGAACGGCTGATAGCTCACTGCGTACTCCCAGTAAAGGTATAGAGGCACAGAGCGAGGTGAGAGACTAGAACCAGCTGCCTCAGGGGAAACTGTGAAGGTGAGAACAAGACCATCAACCACTTCCTTTGACTCTGCCCTTAAGCCAAAGGAATGTGGAAAAAGGCAAGCTGGCTCCTTGAAGAAGTGACAAGAGTCAGGCTGACAACAAGGGAGGTGGCACTGTACAAAAAACAGACCAAATGTCAGGGGTCCCAGACAGCCTCCTTGGACCAGTTTGTGTCCTACATCAGGAGAGCTCTGTGGCAATGCAAGAACTTACTGGTATACAGTCACACTGAGCTGGAGCAAATGGACTGTGTTAAAATGTTTCGGAGCTAATTCCAGTCCTACTACTGGAAAGCAATGGGAGAGAATGGAGGGGGTACAGCCTATCCACCTGGAAAAGAGACATTTGGCATAAGCTGTTCAAAGCCTCCCCAAGAAGAGAAGTGGACAGGGAGAAAGAAGAGAACAGAGATGTGACTTGACCTGGAGACAGCAAGCAGAACAGCAACAGGATCAGGAGCAGCAGAAGTGACAGCGATATAGACAACAACAAGGACTGTGAATGAACTGAGAATGTGAAACCCAAATTGGGGCCTGGACTAAGGGACTGAGTTTGGTTTAGGGGAGGGAAGAAGGTGGATGCACATGGGTGCAGGGGAAAGGGTGCGTTTATTGTAACGGGTGCGCAGGTTTCTTAACATGCTTTAAGAAAACCTATGATCTATATATGCACACACACACACAGAGAGACAGAGAGAGAGAGAGATTTTATTAACAAAAAAATAATGTGATGGGTTCCCATCAGTATGGTTACACAGTATGGCCCATGTGTTTTATAGCCATGCTTACTACTGGCAACATTTAATCAACTTCATAGTTGTTTTCCATTACTCAGCATATACTGCCTTTGGCAGAAGTTCAGGTATTTGTTGTTGATTAGACAATTGTTTCTTGGTTACAACTGTTTGTTTTGGTCAGTTTTCCTTGGATGCCTTCATGACAAGGACAAGTTCCTGCTACAGGCTTTCCTATATAGCTTCTATGACAGTCCTAAGTGGAAGAAACATAGTTTACTCACCTGTTCCTACTCTAGATATGCCAAACTTGAAAAAGAGACAGTGAAACTTCTCTGAGGATGAAACCCATAGTTCAAAAGTACACATTCTTCAAGTTTCATTAGTGAACAGCATACTGCACAGAATACCATACAAATTCAGACCAGGCAAATGGGGAGCTTGGTAGTGTGATTTCAGTAGACATGGACATAGCTATGCTCTAAGTGAAGGCACATAGGATACAGTCTATGTAAGGGCTCTTTGATTTAAATAATAATAGAATAGTAGAATATAATAGTAGAATAATAGAATATTGTACTTCTTTTGCACCTTTCATCCAAGGTTGCCAAAGTACAATATTAATTAATACTAAGAAGAACAGCTCTTTAAGAAGGATTTTTTTTGTTCTTTATGAGGTTCTATAGCAAAAAAGAAGATCATATCATCTTCGAACCTTTTGTGTTATCCCAGAAGCGAATTCCACTGAGTAACCACTTCCTAAGAAAATTCTTGGATAGTATTTGACTAGTCAGATGTTGTGGAGGGGAATGCCTAGGGTCTGTTGTGCAAAGAGAACATGTGTCTTTTCCAGCATGATTTTTAGTGGCAATTTGTCTCCAATAATTGCTTTAGAGTGTTCAGAAATATGATTTAGTTTCCCTTTTCTTGCAAAGTATGCACCATTTCTGTTAGGGTAACTATATTTGGATCTTGGAGAGCACTGGACTTGCAGCTGAATAAAAAGGCTATGACCTGCAGCCTAGCAGAGCTGCTGACAACAAGGCAGAATGATATATTAAAAGTAACATTACAAGACTCTTAAGCAAGCATTTTCTTAACAAGATAGTAATATTGTAAGATATATAGATTATATATAAGATTTTCCTTATGAATGCTTATACTAAGTTAGCCATTTGCTTATGCTAAGTAGCCATCTTAATTGTGTCAACCATTTTTTGAAAAAGAGCAAGTGAGTCTGTGTAAGTCTTTGTGCTGTGAACCAGCTACAAGAAGCAACAAGATAAGATACAGGGATCTGAGGAATGTGGAAGATGGTACAACAGGGGACTGAAAAACAGACTGGAATGTGAAAGACAACATGTAACTGATAACAGAATCTGAGATGAACATATGCAAAAAGGTGAATGGTGATTGGTGAAGAAGCTTCCAGGTTTTGGTCAAAGTCCACCCAGTGACTAAAGAAGTGGGTTGAAGGTCTTAGACACACGTTCATAGCAAAAATACATGTAAATGAATTAAATGCATAGGCAATTCCATGTTAATGAAGTAAGCAGTAAACAGAGGCGGACCTTGAAATATGGGTGGAACCAAAGATGGGACAAAGGTAGAGTACATGTTAATGAGTATGAACTAAGGTACATAAATGAGAAAAGAACTAATGTTCACTGCTGCTCCCTGGTTTCACAGGCTGTGTGTGAAGGAGCTTGCCTGAAGCTGCCTCCATTCTGAATAAAGCTGTTGCGAGTAATGTATGCCAGTGTTTGCTCCCTGGTTCCTCTGGCTAATAAGTAACAGGATCCATGAGCAACTGGATCATCGTCTCCCTAGTCGTTGGGCACCACATGGAGTCAGGGTCTAACAATTTCCATTTTGCCTTTGAAATACTCTTAGAAGTGTTTAACTTTCTCCCTTTGTTTTGTTATTGTTTCACGCAGATTGATTTTAAAAAACTTTAACTAATGACTTATGGTACAACAGCTGCAATTTTAATGAACAACAAAAATTTAAATATAACAAGAACAAACGTAATCTCTGCCTCAAAATATGACTGATCTATCCCAAGCCCTAAACTAATCTTTGACCAGAGTTACTCACCCCAAAACTAAGGAACAGGCTTGGTTCTTCCAGCCATGTTAAATTGTCTGGCACATTCAAACCTGGGCCCTTGGTTTCAATCATAAACTAAGGACTCTACTGTAGCAGGAGGATGATAGCATCTGTTGGCTAATCCCCAGTATTGATGGTTAATGTTGTTCCATGGAAATGAATGCATAGTCCAGTTAATTCCATTCTAATATTGTCTCATATTTCTAGCCTCAGTGAAACAAAACTATTTCCTATAATTACTCTTAACGTAGATCAGAGCTGTCCAACTGGCTGCCTGAAGAGTTGCCATACAGCCTATGGATTCCTACCCCATTATTACCATCTTAGTTATTCCTGTCCTGGCAGCTGAAAGGGAGCTGGAGTGCTTGAGCTGCACATGCAGCAAGAAGAAAGCAGCACTGCCCACACAGCAGGTTGGTGGTGTGCACCATTGTGGGGTAGGTGATGTATGCACAGTGGGGGTGATTTGGGTTGCCTTGCTGTGAGGTAGGGGAAATGCCCCAGGATTAAGGGGAACTGGGCTGCCCATCATGTGCATGCAGTGGGAGAGGTGCTGGACACCCCTCACAGTGGGGCACACAGTATGCAGCCCATGGGTCTGTGGCTCACATGATATGCAGCCCCCAGGCCTGTGGTCCACATTGCATGTAGTCTCTGAGTCTGTGGCCCTGAATAGTATTCAGGCTCCAGGACCATGGCCTATGTGGTATGTGGTCCTCATGTCTGTTGTTTTCATAGTGTGTGGTTTCCAGGCCTGTGGCCTGTGCAGCATGTGGTTCCCAGGTTTGTGGCCTGCACAGCATGCATCCCTGCTGCCTGGACATTGGACAGACCTGGTTTAACTAAATATGTTTTAAAGTATTCTCTTTACCCACACCTCTCCAAGCATAAGCATAATTAAATTAACAATGCTACAATTTAAAATTCAAGAGAAGAAATTGTGTATAATGGTAAAACTGTGACAGAAATAGTCCATTTTGTTCCAATGAAAATGTGGAAAGCTATGCACAGCATTAGGCAGTGGTATAACTACGGCAGGGTGACCAGAACAGCTACCCTGGCTGCCAACTTGTGGCAGGGCAGAAAGAAAAATAATGGCTGCTGCTACTGCCTTTCGCTCATACCAGAAGTTGCAACTGCTCCCATATGTTATAGCTTCCCAAGGCTCCAGGATGCTTTTTAGTGCCTTTGGTATCAGGGAGATTAGGAGTCATTTGTGTAAAAAAAACACATAACCAGCAGGACTTGAATGAGCAGAATGATTCATGGGAAAAGACATGAACACATCTGGAATGCTTTAGATCAGAGATATGTAACTGGTGGCCCATGGAATTGTGGTTAAAAGAATAATTTAATAAAAGAAATGCAGTCACATGCCTGTAGTGGCTCAGGCTAGAAGACAGGAGGCGCTAGAGTGGCCCTCCCTTCCTTCTTCAGCATGGAGCTGAGTGGGATGTGGCCAGGCTCTGGCAGGATGCTGTGATTAGCCTAGCAGTGAACTGATAATGGTGTTTATCATGCAAATAAGAAAACAACAAAGGAACTTTACCAGATACTTGTTGATTCTGCATGTTGATTCTACCTGTTGATTCAGCACAGACCATAGCCATTAGCCACCATGTGGTCTGTTAGCTAATATACAGACACCTTGTCAGCAAGGCAGAGGGGAGGGAGGAACTCCTGCTTAGCAGGGAGTGGTGAGGGGGAAGAGGGGAGCTCCAGGCAGAGAGCCCTGCTGTGGAGCAGAGAGTTCCATCCAGCCCAGAGAGCACTCAGGGATGCTGGGGGTGTCTGGTTTATCTTAAACTAGCAAGGGGTCTGGGACAGACATTGTTTAAACCGGTTTGAGCCAAATCAGTTAAGTCTGATACTACATTCAACCAGGTTTATCTCAAACCAGTTTCAGGCATTCTCAGACTGGTTTATGTGCACTGAACATATGTTCTGTTACAAATTTAAACCAGATTCTGATCACTTAAACCAGTTTATGTGTAATGGCTGTCCCTAGTCAGACTTAGTGAGATTAAAGATTTAATGAAATTATAATCTTTCATTAATCTGACCAACTTCTCATTCTTGGGAAACTAATCAATACATTATTTTTTCATGATAGGCTTTAAACTGACAGAATGTCATACTTTGTTTATGTGAAATTTTGGGTCTTCCATCTGTTTTATAAGTAAGGAGGTAGTATCTCTTAGTATATTCCCATGTGCCTATTAAGGCAAACTTCCCCACCACACTCTCTTAAAAAAAAAATAGGTGACTGTTGCATTGATGCCTACACAGTCAGATGGGTGGCAAATTGGCTAGATGGTTGCACCCAGAGAGTGGTGATGGATGGGTCATTTTCGAACTGGAGGGATGTGGGCAGTGGGGTCTTCGGTCCTGGGGCCTGTAGTGTTCGACATCTTTATCAGTGATCTGGATGTGGGTGTGGAATGCACACTGTCCAAATTCGCTGATGACACCATGTTGTGGGGTAAGGTGGGCATGCTGGAGGGGAGGGGCAGAATCCAGTTAGATCTAGACAAATTACGGAGGGAGGCAGATGAAAATAGGATGAAATTCAACACAGACAAGTGCAAGGCACTGCATTTAGAGAGAAGGAACCAGCAACACACCTATAGACTGGGGAACACCCTTGTTGTCAACATGGTAGCAGAAAGGGATCTTAGAGTCATTGTTGACTCCACGATGAACATAAGCCGCCAATGCAAAGAAGCAGTCAGTAAGGTAAACCGCACCTTGTTGTGCAGCTACAGATGCATCACAAGCAGGTCCAAGGAGGTGATTCTTCCCCTCTATGTGGCATTGGTCAGGCCACATTTGGAGTACTGCATACAGTTCTGGGTGCTGCACTTCAAGAGGGATGTGGCTAGCATTGAAAGGGTCCATAGGAGCACCACTTTCATGGTCAAGGGGCAGGGGGTCAGACCCTATGAAGAGTAGCGAAAGGGCCTGAACCTATTCAGCCTCCACAAGAAAAGGCTGAGATGGAATCTGGTGGCCATTTAGAAACTCACCAGGGGGGACTAACGGGAATTGGGAGAGGCTCTGTTCCCCTAGGCACCACCTGGAGTTACCAGGAATAATGGCCACAAATTGTTAGAGAGAAGGTTCAGTCTGGACATCAGGACACATTAGTTGTTAAGGCTGCCAGGCTCTGGAATGGACTCCCAAGGGAGGTGGTGCTCTTGCCTACCTTGGGAGTCTTCAAGAGGAGGCTGGACAGATATTTGGCTTGGGTGATATGACCCTGGCACCCATCCCTGCCCTGGGCAGGAGGTTGGACCTGATGATCTGGTTAGGTTCCTTCCGACTCTGAGCACTATGATACTATGAATTCCATGGTTTTTCACACTACATAAATGTAATAGAATGTCAGGTATTGAGTAACTTTTCAAGAGTCATTTAATCTACACAGTTCAAAAGTAATCAATTTTGTCCGTAGTTGTGGTGTAATAACTGCCTCTAAGAAGATAAAAACATTATATTTCTAATGCTTGCTTATTTTTTACTTTGAAAACCTTCATAAAATATGCAAGGGACCAGGGAGTTTTATTTCAGAGCTGTAATCATGATGCATACTGTTATCTTGAAAAGTCAGTTTCAAAGTCATGATCAGAGATTTGAAACAAAGATTTGGCACCCTTAAATAACTTTGCAGATATCAAGATTCATCTTTTGGTACACTAGTTTAAAACCTTTCTAAAATGGACCAGATATTTCTAGAGTGCAACACTCCCATTAATTGTGGTTTTCCTGTCAGTGGTAAATAGTCAGATAATTTGTTGTGAACAGATTGTTACAGCTGGTCCTCTATTCTGTTTTCCAGTTGGCAACAAAGCTATGATAATTTTTGCAAAAGAATTTTGGAGTAATTTTTTTCAAAGCCATAGATTAAGTATGAGCCTAGATCTCACTGGATATCAATAAACCTTGAAAGGTTCTTATATTCACTGAGGCATTTTGACAAGGTCCCTCATTATTTACAGTTACTTGGTAAATAGTTTTTTTTTACCAGAATACTTGAGCTTGTGAATTTCAGAATATCTATTATAGAAGTGAGCTTCTGAATATTCATTAGAATTGGATACAACAGTAAATAATAGTGTCTGAATTACTTGAAAAAAGTTAAACATAGAAAGCATTGTGTGTGTGTGTGTGTGTGTGTGTGTGTGTGTGTGTTCTCCAAAGGCAGTTAATCACATTTTTATTTCTTGACTTTTAATTTAATCACTTTTTTCCCTGATAGTGATGTGAAAATTCAGTTATTTGTACAGATCAAATTGCAAGTCCTTCACTGTGCCCAGGTCTCCAACATTGAGAATTTTACAGATATGCTTAGACAGATGTGTTTCTGATTATGTTTATTAATCCAGAGCCTAGTTACTAGACTAGGCTTTTAGTATTGTTGCTTTTAGTTCTGGACATTCCCACTTCCGTGCTTGGTGTGGTTTGTCAGCCAAGATGGAACAACTGAAGCATATTTATTCTTCATGTACTCCTCACTAACCATTTGTTCAAACACTGGCTGATTGCAGAAATCCTCACTGTGAATTGAGACAATTGGTGCAGATATGCTCAAATGGAATCTAAATTAAATATGTCTAACATGTTTGCTTTATTCCCCTGCCAGGAGACAGGAAGCCTTAGGACAAACAATCTTCTAAACATCTAATTTTCTTACGTGAAAAGAATTTGAAACCTGTTTCTCAGATATAACTGTAGATGTAAAGTTATATGTTAGCAGAACAAATTATTTAGGCTTTTATTTTAATAAAGGAATTCAGTCTTTTTACATATTACCATTCCTTATCTTAGATTTAAGAGTTAAGCTAATAACCAGTTCATTATTTTTCATGATTTTGCTCATCCATTTTGTGGGACATGCTTGCAAGGTACAAAGTGATACCATCTCTCAGTTATTTTATGAGTGTATGAGCTTTTCAACAACTTGAAAGACTCATCCTCTAGGCTATGTATGGCCATACAAAAAGTCCAAGACAGATTCAAACCAATTTATGTGTGTTTTTCTAAGCGGACTAGGTTAGTTCAGGAGCAAACAAAACACAAGCCTGCCCTTTCATGGAGGGGGGGACAAAGGCAGCCTGAACCAGCCAACGGGTAGGGGATGCTCCTCCCAGTATGCAGAAGACTGCTGGCAGCAGCTGAATGCAGCTGAGTGACAGGCCACCCACGGTTGGCTGCTAGGCACACACCTCCAGCCGCTATCCAGGAGAACCCCAGAGCAGGTCACCACAACACAACCTCCCCTGCTGCTGCCAGCTGAGCTGTCCAGCATGCCAAGGTGAATCAGGAGTGGCCTGGCTACTCTGTAGAAGGAAGGATTGGGCCTCTTAGAGATCTGGCAAGCAGCAGGCAGTGGCAGCAAGCACGTGGGGCAATTCCTGCAATGTTGCTGTCTTTTTTTCCGAACTATTGCTATTCTACATTCTCCTGTGACTGGGATGATATTTGTTTACATTGCTTAGAAATTTGGCAGTGTACCAATATATTTCACTCGTTTATCAGATTAGTATTCCTGTTCCATTCCTGCTGTTTTTAATGCAGAAATCGAAGCATCATGGATGTTTTGTAATTAATTTTCCTTGATATAATTGCTTCCTTATTCTCTTTATGTTTTATAGATTTGTACTTCTTCACATGAAGCTACCATCTGCTGTGGAAACTTCTCTTAAGGGAGTGTGTTACTCTGGCTCTTGCTAATATTATGACATTCAAAGCTATAAATGTAACTGGCTAGGCTTATCATTCTCAGATTCTGCTGTCAAGTTGTGGTTGCCCTGCACTCCTGGTGCTGATGGTACCAAATAGCATTTTCTTTCTTAGCATACAGTGTCCCATGCTTGCTCAGCCTCTCCTTTTTCCATAATGGTGTATTTCAGGTAGTCTTAATCAGGCTGCTGAAACATATATCTACCTCTTGGTCAACTCCATTCTTATTGCCACTTCAGTTTCTTAGCTGTCTATAAATTTAGCATTGTTCGAGAGTATTACATATATGCATATATAGGTATGATTTTTATATGGACTAGATAGCCCCTGTGTTTTGATCATGTAGTCAACATATGACAAGCTGCCTGTATCTGGGGAAAATATGGAAAACCCTCTGACCTCATTAACCAGGAGAAGCAGAGGATACCTCAGGTTGGTTGGTTGGGAGAAGAACTGGAGTGTGGTACTCCCTGGCTGGACAAAGCCGGGGTGATGTCATGCAAATGGATACAAGGTGAGCTAGACTGGTTTGCAGGGAAAGAACCTGCCAGAGACCGCTGGAAAGTGAAGTCTCCTCCAAGGGAGAAGGAGTTTGAAGATAGAGAGGAGGGAAGCACAGGTAGAGGGGAGAGAGGGACAATTGTCTCACTGTCTAGGAACTTCTCTCTCCTCCTTTTCTTTCCCACAGTTCTTTTGAGGTTAAGGGATCACTACTGGGGTGAAGAATATTGATTCTTTGGGCTTGCTAGACAAGAGTAAGCCCTGGAAGTTTAAACAGGGTTGAAACCTGGGAGTTTCTAATCCTGCCAGTTTGGGCCAGGGTTGAGGCTTGCAACTTTCTGCTCCCAGTGGAGCTGTGACCCAAACTACCTGCAGACCAGGCCTAGAGGTTAGGCCCAGTCTTTCCCCCTTGTTTATTTTGATGGTCCTTTGCAATAGTCAAAGGCTGGCTGGGCTGGTTTAAGCCATTAATCAACCCGACTCCTTTTGAAGTTTGTCCTGGAGTTTTGTTTTAGCAGGTCATATAATCCAGTGCAGAGATTTTGGGGTGCGTGTCTGCTGTCTGGTGCCACAGTCACACCCCTGCACACACACTTACAGCCTCTATGGGAACAAAGTTTGGCATGATACCATTCCTCCAAGAACAATGAGGGGCCCCTTACACCGCAGAAAAAAACACGCTCTGTAGCAGCTTTCCCTGGCACAGCACAACCTATAGATTATGTGGTGTTTTAAATTGCATTTGATGTTTTTCTGTTCTCTATCATAAATCTGTCTTTTGTGTTTATACTGCTCGTGAAGAGGGTTTTTATCCATTTTTGTAGGATACCCTAGTAATTCATTTAGTGTTTCCCAGGTGGTATGGGTGGCGCTCAAGCCAAGGTAAAATATTCTTAGTACCCCAAAATTGAACCCAGCCCTTGTTGCTGCCAACTGGTGCCCAGCAGAAAGGTTACCTGCAGTTGCAGGTAATGAAATACATAAACATCTTCATGTTTTATATTTTATATTATATTTTATATTACTGCTGTTTAAATTCATAGAATGTGTAATTTTATTGTATGCTTTTACCAATAACCACTAATTTTGTCATTTTATTATAGGACTTTATTGTTAATTCTACTGCCTCATTATAGCAAAAGCTATAAATAAGTTACTATTAGATAAACAAATTCCCTTTCCTTGGTTCCACTGAAACTACCATGTTGTTGGGGGATTTTGTTTTTTCTCTATAGCAAAGCTTTGTAGGGAACAATTTAGTTCTCTCAGTTCAACTATGCTAAATAATAACTTCTAAGTGCTATTAACAAAACAGTAAATTCTAAAAAACAGCTTGGTTGAAGAGAAAAAGAATTTATAGCTGGTGATATGTGCCTATATTTTCATACAGCTTTTTGAAAATGTAGTTGGCATTGCCAAGTGGTTACTAGTTCTTTGTCCAATTGTGTGTATGAAAACGATCCCCAAGGCTAGAGACAGAAATTACACATAAATCAGTATAAATGATAGAAAACTGGTTCAAATTTGTAACACAGCCTAAGTTCAGCACACAAACTGCTTTCAACATAGCTGAAACTAATTTAAGACAAACCTGGATGGATGTAGTATCAAACACAACTGATTTAGGTTTAATTGGTTTATTGAATTACTGTCCAAGATCCCCTCTAGATTCAAGTTAACTCACAGTCCCCCAGCATCCCATGATGCTTTGTACCTCCTTGTAAACCCCTCCATCACAGGGTGGGCTGCTCCAGCCTAACAGGGAGGCACGTTCTTGCACCCCACAGCTTCACGACAGGCATGTGACTGAATTTCTTGAATCAAAAGCGAATGTCTGTTCACTTGCTTATTGGTTCAATCTCCACAGCTTAAACTAACCTGCAAAGATTGAATCGATTCAGCTTAAGGTCTTTTGCCTATCTGTATTTAGCCATAGTTTTGTTATGTATATACTTCTTTCCGTTTTTAGTCCTTCCTTAAGTGCATACATATTGTTCATAACGGTCTTTGTATAACATCTAGCAAGTAGGACATAAACCTGTTGCAGTTGCTTGATGACCTTTCAACATTGTCCAAGACACAGTAAGTTAATTGCCTGTTGGCTGTTCAAAGAGTAACTAGAAATATATCAGCAACACTCAAGTGTAATCAGTTTTTATGGTTCACATTCAGAACTGTTTTATTACCTTAAATACCATTCTGGTTGCCAAAAATGGAAGTGATTTACTATACAAAGATTTAAGGATGAGCAATATTGATGTTCTTTTTTTTTTTTGCAAAGAATTTATCATCATTTATATACATATTTTACGTAAGTAGTCTCAGCTCAACATATAAAGATTATACTGATTTAATAGTACTTTGATAGACATTATACATATGGAGTGTAGAATCTGAAAGCAAAGTTAATATTTTCTTATGTGAATTGTCCTCTGGCATTTAAAAAGAGGCCTTGCTATGACATTAGTTTTGTTGCCATTATTGTCCTAGGATTAGCAGTGCAGTGGTAATTAATATTTTTTTCCATAAACATCCAAAGCCAGATATGTTTCAGTTTTCAGAGAACAAACTGATGAAATGTGGCCTTTGACCTGATGGGAGGTTGCATGTGAAGCTCAGATAGGAGGAAATGATGGTGCATAATCTCGATCCTGATTACAAGCATCTATGTTTATGTTTGTAGCACTTGCTCAGGAACTGTCATTGAATGGTTACAGTCATAATGTAATAAAGAGATAAGCAATAAAATAGCTATTTGAAATTTATCGAAATCTCTGAAACAGCAAGTTTATAAGGGCACATACAGGTGTTACATTTTTACTGAGATAACTACTACTCTCTCAGTAGAAATTAGTAGCATACAAGCAGTCATTTAATTTCTCCCAGAGGAAACCTGTTCTATCTGAGAACATGGAGAAAAATCTTCCATGTTGCTACCTGGAAGCATCTCACCTGTGAGGTAGTTTGTCTCATAAAAATGAATATATGTGTGTTCAACTCCTACATGATCATCAGGTGTTGTCAAGCAGCATCTTCCCCTGCCTTCTCCAAATGGGGAGCACTCTAGTATGGGAAAGCTGGAGGAAAGGGAATTTCTACCCAACTCAACTTCTGATCATGAAATTATTGTTGCTGCTTGAACTTTCCCGAGGCTGGAGATACCTGCTGCTCCTTGCCCATTCACAAGGGGACTTCACAATCTGGGGAATGGGTTGGGAAATTACCCTGCTTCTCTGTTACCCTCTGCTCCTTACCTCTTCAATAAGGGCTCCATCATTTAGCTTTCATCTTCACTATCCTTTTAATTCTAATCAGTGCCTTCTATTTAAACGCTGTGCTTCCAGCAGCCTCTTCTCAGCAATGTATGAGGTAAAGTGCTGCTAACAAAAGTTTATGCATCTATGATTTAATTAATCTAAAATGTACAAATTTACTCTGCCTTCTGTCTGACTTCAAGACTAACACAACTAGCCACTTCTCTCTGTTCAGCTATAAGCTATTAATCTGTCCTTAGGAAGATCTTCCTTTTATTTAGGCCATCACAATGTCTTGTACACTTTTGTTTTAATAATTTTTCTAAATTAAGGTTTTTGACACTTGAAAATTCTGCAGAAACCTTTATCACTTGTTTCCCCTAACCTTTTTTTCCTACTTTTTAATTTCACACTAGTATTTTATCATTTGTTTATCATTTGCAATCCACATCTTACTAGCCCCGATATTTTTGTCATAATATATGTTTTGACAAATTCATACTGATTTCCTATAAATACTACAAAGACTTCCCCTCTCCCCTTTCCAAAAATACTTTGGCTCAGCTAACAGGCTCTTAAACCCAAATAGACATGCATTCATTTTAACAGAAGGACCAATAAAGAGAAATCTTATTTCCACTATATTCATTGGTCTGTAAGGCACTGATAGATGAGACTGGTAATATTTTACGTTCTGCAAGTATAAATATCGTCAAAGCATTATACTACCATGTTTAGTGAATTATCCCAGATTCATGTACCAAATGCACATTATTTGTACCAAATTCATTCTCATTTCCTGTAAAAATATGTGGTCTAAACAACCTTTTAAAGCTATGTAATATACCTGCAAACAGGGATTCATCACCATGTAGTTTCATCAGCTGAAACCATTATGGCGCTTAGTATAACCAGTCCTCTCTCTCTCTTTCTTTCTTAAAGATTAGATGAGGGTGGTTTTAGCAGTCACATAATAAACAAGCTCTGTGGGAGATGCAGGAAAATACAAATGTGTAGTTCATGATGTTTATGCTCCTGAACATCTTCCAGCTTAAATCACATTGATATTTAATACCATATGAGTGTGTTTCTAACAAATGCCTCCAAAAAGGAAACCAGCTGAAGGGAAAAGGAAAATCTGCCCATATGAAATGAATATAATTAAAAGTGGTTTTCATAGTGGGAGGAGGAAAAGGAGAAGGAAAAAGCTTGCTTACTGCTGTTGGCTTTAGCCATTGTTAAGATCCTTCTTATTGTGAAGCACTGTTATGAATGTTGTTCCTTATTTTGCAGTTAACTTTACTTGGATACATTTTCACCTGGTGTCAATCAGCAAAAAATCCATATGGTACAAAAGTTCACACAAGCTGATGATTGATCTCAAGCTGAATTAAGTATTTATTCTGATGATTTTTTTTTTTTTGGATAGATGAAGCTCTGCCCCATTCTTTGTTAAGCTTTTTCCCCCTCCAAGGTTTTTTATATTTTCCTCATTCCCCTTCCACTTGGATGTTTTTGTTTTAGTACCACTATCTTTTACTGAAAGATTGAATCCTAAAATACATAGACAATCATACTTCCCAGCTGAAGTTTTGCTTGACTGTGCATAGAAGGATTAAACCTAATGAAGGCAAATTGCATGCTTGTACACCTGATAATAAGGAAATTCTTACTCCCAAGTCATAAAAACTGCTGTTTTCCATGAATGTTACTCTTTAGAAGGAACATTAACAGTCTACATAATTCTAAGAGGTCTCCTTTTCCCAAGTACCTCCCACAATGGCTTCATTATGGAGATGCAAAATGACTTTGGAGCCTGTGTGTGCATTAGTAGTGAGGTCTACTGCTAGAAACAATTATTTTTTCCATAAAGCTACAAATGGTTAAGCCATTTGTTTTCCTTGTTTTCCCTTCTGTGAAAAGCAGCTTAACTATGTTTTACTCAAAAGTTGATTTAACTCCAGTTTTAAAAAAGGTATGGCAAGGAATCTTTCACAGTCAGCAAGTTCTATAATCCTACTTTCTAGGCTGAAATATTATGCTTTTAAAAAATCTTTCACTGTCATAGCAACTGGCCTGTTAGTGCTCCATTTGCCAGAACTAAGATTGCCTTTCATTTTCCTTTGCAAAACACCTGGTGCCCTTGATATTTTAAGGGCCCATAAATATTATAATTTAAATATACACATTTTGGTGTAATGTTAAAGATATGGAAACTCTTAGTATATAAATATTAAATATAGCTCTGTTTTGTATCTCTATTTTTCCGGATACCTTCAACTGCAACATTCAAAAGTACTCCTGAAATGCATAAATATTAGTGTTCAAATGTGTTCATTTGAAGGACTTTTTGAAGACTCTCTCAGAGTATTCCACAATAGCTATATCACCATACTTTATAAAAACCTTTCTTCTACTAAAATTGAATAAAAGATAGATTGTCTATGATATTATTTATTTTTGTATAGCTATGAAGGGCTGCACAAGATGCAAGGAAAACCAGATAAATTGTTTCTAACAAGTAATTTCAGATAAGGGACTGCTTCAACCAGTCGTGTAACTAGTCTAAGGATGTAAAGAAATATATATAAAAAAAAAGCAAAGAAAAAAAAGTTTTTTTCTGAAAAGTTATTCTATAAAGCGTGGGTTTTTTTGTGGTTTTTTGGGGGGGGTTAAGAGGTGCGGTTGTGCTTCAATGGTATAATATCAGGACTTTACAGCTAAAATTATTCAGTTTTCTAACTTCCAGCTTTCCAAGCTTCATGCAGATTCTGATTCTATTGATATCTATCATATACCTCCCTGATACTTCTGAAATGATTTTACAGATTCACTTGTTAGGTAGCTGCATTCTTTAAATAATTAAAAATCATAATTACAGATTATTTATTTATTCATTTATTTATTACAAACTGTAGATCAGTTGCCTATTAAGTCACAGAATCAATGGCAGGACATACTGGACAGGCATATTAGATAATCTCTATTTCTTTGCTAGTGGCAGATGCTTCAGTGTTTTGTATTCTCCAGTTTGTAGAAATAAAAAATACTATTATTATTGTTAGGGTGGCAGTATTTGGATCTTGAGTAGCATTGGATTTGCAGTTGAATAAAAGGCAATAACTTATGGCCTAGCAAGCTGCTAATCACAAGGCAGAATACCATGTTAAAAGTAACATTGCAAGATGCTCAGGCAAGCATTTTCTTAACAATGTAGTATTGTTGTAAGATATATAGCTCATTGTGTAAGAAAAACAGGATGCAGACCATCTTCTATCATTAGGAGATAAAGCAGAAGTAAGACCTTGGAGATGGTGAGGAAATCAGCACAAGACCACAAGTGATGGAGAGAAGCAGGGGTCTTAGGCATGTGCTCATAGCAAAAAGACATGTAAATAAGTGAAATGCATAGGTAATTCCATGCTAATGATATAAACAGTAAACAGAGGCGGAGCTTAAGATGGGAAGGAATAAGGATGGAACAAAGGAGGGACAAAGGTAGGGAAAATGTTAATAAGCATAAACCAAGGTGTATAAATATGGAAAGAACTAGTGTTCATGGTTGCTCCCTGGTTTGCTGTATCTCACCCAAAGCTGCCTCCCTCTTGAATAAAGCTGTTAAAGAGTAATGTGTGCATTGATCCATTGTTTCCCCAGTCATTAGGCATTGCATGGAGTCAGGATCTAACAATTATATATTCATAATTGCATTTCTTATGCAAATTTGCTGCTGCTTTTTAATTAATTAATTAATTGATTTTGCTTGTAAAATGTACATGTAGGCTACGGGTATGACAAATAGTGTATACAAATGTGGGGGAGCAAATATCAGTGTAATAAAACAAAAGTTATGCTGCAACTAATTAACCACAGTTATTCCCAAAGAATATCAAAAGTCTAGTTATTAGAAAAATATGTTGTTTGAGACTAAAATGCATCAAGAAAATTAGCTTAGCTGCTGTTATTAGTCTTTTCGGCATCCATTTGCTATACTTTTATGAACAGGAAAATCCTTTGCATTGGGAGTTTGGTTCATTTTCCAACACAACGTTAATTTCATAAAATGGGAACTACTAGCATTGAAGACCAAATGGAAATTTGGACTTAACTTTCAAAATTACTTCATAAACCCTTCTGAAGTTTTGTCTTCTTTTTGTTCTTTTTCTTTCTCTGCAGCTTAGTGCTTTAAAATGAAGCCTTCTAAGATTACATAATCATAATTTTGTAGAGGAGTAGTAATAAAATTCAGATGAATCACAAACAACTGAAAATCTTTTGAACTGTTATTACACAAAGTTTTTACAGAGTGCAACAGTGGGCTGGCACCCATTAGCTATTGCTAAGAATTTGCCAGTGTTTCCATTATAACTTCATTTTTGGAAAGTAATATCTCAGCTGTTTCATATTACATTGGACTGAATCATGACTCAGGTTATCAGATGGAATGCAATGATTTTATTCTAAAGATTTTTGCACAGGGACTAGGGAATTTGAGATTGTTAATAGGACATAGACACTTCTGCTTCCTGTTGGTGCATTAACAGTGTTGATAACATGTCAGATGTCTATATAAATTAAATTAGTGGTTTATAAACTATAGTTTATAGTTAAGAAAAGCTACAAGGAAGGTCTTATTTAATTGATGTCATATTTTCTACCAAACCTTAAATTAAGAATTCCCCTTATATTACACAAGTCAACTAACCCATATTTTTCACTGCTACTTAGTTCCAGGAAGTTCCTCAGATGCACTTAGCCATAACAAATATTTCTAAAGATATGCCAAAAGATCTTTTTGGAAAAAAAATCTTCAGCTATAATATGAAATAATAAAGTGATTTTACCCCAGTTCTACCCTTATGCAAATACACGCAACTCAGAATGATCTTATTAGATGCTAGAGTCATCCAGGCCCCTCCTCCAGTTAAAAGATTGCTTTTTATGTGGAACCCTATCCTAAAGGCATACTCAGAGAAGGAAGTAAAGAAATGCTTATTCTTGGAGTAAGGCTCATATGTCTATAGGGAGAGAGTCAGAGGTGATGCGTAGGGGATGCACACAGGTGCATGTGCACCCCCTGAGTGTGGCAGTGCACCCCATGAAAAAAGGTACCCCTGGCTGCTGTCAAAGCTGCCAGTGGAGCCTCTGGGTGGTCTACGACCCCTGGTTGGTGCTCACTACTCCCCCGCCAGCACCAGCGGCATCTGTGGGAGTGCTGCGCTTATTGCTGCCCGGCTCCTGCCACCAGCACAGCCATGCACCCCCAGCCACTGGGAGGCATGCACTGTTCATGGACAGAGATGCCCAAAAGCATCAAGACTGGGTGCGTCTACACATGCCCCCAACTGTGCAGCTGCTTTAGCAAGTACCAAATGAGTGCATAGTAACTTCCATTACTGTGCGGTCCCAGCTTCATTCAGATAGTTTCCAACCCTACTGAGCAGCAGCAATGAGCTACTGTGCAGCAGCATCGTCATCATGGTTCATGCCTGTTGAAGCTATGTCGCTGTAGCAATGAGCTATGTCATCATAGCTCATTGCTATAGCGATGTAGCATCTCATGTAGATGTGCCCACTAAAGCCCTTCTTAGCATGCAAAGAGGCAAAATTTTGAGTCAGAGTATGAGGCATATAGGGTTTTAGGTATTTCCAATATGAGGCAGCAGTTGACCAGTATTTTCAGGGCTATGATTTTGGAATTTGGTGCCTAAATTTCATGTGTGTCCCACATTAAGTACCTCAGGTTTTGAATTAAGCCAGTTTGTCTGTTAAAGCTTTCCTTAACTATGCTATGGAACATACCAGCTATTCATAAGAGCATAACATAAATCCAGTCCAGCTTCACTGAAATCAGTGGAAATACTTTTTTTTAGGTGGGAAAAATGAACAATAAAATATAAATAAATCTATGAATAATTAAGTGATTAGAGTAGCTAAAAGATATCTACTATTTTGAAGTAACAACCCCATAAAAAAATAAGTTACCAACGTATTTTGCCACTAACTTGTCTGCTGATATGGATAAATCACCATTCAAAACCTGCCTTTATTTTTCCATACTAAGTTTTATTTCTTATGTATAACAAGACACATTTATTGACACCTGCAAAATTCAAGGTCAAAATTACTTTTCTAAAGCATAAGGAAATTAATTAATCTTCTGACCATGGCAAAGTTCATATACACTTCTACTGTTTTTTTCCCACTGTATGGATCAATATCTACCTGAATACAATGAAAATGAGTTAGTTTATAACAAACACAACTTTCCCTTAGAAAACTTGTTTGGTATGCATAATAAGCATTCTGTGGGGAGTAACTATCTTTTGGCCAGGCCCTTCCTGCTATATCTAATCTCCTTTTGGAGGTTCACAACAACATGAGTTAAGCATGGATGAGCTTTCCAGAGAAAAGTGGTAGCCTGCCACGGAAAGAGGCCCTTCATACACGTTTTTTTTCCCCTCTTGCTCAGTTCTGTAACTTTGTCTCCCTTTTGCTAACATGGGTAGAGAAGAAGTTATTATTCATAGACTTGTGTGGGAGGTGACATCTTTAACTATAAAATGAGTTTCATTCAGTCATGTCTTACTTATCCCAATGGACTTCCTTTCATAACTCAAAAGGTCCCAGACTAAAATAGATCCAGTATTAATTTGGAGAAAATGCCCAGCATTATAGTCCACTGTGAAATCTCTTGGGGAGATGGAGAGATTATGGTAGTCAGAAAGGGAGCCATTGCAATTGCTCCCTCATTTTGTCAGGGAACATAAGGTATGCGGTATGTCCCATGCCTTAAACAGAATGACTGAAGGAAACTATGAGCTGAAGCTCTGCTTCCTGCCATCTGGTTCTATAGGAATAATATTGAGCCTAAATATTTTCACATATTCCCAAAGTTATCACAGTTCAAACATTTCTGTTTAGCTATAGTTAGTGGTGTTAAGTGCATCTTGTTTGCAAGGAGGAGACTTTAAAAGGAATGACTACACATCGAGAATTTCTGTCTTATAGTCTATCATCAACTGTCTTTCAATTCAAGCTGCATATTGACTTGTCACTTAAGACAGGTAGGGTCCTGTGATGTGTGATGCTATTCCACTTTATTTGAATTCCATCCTCTGAGATTTAAGACTAAATCACAAAAGAATAGTGAGGCAAAAAAAGAGCTACCCACCTTCACTTGTATTAACAGTTTGTCATGGGCATGAGCAGGGTGGAACAGAATTGTACTTCAAGCACAGGAGTTCACATAGGCTAGATACAGACATTCAAAAATCCCGAGGTGGAATCGATATAAGTTATGTGGTTTTCTGTAAGCAGAATAGCTTAGATTAATAATAGATGGAATAGTACATGGCCCAGAGACAGTTATGCTTGCTTGCATTTTGTCCAACAGTACCTGTTCAAAAGGAAAAGTCACAATATAAGTTAAAATTATCACTATAGGAACAAAGAACAACACAATGACAACAAAGGAAGCATAGCATATCTGATGGCTATTTACACTTCTGAAGAAATAAAACACTTCAGCATGGTGCAGTGGTGGCAAACATATTGTGTTATTAAGGTCTGCATAGATGATAGTTTTTGTAAGTACTAGGGAAGTAAAAGCTTTGAGTGTCAGACTGGTGTCTGGATACAAGGATGACAGTTAGGTGAGAAGTCTTAAATGCATGCTTCCTTAATTAATGCTGTCTCTGAAAGAGCAGACAGCTAATTTTGGAAACTGTATGTTCAGGAGGCTTGTTAACTGCGTCACTAACAAACTAGTGAATTTGCTTTCTGGGGGTGATGTTCTGAATTGTGGAGTGCTCTCTATCCCTAGTGAACAAAAGACACTTGGTAACTCACAAAACCTGACATCCTGTTCAGGAAAGGGATAGTGAAGAGATGAGAAAAATATCTGTTTACACAACAGGAGGCCTAATGACAAAAAAGAGTAAATCTTGAAAGAGATACAGTTTGTTTTTTGGTTTTTTTGTCATTATTGTAAGCAGTTTCCTTCTATTTGTAGAGCTCCAAATAAGAGGGAACGAATTGACTATAATTCTGTGGCTATAATTACTGACCCACTGCTTGGAGATAATTAAAAGCAATTTAAGCTGTCTGCCCATGTGGGGCATGGGAAGTGAGAAAAATTGATAGCTGTATGCATATATCTCACCAGAGTAGGTTTTCTTTTATTTTCTCACCTTTTTTCAGCCTACGTTTCTTCTGTAATCATATATGTCTCCTCTGAAAAGGAAGCACTAGGTTTGGAGAAAGCTCAGAAGGTAACAAGTACGGGCATGCAGAAGCACATGGACTAAAACTACATTGTTTATCTATACCTTTTCTACTGATTCTTGTCTTTATGCATGACCGTGCATACTGGGAGCCTTGTGTTTGTTTTTTGGGTGGGGGGGCGGGTTTGGAGGGGGTTTGTTTGTTTCTTGAGTAACCCACTTAGCACTGACAGGGAGAATGAACTGCATGGCATAATGGGCCTTTCCTCTTTTCTACGTACAGTATGTATATTTCCTCAGGATTAAGATGGTCAGTCTTTGCCCACAATGTAAAATAGCCTGTGTGTTTCATTCTACACTTATAAAATGTAAATTGAGCTACAAAATTTTGATTAAAAAAATGTTCTCTGACGAGTATGTTCCACAAAGACCCAGCACACAGGTGAAAAAATAGCAACTAGATGTAGAAACATTGTACTAACACTCATAAAAACAGTGTCAGTACCCAGAGGAACTCACAGTCTAAATAGGCAAGCCGGACCTAAAGGTGATAGGGGAAAGAGAGGCAAAGGTAACTGTGGTGATTTGCCAAAGGTCAAATAGCAGGTCAGTGACAGCTGAAAATAGAAAGTAGGCCTTCTGTTTCAAGCTAGTGCTTTTCCCACTAGCTCTGGATGCCTCACTGAAGAATTTATTAGTTACCACCTATATCCCAAAATATTTTAATTTATGGGATGACATTTTATCCAGGCACAAATTTAAACATCTTTGTTACTAGTATTTTTTCTACTTGTAGATATATCAATTCCACTTTTTATAACAGTGTTTCAATTTCAAACGCAGTCCATTATAATCAAATGTCTGAATAAGTCTGTTCTTAGTATCCAACAGATCTCAAGTACTCATTTATGATTTCAGTCAGGGTTTGACTAGGCTGACCTATGCAGTCAAGCGTAAGAACAGATATTTGGGTTTCATTCCTACTCCTGCCACAGGTTTTCTGTGTAACATTGTGCACCATTCTGCTTTACAATGCCAAATTATGGTGCCGTTTTGTATAAGCCATGATATAGACAAATATTTACCAAAAAAAAAAAAAGTCTGAAATCTCACAGCGTATTTTGATTGTCTCATCTATTTGTTGATTTAGTCTTTTCACTATAGTCTCTGCATTATGGCTACTGTTAACAGCTCACTTTCTCTCTGGCTATTTGTCTCCAAGTTTTTAGATCATTCGTATTTTTTTTAATTGAAAGAATGGCCTTTTCATAGCATCAGTTTTATCATGTCTACATATCTTACTTCGCAACAGCCTAATCACAACAGCAAGTTTGTCAATTCCTTACTTATAGGAATATAGGATTGAAAGGGCCTCCTGGGCAATCACGTCCAGTCCTTTTATTTCACTTCTCTCCCCTAGAGTTTTCTCAGATTGTCTTTGTTGGGCTTCATTCCCTCCCCTATTCTTTGCTGCTCATATTCTTTGGAGAGAAAGGACTAGATGGACTAACCAGTACATACCTCTATTAGTAAGCAGAACTATTATTTCATAACATTTCTTTATTCCAACAAAAAATGAAATTTACCCTCTCTTTCTTGGAAATAACATTGTTATTCTAAAAAGAAAAAAAGCTTGCCCCAACTAGGCAAGTAATATTTATTTACATCTCTAAGAATGCAGTACAATTCAATAAACACAGCTACTGATAGCTGCTTAAATGTTACAAGCTGAGGTCAAATGACATTGGTCGAAATGAGAATCTCAAGGTTTGTAAAGTTCAATTTCCTGCCATTATGGGGGTTTCAAGTTGTTAAAGAAGACACTCCAAAGCTTCATAGCAGATAACAGCTTTCTGTCTGCTGCTGCTGCTGACTCTTTTTCTTTCCTTATGCTCCTTAAAAAGGAATGAAACACCAAATAAATGAAACACCTCTTGTATATGCTTTCTGAACCCTTCTGCCTTCCTGTATGTACTCATCACTCCACAAATATTTAGGTTGATGACTATCACGAATATAGCATTGCCTGTTAAACTGGTGTCATGTGTGTGCCTTCCCTGCAGCTGCTGCTCTCTAAAACAGCTTTGCTGCACCTCTTATCAACTTTGGTAAAAAACCTCTGTGTATCCACATTCCAACACCTTGATGCCACTGGTTTCTGTAATTCCCAATGTACTTTTTTGCTTTTCTCTTGTATTTCATTCTGGGATTCATTTTGTAAGGAGGACACTAATAGTTTTACATTTTATTATTTCCTTCCAGAATGCTAGTATACACTTGAATGCTAGCATACACAGTAACTTTCTTTGTTGCGTTTTCTTCCTTTTTAGAGCAAACTACAGGGGAAAAAAGATGTCTAACTTAATGAGTAACACAAATGTGGAAAAGTATTTGAAAGTGTTTGAAACATGAGCTCAGTTGAATTCTAACTTTTCCAAATTCATTCTCAATGCTTAAAAATCATGGCATAGCAACTTTAGTCCAAACCTTCATAACACTAATGGTATGAAAGAGTTAAGATGGAGAAGTTTTGGTAGGGAAGATCAGAACTGCACTCTTATCCCTCAGATCATTTTTCCACCCATATTTTTTTATGTTGGAACATAGGATTTAAGTTCCAAGTTCCTTTAACTGTTTGGTGCCACAAACAGGTCTGAGCTTACAGTGCAAAGAGATTCCCTTTATAAACATAAAGAGTCAATGCTATGCTAAGTCTATGAGGGAGGTTCCTGTAAAACAGCAAAACTAGGTTATGAGAAAATGTTGTCAAACTGTAACCCACTCTAATATATTTAACCTCCTCTTGTATTACAAGAGCATTCACATTTTATTTTTCCAAGCTTATCTTTCTCCTCTATCATGTTATACTCTTACATGATGCACTTTACAAGGATGTGATGCAAGAGTTTTAATTTGAATGCAGTTCCTGGAACTTGGAGTAGGTGATGTTGCTCAAGTTAGGTGTCTGCAAATACTTTCAGATATACAGTATAAAAATAAATACAAAGGTACAAAACACTCCCTTGGGAGACAATAATGAGATTCTGATGGAATAGCTTCATTTAAATTTTCCTTTTCTTTGAACAACTGTTGTTACAAAAATAACACAAAACAGCACCTATTGTCTTTTCAACTCATCTGTTTTCATATCTTTCCTGTTTCTTCTCTTTCTGTAGGATATTCCTTGTATCTAGGGAAATAGTGGGTAAAGCCAGGATGGCATACCGAAGGGAAATAAATTAGAGCTTCCCCCCTCCTTCTTTCTTTTTGTGAACACTTTATTCTCTGACAATTCTATGAAACTATACACTGAACACAACTTTTAAATAATGAGAGAACTGGCCAAGGTGTTCTGGAAAGAGGTTCAGTTCCTTCATTCATTAGCAGGGATTTGTAGCTACATCATTCACCTCCCAGAAGAGTTCCCAGTCTTCCTTGCTAGAAGTATGCTGGGTGGACTTTTCTAAGCTTCTTCTATTTAATACTGTTCTTTTTTTTTTGGATAAAACACTTAAATATTTATTCAGCTACAGAGAGTGAAATTATAAGAATGTGATCCTAAACTGATGATTAGGATGCTCACTGGGGTTCTAGTCCCTACTTGTTTTCCTGCCAGCTTGCCTGGTATGCCACTGAGGACATCAGGGTTTCCATTGTCAACAACTCTAGCATATCCCAACCATATAAACTGCCTCTGATTTTGTGTCCCTGGGGCTTCTAGTTTTTCTAGCTCATCACAGAAGACTTCCTAACTCCAGAGGGCTCCCTGGACACCCCTGAGTATTCAACAGCCAGGGATTCCATTTCATTTTGCAAAAATCATATAAAAACATTTTAATTTTACAAAATTGTTTTTTTTAATTTAACTGTTTTCTTTGGGAAAGCAGTCAGTTCAATTTCTTTCAGACATAAAAGGTTTATAAAATGTCATAATTTTCCAGTCAACCTTTTATATTCTACCAGGAGAATGTGCAGAAATAAGATTTGGATCGTATGCTGGAAGGTATTAATGGGCAACATCAGTATGCTCTCTGACAAACACAGCAGTGCTTGAATATTGGCTCTACTGAAAGAGAAATGGGTTGTTTAAGTATGTCATTTGCACCTTCTCTGTGTTCTGATTTTCATAAAAAAATCAGTAGGGTTCTGCCCATTGACATTGAATGTGTAGATGTGATCATATTTGTTATTCAAAAGTTACTGTATATTACATACTAAAGATACGTATAAGCATTGCATTTAGATCGCAGGTGATGGCTGGGTTTAAGTTGCCCAAAAAATACGTGCCCAATCTAAGTTGGTTCACCTTAGGAATTGAACAAACGTTTAGATTAATAAAGGGTTAACATACTCTACGAAGAGTTAACCCAGCCCAGCCCAGCCCCAGGGCTGGGAAAGCCCAACCACTCATTCAAGACCCAGGCTTATGAGGTTGCTACTCCTCTGCCCCTGACGGGCTATTTTAAGCCTGACTCCCAACCCTATGCTGAACCAGGCAACCCCTCCTGTGAAGCCAATCACCTCCACCTAAACCTGCTAGTCCATCATGGATCTACCATCCCCCATCCCTTATCCTGCCAGGTCCATCTCCACCCCCAACCAAATTACTTACCTTGTTCTCTGTGCACCACTCCCAGCAGTGACAAATGCCTACACATGCCACTCCTGGTTCAGGTTCAGGGCACTTAAAAGTAAGCCACCTAAATCTAAACCAGGTGCAGTGACTGCTTGTTCATACCCTAATGCAGTATGCCATCAGGCTGAGTGCAAGGCATCACAAATTTGGCTACTATTAACTTTTTATCATGAAAATCAGTTTGCACCTCATAGGAGAAATGAGATTCAGCCTTTTAAAGTGCAAGGTACTGCACCTGGGGGGAAGAATCAGCAGCATACTTACAGGCTGGGAAACTCCCTTCTTGTCAGCACAGAGGCAGAAAAGGATCTTGGAGTCATTATTGATGCCAAAATGAACATGGGCTGACAGTGTGGAAATGTGGTCAGGAAAGCTAGCCACACCTTGTCATGCATCCACAGATGCACCTCGAGCAGGTCCAAGGAGGTGATCCTCCCCCTCTATGTGGCACTGGTCAGGCTGCATTTGGAGTACTGTGTTCAGTTCTGGGTGCCGCACTTCAGGAGGGATGTGGACAACATGGAGAGGGTTCAAAGGAGGGCCACCCTCATGATCAGGGGGCAGCAGGGCAGACCCTACAAGGAGAGGCTGAGGGACCTGAACCTGTTCAGCCTCCACAAGAGTAGGCTGAGTGGGGATCTAGTGGCTGTTTACAAACTAGTCAGAGGCCACCATCAGGTACTGGGGGAGTCCCTGTTCTCTAAGCATTACCAGGAGTGACTAGAAATAACAGTCACAAGCTGGCAGAGGGTAGATTCACACTAGACATCAGGAGGCACTACTTCACAGTTAAGGTGGCTAGGACCTGGAACCAACTTCCAAGAGAAGTGGTGCTGGCTCCTACCCTGGGGGTCTTTAAGAGAAGGTCAGATGAACACCTTGCTGGGGTCGTTCCAATACTTTTTCTGCCAGGGCAGGGGTTGGACTTGATGATCTGCTCAGGTCCCTTCCGACCCTGCCAACTATGAAACTATGAAAAAAGACCTATATCCCTGCAGAGATGCACCAATTATTTTCAGCTTGGAGCTGCCTCCAAAAGACTCAAGAATTTACAAATGACAATAAATAGTTTTACTGGCACAATATAGCTAGAAAGTAGATGCTTATCCAGGCAGCTGGACGCAAGACTTCTATTAAACAGCAATTGTGGGGGCTGCTCAGTGTTTAAGTTATTGTTTGGTCCCCTGGAGATATTTTGACAGGCAATCATTAATACCGAAGGGTCAGTATCTTTTGAGCCAGACATGGGGGATAGGAATAGAATCATGTCTTTCAGCCAGAATGATATTACAGGGAAAAAAGATTTACTTTTTCTCCACAAAGCATCTACAGAAGAGCCAAAATCAACATACTGCATAATTCTGGAAGGTGGTGCACATCTATAACTCCCATTGACTTGAAAGGGCATTGAGAGGTACACAGCCCCTGGAATTGAGACATTTAATTTTGCATGATCCATAAGGAATGAATAAAAAAATCTGTAATTAACCTAGGAGCATTCTCAAATTTTCTGAACAGCTTATCTTAATTAATGATAATTAATTTTTATGTGTACAAATGAGGGAGGGAAAAAAATCAATAGTAGTATTCAAAGAGGGTAGTCAGTAAATCCCAGATTTGTAAATGTAGCTATGTTCTTAATTCTTATTCACTTAAATGGATGTAGGTGTTTCAATGCCTTTAAAATTGGCTGAAAGAAGGGGAAGAAAGGGATGAAGTTGAGCAAAAGGAAACTACTCTCAGTAATGAAGTCTGCATAATTATTTCCTATTTCAGGAATGGTCTGTACAATGAGCATCTAAGTTTCTTTATTTTTTGTGATTTGATTAAAACACAATTTGCAGACATGTATTGATGGCAGATGTCTGTATAAAATTTTGCAATTGTATATAATTCTCAATAAAAAAATTAAAAAAACCAAGGGGTTCATACTGAACTCCAGAAAATCAAATGTAAAATTATCATTTGTATAGAAGCATTTGAAAACTCTCATTTAATTTTAGATAGGAGTCAGTTACTAAAAAGTTGATATAAAGAATACACCCATGTAGCATGTGCAGCAGTTTCTGTCAGATACTGGAGCCCCCTTTTCTTGCTCTTTGCACCTTTTATGAATTTAGCAAAAATTTGTAATGTGATTTCTAGTTTGGATAAGTATAGATAGAAGAGGAGGGTTTAAAAGAACATTTCTCATTTTGAAAAAGTATTATTAGAAAGGAAATAAAGTGTTTAAAATGATACTGATAGTTGTGTAAGTGACTCCAAATCAGAGTCCTTTATCTGAGAAGAAAATTTGAGGCATTTGAATTCAAGAGGTAGCAGCTTGGAATTGCTATGGGGATCCTGCACATTTTTGTAACAGAAGGGATGGGCAAGTTGACTGGACCTTTTGCTGTCTTTTTTCCCCGTGCAAGGTTTGGAGTAAAGCAAATCTTGCAGCTGTACAATAGAACTGAGGCAAGAGTTCAAATACCTCCCAATGATTTTAAAAAAGAGAGAAAATAGCATTTAATTTATAACCTAGTCAGATTGTTCCAGCAGATTTATTCATGTCAAATGGCACAAGTCATACAAGTACCTTCCTTTTTTTTCCCTTCCAAATGAATGCTTCTGACATTGCTTGAAATTAAGAAAGCTCACCACACCCAATTCTTTACTACACTAGGCAAATAATTGTAAAATCTAAGGACCAATAAATCATAAGGCCAATGTAGCCATTAGAAGCAAAATGAGTTATATCATAAAATATCTATTATTCCTTCTTAGTTTACAACAGATTTGAAAATAATCAGTGGTATCTGCATATTTTTATATAAAGCAATAATATCATTTAAACCAACCCAGTACATGTGAGCTACTGAAGTGCCTTTAGATTCCATGTTACTTACAGGTTGGCTGGAACTCAATATATACAGAAGACCATTATAAATACATCCATATCCAATATCAGTCTAGCTTTTGAGACTAAAAAGCCACTTAAGTAATGGGGCTCAAAATATAATTTGAAAAGATTTTCTTAGTCACACATAATCCTTATCTGCATTAGGAAAGCACTGACAGTGGGTACTGGGAGGAGGTCATATGGACTGATGCTGAATATGGCTTTACTGCACATTTAACTTCAGACAAATGGTTTAGGATCCTTTTAAGACTAACAAGAGAAGGTGGTAAGAGAAATTTCCCACCATTAGTAACATGGAGGGAATTTATGATAGTTGGTCTGGAGAGTATACTTTTACTGAAATGTTGTTGAATACATTGTAAGTTATGCTTGCAGTAAAAAAGGTTCAGCTGCAAGCTGCAGTGGCCTGTCGCCTATCAGAAACAAATGCTTTCTCTAGCATGTTGAAGCCTATTATGGATTCCCTTCTGTTATGGAATGAATGGCTTTTGAATTTAGCAATTTAAAAAGAATGTGTTTCAGAGAAAAGAGCCTTGAAGGCTTAATTATGCCACCTGTGTTCACATTATAAAGTACCCTACTTGGCAAGTCAAACTGCAGTGCCAGACTGAATAGTCAAGTTTTATATTGTTTACACTTGATTTTTAGAAATAATTATATCACATGTGCCAACATCACACCTAAGATCCAAGATCAAACAAAGTACATACTTGTTCTGGTCTGTCATCATTCCCTTCCATGATGCACATCTCTCCTGCTCCTTTAAGCAACCTAGATTTAAGATCTTGTAACTTCAACATTCCTCCCTAGGACATGTGCAACCCTTGCAGGAATCAAAACACCTTTCTTTTCTATTGTTCTTTAAATGTCATTTATCACACTGTTTCTAAGGAGGGATGGATGTTTCTATCACTGCAGTCATCCAGGCTTCCCCTCCTCCCTGGCCTCAGGGGGCATGCCCACACATGCAAGTACATGCGCTTGTAGCAACTCAGATAGAAGCAGCGCAAATTTGAGCTGGGGCTTTTTGCCTCAGCGCACATACTCGGACCTGCACTTTGTTACGGAGCAAATTGTGCCACTTGGGGCAAAATAACCCTGCCTGGCTCCTCCTGGATCTGCAGCCAGGAGGAGCTAGAGCCCGGGGCCAGCACCTGTGCTGTCCCCAGCAGTATAAAAAAGTGCCCTGCCCTGGCCCCAGCAGTACAAAAAGCAACCCTGGCAAGTATCTTAGGGCTAATAGCTCTCAAGAGCTTCTGGGCCCTAGCCAAATGGTACCTGTGAACACAACCCCTTGTGCTAGCTGGACTGCTGAAGCAGCCCTAAGAGTTCCCCGACCGTCTACCCAGCGCAGCAGTCTGGCTGTGGGGGCTGCTGCCTGGCTGTGACCTGCTGTGCACCTGTCAGACTCGGATGGGGACTGCACAGCCATTAAAGGAATCTGCCCTTCTGGGCCAGCTGCCTGTGGACTGCAGTTGCAGGGTTGGCCTTTGTGCAGCACTACTGCCATTTGTGCCCCCTGCCCAGGCATCTGGTCAGCTATCACCCGGAACATGTTCCGGGTATGGTGGCCTGCTTTAACTATCAAAGCATGTCATAGATTCATAGATTCATAGATGTTAGGGTCAGAAGGGACCTTGCTAGATCATCGAGCCCAACCCCCTGCATAGGCAAGAAAGAGTGGTGGGTCTAGATGACCCCAGCTAGATGCCTATCTAACCTCCTCTTGAAGACCCCCAGGGTAGGGGAGCTCCACCTTCCTTGGGAGTCTGTTCCAGACCTTGGCCACTCTAACTGTGAAGAAGTTCTTCCTAATGTCCAATCTAAATCTGCTGTCTGCTAGCTTGTGGCCATTTTTTTGTGTAATCTCTGGGGGCACCTTGGTGAATAAAACCTCACCAATTCCCTTCTGTGGAAGGGAGGTTTAAGATGGATATTAGAAAAAAATCTTTCTTACTAGGAGGGTGGTAAAGCATTGGAATGGGTTACTTAGAAATACGGAATCTCTATCTTTGGAGGTTTTTAAGGCCAGCTTAACAAAGCCCTGGCTGGAGTCATCTAGTTGGGGATGGTCCTATTTTGAGCAGAGAGTTTGACTAGATGACCTCATTAGGTCCCTTCCAATCCTAATTTTCTATGATTCTATTGGGCAACCGAGGGGGAAAAAAAGGTCTATTTTAATCTTATATGTTAATTGAAATAATAGGTCTAAGATTTTTAACCCTCAAATGTATTTTTCCCACAAGTTGAAAGTGTCCCCTTTAAAGATTTCTATTTTCAGAGGAAATATACATTTAATCTGAATTATGTTAATTTATACTACCTTTTTTCAGCTACCTAGTGTTGCATTATGTTGCTAGGATTCATTTTCCATTCCGCTACTTGAGTATCATCTTTAGCTGTGTGTGAAGTGAGCTTTTCCAAGATTTTATCCTCTTTCTTGTGAACATATCAATATATGATTTGCCTGTGCACTTCTTTTCCACTTCTTTAGGAGAATGGATTCGCAATGTAGTTTCCTTATCTGCTTCAGGCTTAAAAAAAATAACTTAAACTGAGGAATTAATGAACTAGTTTTCGTTTTCCTGTTTGGCACATTTTTATGGCTTGATACTCCCTTTTTCAAGTCCCAGTGACATTGGTTTTCTTTCCTGTATTTAGAAATGCATTTTTTACATATTGCCAAGATTATTGGTGGGGAGAGAAGAAAAATTAAAATTAACATCACTTAACTATAGTGATACCCATTTTATGCACTCAGAGTCTATAGAAGAAGAATATGAAATGACTGGAGACATGGTAATGCCGCCCTCATGCCCCCCCAGGCACCAGTCACCCATAGCCTTCCCCAAGGGACCAATCTGCATGCCAGGGCTGAATTGCAGCCTTAACTGACTGGTTTGTATTTAGCTACTACAGGGGTGGGCAATTATTGTGGGTGCAGGGCCACTTACCAAGTTTTGGCAAGCTGTCGAGGGCCACATCGGTAACCCTACCCCTTGACAGATGCCCCACCCTGGTAGCCATCTTGTGACTGAAAATCCCACTCCCTAACCCCTGACCTTTGCCACCAGAAGTCCCTACCTTTGTCCCTAGAAGTATTCCTTTCAGCAAGGGGCTTTGCCATCTCAGAACCAGAAAAATACCAAATTATATTCTAAAAATTGACCATCTACAACATTCATTAATTTGATTTCAAAAAACACTTTTTGTCCTGAATACATGTGTTTGTGTAGTAAACACAGAATTGATTGTACAACAGCTTAAAATGAGGTTGTACGCTTGTATATTGGGGGGCCTGGGTGGCATGGGGGGGTATCGGTTTGTGTGCACTGTGGGTGTGTAAATATGAGGGACGTGGGTGTGTCTGTAGAGGAGACAGGTGTGGGGGTGGGAGTATGTGGGTGTGTGTGGATATGTAGGTGGGTATGGGGTTTGTGGGGGTGTGGGGAGAGGTTGGGTTGGGTACATGAGGGAGTGTGAGTGTGGGGGTCTGTGTGTATGGCAGTATGAAGGGGGTGTGGGTGCATGTGTATGGGGGGGTGTGGGACTCACCCTATGAAAACACACAGACACACACATACACAAACACAGAGTCTCTCTCTCTCTCTCACACACACACACATGAGTCTCTCCCTCTCTCCCTTCCCCTCCTCTTTCTTTTGCACACATGCACACACACAGTCTCTCGCTCTCACACACACATGCACAAGTGCATGCACACACACGCACAGAGTCTGTCCATCCCTCATTGTTCTCTCTGTCTGTCACTCTCCCTCCCTCATTGTAGGGATGTATGCGCACACACTCACACACACACACATACTTACACCCTATAGACACCCTATAGACACATGCATGAGTCTATCCCTCTCTCCCTCTCCCTCCCCCTCCTCGCACATAGACGCGCACACGTGCACACACACACACACACACACACACACACACACACACCCTCCCACTCCTGGCTCTGGGGTGCCTGCATGGCCCCATGCTCCCAGTTGCAGAGAAGCAGTGAAAGCTGCAGGCAGAGACTCCTGGGTGGGGCCAGGTTGGCCTTGCTGATGAGTCCTGCCAGCTTTCCCTGGGTCCTGCTGCCCCTTACTCCTATCATTTTTGCAGAGAAACACACATTTTCTAAATGTTTTTGGGGCCCCACGGGCAGGATAGAATGACCTGGTAGGATGAATGTGGCCCACAGGCTGTATTTTGCCCACCCCTGTAAAATTTAGTTGGTTCATAATCATGAGACATTGGAATTAGGCGTGTTTACTTTTATACATTAGCTAAATTTAATATTTCCCTAGTTATATGAGGAATTTTATTATAGCAAATAATAAAATTAATTAAATTTAAATTTAGTTACATTTAATAAATGGGCAGATGCATTAATGGATCTAGTATGTGGTGACATTTTTAAGAAAATGGATTTCACAAGTCCCGTGAAGTCCTTGTGTTTTTGTGTATAATTATACAGAAGAACAGAAAATCAGAAAAAAAGAAAATCAGCTACAGAAAAAAATGTTTTGGACAACTCTTTGGATTGTTACAGAATATAATTTGTATTCATGAAATTTGTGAAGCTCAATACTGTGCTTGCATTTTCAAAGGTTTGATCAATTGTTACAAGAGCAAAAGCATATCAAGCAACTTAGTATTGACTGCAATTTTCATCTTTAAAGGCAGTAGAGTTGCACAACTAAGTTAAGTCATTATTTTTCTCCTTGGTTTACAAATAATAATCATTTCAGAGAGAAAAAAACATTAGAGTATTTTTCAGCTGCATCTTCATTTTCTCTGACCTAATGCAGTACTGAATTGTTACTCTATATTCCTGGAAATTAATTATAAAATCTTTAGATCAAAAGTGAAAATTAATTTGGTAATGTTAGGATAGACTGTTTACAACCTAACCCGCCATCCAGTCAGGTATACTGGCAGTCTTTGCTTAGAAGAAATGCAGGTGTGCTATAGGTAACAATGGAGGGTCACTGGCAGAGCTGTGTAAGGAATGCATATAATGCATTTTTCTGGGTTTAACTTTTTCTTGTAATAAATACTAGAATAAATGTGTGTGTGCATGTGTGTGTGCTAATAATTATTTCCTGTAAAAAATACTGAAGTCATTTGCAAATTTTCAGTCAGTTTATTTTCCTCGTGGAGATAATGGCTTACTTCTGTTTCTTCTTCTTCATTGTCAGATACTGATTTTAGTTTTTTACCAAATGTGACAACATACCCATTTTATCTTCCCATCAGTTTTCCTGTAATCTCCTAATAGGAACCAGCTCTTTTAATAATGTCTTTCCGTATCTCATCTTTCTATCTTTTTGGGCACAGACATAAGTTACATTTATCATTTGACTGGCCCCCTGAAAGCATTCTGCAGCCATACTGTGACACATGTATGGCTGTAGAGCCCCTTTTGTAAGTGTGACAAATTACACCCCTCGTCAAATAAGGGATCAGATGAAGGGTTTTCTCCCTAGGGTCAATCTGTTGCATGATCAGGGCTGAGCTGCAGCCCCACCCCTAGGGCTGTCTAGAGGAAGAGAGCAGGGAGAATCTGTTGCAGGCTAGAGTTTGCCTGGCTTGAGCAGGAGAGGGGTGAGGCAGGTGGATTGGAGCCTCCCTGCCTCATGCCCCCCTTAACCCTTCCCCCTTCAGCTCAAGCTGGGCAAAATCCAGCCTGAAGCTTACTCCCCCTGCCTTCTCTCCCCTCCCTTCCTGCAGAAAACACTGGAGCTGGGGCAGGTGAGGCAGGCAGGAACAGGGGAGAGAGGCTGCAGGCAGGCTCCTTTGGAGCTGATCAAGCCTAAGTGAAGCTTGATTCCACCTCCCTCCCCTCAAACCCAACAAGCAAACATCTGTTAGGTCAGGGGGAATCATGTAACTCATGGTACTTTTGTAAAGTACCATGAGTTGGAGCAGGGTCAGCATGTCTGTCAGTGCCCTTTGTGATCTTCTTGGGCTTTTGCCCTCTGTACACAAGTATGGCATCCCATGTGGTATTCTGTCCTTATTTATCCTTTTCATGTGTCCAACTGTATCTTCCTTCATCTTTCTACTTGGGTTTTCCAACTCTGCTAATTTGATATATTTCTTATGTGATCATTCCACACAAGGACACAGCAATTTCCCTTAAAACTCACTTCTGCAGCCTGAAACCAGCTGAAAACCGTCTTCAATAAAACTCAAGTCTCTGTTGCACAGAAAACAATTAGGAAATGTTAAGTGCTTTACACTGCTAACTTAAAAATCTCATGCATCCACTTTCTTCTCTTCTTAATCTCTTGTTTTACTTAACCTGTAAAGATTTTTTGATACCTAGAGCATTTGTCTGAGTTTTTCTTTTAACTCTTTTCATATGAATATGCATCGCTACTGCTTAATTCAGCAGCTTTGATTCAATTATAGCTTTTTCAGACCTCTCTCTAGTCATAAATTTGAATGTTTCATGTCTTGCCTCTTAAGCTTCAGTTTATCTCAAATGTTCTTTTCTCTTCAGAGTTGTATATTTCTATGTAAAACTATCTCTCTACGTATACATACATTGTTCCGACTCTTTCATTTTAAATCCAAATCATTGATAACTCAGTAGCAGCAGTGTCATGGAAATGATTTAAAACAAAAATGTATACAAACTGTTTTTCACAACTTTTTTCATTTTCTCAGTTGCATTGTGCTTCTAGTAGCTCATGAATTACAGCTTTCATTGCTCAACTTTGACATTTTACTGGTTTAATTAATATTGTAATGGAAAGCAATCAAGGGCCAGATTGTGATATCTCCAAATAGATTCCATCTTCCTCTGCAAATAGTTGTACGTCAGCAGTAGCGACTGTTAGTGGTTGGAAGCAGTTTTCTCATTCCACAAATTTTTCAGGATCTAAAAAAATCTTCTTGTTCCACATCAGGATGAAATTGGAACTCTTTTGAATGGCTTCACCTCTCTAATCCCTCCTTCCACAAAAACAAAACAAAACAAAACAACCCAGCATAGGATAAGAAACCCAACCCAGGAAGTTATACTGGCACCCAGCAGGAATAGCTAATGGCCTGGTGGGTAATCATGATGACTAAGGTTCAGATCTCTGATCTGAATCAAGGGATGTATACAAGAATTCAAAAGATCAGAGAATATTCATTTTTTTTTTCCTCAGTAAAAAAAAACTGGTACAACTTTGTCAAGCATTACAGGGCTTGACTGCATGACATGCAGACAGCCTGTCCTGCCAAGAGCACTAAGCCAGGGGGCTCCAATGGATATAACCCACTGTGCTTTGCAGGTTCCTTTGTCTGCCTGGAGATAGCTGACATCAGCTGAGGCACAAGTCAGGACTGCTTGGTTGGCTGTTACAGGGAACCATGGCCCCCTCTCTACAACACCTCCTTCTTCCCTCCGTCTCTCCCTTCCAGCTGTCACACACCCAGATTGTGTCTGCTGTCTTTCCAAATGTGTCAATATCCCATCCAGCAGCCAAGAATGGAACCTTAAACCTCTAGCACCAGCTGGTTTGGGGAACTGTGGGGCTAGGGTCTGTGAGGTCTGGGTGCAGTGGGATATGGGGGCTTGGGGAAGGACAGAGATGGGGTCTCCAAGGTCCTTGTCCCTGGCTCAGGTGAGCCAGAATGTTGAGAGAATGGCAGAGTTGGGATCTACAGGGTCCATGTCCTGGGGAGAATCAGGAGGTTTGGAGGTGGCGTCTGTGGGGTCCATATCCCAGGTGGAGGTGAGTTGGGGGCTTAGAGAATGATGCAAGATCTGGGGTCTTCAGAGTCTAGGTCCCTGTCTGGGGTGAGTCAGGGACATGGAGAAAAGTGTGGGGTCTTCAGTCTGCAGGGTTTAGGTCTGTGACATACATGGTTCATGGGGCTCAGGGAATAGTAGGCCTTGGATCTGTGGGGTCTAAGGTCCCTGGAAGAGGTGAGCCAGGGGGCTGTAGGAATGGTGTGGGGGTGAGGGTATCAGGGAATGGGGAAGTGGGGGTTAGGCTAGTCTGGGAGCTGAGAGAGGGTTGGGAATCTGGTGCTGGCAGGTCACTTTTCCCTGCCTGCCCAGCGTTGTGGGCCTTGTAGCTGCACAGCCCTGGGACTATAGAAAAAGTTTAAGATTTCCCAGCCCCAAGGCTTACAAGAGGAGGGGAATGCTCTGTGCTCAGCTGGAACAGTTGAGTCTGGCCAAGTCACAGATTGTCTTCCTGAAGGAGAGGATATAAGGCAGAGAAATGTACACTGGTATGTCAGAAGATGGCATGGTGGCTTCTAGAGGAGACATAAGTATACAAATATTTTTTTCCTTCTAGTAGAAACTCTACAAGATGTCACTTCTACCTCATTCGAAATGATAAAAGTTTCTATAGGACCTACCATTTTTGGTCTGGAAGAAATTGTTTGCATGCTTGTATACTTAGGGTTTCTGTTGGTGCAGCTGTGATCCAACTCAAGCATAGTCTATACCAGGGATGGGCAATTATTTTGGGCAGAGGGATGCTTACTGAGTTATGGCTAGCCATCAAGGGCCACACAACAGGCAACCAGGGGCAGATAAATATTAATTTTCTAAATTTGGGGAGGGGGTGGGGGGGAGGCCCAGGGGCCAGATAGAATGGCCTGGCAGGCTGTATCTGGCCCACGGGCCACATTTTGCCAACCCCTGGTCTATACTTACATGGCAAGGGAAACTCCGTGACCACAAAGGTGATCTTCCTAGCTGCTCTAGGGAAGACTGCTCTCCTGGCACAGGGATAGTACCTGCCAAGGTAATGTATAGTACACCTCCTACTTAGCTTCTGGAATGGGAAGGTCTTGGCTTTAAGCCCACTTTACGGAAATGGGAAACTCCTCTTGGCTTGCCTTTGGGGCCATGTGGCTGAGGGCAAGCAAAACTCGGAGGCATCCAAACCCCAAGTCTCTGGGCTTGGGCCTGCAAATAGGATGCCTGCCAAAGTTTTTGGAAACATCTGAAGCCTTACATGGGGTGAAGGATGTTTGCTGGTAGTAGGGCCATTTATGGTTCTGAACTGACTCTTTGATTTGTAATTTGTTCTGGTTAATTTGCTTGGAATATGGAACATTTAATTAAAAAACCCAAATATCTCCCCCCACCCCCTCCCCATGATGTGACTGTTAGAAATGGTTACATTTCTGTGTACCCACACAGAATAGGGACTTTACTCACATTCAACCTGAGGAAGCCACACCAAAAAGAATTTTGACTATTCTAGTTCTCTACAGGCTACTGTTCTAGTGGCTATAGTTAGAGAGCTCTCTCTCTCTTTCTCTCTCTCTTTCTCTGACTTTTGAGCCAAAATACCATTCTGGATCTGAGTCCCCTTTAATGTCAGATATCACATTGAAATAAGCATGTTTTCATGGAAAGTTTTGGTTTCTAATTTCTGAGTAGCTATAGTCAGGACTAATTGTCCAGTTCAGTGTTATTTATGATGAATGCAGGGACAAGACTGTCTTTAAATAACTTGTTTACTACTAAAAATTAAGATAGTTTCATAATCCCAGTCCTATTATATAATTTCACACTGTTGACACAACATCTTGTTTATTTAATTAGTGGTGTATTTCACAGTACACTTCCAGTATTTTACTTGTCTTGAAGCTTTTAAACTCATTTTGTTGTTATTGCAGCTGCCATAAGAACTTGTATTCTTAATGGTTCAATAAAACAGCGATTTTAGTACCCTGCTTTCATTTTGAAATGTTTGAAATTTTCCCTGCTTGGCCTGAAAAATTCAAACTTAATCTAATTTTTACTTTTTTTTTGTAGATAAGTCATGGAAAAATGGGATTGTGATAACAACATCCCTGTTAGATGATGTTGGATTTAAAACTTGAATGGAGAGTTGATGAAGTAGAGAGTTATTTACGTAAGAGTTAAAATACTCAAATCAGGCTGGAATGCTAGATGAGGCGTTCCTTAGCATGAGAGGTGGTTGAGTTTTTTTTCATTTCCAATATTATTTGAAAGACTTGCATACTATTGAAGGCTATGGACAGCATTTACTTCTAGTGGTAAGAGATTCAGTGAGGCTTTTCTCCTAGGTAATGCCTGTCCATGGCCAAAGTCATACCTGTATCAAATGGATTTCTTTTTCTTCCCATCTTAGATACAGTGCTAACCTTCAGTCGTACAGTATCATCTCTGTATTGATATGTTAGTCAAAAGTCCTTAATACCAGACATTTGATGTCAGGTACATGTTCTTTCAGGATTTTGCAGTGGAGATTATCTAGTCTCCCCATTTGAGCACATTAACTTTCTTCATTTTTGCTTCTATCTTGGCTATCATAATTTTCATTTCCATAACTCGCATCCATTACCCATCCTGTTTTTGCTACTATACTGATTGTCTAAACTGAAAATAAAGACAAAGTATTCAATTGGTTTTTGGCTCATCTCTGGATTATCTTTAATCACTGTTCCATCCTAGCTGCATACAGGTCCCACTCTGTTTACTTTTTTCTGTTTTTATTCATATGCTTGAAGAATCCTTTGCTATTTGTTTTAATATCATAAAACATAATGTAAAACAAAGAAGGGAAGGCAAACTGTAACAGTACAGAAAGATAAACAAACAAAACTGATCTGGCAGTCTGGTTTAATTTATTACAAGACTGCACAAAATGACAAAAAGCTGTGATGGTTGATTCATACAAAGTGTATATCAAAGCTTAGTATTCATTAAAATTTTTTGCAAATTGTAAAGCACTGTGAATCTGCTCAGGTTTTTCAATTCTTTGGAAGCTTATGAAATCCCATTTAATAATATGAACTTTACTTAATTTCTGTGAATTATACTTCAAGCACACAAAAGAACAGGAATGGTTTAGAGCAGGGGTGGGCAAAATATCTACTGTGGGCCAGATCTGGCCTCCCAGCTGATTGGATCTGGTCCACAGGTGGGCATCCATCAATTAATTGTACCTGACACCACTGGTGGCTGCCCCTGCTGTGCTCTGCACGGGGCTGAGTCCCATCTGCACCCACCCATATCAGCTGCAGGCAGGTATGCTGCACTCCCAGCCTCCCTGACCAAGGGGCCCAAGTCAGGGCCAACAGGGCAGGGCTGCTACTATAGCTGCCTGAGGATCTGCTGGGCTTCCCCAGTTTCCTCCTCCTGTCCTTGCTACAGCACTTTGGGCAGTGGGTACAGAGAGGAAGCTACAGCACTGAGAGGAGCGGGACACATTCTGCCTGTAGCTCACTTTAATCCTGCTCATGCATGTCTGGGCAGGGGAGCATGTGGACAGAAGTGGGGCATGAAGGAGCTTGGCTGCTCACAAAGCCCTGCCAGGCAGGTATAGGGAGAGGCAGGTGAGGTGGAAGTTGTAGCACCAGGAACCAATGTAGGCTTGGTGCAGCCTGAACAGGCAGGCTCAGGGCAGGTAGGTGTGGTAGAAGCAGCAGAAGTTAGTGTGGGTTTAGCTGCAGCCTCACTGGGCAGAAGTAGGACAGAAACCAAGAGAGCCAGTGGTGCCAGGCTTCATTCCCTGTACCATCCCCCCCTCCTAGGAGCTTCTTTTGCTGCCTGCCAGCAGCAGTTACTTTCTCAAACCTTTGCAGCATGCTGTGAGCCAGGCAGGCAGCACTGATCCCCACCCGGCTCGTGAGGAGTGGCTGAGCTCAGCCATGTCACAAAGTGCAGGCAAGGGGAAGTTTGGTGGTGGGTGGGAAGCCCCCCACATACACACACCCGACATATCCATGTCCCAGTCACACCCTGCACACATACTCACACCCCCTCAGACATCTCATCCCCCACCATACCCCCCCCCCACACACACAACACTGTCCCACATATCACACACCCCACCATATGCACACCCCCACCCTACACCCCCACACATCTACACGTACCCCAACATCCTCCACATGGCCCACCCCACTATACACCCCCCCACACCTCAGCCATACCCCCACACCCATATCCACATCCACACACTTCTGGTGGCAAAGGTCAGGGATTAGGGAGTGGGACTTCAAACCCCAAGATAGTGACCAGGGGACCACCCTGTCAAGGGGTGGGGCTACCCTTGTGGCCTTCACCAAAGTGGCCCTCCAGTTGAAATAGTTGCTCACCCCTGGGTTATATGCACCTCCATCCTACCCGCACATATGTAGACAAAAACAACATAAGCTTATAGAATTCAGGTTATCAGATTCTGAATTAATGTTACACTCTAATAGGAGTTGAGTGAATAAATGACAAG
>JAGPOW010003316.1:76269301-76319218 GCA_030014935.1 Caiman crocodilus
CTTGTCATTTATTCACTCAACTCCTATTAGAGTGTAACATTAATTCAGAATCTGATAACCTGAATTCTATAAGCTTATGTTGTTTTTGTCTACATATGTTTAAAATGTCTACTGGTTTAAAAATGGCAGAAAGTAGACTGGTTTAAGAACAGCACTCATCCCACACTTGGCTGCTCCAGCTGAATGCCCAGCAGGCCCTGACCCTGTGATGCCATAGAGCTGAGTCAGCACAGACCCTTTTCAGTACAGACCCTTACCACAACCTTGCCTCCTACCTTCAGCCAGCTTTCAGCTGCAGGCAGGCAGCGCACAGGGTGGGGTGGACAGAGGGGAAAGAGACACCTCCCTTCATGATCCCTCTTATGAAGCACCCCATGATGTACACACAGATGTATGAGCCCAGGAGAACCCCTGCAAGCAGGCAGAGCCCCACAGAGCCCCACCAGGCTCCTTGGCATGGGTGAGCATTCCTTCCTCCCCCTGCCATGTTGTCTGTCAGCCACAGGCATTTATCAGCTGCAGGCAGGTAGTGCGTGGTGGGAGGGGGAGGAAGTCATCCGTGTCCCTCCATAAACCCCATCATAAAGCACCCCATGATATGCACAGATCTGATAATAAGGTGACTGATGACTTCCTCCCCCTCCCACCACACACTGCCTGCCTGCAGCTGACAGATGCCTGTAGGTCACAGATGACACAGAAAAAGGAAGGGGACATGCTTGCCCATGCCTGGCAGCTAATCAGGGATGGCCTGGACACTCAGCTGTGCTCAAGAGGAGAACACTGGGAGTTATGCAGAACTGTCCCCAACTTGCTGTCCTCAGCCACTGTAGGCAGGCTGCATGCCTCCCACAACCAACGAGTAAATGTCTGTTCTGTTCACTACTGATCTATCTTGTGCCACTTAGATTGATTCTGCCTGGGACTTTTTGAAGGTGCGGACAGAAGTGATGATTTTTGCTTGATCCAGTAACAGAAAGCAGTTTATAGCTGTGATTAAACACAAGTGCACAGCTGCAAATAGCTTAAAAAATGGCTAATTGGGTGAAACGCTGACCCTTTGTTGTGTGAGGTATTAGATAAAGATGTTGCAAAATGTAGTGTCTTTTGTAACTTGTGTCTGCAGAACTCCCAGCCTGTTACTGTTTTCAGAATGGGAGGGGGGAAGAAAGCAGAGCTAATTTAGTCTGGGGGGTATTCAGCACCCCTGGAGGGTGGGAATGGTGTATTTCAGCCTCCCTGAGGTGAGGGGGGAGGGGGGGGGCTCCAATTCACCCACACCACCCATCAGCACCAGCTGGGGAGCCCCAAGAGTAAATTGTTCCTGCCATTCACCCTTCCCATTCTGAAAACAGTGAGCACTGGCAGCGAGCCTGGCTGTTGCTAAGGGCACCTGGCTGTAGGCTTCCAGCTTGCAGCTAGGTCCCCCTCCCCACTGAAATAAACAGTGAACTTGTGTTTGGTCCAGGGTAATGTTGTTAACTCAGAAGTCTTTGTAAAAATTGTTCTGAGTTACAACTGAGAGCTGCACTTCTGTCTGCATCCTGAATGTCTGTACTTAGCCAAGGTGCGCAAAGTGATGCAGCTCCGATTTAGAGGTATTTTGTGAGAACTGGGCCAAACCCAGGTATTGGTTAAGTCATTAAACATAAAAGAAGATGGGAAAGTCACTGAGGTCTAGTGGGAAGAAGTAAACTTGGGATGGTTAAGAAGATTAAACATGTACAGATTTTAATTTAGGACTTCAAGTTCTTTGGAACATTTGCTTTCAAGAGACCTTACATAGCAAAAGAACCAGTCTCTGCAGAGCTTGAAGACTGAATACAGGATGTAGCATGCCAAGATGAGAATGAAAAAAGACAAGATTAAACTAGTCTTTTTTTTTTTTGTCCTAACTTAAAGTTCCCATTTGTGGATTGATGACTCTTAATAGGGAGTAGAACAGATTAGCACAGACTGTTCCTTGTTTAATTGTCCTTCTGAACGGGCTATTTTGTAAGATGTGGTTGATTTTGCATATATCATATTTGTATATGTCCAAATGTTTCTGTCTAACTTGCCTTTTTTAATTGTGAAAATGAAGTTGGATTGTACTGGGAGTGCTTCTTGAAAGTGACCAAAACATCGATGCCAAGGGAAATAATGTGACCTGGAAAAGATTGGGGTAAGAGGGGTAAACCAAGCCAAATATCCAGAAAGTAAGTGTGTGTGTGTGGGGGGGGGTTAAGGAGGGGGAGGGAGGGAGAGCAAGCTATTAAAGCATTGTCCCTGCTTGGTTGGCTATACAAAAAATAAAAAAAAACGAATGCGAACAGGCATACTGCCCATGGAGCATTTTATGATACTGGCATTAAAAAACAGCCCCTTCCCCCCAAAGCCCAAAAAGAAAACCAAAAAAATCCAGAAGATAGGACTTTTGTTTAATTGTTCCAGAGAAATAAATCATCTGTAGTAATTTATGTCCTGTACTGTGAGAAACACAACTGGCTTAACACAATTTCACATTTATTCACAGTTCCTGCCAAAAGTACAAGAACCACTTTTAGGCTAGCTAAAATACCCAATTAAAATACAGTTCTAATAGACCGGATTCAGAACCCAGGAGGCACATCCAGATGAGTGCACATGCGCCTCTCCCCAGGAACAAATAGAAGTGGCCACTGCTAGTTGTCCCCAGGGAACACCTCTGCATGCATGCTCTGGCACAGGACAAATTGACCCAGGTAAGGTAGGGGAGGCTGGGACCAGCAGCCTTACTTGGGTCCTGGAGGCCTCCCACTGCTGCCATGTGCACTGACTGTTTTATTTTTTTTCAGTGTATTTTTTTTTTATACCAGGATTTGCCACATTTGTGTAGTACAGATAGAACAGAAAGGTTTTCTACACAAGAATCCTGTTGCAGGTTCAGAACCTTAGGCGGTATGCCTTTTAGATAGAGATAGGGGGCCAGATTCTGTTCTACATATAAGGCACCTAAATGGTTTAAGTGTGATTATAGTTCACCCAGCTCAAGTTCTTCAACATAAATGTTAATGAATCCCACTTTTGTAAAACTCCATCAGTTTAGCTTTAAGATTAAGTCCTTGAAGAAACAGTGAGAAGGAGGAAGATCCACCTGCCTTTTGTGCTAACTGTTTTTCAGGAACTTAAGCAGAGTGTATATTCTTGTATTGGTATTCATGGTATTTGTGGTATTCTTGTATACCATTCAAGTATCTAATAGGTGGAATAAAATGTGGCCCTCTATCTGTAAACTATCTACCATCATACATAAATAATATAATTGATCCCATTGAAGCCAATGGGTGTTAACAGCACTGAAAATATTTTAAACTGTAAGTAACACAATCTGTCTCTCATTTTTTCCTTCCTATTTTGTTAAGGGAAACAGGATATTGTACCCTTTTATTAAACAAGGGTGAATCAAAGAACTCAAATATTAATTTCTCCTCTTAAGGGATACAGGACATAGGATTCTGAATTCTAACTGCTAGGGCAGTATTACAACATATTGATAATTTTGTATCATAGTTGTGATAATTCCTTTCTTTATATTAATATTTTCTTTGTGTAGAAATGGTAAAATGTGTATGGGCTCATTTTTAACTACTATCTAGTCAATCGCTTTGATAAAATAACAGAGATTTGACAGTATAGGGACCTCGACATTTGGTCTCTCTACCTAAAAGCAAGAACATAAGAATAGAAACAAACTACAGCTCATGACTGGAATGAAATGTCATCTTTGCCGTGAAACAAATGTTGACTTTTATATATGTGTTACCAGGAAGGCAGAAGATGTAAACAAATTCTCCAAGGCCTTTGATTATTACCACCTGTTTGCTAGTACCCACTTTCAAAAGTAAGACTGATGAATTTGAAGTTGAGTTCAGTTTCAAATCCATTTACTGACATATGGGTCTGTATTTTGATACCAAAGGCACTAAATTAGTATGCAGTGACCCTATACAAAGCAATACCTTGAAGTGATTTATTATAAACCAAGAGCATTTACTTTGTGTTAGAATTGGCAGCTCTGCATAAAAGAAAAAAGTTTGAAACAAAATTCACAAAATTCAAAAATAATGAGAAGCAGCAGCAAATTCTAGATCTTGGATGTATGACAGGCAAAAACTTAAGAGCCAAGTTATTTTAACCTACTCAAGGATGTGGTAATATTTGTGATGGGACAAATATCAATAATATAAGAAGTGCAAAGACCCATGAGTGGTTTTAATATATGTTAAGAAGAATAAGCTGCATGGAGAAAAAAAGGATAGTCTACAACAATTGACAAATTATTGTGTATTACTCTACTGGTCTCCAGATGTTGTGAATGAATTAGATAATTTACTTTATTTTATTTTGTAGGACATCACTGTGACTTAAACTGACACCCATGTTTCATGTGTATATGCTTTACAAGGATAGCTTTCCAGTGATCCATCCTAGCAAGAGCTGTTCTAAGTAGTCTCATCTGGAGACTGTTCTTACATATATTACAGCAATGTGCCTGAGGGCAGTGTTCTGTTTGATTTCAAGATTATAAATCATGCAGTTTCCCAGAACACTACAAGGTATATAAAATACCTTAGAAGTAGTACAAATTGTGTGTCAGATACGTATGACAAGAAGTCACATTGTAATGACATTCCTGGGATAATCTTTTCTGCCCCAGTCCTGCAAACAATAATCTATATGCATCGCTTCAAATACATGAACAGTATTACTGAAGGTAAAATTAAGCATCTGTAAACACAGAATTAGATCCTTTTGTAATTATACATAACTTCAATATTAACAAGCTTCAATAGATCTTATATACTTTAATACTATTTATTTATCATTTGATAAGTGTTGACAATGTGCTTTAAACAGTCTTCAATAAGAAGAAAGAACAATTGTCTCAAAGAATTTGTAGTCTACACAGACAATAACAGATCAGAAAACTGTTCAGGGAGGCCCAGAGGAACTTTCAGTCTCAGGCTATTGTTTTCTTTAATGAAAACTGCATTTCTATATTTGTAGGTTTCACAGAAAATGTGGGTATTCTTGGGCAATGGGAATCACTTTGCTTAAGTCACTACAGAATGCAAGCTACTCTAGGGCAAAGACTGGAAGTCACTGTTACCACCAGGATCACAAGTCAATTCAGGGGACAGACCTTATCCAATTAAAAGAATAGAAGAGTCAAGGTACATAGAATAGAATTAAAGGTTTGACAGATTAGTTACAGGAGTCAGCAAACTTTTCAGGCTGTGGGCTGAACTGACTCAGTTCAGGTCAGGTCAGAGGTAGGCTAGCAGGTGGTGGGCAGGTAGTAGGACCCAGCCCTTACCTTCAATTTTCCCTGTGGCTGCACAGGAAAAGCACCCACCACCACTGCTTTTCCATGCTGAAGCACAGGGAGAGTGCCTGTAGTCAGTTCTCATCCCCACCGTGGAAGGGAAAAGCAACTGCTTCTGAAGCCACCCACTACAGGGCAAGTGACAACTATGAACCCACTCCACATGCCACCACAGAAAAAAGCAGCAGCTGGGTTGTAGTGTATACTGCATCCACCTATCTCTGAACCTAATTGAATAAGCCCAGCGGCTGAAGCCCCATGTCCATGAGTCACATCAAATGGCTCCAGGGGCTGAATCTAGCCCATGGGCCATAGGTTGCTGGCCTCTGAATTAGTAGTGTAAGAAGCCTAAGGTTCCTAGTCTTGTGAAAAAAAAATACTGCCCACCAATACTGTATTTTCCTATCTCATCCAAATGATATAAAAATAATGGAAGGCCATACTTATTATTGTTACTAAGCATCTGTATTAAAGAAAGGTCTAAGGATTGAGGATTGAAGTTCCATTGTATTGAGTACTCTACAAGGACATATAAAGGGACAGTCCCTGTTCTGAAGAGTTTACAGTTTAAAAGGTGTTGAAGAAAAAGAAATGACTTTTTTTTTCTCTTGTAGGACTCCAATCCAATAACTGTAGAAATGGAAATGACATTCAGCATTAAAGAGAATCATGAAAAAAGCCAATTATTAATTTTTCAGAGCTAAAAAAGCATAATTTGTTTTTTTCTCTAAAGTTAGGTTTTTTATTTCTGTCTTTCAAGTAACATCATTTGAAAAGGAGAGTGGAGGCCCTCAAAAGTACAGCATCTATCTCAGCATCAAGGTAAAAAAAAAAAAAAAAAGATTTGCATGTTGTCTTTCTGTAGAGAAAGTTGCAAGGTTTAATTTGAGCCAGGGTTGCCAACTATCCATAAAAAAGTCTAAACACACTAGTTCATAAAGGCCGTTAAAAATTCAGGATCCATAAAAAATGAAGAAACCATGAACTTAATTGAAGGTCCATCATTGAACTGAGGCTGGGTGCAAGGGCTTACGGAGCAGAGCTGCACCACCTTGTCTCTGAATGGGAGCATATCCAAACACCCTGCAGGGAACTCTCTGTTGGGGCTTTGTGGCACCTGGTAACTTCCAGAGTCTCCACCCTCCACACATCCTTTCATCAATCACCCACTTATAACAGCTGCTCATCTCAAAGTTGGACAGGGCTGCTTGGTTCTGGGAAGCCTAAGGAACCAAGTGGGGTAGAGGAGGGGACAATAAATTTATTTTCCAAGGTGTCTAGATAGGGGTTCAAACCAAATTTAGAAAGATGTTATACCCCTAAATTTGAACCCAGCCTTTGTTACTGCTTTCCAGTGCCTGGCAGAAATGTTACAATTAGATTAGTTGAAACATATATCAATTCAAACATATATTAGTAATAAAGTTTTGCTGTCAGTAGAAAGTTTGCAGAAAATACATGTCTTGGGTTGGCAGCTCTGACGAGCTGCAGCAGTGCTAATTTGATTAATAAAAATTACTGAGGAAACTACGCTAGGTTATTTATTTATTTATTTATTTAACCAGGTTTTTTTTACGTGAGAGCTAACTGAATGGTAATCATTGGATTAAATATTCAAGGTAGAAGGATCCAATTTCAGATATTGTGTAGACACAGGCTTGCCAAATTATTTTTGGAAAAATGCTAGATGGAGTTAGCAAGTTGTTGATCCTTTGCCATGCATCCCAGTCCACATCCCTGAGAAAATCCTCTAGAAGAAGGAAAAACATTTCTCAGAGCTTGTGTTCAAGGAGAGCAACTGGCAGGTGGTGAGGACTTTTAGGTTATCCATGGATGCTAGTCATGTGCAAAGCGGCTAGTATTTACTTTGAATTTGGATTTGGCTGGTTCAGGGAACAGTAATTTGATTCTGTGATTCAAATTACTGTCCTGAATTGATTCAGCCAAATCTGACTCAGAGATTTGGCCACTGCTGAATCAGTCAAATCTCCAAAGCAAACAGGCCCCATCCACTGCCCACTCTCCTAGCCCTGTCAATGGCTATGCCACCTGGCCCTAGATGATGGTTTGATTATGAAAATATGAAAAATAAATATGGGAAAATTGCAAAAGAAGTATAAATAACAAAACAAAACAAAAAATTGGGTACCTGATTTCATGAATATAAAATAAAAAACAACAGTATTTCTCTTCTATTAGAAGACAAAATACAATTTTTCAACCTTTGCAAAAAAAGGAACATAACTGAATTTATTTTGAGCCCTTGATATGAAGAGAAAGTTAAATTGAATGTGTATTTTGTTTTAGTAATTGTAGTTAGTAAAGTGTATAATCCTGCATCAAGCTAAAATTATAAGGTCAAGGAGGAGATACAGATAGAATTAAATTATTTAGTAGAATGAGTCCAGTTTTTATTCTATTGGAAACAGCTTTAACCAGAGCTTTTTTTATTTAATCTTTTCTCAAATATCTGTGTCATATAGTTTCCCTCTCATTTTTGCTTGTTTTACTCAACTGTATTGTTGCTGTTCTCTGAAGCCAGCTGACCTCATTAAATGCTGTCTTATAAATCCCTACCGAGAAGAAGACAGCAAACTGTCCCTGCTTTGGTTATTGTTGGCTATCATGCATACAGCAAAAAAAGAAGTCATTTTTATAGTTATCTTATTCTCAGAAGTGGCATAAAGAACTCTAAACAAGCTAAAAACCCACCATGCTAAAAGAACACACCATGGAAATTACAAATGGGATTTCAGCAGGAAATACTAAAGTTTCTTTTGAAAAATAACTATTGTGCATTAGAGACATTGTGCACTAAAATAATAAACAGAAAGAACCTCAAAAAGAACCAGTGTTATTTTGCTACTCTCTAATGTAAAATCCTGACCCAAATGAACACTTCATTATGCTAGCAATTAAATGGTTATAGTTATAGTGTATTAGGATTTTTTCTTCCAGTTAGGAAATCATAGTTTACTTGACCCTGGCAGGTATAGCAGCTGCTAGAAAGGATATGAAGATTTCTTGGCTTAGACACTAACCAGATGTATGGGTGTAATCTGATCCAGAAAACGCTAAGGGATAATATCTGTTGTCCAGACCTCTAACAATGGGTTTTTAGGTAAGTAATGGCTGTTAAGCATTTGAAGCTCTGTTTGCATGCATGTGGGATTGTCCAGGGACTTTGCTAGGATAGCAAGATCATTTCTATTTTCATCAGAGAAATCATGTGAAAAAAAAACGAAGAGAACAATGCAAACTGTTTCCATGTCTCTAAGGAAAACCAAAAATACTGCTGTTCCTAGAACAAGTCCTTCATGTGTATCTGGATGAAAAGCTGTATCTGTACCCTGCCTTCTGCCTGACTTCAGACTAATACTGTTAACTACCTCTCTCTGGATGAAAAGCATTTCTCTCACAATAAAATAACTCCTGAGGTAAATTTTCAAGTCATTGGAGAATGAGCCATCATGCCCAGATGGTGCTTAATACAGGTGTGTACAAGATCAGAGAAAGGTGCCTATGGACTGTAGTTTACTTCAGTCTCCATTGCACAAAATCATCTGGTGGCCTGAGGAATAAAAACTATACCAGCAAATGCTCCTAATATAGACACATTTTATAGCAAAAAAGGCCTTATACCCAGTTACCTTATTTTGCTTGCAGAGCAAATCTCTACATGTCACATTTTTGCTGCAGTTAAGGTGCTAATTGCAATATAAATGGCAAGAATGCTTAAACATACACTCAATTTAAGGCATCATAAAATGGCATAATGGTCATAAATATATAGGGCATTTTTATAAGTACTTGGTGGTAGAGGTAGAGGGAGGCATTTTTAATTAGAAAAGCTCTTGGGAGCCACTGTAATTAAAATGCTAGTGGTGTCTTATGTATTCAGGATCACACATTTCAAAATGGTGGTAGGAGTGGTTTAAGTAAAGGCTCATTCAACATGAGCTTTAGTTAACTAAACAAGATTCTGCAGCATGCTGGGGCGTTCTGGTCAGGCCCCATTAATCAAGGCTGCTGTGATACATCATAATCAGACCGTGTTGGAGCACATATATAGCTGCTCATAGAACCATATGTGTGGCACCTTAAGTTGAATGTGGCACAAATGTCTCCAACCAGAAATAGTGTAATCACAGCCAATTGTTGGCCCTGGCCATGAGACCAAAGCAGCTCATGCTGGGCTGCAGGCATCCAGCTAGCCCAGGATCATTATCACAGTCTCCCTCTGCTCTGGCAAGTAGAAAAAGGGCATAATTTGGGTCTTCTCCCTGATCCCAGAATCATGCCTCCTTCCATGCCTGTGTGGCATGACAGAAGCAGAGTAGTTGGGATTGGGCAGTCAGAACCCATGGCACCTTTAAATGAACATGCACCAGTATCCTAAGATATGTTGGCAGATGTACTTGGCGGGGGGGTATTACTGTATTTATAGTAGGACCTTTTCCAACACAGCTGTATGAGCAAAATAAATACTGATACAGAAATGCCAGAAAACTTTGCAGTGTACCCTAGACTTGAGGTTGGGACCCAAAATCCAATCCATGAGAAAGTAGTATGATCTGACATTAGGTCACTGGCCTACAGAAAATAAGTGATAACTAGAGTAAGAATAATGAACACAGACTTCATGAAAATGTCCTTTTTGTGTAGTAACGCATGACTCTATAGTGTCATTAGGCTAGGCAAGTCCCTTCCAGCAGAAAGGGGACTTAACAGTTATTTACATAAAAGCAGAGATGGAGGCTTGAGGCTCACCCAGTTTCAAAAGGTTCAAGTCAGTCTTTTTTGGGCTATCAGTGGAGAAACTTATATTAGGATGATGAAATAACATTGATCAACCAAGTGAACAAAGGAAATGGTAAAAACAAAAAAAAGGGAGGACAGGATTTTCCAGTATGACATGTTCACCCTGATCCTGTGAACCTCTTTCCATGGCATTTGAGCTTGAAATATCAAAAAGAAACAGAGAAACAAAAGCTAGTTGTGTTCCTCCACAGGTTTCATGGACAGAATAAACAGGAAGCACCAGATGACTCTTCTAGCTGGTAAAGTCCACAAGAATACCAAAGCAGAAAGAAACAGCTATGAATTTCTCCTCACTGAACTTACACATTCTTATGTTTGTATGAAGAAACATTGAGGAATGGATAAATGTTAAAAACAATTTTAAAATGACAACAAAGTGTGTGTGTAAAAGAGAGAGAGAGAATGAAGAATTTGGGTTTTTTTTAGAATGATTTAAGAGACTAAGTCACTGCTATTTATGGGAAAAATTAAGAGAGGATATCTTAAAATCTGCAAAATTGTTAAGGGGAGTGAATAGCCAAATGCTACAAGGCTATTTAAGATAATTTCAGGTAAAGGACATAAAGAATATATATAATGTAAACTCTTTGCACTAAAGTGGAAATTTACAGGACAAGTTACTAAATGAAATAAAATTTTCTAAGGAAAGAAATGGGAGCAGCCATTACCCAAAGTATAAAAACATTTAGACAAGTATTTAAAGGAAAAGTAATCTGTTCTGGACTTTTGAATACAAGACTACTACTAAGTGAAAGGATAAAGACCAGAGTATATAGACCTTAGATCGTGTTCCTAAAACTTCCTATGCTCTTTACTAAAAGGAATAGAGAGTGACTCCATAAATTCTCTAAAATGATGAATCTCAGGGAAATGAGATGAATCATTATGAATTATTATGTCATGAGCTGTTGGGTATGGCATGTTTATAGGGTTTTGTTGGGGTTTTTTTACAGTTTTTCAGTATTTCTCTTGTTATGGTTGTATAGTCTTAACATAGATTGTTTGGTAAAGGGATCCACATTCCTTACTATCTATGGCACACAAAAGCAACACATTTGAAAGGTTTGTTCTGCCAAATTCTAGGCTTTTACAAACAAAGCTAAAATAACAGGTTCAGATATAAAATAAAAAGGGAAGGGCAAAATCAGCTGATTAGAATAAAAGTTGGGAGATTACTTGATCATTCTGTATTGGTTCTTAAATATGAAGGAAATATTTCTAAAATATGTACTTTATTTTAGCAGCTGGGAGATACCTTATGGTATATGCATGTAGGAATTCAAGTTTAATGGTTAGGACAGCCCCTTCTGGCACTGGGGCCATTTATCCCCATTTGCCCTGTTAGACCCCCAGCTCCATGCAGCACCCAATGACTAGGAAGACAACAGCCCAATTGCTCATGCATCCTGGTACTCATTAGCCAGAGCAAGCAGGGAGCAAACACCAGCACACATTGCTCACAACAGTTTTATTCAGAATGGAGACAGCTTTGGGCCAGGTCCCAAAAAAACAACAAACCGGGGAGCTGCCCTGAACTTCAGTTCTTTTCACATTTTATAGGCTTTATATGTTCATACATATTAACAGTTACTCCACCCTCATCTCTCCTTTGGTTCCACCCATTTCTCCTCCCATCTCAAACTCCACCTCTGTTTACTGTTTGCTTCCTTAGCATGGTATTGCCTATGCATTTCATTCATTTACATGCCTCTCTGATATAGCTGCTTTGTCCCCTAGTGGTAGCCATTGGTCTGTATCCTGTTTTTACCCAACATAGCATGCACTTTGTACCCCATCCTTTTGTTAAGAACCAACTTACTTAAGCATTAGCCAAGTTAGTTGCTTTTAATATATCATCCAGCCTTGTGACCAGTGGCTTTTGCTGAGACACAGGAAAAAAAAACTTTTATTCAGCTGCACACCCAGCGCTCCCCAAAATCCATATCGTTACCCTAACAGTCCCCTTCCATTATAGTCATTGAGAAGAACAAAATTATCTTCATTGCCCTCAACAAACTCCTAGCACTTGCAGTTCTGCTGTAAGACAATGATTATAGATTTATAGATTCATAGATGCTACGGTCAGAAGGGATCTCAATAGATCATTGAGTCTGACCCCCTGCATAGGCAGGAAAGAGTGCTAGGTTCAGATGACCCCAGCTAGATGCCTATCTAACCTCCTCTTGAAGACCTTGTGGCCATTATTTCTTGTAAATAATTTCTTGTAAATAATTATAATCAAATCTAATCCATGGGACTTCCACCAGTCCTCCACAGGGCAAGAAGGATTTTCTCTGTGATGGATAATTCAGCAGATGTAATCTAAAGTGGTTATCTTCCTCCTTCTCATCATCATATTTTTTATCTTGATTTTGTTGTTTGTTTTGTTTTGATTGTTTCTTTATCTGAAACATCAGAAAATTAGCAACTGGCCATGGTTGTAGACAGTATGGAGTGTTTGAAGATGATGAATGCAACATGTTTGAACATGCAGCATTTCCAAGTTAGTAAACTTTCATATGTCATGCTTTTTTCTTAAGGACTCCCTGTCTTCCCTGACCATATCTTTTGGATGGACTTCTGGACTACTTGAATTCTCACTAAAATGTGTGAGCAAAAATATAGCTGTTACTTTATGGAACTATCATATTTTAATGCAGTTGTGATCTAAAATAGTGGCTGAAATAGATCTTTTTACAGTTTCACTTCTAAAGTAGTACTGAGTACAATGAGTAATACTAAATGAGCAATGCTGTAGTGACTGCATTGACTTGTTTTGTTCAGGAGGATTCATCCTCAACATTATCCTCACTCTCTACAGTTTCAGAATTATCTGCTAATGATATCAGTATTCCAGTCAAATGTATGTCACATAGTATATCACCTGTAGCAAAAGGGGGGGAAAATCTCTATCATCCAGAAACAACTATAGATACATTTGTAATAAGAACCAGCATATTAAAGCAAATGGTAATTGATGAAAAAATTGCTTGGTTTGTTTATGCAACAAACTCTCCTTTTGATATGGTTGAGAACACACACTTCATTGACATGGTTCAGTCATTACAACTAGGATACGGTCCACCCAACAGAGCAGATATAGCCTGCAAAATGTTGGATAAAGTTTGAGAAAGAAATTGAACAGTGTGCAAAAAGTGTAGGGGGGACAGTTGTTAACTTGAGCCTTGGTGGGTGGGGCAATACTCACAATGATATGTGCTCGTGTGACTATAGAAGAAAAGACTGTCTACCTTACAAAAATAATTGATACATCAGGAAATGCACATGCAGCGAAATACTTAGAAGTAACTGTAAAAGCTATAACAAACTGTGAAAACAAATTTGAATATCTAGTAAGCAGCTTTGTCACAGACAATGCTGCAAACATATCAAAGAAATTTGATGCACTGCTTAGCCAAAGACTTCAATGCTCCAAAAATAAAGGCTAATGTGTTCACATTACAAAATACTTCCATAACAACCACTTTGCAGCAGCTGCTCTTAAGAAAGCCTCAAGGACCCAAATTGACTCCCCCAGGACATACAATGGTTGGACTACATTCAGTAGTTGTCTGTTCTGAGTGATATATTGGGCCAAAACTGATATATTAGGCCAAAAGTGGCCTAATCTGATGACAGTTTGTGAACAAAATTGTGACAAAATAGATGGAAGGTTCATAGTCAAAGTTTTAAACATTGGGATAAAGAGAAATTTTAGAACGTATGCTGACTATCCTGAAGCCTGTTTCTGTAGCCTTGAACAAAGTGCAGGGAAATTACTTTGTTATTGCTGATGCTGTTGAAATTTGGAAGGAACAGAATGAGACCTATGTGCAATGACAGAGTTAAATTACAGCCATTAAAAAAATGAATGGATCAAACAGTAGCTTATTTTCTTACCAATATTGTCAATGCTTGGTACCAGGGTTAATCCTTAACTGCTGAAGAAAAGGAGTTGGTTATGACACGGGCATCCAGCAATCATCCTTCCATAATACCAACTATAATAAATTCAAGAAATACATTTTTGATGAGGTTTTAATGAAAGTCACACCACTGAACTAATGGAAGTCACTTAAGCACCAGGATCCATCAGAGACTACTGAAGTGATAATCCATCTTTAACAATAATAGCTTCTTCTGCAGCTGTAAAAAGAATATTTTCTTCCTTTGGACTAATTCATTCAAAATTGAGAAATTGCTTGGGAACTGAAAAAGAAGGAAAGCTTGTCTTTCTTTTCCAGCCTGGGAAATAAGCAAGAAGAGGAAGGTGAACACTGAATTTTCTGCATAACCCAGCATTTTAAGTTTCTCATGTTGACCTGGCTAAAATAAGCTACTATTTTTTATTAAAAACCATTTCACACTTCTAACTAAAATAGTTAAAAATTCAAAAATACACATGCTTGTTTTGGTAAATAATTATACATGTTTGTTGTTCAAGAAAAATATCAAAATATATAATTTTGTTTTAGTTAAAACAATTTAAATGTCTGTTGTTCTTGGTGACAGTTGTTGGTGTCCTCCTAACAGAGCATAGCAAAAATATCCCCCAAATATCCACGATTAAGCTAGTAGATTAGAGATAGTTCACCTCTCAAAGCCTTCACAAGTATCTGCTTCAATTAGCTTGGGTAAATAAAATAATTCAAAACATAATTCAGTTTTCTGATGTAGCTGCAAAATTAATCTGGAAAAATATCAAAATAAATCTCCTTTAAAATGTATAGTTTGTACCTTCTAAAAATGAAACCTACATCTATCTCTGAGTTGTGAATAATATATATTACAGTTATTTCAAACAAGAATGCATTTTTGTAGAAAACAATAGTTAATCCAATGCTTCATGGCCCATAATCTAAATCATGATTTAAATCAAATCTGTTTGACACATGTGCCTATGCAGAACTATGGAGTGGAGGATGCCCAGACCTTTCATCCACCCCTTTAGACAGCATCCAAAAGCTAGAATAAGTCCAGAGGTTCCATGGCTGTAGTTATATATATATCTGGACCCAAGTCTGCTACATGGCAAATAATGATGCTACCACTGAACCACAACACATATGCTAGCATATGGACACACAAATTAATTGAGTCTGCTGGAGCATCTAATCAGACTGCTCCAGCATGCTGCAGTGTCTCATGTATTGAGTGTTCCTACATTTCAAAATGGCAGCAGGGGCACTTTAATTAAACCTTGTTGAATGAGCTTTAGTTAAAGCACCCCTGCCACCATTATGAAATGTGGGAGACTGAATGCATGAGATGCTGTGGGCATTTTAATTAGAGAGGTTCCTGAGAAGTGCTCTAACTTAAATGCACTCTCCCTCTTCCCCCCTGTGCTGTCCCACACCAGGGCACGTGTGAAAATGCCCTACGCAGTTACCCTATATGATTATATATGTATCCACATTAGGGCAGAGTACATACATTTTTGTTGCTGGTTTATGATATATGCTTGTTCTAATATGTTATTATGTTTTATGAGAGAGAATGCATGAAAGAAAAAAGGATATGATAGGATAGGATATGTATTATTACAATACCAGAACAGACATAGATGAATACAGACCGATATCTTGATTACAATAAAGAAGGAGTGGACTATTAAATCAGAAATGATGACTCGATTTGGGAATGTTTTTTTTCAAATACAGACTACTTATATCTCTCAGTGAGAGCCATTTACATGCTCTCAGATCAGTTAGGGATGGTAATGATTGCCATGTAATCACTGTATATGGACTTTTTGTTCAAAAAAGAAAGCTACTTCACATTGACATTAGCCACATTTTGTATTTCCCTTAAAAAATTAGAATCATAGAAAATTAGGGTTGGAAGGGACCTCAGGAGGTTATCTAGTCCAGCCCTCTGCTCAAAGCAGGAGCACACCCAACTGGATCATTCCAGGTAGGGCTTTGTGAAGCCGGGCCTTATTAACCTCCAAGGATGGAGATCCCAGCACCTTTCCAGGTAATCAGTTCTAATACTAGAGAGGTGGTAGAAAATTGATAGGTAAAATAAGTCAGATGGTTTTAATTATACTTGTTTTAGTCTTTCAGCTGCTTTCTCCATTCTTCTGTACACTAAAAGGAGGTAAGAATCATTTTTCAAACAGAAATCTAAATGCAGTTTCATTTTGACAACCAATGAATTAGCCGTATTCAGCTTTCATTTATGTTTTGTGCATGGATATTTAACATGAAATACTTATAACAAGGGCCTTGTCACATGTGAGACTTAGGATGTGTTTTATTTAGATCACAGCAAAGCATTACTGTGAGTTAGTTTTCTGAGCAGTCACATAGTAGTGCTTACTACAATGTAAGCACACTATGTCTTAAGCACTGGTTGAGGATTTGGTGCACTGTGGTGTGCTGCAAGGGCTAGGACCCACAAACAACATACTTCCCCATTCCCTTCAGCTTTGTACTCTGGCAGCTCTGTGCTGGAACAGAGCCCCATGCTGGGAGGAGTTTAGCGTGGAGCTGCAGGGAAGCATGCTACTCCACTCCCTGTGGCTCCATGCTCCTGCTATGCTAAACCCAGGGGCTCCATGCTAGCAGCACAACCCTTTCTTCTCCCTACAATGCTGGGCCAGGAGCAGGGGGTGTAGAAGGAAGGCACATATTCCATTAAGCTGCCTTGGTGACATTTGGAGGAAGTGGGCCAGTCAGAATGGGAAATTTTCAATTACCCTTGAGAAACCAAGGTTAATTGAATTTTTCTGAGGCTTTGTCCCCCAGCTCTGGGCAGAAGACATAGATCTCTCTGGGAAAGGCTGGGGTATGGGGTGAGGTTCAGTTGAAGGGCTGGGATCAGGTGCAGCAGCCACCAGAGGAGGACTCCCTGTAGCACAGCCCTCTCCTATCACCCCCCACTCCAGGGCAGAGTGTGGGCCTGCAGAGGGAAGCCACAGGCCTCATGCCTCTCTGCCTCCCAGTTCCAGGCTCCCACTACTGAAACCCTCCTCCTGGACTGGCAGCACCCAGTCTGTACCAGGTTGTACCACATCTTGGATAATAGAGTTTGGAAGGGTGGAAAGTTCATCTGAAAAACAAGAGTGGGGGAGGGCTGGCTGAGATCAGTGCATCCTGGGATGCTGAAGGACTGCAAATTACTCATTTTATGTTCTTAGGCCAGACTGAAGTTACCCTGACATGATCTGGATAGCACATCTCACAATTAACCCTCACCTCACAGTTAAAGCTACACCTGAACTGGTATAGCTTTGAGTCATTCAGAGAGTATTTAGCAAAATTAACAAGTTTTACCATGCAGATCCTTGGTACCCATTGCATTTTGAGCTTATCAGGTGACCAGTGTTAGTCCTAGCTCAAGTTTGGAGCAGTCACACTTTAAGACAGGGTTGGGCAAAATGCGGCCCGCGGGCCAGATGCGACCCACTAGGCCATTCTATCCAGCTCATGGACCCCTAAAAAATTTTGAAAATTAATATTTATCTTCCCCTGGCTGCCTGTCATGTCCTCGATGGCTTGCCAAAAGTCAGGCAGCCCTGCACCTGAAATAATTGCCTGCCCCTGCCTTCAGGTTAAAAACCTCTGACTGTCCCCTAACTGCACACTTGTGACTTGCCACTAGAGGGCTGGCAAGCAGGGGCCTGACTAGAAGCTACAGCTGTGAGCAGGGATCCTGGTTTTCTCTGATAACCACTTCCCCACCTCCCTCCAATTTTCAGGTTAAAAAAAAGTAACCCCAAATCCATTATATATATATAAATGTACGCATGAATTAGTGGCATTTCATTTTAAACATGGAAAAATATTCCCCCAAAGCCCTCCTAGTTTCTACTCCTGGACCCATCTGTGCCCCATGACCTGGCTAGATGATTCTGCAGGCTGTTTGCATGGGATTGCACCTCTGTGGGTAGAATAGCCACACCCCTAGATCAGGGGATGGGGAGGAAAGGGGACTTAGCTTGATGCCAGAGCTGCCCTGGGGCAATAGAGTTTAGGGGGTGGAAAATTTGTCCACCCAGAACAGGAGGATGAGGGAAAGGATGCTGCATCCTGGTATGCGAGAGGACTGCAATTTGGATGGCTCATGTGTGGGGAATGACCATACATTAATGAAACATGAGCTGGGTAACATGAATCAGAGACAGACCTGTCCTGAAGTGGTATAACTTTAAGCCACTTAAAGTATGCTTAAAACTAATTTCAGGTATTAATTTGTAAACAAACCAGGGATTAAATTAAAAGCTCCAAGAACCACTTAAAATAAATGTGTTACAAGGCCCAAAAATACTTGGGGCATTTTTACATGTGTTGTGGGATGCCATGCTAGGCATCTTAATTACCAAGCTGTACAACTTAAAAATGCCTGTGCATCGTGTGTATCAGCATCCCTGTGTGGAAAAAAAGGCACAGGGTGCTTTGAACTAAAGCTTATTGAACATGTTTTGTTTCAAAGTGTTCTACTGCCATTTTTTCAGCACAAAGATATGCTCGAACACTGATATACATAACGTGGAAGACTGCTGGAACACATCAATTTCTGTGCTTCAGCAGACTACATCAAACAATTGAGTCTGTTCCAATGCACTAGATTTCCAGTGCATCACAGTAGACTGCACACATGTATAGGAGCCCTTGTATTTTAAGTGCCCTTTGTATAACAAACATATAACGTCACGCTAGCATTTCAAGTGTCGTTAATATGTACTAAGTGTACATGTAACAAGGCCCCAGGAGGTCTTTCTCCTCCATATGAAAAACCAATTTATTCTTCAGCGCATTTTTTGGCTGCTTCAGTTTATTGAAGTCTTATGCCAAACTCAACCTTCATTTTTAATGTTCATAGATAGCCTGGTAACATAACTTATCTGTTAAGCTGCAAATCCAGAGGAGCACAAGCCATTCCCTGCACTGCTCCACCAAGGTACTCCAAGAATGCATTCCTCTAATTATGAAATCTGATGTATTTCATTGTTCTCTTCTAATTCACTGTATATGTAGACAAGCACTAAAACTGCTAGTAGGGAAGATGTATGGCACAGGTTCATGTCCACTAAGAACTGATAGAGTCACAGCTGGGGAGAATTTTATAGAAGATACTGTTTTTTCTCTCAGAGGGAAGGAAAAAGAAGTTTTAAGAATGTGTTTGTAGGATTAGATCCTCCTCTAGTGCAAGGAAGGGCAACTGTGCCAATAGGGGCATTTCTCTTGGTAAATTTAAGCGGTGAAATGCTGCCTATCTTTCCTATCAGAGTTAAAATTGATTGAGGCTTTCTGGAAGTGACAAAGATTCAACTGACTTTCACTGTGTTCTTTTCCTAGGCCTGCCGCTGACACTTCCAGAGCTCCAGACACCAGAACCTGAAACTGAAGTTGAATGGCTTCTAGGTAGCAGAACTCAGACAATGAATCAAGCTCAATGAACTGCTGAGTAGTGAAAAATTACACTGAATGCTATCTTGCAATATTAGCAAATACCCCTATAACTCCTGGAGTTTATCATTTATATCCACTGAGTATTCCTAGTTACAGATTTAAAAATATTGTTTCATTTGGCATTAGTTCTGTTTTGCAATTTAGATTTCATTTCTTAATTCCCTACTTAGTGAGCTGAACAATAGGAAGGAACACACACATACAGAACATTTGTGTATTATTATGTTAATAAACCTTTTTAATTAACAGTTGTCAGTACTAGAAAATCCCCTTGTTGAAATGCTCTTATTTAGCCTAACTATCAATGTGTAGAGTTCAGCTGTTGCCAGTCCCTTTTCTTCTGCAAAGTGAAAAATAGTAACTGTTTCCTAGTATCTGGCCTCTGTCTATAAACACAGATTCTTATAAACAGTGGGTTAGAATCACAGAACCACAGAGGCCAGGTATAGACATTATACTTTCACCAGTATATGTGATCAGAAACTGGTCTATACCAGTAACAAAACAGAAGTTTGGCACACACAGACTGGTTTGAAAATGGTGGAACTTTTGTCTAAGATTTCCCTTGCCACCAAAGGGTGAATATGTGTTCTGATTTGAACTGTGATGCTTACAGAAAACTGTGTTACTTAGATTGATTCTGCCCTGGGCTTTTTGAATATCTGTATTTAGCTACATACTTTGGTTTTCCCCTTAGAATGTTTCTAAACCCCACATCCTTCCTTAATCATGCAATGTGATCTATGATTACTATATTACCTATGCACAAATGCTAAATGAAGGATTGTACAATATTCTATATGTAAAGTATTCCTGATGTTGATATCTTAGTGAGGTGAAAGAAAGACTTTTTTTAGGAAAGGAATTGTAGCTGCAAAACCCCAAAAATCTGATCTTTTTTTCTATAAACAAAACTGTTGTGGCGAATTAACAAGCACTGATAGATTAAATTTCAGCTCAGAACCTTTTGAAAATGACAATCTGAGGGGTTTTTTATTGGACCAACTATATAGTTGAGAGATGTTAGACAGGAGGTCCAATACAAGATATTACAAAAAAAAATAAATCTTTTATAGGCCTTGTATGTCCTGGATCATGCCAGCTGCAACACTCCACCCCTGAGTCTTGTCAGTTCCAATAACTACGAGCATAACTTCTTTGGAAGTTAAATGATTAAGAGGAGTCTCTAAACTAGTCATGGGTCAGATTCTTTGAAACCTTAAAAATTAGGATCCAGGCAATGGATTTAAGCTGCAGCAAAGCAGGTTTAGGTCATTTCTCAGGAAAAACTGCCCACAGCTGTGAACAGATATCACATTTGTTCCAGGAAAAAACATTTTCTCCTGGTGTAGAAAAACCCACAGTTTTTCTCTTTTTACTTAAAAATATGACATCCCTTTTCCCCCCATCATTTCTGCCTTTTTCTATGTGTGTGTGTGTGTGTGTGTGTGTGTGTGTGTCTATATATATGAAGTTATAAGTTAAGTTGAACCCCTGTGTACATAAGTCCCCTTCTATAGCAATCATGAGCTATTGTAATAGTGCTTTGCTTTGTGTGTTGGATTACTGTAATGTATTACATCATGTGACATCAAGTATGCATTTTGTGTGTCAGGTTCTCATGTTGTTCCCATCTTGTCCCCATGCCCTGTTGTGTAAGTATGTTGCAATTATGACTCATGTTTAAGTCTGTAACATCTCCCATATAAATTGGTTTTCCTTGAATGCCTGAATCCAAAGAGTGGACGGATGAGTGAAACACAATTATTGCAGGACCCCTTACTAAATCAATCCACCACCAAAACCAATACATGGACCAATGATCGAGCCATTGGAACCACCCTCCACATTCAAGAAACAAAAGATGAGGCAACCCACCATTGTGCCAGGCTGCACATGCTCAGTAAGAACATCTGGAGCCCTCTGGAACAGGACAGACATTGCCTAGACAGGCCCTCCCCATAGGAGATCAGAGGTAGCCTGCCCCATAAAAAGGGGTAGTGAAGACTGACTCCTTGGGACGCACTCTCCATCTGGACCAGCACCATGCCACACCACCTATCAACCCAGAGGCCCTGCCAGTGACCCCACTTCTGGACAACACCTTGCTGGAGAAGACCCCAACTGGCCATCAAGGATCAACTCACAGCCCAGGATAGGTAGCTATCACCCCCACCTTCTCTTCAGCCAAGGACCTGAACTCTGTTTCTCTTCCCTACCTGGACTCCAACCCTTCCACTAAGTCTCTTTCTCCTGCTACCATTGTGTGAGTGTGTGTGGGACTGCTTGTGTGAGTGTGTGTAGGAACCAAGCTGTATAGTGCAGTGTTCATTTAATAAAACTGTTATTTGGAGCTCTGCATTGAATTTTGCTTTACTATGTTTCAGCCCTGCTACAATCTCTGCTCCTCATCCCTCCAACTTCTGTTTCATTTCTCCCTCTCCTGCTTCTGGCTTACTTATAACCTACAACATCTGTCCCATGCTCCTGTAGCTCCAGCCATCCTGAGCTTCTCTCTGTCTGCAAATCTGTTTCTTTGCCATTGCCTTATCTCTTCTGCCTTTTCCCTTGATCTCTGACACTGTTATCACCTTGTCCCCACTGCCTTTTCCCCTGATCTCTGCCACTTGCTCTTTAGTTACCAAGCACCCCAAGCATAGGTGGCACAGGCACCAGCAAACACACAATCACCTGAGCTGGTGTTTAACTTGTGTGTATATGTGTATGTATATGTGTATTGTGTATGATTTAATGTCATTATCATGAAAGCATGTATATGCTTGAATTAGTGATAGGTATGCATGTGCCTAGGCTGGTAATCTTCAATGTGTGTGCTCCTGAGTTGGTAGTGTGGCTGTATGCACCTAATTGATTTGTGTGTTTGTATATGTGCAATTGTGTTACATTCTCCCCTCTAACAGCACAATTTTGAGATCCTGAGAGTTGACCTGACCCCACAGGGCAACACTGGGACAAAATGCAATTATTCAGACATCCATATCTGTTGTCCTGGGACAAACCCTAAAAAGGTTCATAGGATAAAAAGTGCTAACAGTTTGTCCCTGGACATTTCAAACTGTATCTAAACAGTTGTACCAGGATTGTATCCATGGGCACCTGGTGCCACCTTTAGTCAGCAGTGTGACCTGTCCTGCTGAGTGGGGGAGGGTGTCCCCCTGCAGCTGATCTTGGTGCCCGGGGGGAGGTCCCCCATGGCTGATCCTGCTTCCTGGGGAGACCCCCGCAGCCAATCCCACAGCCACTTCCAGGAGTGGCTGCAGCCACTTGTGGAAGCAGCTGCAGTGATTAGCCGGTGCTTGTGGGCAGGCAGTGGGGCGGGGTGCTCCCACCTGCCCACTCTGCCCGTTGCCTAAGCGGCAAGCACAACCGGTCAGGGGGTACACCGGCACTCTTAGGGGATGCACATGCACCCCCATACACTCCCAACACTTCACCACTGATTATATCATTGAATCAATGTCAGAAAAACAGCAGTGCATTCAGCCTTGCATTCCAACCACAATCGGAAGGTTGACACATGTACACACCGATCTTGGGACTTTTCTGTTCTAGGACAAACACAAACAATATTGGTCTTAAGGAAAATACAATGTCTGTCCCAGCCTAATTTAAAAAACGGTATAACAATGGAATTAAGTGGCTAGAGTAGCTGTGGTAGTTTTTATATAAAGTCTAGACAGGCATCTCTCTGGAATGAGTTAATAGGAAACCCTGATCCATCTAAGGTTTGGAGTAGATGACCTTTGAGGCCCCTTCTCCATTCTATGATTCTTTTAACACAGAGCTTTTGATGAGCAGAGACAGCTGACAGTATACAGCAGGAACAGAGGCAAGTATTCCCACAAGACCCAGTCAAGCTGGCTTGGCAGAGTGAGAGGAGTTCTTGCTGTGACTTTTCAAAGGGAGATGCAAATGTGCTTCAGGAAGAATGTGAGTGAAGACAAATTATTTTCTCACTATAGTTCAGCCTCTACAGTACACTTTGTCTAGTACACTTAAATGTGATCTAGCCATCACTTTTCAGCAACTACTTTAGGGGATGTATATCAATGTATGTCATTGTCATTGTCACCATTACAAGTTAAAGTGAATTGCAAGTTAATCAAAAGGCCTACTACTAAATAGCATTTTCAGTTTGATCCGGAACCAGCCACAATGGTAGTACTGAGACTTATCCTTGAGTTCGTAGGGCATTCAGGGCCACAGTTACTAGAAACTAAAAAAAAAGAAAAAAAAAAGTCCCAAATCAGTCTGCACACTGCATTAATGTGTCTACGAACGTGTAGACACATGCCTAAATTGCCTTACTGCACATTAGGCAGATGTACATTAAGTTTAGGTGCACAAAAAAGCACGTGGCAGTGAGAAATATCTGTGTGACATGTTTATGACTTGTTGCAGGCCACTGTGTTATGATGGGTTACTTGCTATAGACTTTGATTTACAAAGATTATTAGAGGAACCAAGCAGGTAAGGGAAACCAACAGCATAAATGCCTGACATGAGCAGCTTAAAAGGAGTTAAGGTAGTAATAGCTGGGTCATCAGTGTAGAAGAAACTACCTGTCTGGCTCCACATAGGCTAGGATAGTTTAGGTCTCAAGACTAATACCTATTATCAAAGAAGATTTTAAACCTCAAAGACCTTAGAAAAAGGAAGTGGCTTGGGTGACCTAGGAAAAGCTGCCTAGAAAAGCTTGACAGGCTGGCAAACACATAGAAACACAAATACTATGAATAAGTTAGTCTCTTATTCCTGCTTGAGATGGAATTAATTGGGCTGAAGAGAACTTAAAAAGGTGTAATCATTACCCACATGTATAGGCCTTTTATGTTTGTACACTTTTCAGTATGTATATCTTTAAAGAAAAAGATAAATGATACTTTGTTTTGAAAATGCTGTTTATGTGTCACAACAGACATAAACAGCCACAGGCTTCTGAAGATAAATTTGTACAGGTGTTAAAACCAAGTGAGACTTGTGTCATTAACCAGAGGGCAGTTGTCTAGAGATTAAGTCAAAGATGTGTTGGCCTTTTGTGGTTTTATGCACAATGATGTGTAGGATGCTAGCCCTGACAAGGGTCCTTGGGTGAATTTGATATCTTTTATTAGACCAACCCAAATGGTTGGAGAATAGTTATTAGCAAGCTTTTGGGTTCAAAAACCCTTTGTCTAGCCCTGTAATTTCAGGGTTGCACCACTCAAGAGAGAGGGAGAATGGTTTAAGGCACAGTTTGTCCCTATGGCCTTGACAAAGTCTGTAAACATGTTCATGGGGGTTTTTTTCCAGTGAGACTGAAAAAAAGAAAAAAAACCCTCTTTTCACAAGATTTTTATGGCATCCTTGACATCTTCTGGTTTAGCACTGGAGTTTCTGTGATATTTTTAACAGTGATTTTGTCAGTAATCAAAGTCAAAATGTTGATCCAAACTGAGTTTTAAAGCCTTGCCTAATACTTTGGTTTGGACTGATAAGTCACTGAAAGTTTCACAAAAAAAAATGGAAAGCCTCCATGGCATCACTTTTCCTCTACCTGGTGAATACTGGTTTTGTTTGTGTCATCTCATTTACACTGTTCAGCCACATAGTGAACTTTTGCCCCTTGCAATGAGAAAACCAGAAGGCAGTGTGAATGCACAGTGCTTTGACAAATGACCTGACACCTGCAGGTTTTATAGCTACACCTAATTATTTTTGCAGAGAGGTCAAAACCCACCCACATCACTCCACAACCCAGGTAGTTCCAAGTAAAACTCAATTAGTAATGGGGATTTCTGGAGTTTTCTATCCTCCTATATATACATAACTCTCTCCTTGATAGAGTTTAATCAGCTGCTATAAGTACAACAGATATAAGACATGGGCTACTGTTGCTACATTTGAAAGTATATGCAATGTGAATAGCCTATCTTGGCTAATTTTCAAATGTTCTATAAAGGGCTAAACACATGTGTGGATAATTTATGTCCCCTTTCCTAATGAGACATAACTTCTATCTTATTTCTATTGTGTAGGAAGATTGGAAATGATAAATCTAGTATAAAAAACCACTGACATAGCTAGGGGCACATCTACATGTATTGATTTAAGCAGACAAGGTTCCTTGGGTGAATCTGATATCTTTTATTAGACCAACCTAAATAGTTGGAAATTAGTTAGTTATTAAGCAAGCTTTCATGTTAAAAAACCCTTCATCAGGCTAAGGAAGTGTCAGCAGTTGGTGTGCGCTCTTCCTGGATGGAATGAAAAGTAAAGAAGCCAGGGGATGGGCTGTATGCATACAAAACAGGCAGTGAGTGAAAATGTAGATTGAGGAGTTAATGGGTGAGAGACAGGTTGGGGCGGGGAGGGGAAGAGAGAGAAGGGGAATGTAAGTGGAGAGATATCTGGGGAGTCAGATGGCAGGCAGGTTATAATGTGTCATAAATCCAATGTCTGTATTTCGTCCATGATTTTTAGTATCCAGGAGGTTGATGAAATGGAGTTCATATGCTCATCTGTGGGAAGTATTTTGTAAGTTTTCTTTGAGGATCAGGGCTGAGAGATTGGAGAGAGAGTGGTTTTCTTGTGAGAAATGTGCCCCCACAGGTAATTGGGTATTTCCGTCTTTGATAGATTTCTGGTGTGCGTTCATTCTGGTGCGCAGTTGTTTGGTCTCTCCTACGTATTTTCCTTCAGGGCATTTGGTGCATTGGATGAGATATATCACATTTCTGGAGGTGCAGCTGCAAGTTCCAGGAATGCTGATGGCTCTGTTGTGGGGTGTAGTCATAGTGCGGGTGGTAGAGATGTGTTGGCAGGTTTTGCATGTCTTGTCATGACACGGTCTGGATCCTTTGGGTGTGTTCTTGAGAAAGTTTGCTTCTCATGATGAGGTTAGCGAGGTTTGGTGCTTGTTTGAAGGCTAGGATGGGTGGCTCTGGGAAGATCTTTTTAAGAACAGGGTCTCTTTCTAGTATGGGTTGCAATTGTTTGAGGATTTTCTGTCTGCAGCAGTTCTTCACGTGGTATCCAGGTGACTCTTTCAAACGTGCGACCTATCTCTCTGGAGGAGTGTCCTTGTTAGGTGAAAGCCTTTTTAAGATTGGTGAAGTGGCGAGCCCAGGTGTTCTCTTCAGTGCAAATTTGGTGGTATCTGAGGGCTTGGCTGTATGTCACAGCTTTTTTGGTGTGTTTAGGGTGACAGCTACAGCCCACACACCTGTATTGATTTAAGGCACTTTAGCCCAATTTAAAGCACATTAAAGGCATACACATGTATATGTGTATGCCCTTAATGTGCCTTAAAATGGCAGTTTTAAGCTACTGACACCTAAATTTGATACCTGAAAAACGAGGTATCAAAATGTAGGCACAAATATCTAAAGTGCCTTAATGCATGTGTAGATGCACTAAGACACATTAACTCTATGTATGTTGACTGATTTGGGATTAACTTTAGTTCCAAATCAGTCCACACACTGCATTAATGCACCTTAACATGTGCATGTGTAGATGCATGCCTAAATTGCTTTAATGCACATAAAAATATGTGTACACTTGACCTATAATGCACAATGTTTTATACAGATTGGGTAATATCAACACATTTACCTGGTCCAAACAACCACCATATGGAGTGAACCCATTCCTGTAAAAGGACTGATATTTCTATCATTTGCTTCCATGTAGATGTTACTTTTTGCAGGTTCATTATCATGGGCCTGATCTAAATAAAATGAATAGAAAAGATTCCATGGATTCGAGAGAAAGTGGGATCAAGTCTGAACTTTGCACCAAGAGGTACAGAGAAAACTACCCACTACAAGCAAAAGCAGGAAGGATGAAATTATCTTCCATAAAGTTAAAATTGGGTGTGTCTCCACATGGTTATTTAGTGCAAATTAGCTCAATTTAAGCCACAATAGGGGCACTTGTCTACACATGCATGCCTCAATATGGCTTAAAAATGGCTGTTTTAGGCTATGTGAGCCTAAATTTGATGCCTGCCCAAACCAAGTATCAAATTTGAGAGGGACTCATTAATGTGGATTAATGCATCTGTAGATGCATTACTCCCTATTAACACAGGAAATTTAGTTCTATGTCTGCCCAGCTCCAGGGCTTCTGGTTGGGTGCCTCTCCTCTTCTAGGACTGGGCTGCTCTCTATATAGTTTGCTACTTGTAAGTGGTGTTTTTATTGTTGGTGAGTGGGGGAGGGTGGGGGAGGGCCAATTTTTGTTGAGGGAAAGGGGTGGGGGTGGGTGTTGTAATGGTAATAACTTTTTTTTTGTTTCAACCATGTGCATGTCCTAAGAGTGGTGCTTGGGATGGGCAGAGGGTAAGGGTGTGTAGGAAGCAGGGCAGGAGAGCTGGAGCAGTGAGTACAAGAGGAGGGGGTCAGCTAAGGCATCCCACAGCCAGTGCCCTGGCTCCTGATGGTTCATGGCTCTCTTTGGCCTTGGGTGTGGGGGATGCCTGCTGGGGCCAGTGGGCCAGTGCCACGGCCATCAGGAGTTTAGGGTACTGGTCATCACTGGCAAGAGCTAGGCTGGAGCAGTAGAGTGCTAGGCATCACTAGCAGGGATAGGGGCAGCCCTGGTGCAGTTAGACAGGGTTTGCAAGGAGGGAGCTGTTGTGTGTTACCCCGGTGCTAGGCGTGCAGCTCCTTAGCAGAGGAGAGGCTGGCCAATGATTAGAAGCGGGGGGCGGGGGTTGCAAGATGGCTGCCAAATGCTGGCAACTGGTTCTGACTTCAGCATGGCTGCCAAGTATTGGTAGCCATGTGTCCAGAGTCTAGAGTCCCCCTGTGCCCTGCCCCCCTCCCCTCACTCTCCCCTTCTGCATAGACACAGGGACACATGGCAAGGCTGAAGTGATCAGGGACTAAAGTTAGTCCCGAATCCCATCGTGTGTAGATACGTGCCAAAACCTACTTAATCCCTGTTAGTCTAATGTACATTAAATTTTAGCCATTTTAACAATCTTTGTTACCTTTTTATGTAAAAATTCTCACATCCTTCCATTACCTGATCATAGCTTTGAGAACCACATTTTCTTGAGTTGCTCCTTACAATATTTTTTCCTAATGTGCACTTCAGTACGGAACTGACAGAGACAAATGTCCTGATTCATCCTCATATAACTCCATTGGTTGTAATGCTTGTCATAGGAGCAAGCTGGTTCTTTTTCAGACTGGGAAGAAAATCACACATATCACCAGGGATCCTGGTTTTCTCTGATAGAAAAATCCCCAATTTTCAGATTAAGCAAGTAACCCAACATCCACATTTTTCCAAGATTAAAATGAAACACCACTAATACATATGTATATATAGTAGTGTTTCATTTTAATCACAGAAAAATGGCCTGACCATCTTCCTAAGTAGAAAATGTGTAGTGTAAACCCTATCCTTTGGGACTCTAAAATTACATTTTAGACAAAGCTGGCTTAAAGGTTAGGGACAGAAATTACACATAAACTGGTATAAGGGAAAACTGGAATAAGTTATTTGGAAACTGGTTCAACTATGTAACACAACAGAAAATCAGTGAACATAAATCACTTTCAAAATGGTGAAACCAGTATTAGATAAACCTGGATGGATGTAGTATCAAACTAAACTAATTTAGGTTAAATCGGTCTATTGAACTTCTATCCCAGAGTCCCTCCAGATTCAAGTTAACTCACAGTCCCTCATCAACCCAGGTTGTTTTGCACCTCTCATACAAGCCCCTACTTGTAGGGTGAGTGGGCTAGTCTTGGCCCAAGCTGCCTGCTCTATCCAAGGCATGCTGTAGCATGTCCTACCTTCTGGCCTGAGACAATGCAGGCATGTGGCTGCATTTCTGGAATCAAAAGTGAGTGTATGTTCACTTGCTAATTGGTCCAATCTATGCAGTTTAGTATAATCTTTGAAGATTGAATCAGTTCAGCCTCAGGCTTTTTAACTATCTGTACGTAGCCAGACTCTGTAAAATACCCTCACTGCTAAACACAGAGAAGCCAAACCTAGAACTAAAGTAAAAGGTAAAGTTCCATAAAAGCCATCGGAGGTCTGCTGATTATCAGCTCATAACCTTGTTCACAGACTTTGATTATTCACTATGAAACACATATACAAACACATGCAAAATATAGCAGACCTTAAGTAGCTTAATACAGGCGGTCTCCGGGTTACAAACGAGTTACGTTCCTGAGACCGTCTTTAAGTCGATTTTGTATACAAGTCGGAACACATATGTACGGTTTGTCTTTAGCATCAGTTAGTCATATATTTTACCTTTCTATGCACATAAAACATTTCAGAAACACTTCCAAATACCATCCCGCGTTCATTACTACGAACCGTTTGTCTGTAATTTGGACTTCTAAATTAATTGGCCTTGTGGCAGCTCGTTCATAAGTACAGATGTCTGTAACTTGGACGTTCGTTAAATGGGGACCACCTGTAGTGGCATGGTATCGCATTTGTTTATGTTCCATGTTCTCTTGACCAAATTTTGAGTTAGAGAAGAAAGGAATGACCAGGCCAGAGGATGTCACAAGGTGTGAGCCACTGTAGAGAATTCAAGAAAGAGGGATAGAGGAAAAAAGGAAGCTAAATTGGTTGCATGAAACTGTTGAACTATGGGGTCTTTATCTTAAATGGACATGGAGGGAAGCAACAGAACATTTTCTTTAGGACTTTAGAATGGGAACAAATAGCTAATATGTCACTACATAGTGGTTTAATGATGAGCAAAGCTAATTTTAGACAATGTCATTTAATATGAAATATAAATGGGAATATAAATATTAGTTAAAATAACACCTATGAGGAACTCTTTTATAATTTACACTATTTAATAAGCTTTTTAATATTTTAGCCAAGCAATAGAGTATAGAAAGTGGGAGTTATCTCAGACTAGGGTTCTTGCTGAATAGCCCATTTGTAGTGATTGAAAACCAGTTAAAATCTATAATAGAACAGAAGTTTGGTACATATAAAACAGTTTCAAAACGGCTGAAACCAAATTAAGATAGACCTGGATGAATGTAGTATCAAACTTAACTGAATTAGTTAACATCAGTTCACTTTATTATCAGTTTAAGTCTATGAAGTTTAGAGCAATCTATGAAAATTGAATCAATTCAGCCACTGGCTTTTTGACTGTCTGTACTTAGATCACCAAGATGAGAGCTCTTTTAAAACCCTGAGACCCGGTGAGAAGTTCTTTTCCCTAATAGGCTGATCATCTGTTAGAGGCTTTTTAAAAGATTTTAGGGATTTGAAATATTAATACTATTTTGCTTTCAAATATCAATAAGATTATTTTGTGTTTAAATAAATGTGCATAATATATTTCAGTCATTTGCTTCATATGCAAATGTTGTTTGGTCATTTATATTTTATCTGTATTTGGAAAATGTACTCTTTAAATTGATCTACATTTATGTTTGTGAGTATTTAATTTTGATTAAACTGGCTCGTCAGACCTTTCTTGGTTCTCAGAATATACCTGAGGGACAACACACAGGCCCTGCTCTTCTCTTCTGCCCCCTGGACAACTAACTAAGTGTTGGTTTCTTCCATCTGTCTTCCCTTCTGAGGATCCTACTCTACACTCTTTAAAAAGAGTGACTCAAGGACTCTTATCAATAGTGTCCTTGAAACAGTGTGCCCCCTCCAGGTTTTATGATCCATCTTTTCATTTCCCCATCTATAAAAACAATTAGTAGTCTTCAGTTCCCTGCTTCTTCTTACCCTCCATATAAAAAACTAGCAGCACATTAGCCATTTATGGTCCTATTCTAAGGTCCTAAAAAAAAATGTTCCTTTGCTTCCCTCCATATCCAGTTAGGAGAAAGCACCCATAGCTCACCAGCTTCATTCAGCCAATTTGCCTGGGCAATGTTTGCCTTAGATTATTGTAGAGATCAATTTTTCAAGCCCTGTTTTGTTCTGTGTAGGAGAATGTCAACACTGGTGCACCTTTGCTCACTTATAGCAATCGACAGACTCCAGAAGCAGTGACTTGCACTTGAATAGTCAGTCAACAAGGGAACTCCCCATAAGGGTTCCAGTTGTCATGCCAAACACAAGAACCATGTACAAAACATTTAGCAGCAACCTTCAAGTAGTATGTCTATTGCCTTATTTAGTGACATTCATTGAAAGTGTCATCTGTTAACAGGTTTCTGCAGGTTTCAGTGTCCTTCAGACAGAGCTTGTATTGGGTACCTGATGTCACTGTACACATTTGTCAAGTGTGATGCAGTCTCATTTTTTCCAGGGTGCAAAAGCCTAGGCATTGTTTATGGAGACACTGGGTTGCTTGCACACCAGTGTCCTCCACTCCGCTTTACTTATTTGGTTCAAAGAAAAGGCAGCACCAGTATGTTTGGAACCAGCTTGATGCAGGAGCTGCCACAGTAAAGGAGATCATCCATTTGTCTATCTGCTGAGGCTCTACTCCTAGACAGGCTGCCAACTAGGGTTAAAGAACCAAGTCTACTCTATCATAGAAAGGACCACAGTTCCATAACTTGTTGGTGGCATTTCCTGCATCATGGGAAGACTTGTACCCTGTTCTAAGGTGTGCTTTCCCCAAATCCATTGTCACCCTAGAGATTGTCAAGTTATTTAATCCCCGGCCCAGCACAGGTAGTCAGAGGTAGTACCATCTACTGTAAAATACAGTAACAAGTGAACCTGACCTGACCAGCAAGTGTGTATATCAGTATATTTCCAAAAAATATAATGAGCAGAAGTTCTGAACAGTAGTATTGTAATCAGGGCAAATAGGTGGGGGGGTGGGGGGACAAGACATCATCTATGGATGCTGATTTACTGGGGATGTCTGAATGGTGGTCCCCAGGGAGCCTGCACAATAGCAGCAACCAGGATGTGGGAAGCCTGTGCCATTGTGGCAGCAGATAGGTCTTTGAGATTGATACACACATACACACTCTCCAGTGCTCAAGTGTATCCGTGCTCAGGGCACTGAAATTGCTGGTTCTGCCTCTAGTGCTCAGGACCTGAATGGCACATCTGATTGTTTTTATCTTTACATTATTGACAGCATTGAGAATCATGATATTAATAGCTGCACTGTTGTTAGATTATTGTTAACATTGAATACTATGTCTCAAGAAAACCTACTTGAAATAGCACAGTGCAAGTTTTCTTGGCTGTGAACATTGAACTGTGATTTGAAAACTGGCTAGATAACTGTAAACATAGAGTGATAATAAACAGCAGCCCATTGAATTAGAGAGAGGTGTCTAATGGTGTACTGCAGGGTTTGCCTATACATCTGCTTCTACTTATTTTCTTCACTAATGATCCCAGAGAGGAAGTAAACAACACATTAATGAAGCTTGCAGATTATACTAATTTGAAGGGAACTAGGACTGCTAGGACAGAGAACTGATATGACTGGAGACTTAGGCAAAACATTTTAAAAACTGAAGTGCATTTTGGAAAAAAAAAAATATATATATATATATGTTTAGAGAGCTATCCAATATGTATGTACTGAATAAAGGAAAAACCCAGGAAGCAATAATGCTGAAAACACTGAAATGTGATGGATGACAGCAAATCAAACATATGTTTTTATTGCTATATAGCTGGGAAAAAAACATCAGTAACTTCCTGAAAAAGCACCGGAATACCAGGGAAGAGAAGGGAAGAAATTAAATAGAAGTAATAATCCTACATGCTTTTGAAATCTAGTAATGTAACTAAAATGGCTGAGCAGGGCACCAGTCCCATTGATCAGAGGGACAAGCAGAAGCTACCCAAAGTACTCTACATCCCTGCCCTCTGGTGCTTGGCATGCCCCCACCCACCCACTGCTCTCTTGTTTGACAGTATCTCTGCCTAGGTGCCAGAATTGCTAGTTACACCCTTGCTGAAAAGAAGCATCTATCTGCTTTGTTAGACACCTTCAAAATCCTGGTCCTTTGCCTTTTGAAAATTGAACCTCATGTCTCTGTTTTAGGGACTAATCCTATTTGTGTTGCTGTCAATTAACTTTAAGACAGCAAGACAAAGTCTTTGGTGCTAAATGTTGTTCTTCTTTTTTGAGTTCAAATATAACTTCCAAGAACAAGTTTCTCTCTTAGTAACCCCAGTGCAAATTCAGATGAACTTTGTGAAGTCAGTTATAACTTAATTCTGCCCTAAATGTTATTTTTTGATGGTTATAGATGTTATAGAGCTTATTTCTAATAAAATATTTTGTAATATGACTTCTACTGATGAACATTAAGTTTTGCTGGCAATTTCCTAGCACGTTGTTATTGTTGGCCCAATGAATTTTTTCATAGACACTAACCATACGCATACTTTTTTCATACCAAGTCAAATGAGTGTAACAGTTTTATGTTCTACTAAGTTGTATATTATGTCTCCATAGCTGTTTGTTGCTATGTGTTGCTAACCATAAATGTAATTTTCCTATAGGTTCTTTTCTTTTTCTTCTTCCAGTCAAGATGAAAAAAAATTAAAAGCAAAAATAAATAAATAAATAAACCCTAAAAATTTACTGACTTAGATTGTCTCTAATAATACTTACATTTGGAAGAAACAAATTATAAATGTTGTGAAAAGTGCAAACATGACAAGAACACTGATAGGCATTGGAAAGCAGCTGGATCTTAGTCTTTGAAGATGTGTGTCATAGGAAGAGAAACCTGCAGAAGGATTTAGGAATGTGTAAGTAAAAGCAGAAAAGCCCATTTCCTGAAATTTACTGATGTGGAGCATCTCCACCTTAGCTACTCAGGGCCAGATTATCTGCTAATATAAACTGGTACAGATGAATTAGACTTTTGAATCTTAAAGATCTGATCATGCATGGCATGTCTGCACATTCATTAATGTGCATCTGCTACTGCACATTAAGTTTAGTACTTCTAATATGAGGTACTACATAAAGGTGCATTAGCCTGCACTAATGAGCAGTAACAAAAGTGAATCTTTTTTTTTTTTTTGCAGTAGACTAATTCTATTGTGTATTAGTCCATTACCAGAGTTTTTGCCATGATGCACTAATGTGCAGTAAAATAGGCTGCTGTGCATTATGGCGTCTTGTGTAGGTGCACCCACAAACTCTTACTCACAGGGCACAACTACATGTTTGCTTTACTGTGGAGTTGACTAATTAGCTCTTTCTTTTGGGGAGCAAGGGCCATTGGTGATGCATAGGGGGTGCATGTGCACTCCCTGAGCATGGCAGTGTACCCCCTCATAAAACGTGCCACCGACACTGTCAGTGATGCCTGTAGGCAGTTGCTGCTTGCCACTCCCACCACTTCTGCCGCCAGTGGTGTCTGCGGGTGCTCTTTGCTCACTGTCCCCAGTCAATGATCCCCTGCCCCCCAAAGGAAAGAAGCTCCCCCACAGCACATGGACTTCCCTCCCTGCCTCTGGAGATGAGCAGAACAAGCAGGAGGCTGGAGAGAATAGGAGAATGAACAGAAGGCTCATTCCCCTCACCCCGTTGGCTCCTCCATCTCCTCATTCATTCCCCTGCTCTGTATTCATTCCCCCCATCCACCGTTCATTCCCTCTGCTCACTCTTTGTTCCCCTTGCCCCCTGTTTGTTCCCTGACTCCCCATGTATTCCCCTGCTCCCCACCCATTCCCCCTGTTCATTCCCTCCACCCTCGGTTCATTCTCCAGCTCCCTGCTTGCTCTTCCAGCCCCGCCACACTTACCGACAGTAGCAAGGAATAAGCAGGAGACTGGAGAGAGCAGGGGAAGTCTCCAGCTTATCTCCAGGGTCTTGTCTCCAGCCTCCTGCTCATCTCCAGCCCCCTGCTCCTTCTCCTACTTGTCTCCAGCCTCAGGAGGGAGTAGGAGGCTGAAGATAGCCCCTGGAGATATTTCCCTGCTGTCTCCAGCCCCAGAAGAGCTGGGAACAGCAGGGGAATGCCTCTGGAGCTGTCTCCAGCCCCTGGCTTTTTCCCCTGCTGTCTCCAGCCTCCTGAGGTCCCCTCCCCTACTTCCAGCCCCCGCCAACCCCCTGCTTACCTGGCAAACGATGGGTCCAGGTCCCCACAGCTTGCACCGCTGCCTGCCCAGCATGGGCAGACAGTGTGCTTCCAGACCCAGGAAAGGGCCAGTCATAGAGATGCTCTGGCTCTCTGCCAGAGTCTCTCTGGAGGACTGAGCCTAAGATTGCCTCAGGGCACAATCCCACCATGCCCTGACCCATTTTTTTCCCCAGATTTTTGTTTGACCTTTGGATATCCAGGGGTCTCATTTTCTCCCTGCACTGCAAACTTGCAGTGCAGGGAACATTTTTTCATTCTTGCACATGCCTTTTGCCCCGTCTCAAAGGGGTTTGAGACGGGGCAAGAGGCATGTGTGCTCTCATCTGGACATACCTTTTGAGTACATGACCTTAATGGGAAAAACAGTATGACCACGGTTTGCAGGATTGGACCATTATTTGGTACTATTTCTCATAGTAATGTTTTCTCTTACTCTCAAACAAACTAATTAAAATTCAATCTCTCATTTAAAGGGAATATTTTTCATTGAGGAAATTCCTAACATGAAACCACTAATAAAAATTAAAATAAAACATACATTTTGGTCTTATAAATTGTTTTTGATTTTGCATAATTGATACCACATTGCTCAAAATATGTTAATTCTACTTGTGCAACATTTTCTTTTAAATCCAAAGAAAAAATATTTTCTTCTTTTCTATGGTGTTGTATGGGCAGAATTATAGCATGATATGTCATTAGCACTCTTTCTACCTTAATGCACTATGATGACTTAAGGTTATGATCCTGCAATGAGCTCAACATCAGTACACCTGTCTACTCTCATGGACCCTCCAAGGACATTAGAACTGTACATATTCACATTGTACTTAGAGCAAGATCAGAGTCATAAAGACTTCTGCTAAAGATGGCTGACTCAGCCTCGACCAATTTCTGATGCCCATATATTATCAATGATAACTTCAGGATCAGCAGATCGTGTTAGATTTATTTTGTACTTTAACTGTGTTCTGGATACAGTCAATCTCTCTGTAGCAATACATTCTCTGTAACACCTAACTATTTTAACTTGACTCCTAAAGTTTACCTCTGTAAGAATTACCATTTATTTTAATAACAGTTCTTTACATCTTTCATCATAAGTCCAAAATAATCTGGCTTTCACAGGCAGAGTTACATGAGGAAGTATAGCCATAGGTTAAAAATGCATCTTCTAGGGAAAAAAAGTTCCTTCTCCACCCTTCCCATTATACTCTTTGTTTTCCTTACTCCATATTAGAAGCATTATAAAGGAAAAATTAAGCACAGTTTGGTATGTGTTGTTAGGGGAAAATATCAAATAGCTTAAGTTACTTGAAAGATCTATTTCATGGGCCGAGCTTCAGCACTCCAATAAGAGTTTTCACATCTTGTTGCTGCTAGAACTTTGGCCTCACTTCTGTTATTCCTCCTTCCTGGTAGTATTCCCAGAGATTGAAACTTGTTGGCAATGCTAATATAAATGTTGCCATTTACATTTCTAATATAGGGCATATAACCACTTAAAAAGAGTACACTTTAAATGCACTTAACCAAATTGTATCTAAAAACTTATCGTTAAGCATGATTTTTATTTGTTCAGGAAATGAAAGGGATGTGGAAATAAAATGTATTTAATTTCCTGGGAAGTTGTGGTTGTCCTATAGCTTTTTAGGACAGTTGGTCTTAAAATGGCTCTTCCTAGAATATCTATGAAAAGTATCTCATTTCTATTTAACTCTCATTTTGCAGTTGTCATCGTTATTAATAATTTATGAAGTGCTAAAGCCATACATGACATTTTACAACCACCTAGGTAGAGAAGGTGCTTGCCCCAAAAGTCCTTACATTCTCTGTGTGAATATATCAGCTAAGTCTTCACATGATATATAGCCTGAAAAATATTACTGGAGACTAGTTTAGAATATGACAGTTATTTTTTTACATTGTATAAATCACAGGTAAAATGAATAACGGAGACAGGAAGAGAGGCTAGAAGGTCATATCAAGGGAGAGACAAAGATGTCAAGTTGCCAGATGCTCTTGCTTCTTCAACTCCTCTCCAAACCTACAACAGTCAAAGCATTCAGGTGACTATAGGGGTGCAGTTACACATTACACTTAGACCATACTAAGGGCACTTAAAACATGAGTGTCTGCATGTTCAAGCTTAGTAACTTATTCTAAAAGCCCTCTGACCATCTCAAAGTTACATTACTTCTGGTGAGGGCTAACTTTGGGTTATACTACCTAGCTCATGTTAGGGTAATTTCAGTCTTCTTCACAGAGATAAAACAAGATCTTTTCAGTCCTCCAGCATCCCAGAATCCTATCCAACCCACCGCATGCACCCAGAGCAGATATAAACCCCAGATGTCCTGGCCATGCCTCTGCTAACAGGCCTCTAATGACAAGTCTGAACTATGCAAGCAAGAAACCATATTAATCATTAATATGCAACTGTTCACAGCACGTTCAAACTTTATCACCGCTTAACCTTCCATAGATTTAGTATGGTCTAAGTGTATCATGTAATTAAACTCTAGGACAGCACTTATAGACAGTGATATATTACATGTCAGCATAAATTACATGTCAGAGGCAGACAAATGGAGTTAGTCTTTAGGGCATAGATAAAGGAATGAATTATACCAAGTTAAGGTTGGGGAACCTGCCATGATCATGTGTTCCATGGTAACTATTTTGTTGGTCCACTCCTGTCCAGTGGTAAATGAAATATAAAGTGGAGCAGTTTACCCCTGAATGAAACAGGGCTAAGTTGATGTAGTTTAACTTTCATTAGGCATGGAATAAAGCAGACATATGAAACAGTTATTGCAGAGCAGCTGATGTGCAATGAGACCCTCTCTCCCATTTTAACTTGGTATATATTGTCCATCTGTCCATACATTTAGATTTGCTATATACTTAGTCCATGCAGAGGTATTATGTTTCTACTGGGAAAAATGCCTCTCCCCCAGCAGAAATTGCCAATGTACGAGCATTAATTCAGTTTCTCCTGGAGAAAACATTCCCTATCCACTTCGACACCCAGGAGATCTCCCCTGCAAGAGAGTTCTGTCACTATAATGAATTTCTCTATGCTCTTTGATTGGGAAGACATGAGCAGAAGCTTCCCTGGTGCCTTCCCTAGACTGAGGGGAACTTCAGTCTGGAAAAGGTTTGGGGACATTTCTGTTTAGCTATGCTGAAACTCTCATGTAGATGCCAACCCTTGGCATACTTTAAACCCGGTCAGCCTAGCCAGCCAGGGTCCTTCTCCACCCTGGCACAAATTGCTGCTGTCCCAGGTGCACTTTTAAATACTGCACCCAGGAGCAGTTTACTCTGGCTCAAACTGCTCTGGAGTTTATGGAGTCATATTATTTGTACATGTAGATGCACCCAGTCTCAGTTCTACCATTTAAAAATGTGAATGACTGAACCAGTCAGCACTGAATACACATAGATTAATTGTCCAGTCCCTGTCACCGGAGTTGAGTTGCCACTGTTCCATCACCCTTCTTCCTGCCCCTTCCCCAAATCAGGGAGACCCTAGGCTGGGAAAAACTTAACAATGATAGCAGCTGACTTCTTGAGCACAGGAAGAATCCAACTGCCACTTCCTCTGCATCATCCTCAATCTGAGGAACCCCATCTGGGAAAGGTGGGAGGAATTTCTGTACAGCTGGACTCCTCCTGTAGTCAGGAGTTCAGCTGCTGCTGCTCTTCCACCTTCCCCCAGACTGGGGTGACTATGGTCTGGGGAAGGTGAGGCAGCCGGGGAGAGGAACACCTGTATGCTCCCTCTTTCAGAAAGATTTGTACCACGGCCACTTTCCCAGAAATCTGCAGCAGTAGAAACAAAGGCCTAGACTTTTCTTTAGACAGGCAATACTCAGTGGAATTGTGGCCACATTAAAGATGTTGGTAGAAATCCTATTTACTTCAATTGGCTAAGACTTCTACTTATGTTTGTTTCTGTGTTTTTATATTGCTTACTTATTGATAAGGATCAGGGACCCATTCTATGTAAGCATGTGTATGTAAGCAAAATATGAAGAAAAGATGGTTCATCTGAAAGACAAAGAGTTGCATGTATGAAGGTGGAAGTTAAAGGGAATGGGGTTTGATCAGTGTGTTGTCTCAAGAATGCAACCCATCCGTTCCATTGTAAATAAAAAAGTTGTGTTTCAAAATCCATTTAAAATATTATATGGGCTGAGAAATGATTTTGTTTGTTTGTTTGTTTTTTTATAAAGGAGAAACAATCCTTTTCTCAGAGGTGGATCCAGAGGGAGTGCAGTGGCATTATCACACCTCCATTTTCAGACCATATTGTGGGAGCAGCTGCCCCTTCAAATTCCTGATGCAGGTAAAAATTCTCCTCCCCTTCTTTGTGCTCAGCAGTATGTCCCCTCCCCTCTCATTCCCTCCTTTGCTGGCCTATTGTGCTGTTGTCACTGATTGACTCAGGAGTGAAGGTTAAATCCAGAGCTGATCTTGCCTTCCTCCAGCTGGGTTGTATAGGGAGCCAGGCTCAGCCATAGCAGCAATGACAGGCAGATTCCCTTTCCCTGGCTCATCCCCCTGGGTGTTCCTTGCTATCCCAGAATCAGGCTTAGGAAGGGGGAACCCACCCAGCCCTGTTTTTACTGCTGCTATCCCCAGCTATATCTAGTCATCTTCACAGCCTGGCTAGAGCAGGGCAGGAGTGGCCCTGAAGTTCCCCCCATCCCTGGGTCAAGTGGTGGGGGCATAAAATGGGAGGGAAGGGGAAAGGATGTATGGCTGACCATGGAGGGGGTGGGGAGGGAGTGCTGAGAATGAAAGAGATAAGTCCACCCTCCTCAGTGGGAAGGCAGTGACTGGGAGCACGGTGTAACAAGGAGTCAAAGCCCTTAATACTTTAAGAGGGGAAGCAGTAAGTCAGAGTCATGTTTTGCTGGATACAGAAGATCAAGAGCCAGCTGATTTTGGAGCAACAAGGCAGAAGGAAGCCCAAAGAAGGATTACAGGGCTGTCTGTACTAACTTGAGAGCTCCAGACAGGAAGGAAAGGCTGCAGGCCAACTGAACTTAGGGCATTTGGAAACTGGCAGCTTGTCGAGCAGATGGGCCACACTTGGGACTGGCCAAGGAGCATATAACTGGAAGGGGTGGAGCCCAGGGGGATATCAGCTGAGAGACAGAGACAGAAAAAGCAGTCTGACCCAGGCTGTGCTAGAAAGAATAGCCTCTGGCACTAAGCTGAGAAGTGGCAGAAAGCATGAATAGACCTATTGGGTTCAGAGCTGAGGAAAGTCCAGCCAAGCAGTATAGGAAGCTGGGAAGAGCGTGGACTGAGGCACCCAGCACTGAATGAGACTGACTGGGGGGTTTGACTACTGTGAAAGACCAGAGCATCGGATTGTGGTTGTAGTAGACATTGGAAGCCATGTACCAGACATTCAGGGTTTCAACATCTGCAAAGGGATAAGGGTTAGGGCTGCAAGAAGCTTCAGTCACTGATTTGATTTGGAGGAGATATGGCCTGATTCAGCAGCTGAATCTGAATCAAATCAGGAAACCATTAATCTCTCCAAATTGAATTGAAAGCCTATGATTCAATTGGAAAGATTTAATGATTTGGCCATAGACACAAATATATGTATATATATGTTTTTTCTACATACCTCAAGGTACCAGGCACAGGTCATGAATGCTGAGATGGTGGGGTGATGAAGCATCTCACAGGAGTGTGGGAGAGTCCCCCCCATGCACTTGGTGGCAGACCTGGAAGGGGACCAGAAGTGCTGGTCCACTTCCAGGTCTTCCACAGAGTACAAGGGAACCCTGATCTTGCCCCCCTAGCTCAGTGACTCATGCCTCCTGGGTCTGGGGTGGCACCCAGGCTCCCCCCACCGTTGATCACCAAGCCAAAGAGGTGCTGGTGAGGTCCTCCACCAAACACACAGGGGTCCCCCCACATTCTCGTCGGACATTCCATCCACCCCACCATCTCAGTTCATGAGCCGCACTTGGTACCTTGAGGTATGTAGAAAAAACATAAAGCTGTGTCTATGGCTGAATTGTTGATTCTCTGAATCAGAATCAAATCTGGCCAAATCAGAATTGAATCTTCAGATTCAGCCAAACTGAATTGGGTCAGCAAATTAAATCGCCGTGCCCCAAATTGGGCTGAATCCAAATTGAATACTGCCCACTTTGCACACCCCTAATAAGAGTGTAAGCTAGATAGGGGGCAGTTAAGGGTTGAGAGGGCCACAACCTGCATCCTGAGAGCAAGAGACAAGGGCAGGCAAGAGCCAAGACAGCCAGAGCCAGGATTCATGGGCAGCCTCCTAATTTATGTAGATTAAAACATGGCAGGAGATATAGCAAGAGAATATGTTGAGGAGCTGGAGCAGAAGTACTATGATGGTGACCACTAGGCACTGGCCTCCAGGGACTGGTCCTGCTACAATAGGGATACAGCTATCCCTGCAGGGCCAGTGCTGCTCCTTCGTTCCTCTCTACAAAATCCTGAATTTGCCCATGGTTTTTCAAAATATGTTCTAAAAGTAATCCAAAAAAATTATTTACTTACTTTAGGGAAAGGTTTTTTTGCCAAATAATTATTAAAAGTAACTCCAGTAGCATCAAGCTAATTGTTTTCAGGAAGCTGACCTGCATATGATGACAAAAATGTGCCTATAGGTAAAAGAAGATATGCACATTCAAAGTTAGCATTAACTCTGTTTCCATGCACAAGTAATACATTTCTAATAAGTTCTGATATGATGCAAAATATTACAGATAGTAAGTAATTCTGGAACTGATTACCAAAAAATGACACTTATTCCAATGCTCTTTTTGTGGTGAGAATGTCAGTGGCTTCAAGACTGAGCCTTATATTTTAAAAATAAAACGTTTGGACCAAATGCTTTTGGAACTTTAATAAAAGCTGTAGGCACTCATCTGTTTGCAATATTTCTACCTACATTACTTGATGAAGGCAATTATTTATGTCTAATTCCTGTCCTGAATATAAGTTTCACATTACAGAGAACATTCCTCAATAGAAGAGCTTGCATAGAAAATTTCCCTTATCTTATGAATGACAGAGACACAATCCATAGACTCCCAGTGAGGGTGGTGCAGGCACCTACTCTAGAGATCTTCAAAAGGAGACTGGATCCACACCTTGCTGGGGTTATTTGACTCCAGAAGTATTTGCTGCCCAGATCAGGGGGGCAGGACCCAATGATCTCATGAGGTCTCTTCCCGCCCTAAACTTCTGTGAATCTGTGAATCTTAGCTTTTTTAGAATATTTTTTTTTCTCTTACATATCAATAATTTTTTCTTTCTACCATCCACTGGCTTTAAGCGGTTATATTTTGGTATAAAAATTCAGTGATCCATGTTTTTTAGATTAGATATTTGTGCTCATCATTTCTAATCAGGGAATATCTATAAAGATTTAGAATTAGTTTTGAACTTGTGAATATTTCAGTGACAGTCCTGAATGATATGTTTTCAATCCTGAATATGTTTTCAAGCCCAGCAGGCAAGGCCCTGTTCCTATACCCTAAAATGATATACACAGATGTGGTTTCAACACTGAAGTTCTTTATTACTTAACCCAATAGTTTCTTCATTCACAGGAAACCCATTCCTTCATTCTATCCAGTGAAGCAATGGGGAATCAAAGACTGTTCCAACGTTCTGTTCTACAAAATGGGAAGACATGAACAGTAGCTGTTATCTGAAACCTAGTGTGGGGAAGTAGTCGTTAGTTCAAAACAGAAGAAGCTTCTCCTGCCTCTTTTCCATTACAGGAAAGATATGACAAATTGTCTCCTTGGCATTTTGAGCATATTACCTATGACTGGCTGTGAAAATGACAGACAGCTAAGGTAGTGCCCTTCGGGATTTCTTTTTTTCTTAACAGACTTTACCAGAAAAACATGTGGCAACAGTATGAAAGAAAGAGTATGAATTCCAGAGATGCTATGAAACCAAATGATGCACTACTTGGAAAGTTTGGAAATGTACCAAACTGATGAGGGATTCTAGCACTGCCTCTTTTATTTAATTAATTAGATTATGCTTTCTCTGACTTTTACTACTCAAGGTTTTTTGTTTTTTTTTATTTTCCTACCATGCGCTAGCTCAACATTGATGAAGGAGATTTTCATCTTGCCTACACTAAAGTAATAGAGAAAAGCATCAGGTCAAATGCATCTAAACCAAACTGTCTTTGTTCTGATGACAAATAATGCATTTGCATTCATTATGCATACTGCAAGGGACGGTTTGCGTTGAAAAACAAAAGGGTTATTTTTACAACTAAGTGAATCAGTATATACATAAATTGGGTCATTAAAAGTTATTTTTAATTCCAAAGGTACTGGCAAATACTCTTTGGGATTTCTAGATCTCATATGTAGAAAATTCTGCATAATTCAATTAAAAGTGTCTGCTAATAACATTCCCAGCCAGCTCATTTGAAATTGATTTTAATATAGGTTGTTGTTAGTACTGTAGTTCTACAAACAGCTGTTTACCAGGTAAAAAGTGATGTGTCAGACAGGTTACCAAGAAACAGATTTAAATTTATATACAGTTCCTAGAAACAATTGCTTCTATGTAATACATTGTCCTAAATACTAAATCTCTGGTCAGCAAAATATGGTCTAAGTAGAACTGTGTCTATAATGTTATTGTAAACTAGCCAGCTGCCTGTCAAGAATGATGGGGGCGGTGAGGACTGAGCATCGCCACCCAATGCCCTGCACTGCCGCTGCTCAACCTGTGGCCCCTGCACCCCGCGAACCCACTCCTGCCTGTCAGTCTCTGCTGTCCTGGGGATAGGGGTGGGGACAGAGCCCCACTTCCAGCCCCAGCCCCACATATCGTCTAGCCCCTTTCCTTCTGCTCCCCAGTCCTCCACTGCATCAGGTCCAGGCCCACTGCTCCCCCTTCATCCCCCCCCTGCTTCCAATGAGCAAAGCAGGGGACAGGGAGAACCGCTGTCCTCGTCCCCCCACTCTGGCCCAGCTGGCAGATGGTAGGGATGGTGCCACTATGACAGCTGGGACTGAGGGGCCAGAGTGGGGGGGCGATGCCAACAGCACTGACCTTGTCCCCCCCTCACTTCAGCCCCTCATTCCTTGCTGTCATGGCGGCTCTGTCGCCGCCATCCCCCTCTGTCACCATGTCTGGTCCCACCCCCACTCCCTTCTGCCCCCCTGTCACATCAGGTCCAGGCCCACTGCTCCACCCTCCTTCCCCCTCTGCCTCCTAGCAGCAAGGCCATGGAGGGTGGGCAAGGCCAGTGCCATTGCCCTCACCCCATCACTCGGGCCCTGCTGAGGGACAGCAGGACAGTGCCATCACGACAGCAGGGACTGAGGGACAGGAGGGGAAGGGGGGAGGAGGGGAGGCCAGCAGTGCTAGCTTCTGCTCCACCCCTGCTCTGGTTGCTCCATTGCCACCATCTGCAAGGAGCAAGACCTAGGGGGAAGGGCCAGCCCAGCTGTGCTAGCTTTGTAAATGTCTTATACCTTGGCAATAAAGCCCTGTTTATTTATTCAAAAGCTTTGGTTTGCTTCTCATCTCATCTCCCTCTCTCAAAAAAGATCAAGGGTGCACACATATCATCAGTTTCCCATAATAATGAAATAATTAACACAAATATTAGCTGATCCCTGCAACATCTAGCTGATCCCTGCAAAATCTAGGCTTGACTTCAATGGTCATAAAACACACTGCACTTAAAGTCAAGCATGTGTTTAACTTCCTTTCAAGACTGGAGCTTTTGGGTTCAAATGTGCAAAATCCTCTACAATCCAAGCTCTACAAGTCTTTAATCATCTCAATAGTACTCCCCATCAAAGTATGGACTGATTGCCTTATAAAAGGCTAGCTATGTTACAGTTGTTGTCCCTCATAAATTCAAAGCTGTTCTATAGCTGTCTCCAGTTTTTAATTAAAACCTTATGGACAATTTAACTAATTGGCAGATAATTAATCTTAACTGCTGTTGTTGAAATTGCCTGCATGTCATCACTAGCCAAGAGTAAATTGCTATGGAAAAAGAAAGCGGTTGTGTTTATATTGTTTGAAGAATGGGACTTGACTATTAGCAGGGTTCACAAGCAGGATTCTTTAAAAATATGTCTGAGTCGTCTCCATAGATGAAAATAATGAAAAGTATAGTACAATGTAGAAGGCAGGACAGGGTGACACCTTAAAGACTAATTTGTTGGAACAAGTTACTTTTTATGGTGACACCCTGTCCCTCCTTCACCTGTTTCACACTAACAGAACTAACTCTCTTTTTCTAGAATATAATGAAGCCAGTAGGTAGAATAATCACTGCTATAGAGCTCTTGGTGGGGAATATTGAAGAATCACCCTTTCAGAAGACTACCCAGCAAATTCAGAAAATGTGAATACTATGAAAAATGGAAGCCTGCATAATAATATAAGTGAGCAAAATATTTGTGTTGAAATCATTTAGTAATTTTGTTTATGTGACTAAAATAAAATTAGGCTCTGGATTGATTTAGGGATTCCTTTACATGATACTCAATATCTTTCAATACTTCAGTCATCTAAAAAGTAAATAATAGGACAAATTGTTTGGTTGTTGATAGTGGAAACAATGCTTATTTTTTTATAATTAATTGGTCTAAATCCCTAGTATAAATGTGTAGAGATACAGTTCAGTTCAATGTAATATTTTATTTATTGCAAATATTTTATTTGCATTGTAGGCTACTCAAATGCTGAAAGAGTATTACCAAACAATGTATTCTGATGCTTGTCAAATTTATGCACAGCCTCTCAAAGATATGTCTACGCTAGGAGCTTGTGCTATCATTTCTTGTCTCTATTTGTCATAACAGTTCAGTTTTGATTTGGCAGAAGATTGAAATATGACATGAGAATACCATCTCCTTTCTCCCAAGATTGTTTACAATATGGCTTGATGACACCTGACAAAACCAAACCCTATACATTTTGTATAGAGTATTCCTTTATAGGTTCCACCTTTACATTGAACATTTATATTGCAACCTTATAAATGATGATGTTGATGATTTTTAAAATTAGTAGGGATGGAGCTTTCTGGGATGATTTTGCTTTTGCAAAACTTAAGGCATTATGTTCTGGTTTTACAAGTGCAAAACTACCTTTTCTTTGGTTATGGTTTTGGATTTGTGGTTGAAAGGAAGTAATGGAAGAAGACAAGTAATTTTAGCACCAAAATTAAAATAAGAGGTTATATTATAATCTAGACAGTTCACTAATTAGTTCCATAATGGATTTCTTTTTTAAAGGAAAATTTACAAAATAGAGACAAGATTTTGACAAATTTTGCCCTGATTTGTACTTCACATATTCTGATCAAACCTGAGCAGGATTTGTTAAAGGAGTTCTTACCTGGCAAATGTCTATAAGGGAGCATATACATGAGCCATTACTTTGCTGCGATAAACTGTGGAGCTCATTACTCCACAGTTTATTGATCCTGGGAAGGTCCTGGGTGTGCAGTTTACACATGCTCCCAGACTGCAGCACATGGACCTGGGTTGCAGCACCCCTGGTTGGCAGCCATTCCGGGGGTTAAGCCTGCCAGCTCAGGGGTGCTCTGATTGGTCTCAGTGTGATGTAGAGGGGCTGGATGGGGTATGAAGGTGCTTCAGCATGGGGCTAGCTGGCAGGCAGTCTCCACACTGAAGCACCCCTGTGCCCCAGCCATCCAAGTCAGCATCTACCCGTGCACTGCTGTGCATGAAAAAACTTCACAGCAAGGTAGGACTTGTATTTACAAATCCTACCTTACTGCAGAGTTTATTAGTTCCATGTACCTTTGTAGGGGTGCATGTATAGATGCTGAGATGTTAATTAGCCAACTGCACAGTAAACATGTCATGTAGCTGCACCCCATGATAATTAACAACAAGCATGGCACTAAACAGTGTACTTGAAAACCCCAGCAATGTTTTAAAATGCAATTTAATAGCAAGATTGATGGGCAAATATGCTTCCAATCATGGAACATTTAGTAATATGTGAGAAGAGCTTATTTGATTATTGTACAAATAAGAACTGAGGTGACTGGGACTGAAATATAACATGGAAGTGCTTTGTATATGTGCACAGGTGTCAGGTGAAGGCATCTTTGAAAAATTGACCAAGAATATTTGGGAAATGAGCTGGGAAAAGTTGCAGGCAAATGTGATTTTCCTTTTGAAATTCACACATGAAAAATAGGATAAAAAAAAAGCTTGTTAATCAAAAATATCAGAAAGCAAGAAGAAACAGATCAAATCATGTTTTATGTCTGTGTTTAGAGATCCTGTGTATAAAGAAAACAGTCATTAGAATTAATGCTAATTTTAGAGATGAAGATTTTGGTGAAGGAGGCAAAAAGTGGAAATTATTTGTCCCAAAACTGAAATGGGTAAAAGTAGCAGAATATGGAATGGAATGTCCTGATTCCCTCTGTTCTTTGCAGTATCTTTCCACACAGGAATAGCTCCTGACTTCATGGTTGGCACAGATGAGAAGAGAAGATAAATGGCTATCTCTTCCATTGGTCCTGGGACTGCTCAGTGGCCTAATAAGCTCTTGCACAATGTAAAGCATCCTCTGGGCTTGAATTTACACTATTGAAAAAGAGAATCTTCTGGCTTCCAGCATCTAATACCAGATAACCCTGACATGTCTCCTACCTTATAACTCTTTCCATATGCTCACTATGGCAGAGGTGGTTACAAGCCAGATATGGTATATTATTTAAAAGGAATCCTCAGATTCCCAATTAATTTTGGTTTACAGTCTCTTTGAAGTAAATTGTCAACAAGTGCCATTGGGAATGCTTAAGACAGAGAGGTCATTGGTATACATCCTTGCTACTCAGAGTGGACTATGTTATGTCCATTCTGGAGTTTAGAATGCACGTGCTGAGCATACCATGCTTCGCAGTGGCATCCCTAGAGCACTGGGAGGTGATCTAGAAGAACTGTAGACATGCTCAAAGGGATCTTTAATTCTTTTAAAGGAAATTTACCTATGGGCATTTTGGTTTCCCTACTGACCAAGTTTTGGTCACACATTGCTCTTCAGGTTTCTATTTAAAACAAACACAGATTAAACTGCACTGAAGATAAAGGAAGTTTATCTTCTATATAGGCCTCATTCAACTCATCTTTATATGTGTACTCATGTTAATTTTCATCTGTCCACTAAACTAGGCCTGGGTGCTATTAACCTTCTGCTGATCATCCAGTTTAAATGCTTCCTCTGTTTATGGTATTATTCCCTCATCTGAAGTTCATTCAAAACCAACTTCCTTTGTTGCCAGTTCTCTGCCAATAGAATTTGAATTTTGAAAGTCTTCAAAATATACACCCTGATCTGTATCCAGATTCCAGCACTAGGTTTCATCTTCATAACAGGCTGAATCAAAATCTTGGAAACAAAAGTCGACACCATTTTTTTATATGGAATTATCCCAAAAGGATGTTATTGAAACACTGTAAACCTAACTCTTGGTATACTTTGGCAAAGATAATAGTGAAAATTAAAATAGTATATAATTTGTTGTGGGAAAGGAAAGACAGGATGCTGGCAACCACATCTTTTCAAGAAGTCCTGACATCCAAATAGAATTTCTATGGGAACAGGTGTGTGGGGGTGGAAATTAGGTCAATGGTTTTTTTCTGCTCCTATTTGTAAGTGCTGCTTTTTGACACTTAGGGATGAATTCTATTACCCTTTGGGTAGTTAAAAGGAAGCTTTCTAACTGCAAAAGTGGTATTTTGGTACTGATCCATAGGTAGTAGCTTCTTGGCCTCTTGGCTCAGATCAAGTGTAGAGGCAACCCGCCGGACGCGACATGGCCACCTTCCTCAGCGGCTCGCTGGAGGGCGAGTTCAGCCGAGACGGCGGGGACTTTGCCTCCCTGTGGAGCCGAGCCCGCAACGCCATGCACCACCTCAGGAACTGCATCGGCTGTGCCTGGACGTGGACCGAGGAGAGCCGCCAGCTGGCGGTCTCCCTGCAGCCGGCCCTGCACGCTGACTCCGTGACCGTGATGCCCCGCACAAGGACCTTCTTGGAGAGGTTCCTGAAGGACGCTGTCCGCAACAAGTACGCCAGTGACCTGAGGGCCAAACCCGACCAGGGCAAGGTCTTCGACGTCACTTCCAAGTGGGACGCCAGCAACCACTTCCTGCAAAGCGGGAGCTTCACGCGCTTCGCGGACTGGCGCTTCGTCCACCGCGCCCGCCTCAACTGCCTGCCT
>JAGPOW010003316.1:76319318-76336635 GCA_030014935.1 Caiman crocodilus
CCACTCCCCTTACCCCCGGGCTTAGTTGGCTAACATTGTATCTTATGTAACCTAGGTGCGTTCCCAACCTCACCCCCATCCTTCTATTGTTAGTCCCTCACCTGGGTGCTCTGTATTTCCCTTATGGCTTTGTCATCTTTTTGGGATTTTGAAAATCCTTAACATTCACTAATTAAAGTCAATCTATTACCCCTACACTGTGGACATGCACAAATGTGCTCATAGACTGAGCATGCTCAATCAGCTTCGCACTGAGCAGGCAGGTATGAGGCTATGTAGAAGTATACCTGAGCTTAAGTCTGGGAGGAAAGATCTCTTATGCTTTAGCTGCACTGAGTTAGGATACTTGCCCAAGAAGCCAGAAGCCAAGGTCCTAGGCCCTTCCTTCCCCAGAGAGACTTAAATCTGCATCTCCATGACTATGAAATGCTGTGTTTTACCCACAAATCTCAGGCAATATCCAGGCCCTTCTCCAGTGTTCTTTTTTAAATCTGAGCTACTGTCTCTTAATAGTCATTGGATAACATGGTTGGAGAACAGTAGAGTGGGAAAGATTCTGGTCCATTGGAAACAAAAGTTAAGGATCAAATACAGAGTTTGTTGTTCCTCTCTACCCCTCAATTAAGGGCTTCAGCCATTCTTCTGAGCTACACAACCTGTCTATATAGCTCCTGGTCCATATAGCTCCATCTCTCTGCTGTCTAGAGGGCCAAGCTCAAAAGGAGCACCAAAAAAGGGGCTGCAAAATGTTTAACTTGTGGTGTGCTTGTTGCAGCACTGTGGAGGGAAGTCTCTCTGTGGGTGGAGGAGCCTAGAACCCCAACTGACCATGGGTGAAGTCCCTTTGAAATAATATATGGCCCATTTGAGCATGCTTACACTTCTCCTGTTTCCTGGACTCAGTCTATATGCACATGCTTACATGTCCACAGTGCAGAGGTAACAGAAGAGCAACCTGTGCCCAAGTGCTAGAAGCATCACTTACATGGTAGAAAACTGGCTTGTTGGTATGCAAGGGAAAATAGAATTTCACTCATACAGCTCTACAGCCTGAAAGAGGGAGCTAAAGGAAATTGTACAGCTATATTACCCTATTGAAAGGGTCATGGTGCCAGAGCTAATGCAAACTTGTATGTTGCCTCTAGCAGTCTTGGTCTCTGATTCATTAATGTTTTCTATTCTTCCTTGGCTGAAAATACACTATGCAAAATTGAAGTAACCCAGTAGGCCACATGACCCTTAGTGAATGGCCTTGTCCTTACTCACTGCAAGAAGGCTCCTAATTTTCCACTCTTTTTTGAACTTTTATCATTACATTCGATTTACTGTTTATTTAAAGATGGTCCATGTATTTAAAAAAAAACAACAACTAATTTCACAATGCACAGTTAAACTACACTAGTCAATGAGATCACTACTGGCAAAAAAAAAAGAATTCTACAGCTAAATATTTCTTCCAGTTATTGAGTTTCCTGTATGCTTGACTGTAGCTTAAATTACACAATGCTTTAGGGTATTATTATGTAGTGATAACTGCATTTTGTTCAGCCTACTGCCTCCATAAACTCTGCCTACATAATCCAGCATCTGCCCTGTGTCTAAATCAACTGGAATAAGATGAACTAAATGAACTAGTTTCCTAAATCATCAGGATTTTTATATTTTAGGACTCTTGAAAAGCCAATTTATTCTTCATTTTCAATTCTTTCTGCCAAACCTACTCGCTCACAAGGTCAAGAACCTTCCATCACAAATGCTAGAAAGAAAGAGTCTAAGAAATATGAAAGTGCTTTAAGATCTATATCCTTTTACAGAAGTGACTGAGGTACTTTCTGGTCTGATTTTTCAAAGGATTGGGGGGGAGGGGCTAAGAATGTAGGTTAAGCATTTGTGAGGCTTTTCAAAACCACTTGGGGAAACTAACCATCAGTGATTTGGGAAAGGACATTATATTAAGAGGAGAACCTGTGCTCATAGGTCATTAAAAAGGATGGGTGAGACCATACAATAAGGGAAAGGAATGTGATTAGACTGAAAATCTAAGGAGAAAGAGGAGGGAGTTGAGGGCAATTAGCATTCATGAGCCAGAAATAAACTGCTGAATTTGGTGGGAAAGTAAAAGAAAGAAAGCAGGGCAGAAACTTCCATGTCATTAATGGAAAGTATGAGAGGATGACAGAGGCATGGACAGGACATAGCATATGTAGTCAATCTGTTTGAAAGAGTCAACAATAGTATTTGCAAAAAAAAAAAGAGGAAAAACAGGATTTTTTAGGAAAGAATGAAAGGCAATGAACAGATAGTTTGACAGCATATGTGGGATTCAGTGAGAGAAGAAAAAAAAAGGGTTGCCTAACTTGGAAAGTGACAAAACTGAAGGAAGAAAGAATGTTTACTGTAGGGATAAAGTGATTTTACAGGTAAATCCATAGGGGAGAGAAGAAAGAGGAGGAGGAGACAAAGATAGAAATTGTCCAGCTATTTTGCTTCAGTGGTGTTCCTGAAGTTTGACTTTAAAGGTGAGTTTATTCTCTCTGCTGATTCAATCTTTGATAATTCTGCCAAGTAAGCTAACAAGGATGCTTATTTTGTGCTAAGTATCAGGGACAAAGGAGACCTGAAAGTATCATTATGCCTCTTTATAAATCCATGGTGTATCCACATCTTGAATATTGTGCCCATTTCTGCTCCCCACACCTCAAAAAGGATACAGAAGAAGTAGAGAAAGTGCAGAGAAGGGCAAGAAGGATGATTAATGGTGTGGAGGGGCTTCTGTATGAGGAAAGACTAAAAAGGCTAGGTTTATTCAGTTTAGAAGAGACACTTGAAGGGAGACATAATAAGAGTTTACAAAATAGTAAATGGTGAAAAGAAGTAAATAGGGATTTGTTATTTACTCTCTCACACAATACAAAAACTAGGGGTCATAAAGTAAAACGAGTGGGTAGTAAATTTAAAAGTAACAAAAGGAAGTGCTTTTTCATGCAGCGTGTAATTATACAGCATGTCATTCATGCAGTGTGGAACTCATTGCCACCAGATGTTGTACACACTGATAGTTTAGCCAGATTCAAAAAGAGATTAGACAAATTCTTGAAGGAAAGAGGCATCAGTAGCTAGTGATCACAGGAGTCAGGGATACAGCAGCTGAATTAGAACTTCTGAGACCTTAAATGCTGCCAGGGAGAGAGGAACAGGAAAAACCCTGCTCATACCAAGTTTACTCTCCCTTTCAACATCCAGTCTATGACACCATAAGATACAGGAAATTGAGCAACATGTACCTATGTAAATGGGAATTCTTATGTTTTTATGTTTTATGACCTTGAGATTGTATACCTGCTCAGTAAGACAGTAGACTTAACCTTCCAAATCATAATCCTTTACAAATATTTTCCTTCAGGCTAGATCTGTAATTTACAGCTAGTTTGAGCAATATGGATTGCAGCACAATGTACAAAATCTGCCTGAGGAGCTGGGAACCACTTAGTTAGTTCACACTGAGCTCCGTGCTCCTATGGCTAGAGTGCTATCAGTGCCCATACTAGCTAGTTTAAGGCTAGTCTGGATTTCTCTATGCGACACTTCAATAATCACACTAACTTCAGTGAAGACATAGCTGTAAAGGTGGGATATTCTGTCGCTTCATTCTTTATGGCAATCCATCAAAAAATAGTTTTAAATAAATCTCATAGGGCATAGCTACATCAGTGTTTTACTGCAGAGTAGATTAATTAGCTCCACAGTAAAGTCTCACTGTCTACACATGCTCTGGTGTTAGGGCACAGTATATTAATTAACTCTGCTGTAGGATAGTACTGTCCAGAACAAGTACTATCCTACAGCAGAGTAATTTATGCTACTGCAACACACGTGTAGGCAGTGACTGGGGCTATCTGAAGCACAAGGGCACTACAGTGTGTGTGTGTGTGTGTGTGTGTGTGTGTGTGTGTGTGTGTGTGTGTGTGTGTGTGTGTGTGTGAGTGGGGGAGGGCTGCCTTCTGGATGTTCCAGGTGATAACTGCCCAGATGGTGGAGCAGGAGTACTGTAAGACCTGGCAGCAGTGCTGGGCAAAGGCAAAGGCATTACAGAGGCAGTTTATGCCATCCATGATGCCAACCAATGCTTAGGGTCAGGGCAAGCCACCATGACCCGCTACAAAGAGCTGGCCCATATCCTGAGGCCTACAGAAATTGAGACCCCCCCCCCCACTAACCTTTTGTCACTAGGGAAGGAGTGCAGGTAAGGACAGCCAGCCTGCAGACATGACTCAAGTCCCTGGAAACAGGCCTGCTGCCCCACTGCTGTCCAGCCATGCCAGGTATAATACAAGTGAGGGTCAGATGCCACAGGCCAAACTGAATACCACAGCCATGCCCAGGGGGAACCCAAAGCAAGAGGTTCCTCATCTCCTGCGGTACAACAGCAGGAGCTGGAAACATCCCAAGAAGCAGCCTGAGGTATGGCCAGATCAGCAGTGGGTAAACCCCGCTGGTCTAAGCACTAGTCCTCAGCCCTATCGGAGGCCTGGTCCAGCTCCAGTGCTCCCACCCACAACCCAGGACCCAAGATCCATGAACTCCCAAGTGATCTGGCCACATATTATTGAGGCCTGGTAGGTCCCATACAGAACTTGGGGAACTGAAAGCCTCTACCTGCCAGCCTCCTGCCCCTCCTTTCTACCCTGGCCTGCTCCTCCTCAGGCCCCACTTGCACCCCAAGGCCATCTTCACCACCTCCCTTCCTTCTTTCCTGATCCCCCACTCCTCTTCCATGCTGGGGCCCACTTCTCAGCAGGACCAGCACAACCTCCCCCCTTGCCAGCACTCCCAGCTCGATGGAGCTGTCTCTGGCCATGATGGTGGAGGAAGGTGGTGCTGTTCCTGAGACCTAGGCCCATGAAGCCCAGCTCTGCACTTGCTGGGGCTGCTAGCTCCAGGGCTTGGCAGCCCCATGGTCCAGACCCAGGCCTGGGTCTGACCAGCCATGTGCAGGATCCATGGAAACATGGCTAGGGCCCTGGCTCCTCAAGGAAGATGGCCCAGGGCTTGTGGAATGCCGCATCTATTGTACTAGGGGGAGATGCTGGGTGCTGCAGGCTGGGATAGCTGTGACACTTGTCCCAAGAAAGATCCCTCCAGGTAGGGTCCTATGGAGGCTACAGGTGGTAGGAGGCCTTCTTTGGGTAGCAGGCCACCCAGACACATAGTGGGAGGGGATGAGCGGATCCCAGGATGGCCATGATTCTTGTCAGGGTGCCAGGACAACATTGTTCTGGTTCAGGGGCCATCAACCTGGCCCTGCACCTGAGAGTGAGGTTACTACCTGAGGCCCAGGTCTGGGCCATGGGCCAACAATCCCTGAGTCCCTCCTTCCTGTACCTCCTCCCTCAGTGTTTCCCCCCCTCATAGATTCATAGATTCATAGAATCTATGGAGATTCAGCAAGTGCAGAGCTGGGGCCTCATGGGCCTAGGTCCCAGGAACAGCACCACCTTTCCCCACCATCATGGCCAGAACCAGCTCCATAGGACCCTCTCCCTTTCCTCTGGGATACATGTAAATAGTTTTTGTTGCTTTCTTGGTCAGGATGGATTTGTGCAAGGGTCCTGGGTGGGTCCTGGGTGAATGGTGGTGGGTTGGTGGAGTTTTGGCCTGGGGTACTGTGGGCATGATGCTTTGCTGACATTGGGGAAATTTTAGGGAGGGAGGGGAATAAAATTGCTTTTTTTTTCAATCCGCACTGCCTGTGTTGTTATGGTCCTGGCAGTGGATGGGGATGGAGGAGGCCCCTGGGTGTGTGGCCTGGTGCCGGTGGTGAGAAGGCCAGTGCCCTACTTGAGGAGGTGGGATGGGCTTGCAGCTAGGTGGTGATGGCCTCGTGCTGTCTGGCTTCTGCGTGCCACTGCTGGGAGGGGTGGTCCTCTCCTGTGACACGGTTCCTGGCAGGCTGGCTCTACTACTGTTGTTGCTAGAAGTGCCATGCCTATATGACAAGCCTACTCCATCCACTGGGAATCAAAGACTGCTCCTCGGGACTCAGACACGTTATGCAGGACACTTGATGTGGTGCTGGTGGGGGCATATGCTGTGGTGTTCACCAGACCAGGATGCCTAGACACAGCAATACTGCTATACAGCTATGGGCCACTAGCAGATGGCCCAGAGGTACAGGTGGCTCTGATGGAGGGCCTGTAGCACAGTCCAGGCAGGCCAGATGCTGTTGCAGGTGGCAGCAGCTCATAGCCAGGCAGCAATGCCTGATGCCATACTACAGCGTACAGGGTCCATTCTAGGTCAGGGTTGATATAGCAGTCCAGCTGGCACAAGGGGCTAGTGTCCCCAGACACCAACTTCCTGGGCCTGAGAAGCTCCTGAAGGCAAATAGCCCTGAGATGCTTGCCAGGACACCTTCTGATACTGCTGGGGACAGCACCTATGCTGGCCTCAGCCTCCACGTCCCCCTGGCTGAAGCTGGGCCAGAAGTGCCAGAAGTGCCACAAATTGCCCAGCTCCAAAGCACACATTCAGGCACATGCTCTGAGGCAGACGTCTCTGGCAGAAATTTGTGCTGCTGTTATTTGTGCCATTGCAGGAATATGTGCATCGGTGTGTGGACATGCCCAGAGGCTGCATCCACATGAGCAAGAATATGTGGTTTGTGGCACCTCAAAACCTTTTGAGACACTGCAAAATGCATGTGGATCATATTAATCTGTTCACTGTGCCTCATATTTGTAGCACAGTGGCAAAAAAAAAGATAAGCAGAAAGCCTGGTATCTAACAAAAATGCCCCCAAAAGGGATTTGCACACCGAGACTGCTGCTGCTGCAGCCCCAGGAGGCCCCCAGGACCCTAGGTAAGGCTGCTGGGGCCAGCCTCCTTATCCCACCCAAGGCAATTTGCCACCTGCCAAAGCTTGCATGCAGGTGGGTGCTCAGGAACAAGTAGCAGTGTCACAAGTGTCAATAAAGGGAGGAAGGAGAACCTAGGAAACTATAGGCTAGTTAGTCTTACCTCGATCCTGGGTAAGCTTTTTGAGAGAATTATCCTGGTGCATGTCCATGAAGGTCCAGCAGGGGAGATTATGCTTAGGGGCACCAACATGGGTTCATTAGAGGCAGATCCTGTCAGACCAACCTGGTGGCCTTCTATGGCCAGGTCACAAAATCCTTGGACGCAGGTGTAGCAGTAGACGTAATCTTTCTGGACTTTAGGAAGGCCTTTGACACTGTCTCTCACCCCAGTCTCATTAAAAAACTAGGGGACTGTGGTGTCGACACCTACACAGTCAACTGGGTCACTAACTGGCTGAGAGTGGTGGTGGTCATTTTCGACCTGGAGGGATGTCGGCAGTGGGGTATCCAAGGGCTCAGTCCTTAGGTCTGCACTGTTCAACTTCTTTATCAATGACTTGTACAAAGGGATAAAAAAGCACCAGGTTCAAATTCACAGATGACACTAAGATGTGGGGGAAGTGGGCACACTAGAAAGGAGGAAAAACTGACAAGTGCAAGGTACTGCACCTGGGGAGGAAGAACCAGCAGCATACCTACAGACTGGGGAACTCCCTTCTCATCAGTGCAGAGGCAGAAAAGGATTTTGGAGTCATTAGATGCCAAAATGAACATGGGCTGACAGTGTGGGGATGCGGTCAGGAAGGCCAACCACACCTTGTCATGCATCCACAGATGAATCTCAAGCAGGTCCAAGGAGGTGATCCTCCCCCTCTATGTGACACTGGTCAGGCCGCAGTTGGAGTACTGCATCCAGTTCTGGGTGTTGCACTTCAGGAGGGATGTGGACAACATGGAGAGAGTCCAGAGGAGGGCCACTCACATGATCAAGGGGCAGCAGGGCAGGCCCTACAAGGAGAGGCTAAGGGACCTGAACCTGTTCAGCCTTCACAAGAGAAGGCTGAGGGGGGATCTAGTGGCCGTTTACAAACTAGTTAGAGGGGACCAGCAGGCATTGGGGGAGTTCCTGTTCCCCTGAGCACTCCCAGGAGTGACAAGAAACAATGGTCACAAGCTGGCAGAGGGTAAATTTAGACTAGATATCAGGAGGCACTACTTCACTGTTAGGGTGGCTAGGAGCTGAAACCAACTTCCAAGAGAAGAGGTGCTGGCTCCTACCCTGGGGGGTCTTTAAGAGGAGGTCAGATGAACACCTTGCTGGGGTCATTTGACCCCCATACTTTTTCCTGCCATGGCAGGGAGTCGAACTTGCTGATCTGCTCAGGTCCCTTCCGACCCTGCCAACTATAAAACTATGAAACTATGAAGTAATAGTAGCAGGCCAGAGAGTCCTAAGTAGTATTTAAATTATCTTCTTGTTTTCCATATACTGTCAGTAACTTATGAAAAGGTCATCAAGTAGAAGGTCACCCAACACCTAAAAATACTTCAAGCAATGAAATAAAAGCATTTAATTCTTGTCATCATTTATAGGAAGATAGAAGGGGAATTCAGGCACTCTACAGAAAATGCTCATTTTAACTGAAATATACCACACTTTTCAACATTAAGTTTCAATGGTTCACAACCACAAATTCCGAGATGGCAGGCATTTGGGAATGAAGGAGGAAAAATTTTCAAGGCATGGAAAAAATGTCTTTCCGGCTAAGCTTAAAAATATTATAGGAATTGGCTTGCATTTATTATTAGTCTTCCAAGAAGTAAAAAAAATCCAATGAATGGCTGCTTGCCATATGTTATAATAAATTTCAAGTATGCCTCCTCATTTCATTTTTCTTTATCTATCTTTTTTTCAATTTGCCTTCTTATTTAAAAATATTTTGATTCTTTTTAATTGGCTGTTATTGTTGAAGATTTTTCCAGATGCTAGCCTTTCAACTGAGGTTTACATTGTTAAACCTGCCATGAATTGGAGTTCTGCTATGTAACTTACAGCAGAATTAGGCCCTTTGTTTCTGATTTTCAGAAACAACAGGCACCTAGAACGCCAACTGAAGATGGTGCAAGATGTGGGAGCTTAACTGTTGAAAATTAGGTTCTCTGCTTTTGGCTACCATTTGTTATTCTATCATGTGATGAAAAATGTTCAGATCTAATATACCAAGCTTCCTACATTCTTATTAGATGCTCTGGCTTGTATTTAATCATTACTGTAAATTTTTAAGATGTAAGTATCAGCGTTACTACAGTATTCTGGGAGCCCATCCTACAATTAAAAACTGCAGTGTAAGCAAAAGTGATATCCTTAAATGTATCCATCTCAGTTGATGACCTTCTCATTGTATCTTTCTGAAATACCAGTTTGCATCTTTAGCTTATTTATAATTTTGATGGTGCTCCAGTTTCCAGTATTTGGTACAAAACATATACCTTTTGCATGGTCATCAGATCGTAACAGGACCATACAGAGGTTTTCTCAGCATAAATTTGGAATAATGCCATTAGTTTTAGTAGCAAAGCCACCACAAGACAATTATGCAGAGCACCTCGTGAGTCTATATGTTCATTGATGTTTAGTTTAGTATTTGCTTAATGAAGTACTAGCTAAATGTGCAGTAGCTAAAGTTACTGCACAGTAGCAACAGCACATATTTTTTGGGATGCTTCCCCCTGAAGTAGCCTGATAACACTGTGCAGTAGTATATTATCATGGTTTTTTGTACCAGCATACCACTGCATAGCATTATTAGGCTACTGCGCAGTAAGTGACTTGTGTAGACATGCACATTATGAACTATTGATAAGCCTATATTATGTGGTAATTTTTGCATATATTAAAACATTTAAAAACAATACATTTTAGTGATGTTTTAAATTTTCTTTCCTTGTTATTTTCTTTCTGCAGAAAAAGTAAATTTATCCTGGATCTGACTTTCTCATTTACTTCAGGAAAAAATGGGAATGACTTTGCTGAAGTAAACTGAGTCATAACTGTGTTAATTAGTGCAAAAATCTAAAACTATGTTTCCCTATAATTCTGATTGGGCAGGTCTCTGAGGAACACAAAAGTAAAAAAAATAGTATTTCAGAAATAAAATATTATATATAAAATATTGATATCCATTTGCTTAGGGTCCAGCAACTGAAGTAGGTATAATTAATACTACTGGGAAAAATATGAATTTTCTTTAATCAGAACAGTAATGCTCCTGTTTCTGGCTCTACAAAGCAAAGCTAGATTTTAGTCATGACATTCCTGTTCAAAGAAAATTTGCCACTGAAATGGTGCTGACTACATCTATGAATCTATGGATCTATGACTTTGGACAGAAGTTATTTTTAGAGAAATTATTCATTTAGTGAAGAAGAAGGAAATATAATTCTCAAATTATTCTTTTTTAAATAACAACTATTTTAAATTTTGGAAAATGAATACATTTCAGTGAATTGATTTGTTTACAAGGATCACAGCATATATTTGAAGGTTAATAATAAATAAACTCTTATGTAGGAACCCCAGATTTCCAGTGGTACTTTATGTCGTTCCCACTGACTTGAGTAAACAGTTGTTTATTCAACATCTCTCAAAACCAGTACACTTTTACTTAGACCTCTAAGTTCCAGCACTTACCCTTTTTCTTTAAAAGAAGGGGGCTGTTTCATACATACATATGGTAGTGGGCATACAAGCAAATGCTTCAGGTTGGGTTTACTCTTGAACAAATTACTATAGAGTAAACTTGCCCTGGGTAGTTGTCTATACATGCAGAGATTCAGAAGCAGATTATGGCAGTAGTCTGCTCCTGTAACCTCCGGCCCTGCACTGGCCCCCTGCTTGCACCATAGGGAGCTGGAGGCTCTGGCTGCACCTGCCTTCAGTGGGTGGTCATCTTGAAAGCCAGCCACACTCACTGGTCCCTGGCCAGCTGCCTTCCTGGCCCAGGGAAGGCTACAGACTATGGTGGCAGCATGTGGCAGCCCTGTTGCTGGAACCTCTACCCACTGCGCCATGGCTGCTCCATCCCCAATCCTTGGGAGTGACATCTAGAAGTAGGAGGCTTTGCTGGTGGCTGCTTGGGCCAGAGCCTGTCTGGACAACTTACCCTGGTACCAGTGTCTGCATGACCCCCAACCTGAGGGTCAGCAGCAGATGCTCCCCACTTTCCCCCATCCTCCCCCCCAGGACAGAGCATCTTATATCAGAAATGATGAAAACTCTCACAAACATATTCTTTCTTATGTCTCTGCAGGTCCTGCAGCTGTACACAGGGGATGGTCAGTAGTTGGCAGGCAGGATGGAGTCTAAGGGTCACTGCCACCCTCTGCTGGGGTTCTGTGAATATGCAAGCTCTGCCAGAGGAGGACCCTGGACCAGACCCACCTCCTGGACTGGCTGTTTAGGGCAATGGAGGAGCATCTGGAGGATATGTGGGCATGGTGGGCAGAGGGAATCAGCTGGCAGGCAAAGGATGTCTCCATGAGGATGTGTAGAACTGGCATGAGAAGGCATAGGACTGGATAGGTGAGGAGTTCAAAGCAAGGCTCCCAGCCCTGGAGAAGCAGCACACTGAGACCTTGGAGTGGCAGGCTGTGCTCATGGCCAGGGCAGTGGAGGTGACAGAGGAGGCCAGTTGGGTGCTGAACATCATCCTGGCCCTGATAGTGGTGGCTTACTCAAGAGTAAAATGCTCCTGGATCCAGAGCATTTATAGGTGCATCCACTGCTGCCTCTAATGGGCACATCCAGATTAGCACTCATATGAATATCCCTGGGGATAAATAGCAGTGGCCTTAGTTGTACTGCTGCTACTCATCCCCAGGGACTGCCCGTGCACATATAGACTGATTCATGGCAAGTTAGCCTGGGTGGGTAGGGGAGCCTGGGATCAGCACCTAGGGTCCTGGGGTCCTCCCAGCGCTCCAGTGGCAGCAATCTGGCAGCCTGGAACCTGGTCGGCAGCCAAGTCAACCCCCTCCCCACCCCACATGTGTGGTGTGTGCAGTGTGCAGCACCGCAGACTGCTCATGCACACTTATCTGGATATGCCCAATGAGTTTAACCACTCCACTAGACATCTTAAAAATTTGCTAACTTTGGTGGTGCATGTATACAGCTACGTATGTGCATTAGTGCCCTCTACTGGATACAAGTTCACTGAAGTATGCAAACAATTTATCTCCTCAATGGCTAGAATATAGAAATACTCTCACTGCAAGTGGTTTATAGAGATTTTTTCTCTAACTGAAGATACAACCTTTTCATCATAATATTATGAGTGATTATCCAGAATATCCAAGGTGATGTATACAAGTAGGTGGTGATATGTGGCAATGTCTAACTAGCTGATGGTGCATTGCATACAATGAGTTTAGCAAGATCAGTAAAACTGACAAGCAGAAAGGAGTTGAAAACCCTGGGCAGACAGTTATAGGAAAAATAACATAGGCATATATAAAAATCGCCCGAGCCTTCTTCCCCTTCTTTGTCATCTTCTGGGTTGCTAAGTTGTTCCCTAGAATGGCAGGTTTGGATTTTATCTGCAACATTCTAAAATTGAAGGGATGGTAAACTGTGTCTGGAGTATAAATAACTGTTTCCCAAAACTCTGGGGCAATAGCTATGGTCAAATTTTTATGGGTGAAGATAAAAAGTAATACCTATATATACACCCACTGTGTAGAGGAAGAGAGAAGAATAAGGGGGCAGGATATTTCAGCAGAGAGGTATTAGCATTTGGCCATGGAGGGAGCTTTGCATGTGTTCTTCCTGGATCAGGTATGCAATGTTATAGGTAGCTATAGAATTGTGAAATGTCAAATACATACATGTGCACACACATCCATACCCCCCTCAATACCTAGAACTTTAATTTGATTTTTAAAACTTCTAACTATATTACTGAAGCATGTAAGGTAATTGGAGATACAGCTGGGCTTTAATAATTTCTTGTTTAAAAATATGAATATGGTACAATACCTCAATAATGTAAACAATCTTGTGATATCCCAGTGGGGCCCATCCTTTTTGTCAGGCATGCCACAAATTATCCCCGTACCCTCCCTAAGTGCCACTTTGATCCCTTTCCCCTGTGCAATCTGCTGCTCTGCTTTCTGTTCCTTGCCTTATCTGCCACTGCATTGCCTGTCCTCTCCCTGCATGCTATACACAGAGGCTATCTGTACCACAGGTTGGCTACCTCTGCCACATCCTATCCTTGCATTGCCTGGCAGTTGGCCTTATAAAGCCAGGTGTTCAGTGACATGGCTCTTTGAAGTTAAGTTCCAGCTGGTGTTTTCCAGGTCTCAACTAGGGACTAGCTCACTGAGCTAAAACAATGAGCGTACGTAGGCTCAGAACATTGGAAAATTGCTCGGTTTTGCTGCAACTAGAGGAACAGACACTGATTTGTTGACTAGGCTAGGGTATTTTTGTTGTCTTGTTGGGTTTCAGCTTATTTATTTGGTATTTATGGGTAGTTAAACCTGCTTGAAGGAAACATGGCCAAGAACTTTACTGGTTTCTGTTATTTTTTCTAGAGCAAGAACACTGTAGTAAAATAGGAATCTCAAAGGGATCTCTTTCTCTCACTCTCTTTTGCTTAATTTTTGCTTACTTGTGAACTTTTTCTTGTTTTCATACTTTGCCCTGTTGCAAGTGACCACATATTATGCATAAAGAAACCTTTGAACAACAGTGAAATAAATCAGTGAACTGACAGTGTATTAAAATGTTGAATTTTCCAGTTTGGGAAACTGCAAAATTGAATTAATAAACTTTCCAAAATAATACGAGACAGAGCTGTTTAACAGAGCTTCCTCCTGAGTAATGCTGAATGGTTCTGATATCTTGTTGCTATTTCTCAATGATGTTGTCCTTAGACCAACATGGCTACAACCTAAAACCCCTGCAACAAGGACCACCCAGAGCCAGGTAGGAGCCAGGCACAATGACAGAGCCAGTATAGGACTGCTCCTGATGTAAAGAAGAGTCCAGGGGAAGGTGGTGCCCTTCCAGAGCCCCCTCTAAGTCAGTGCACCACTCACTAAGTGTCCTCTACAGTTACGCTACTGGGTAAAAGAATTTGATATAGTTACAGTAGCTACAAAGACACAAGCTGTTGCTTCTCCAGTTTTGAATCCATTTTTCAGTTAAAGTATTTCCATTGCCTATAAGAAACATCTGCATCCTATGATGAACATTGTACTATGTTACATTTGGAAGATGCAGATCATTGTCTCCCAGAAAATTTGCAGTACATCTATGCATGTTTCTGCCTAATGTGTATGGGGCAGCAGTAATCAATCTTAGCTTCTATAGATTATTGTAACAGGCATTGTTGTTTTGACATTAGCTTCTTTGGACCTGTCCTAGCTTGCTAGTTTATATGATCATATAGAGCAAGGGTTATCAACCAGGGGTACATGGTCCTTCAGAAGGCCATTGAGGGTATGTACAGAGTGGGCAGGGATGGAGTACCACCACACACCATCCCGCGCAGCTGAGCACATGCTGTCCACTCAGCCAAACTAGGGGAGGGCATGAAGGAAGCTCGCACACAGTGGCCGCTGCCCCTCCATGTCCAGACCCCCCTCTTCCCTCCTGCTCAGTGTCTGGCTGTGCCCTCCCTCCCACCCCCCGCCTGCCTTCCCCGCTTGGCAGCTGGGAGTACAGTGCTCCATGTCTGGTTGGTGGGGGTACAATGATCCAAAAAGGTTGAAAACCCCTGATATAGAGGTTTACTTATTTCAGTAGCTCTTTATATATTATCAAATATAAAAAATATACCTATAGACAGAGAAACCATAAAAAGTGCTGTCCTCTGCCATATTTTAAAAGAGCAGGTATGTTTCAAACTCCCATCCTGTGACAGTTTATTTTGCCAAGAGTGCCATCTATATTTGTGCATTCAGTGTTTTTGTGAGCAAAAATTACTTAACTTCTATTCCATTTCTGAGTATTAGGGTATATTATTGCTGCTTAGTTCCTATACAGTCATAGAAATTTCTGAAATATTAAGGGTTCTGCGTTCCTGAAAATGAAGCAGGTATTTGGTTAAATAACTCCTTAGTGATCTGTGAAAGGAATCCAAGAGTGCCAGGTCTAGATTTAGTACTGCCCTAGAAGCATTACTTTGAAAAGGAGAAGTGCAATGTTAGTTCATTGTTGCTAATGGCACATCATCAGAAACTGGGCATATTATCTCCAAATGTAGCTGTTCTTTGAGGGACATGTTGCATGTAAACTGGCATATGATATGTTAAAGATGTTACTGCCAGATCATTTTTAACTCACACATTTCTGTCCTAAAGCAGAACCATGTGTGGGTAAGATTTTCTGGGTGAAACTGGTGTGCTTCTGTCCAAATTGCAGACAGACTCATCAGGCCCATTCTCCCACATCTAAGGAAACAGAAGAACCACTCATCTTTGTAGTTACTTTATATGTGTAAGTGAACAGCATACCATACAAAAATGTTAATTATATTTTTATTAGATTCATTTGTTTTAGTACAAGTCTGCAGAAAAATTTTACTGTGTTACAAAAAGATGGAAAATGCTGTATCATAGTTTCCATTATAGGGATTATTTTGGTGAATTTATAACAAAGGTATATATTATAATAACTAAAACTGTTTCACAGTCTTTCTTCAGTCATTTTCCCCCACCCCTGAGATAAATTTGGGAGGCAAGAGATATAGTTGCTTTAACATAGTGTTTGTATATGGAGTATAGTGAACCATTCAGTCTGACATAATAATTTGTTTTTTGTCCTTTAAAGTGGCTAACCAGTCAGATAATTAGCTTGGCCCACCAAAATTTGGTCACGATGCTGAGGCCAAATGCATGCTCTTGCCCTGTGGGGTCAAACCAACGCTCAGATTCTCAATATTGCAGTGTCAGACAAGAGGGCGTGGTGTACAATTGCACATGCACACACACCCAAAAAGCAATTAAACACACACTCCAGGATCATATACCCCCACCACACACTACCAACTAGGCATACACACTACCAACTAGGCATATACACATCCAAAATTACCAGCCTACTGACATGTACACTTATCACCAATTGAAGCACCTACACACTATACACACCAAAAGTTAGACAAAAATCAATTGTCAATATTGGCACACCCAATACACATATATGGATCACTAATCCATATATCACATACATGGTGACATATATACATATATGTATATTCACTAGTTCACACACGTACCACCCATGTACACATACACACAGGTGAGTTCCTAACTTGGATGGTATGGTGCGTGTATGTGTGTGCTTGGGGTATTTGGGATACCTAGGGTGCTTGGTGACTATGGGAGGGGAAATCAAGGGTCAAATATCTCCAGAAGGAGAGGAAGGAGGGAGATGGATGGGGGTTAAAATGAGCGTGTGAAAGTATCAGGAGTGAAAGTTTCTGGGGCCAGGATTAGAACCAGCAGACTGGAGGGGGGCTGAGGTTACTTAAGGTCAAATGTCCACAGGGTTATTCAAGGTCACTGATGCAAGAGAAATAGCCCAGTGGCAAGGAGGAGACAGCCAAGAAAGAGAGAGAAAGCTGGCAACTTTGGGCTGGAAAGTGAGGTAGAAAGCTGGAAGATCAGGGGGGAAGATAAGTGGTGGCAAAGAGGAAACAGACAAAAACCCAACTCAGGGTTTCAAAATAACAGGTTTATTAAACAGACAACACACACTATACATCCCCATGAAGTTTTTGGTTCACCTGCATGTGCACACATGTGCACACATGCACGCACACGCGCACACACAAAAGTAGCAGGAGAAAGAGACTCAGTGGAAGGGTTGGAGTCAAAGTAGGGAAGAGAAAGAGAGTCCAAGTCCTTGGTTGAAAAGAGGGTGGGAGTGATAGCTACCTATCCAGGCTGGAAAGGGGTCTTTGTTCAGCAGGTATTCTCCAGAAGGGGTCACTGGCTGGGCCTCTGGGTGGATAGGTGGTGTGGCGTGGTGCTGGTCCAGATGGAGAGGGCATCCCACTGGGTCTGTCTTTTATAGGGGCAGACCTTCTGTGGCCCTAGTGATAGGGGCATGTCCAGGCAAACACCAGCCCCCGGTGTAATGAGCATGTTCACTCCTAGATAAGGACATGCAGTTTCAGGTGTCTGTAATGATAAGTTGGCTGATTTCTGCAGCAGTATTTGTCTTCCAAATCTTGAGCCAGGGAGGGTCAATGCAGGGTGAAGGTTGGGTCATTGAGTTGATGGTTCAGTCACTCAGAGGGAGCTATTTTTAGACCTACTGCCAGTGTCTCTCAGATACCCTCATTAATCTCCATTCATAGTATCATAGTATCATAGTAGTTAGAGTCGGAAGGGACCTGGGCAGATCATCTAGTCCGACCCCCTGCCTTGGCAGGAAAGAGCACCGG
>JAGPOW010003316.1:76336735-76358416 GCA_030014935.1 Caiman crocodilus
CCACTTACCTTCAGGGAATCAGCTGCTGCTCCTGCTGCCTCTTCAGCTGCTTCGCCCGCGGCTCGCTGCTGCTGCTCCTCACCGTCGATGCAAACGACGGCAAATTCATTCAGGAACTAATCTACATGGGGCGGGTAGGTATGAGTCATAGGTTACAATATACTTACACAACAGGAGATGGGAACAAGATGGAAACAAAATGGGAACCTGACACACAAAATGGATACTTGACATAACTCATGCCAACTCACATTGTAGGCCTAAATCATAGAATGTTAATATGAAACAATAAAAATCAATGCATAAATGATAGGAATACAATATAATACAATGTAAAACAGAAAAAAAATCAATACAAACATAACAGAATACTATTTACTAGGCCTGTGAGAGTCAGCAGCAGTCCTTTGGCAGTTGATTGTCTGTATTGATTTTTTTCCTCTCCTCAGCCTGGTTTTATAGGTGCTAATTGATGGCAATTAACTGGCTACATTAACTAGGTCCTGTGTATTGAGCTGGTCCCTGAGTGAATCGTGATTGGACAAAAAACAACAAAATTATAGATATTTTATTGTTTCCCCATTATACCCTATGGCTGGATCTCTGAGGCAGCTCTGAGGTGGCTCTGAAGTGCTTTGGAAGCTCCAAACCACTTTGGGAAGCCTAACAAGGCCAGCGCTTTGACCTGGACATACTACTTTGGACCCTGAAGCATCTGAAGTTTCTGGATCCAAAGCTCTGTTTGAAACCTTGCACAGCCCTACTGTTTGCAATAGAAAAAGTGGCTTATTACTGTAATAAGCCACTTTTTCTATTGCAAACAGTAGGGCTGTGCAAGGTTTCAAACAGAGCTTTGGATCCTACTGTTTGCAATAGAAAAAGTGGCTTATTACAGTAATAGTATACAAGAACGTAGCCTAGCTTACCTAGTATTACTTGTAATTACTTATAAGTGATAGAGAGGGCAGAGAGAAAGTCAGAAATGATTAGGGGAATGGGAGGGAATGTATTTATAAATAAGAAAAAAATGGGTTTTCTACACTGTCACCCAAGAGACTTAGTCCAAATTCTATTCCAGCTATTGGCCACCTAGATACAGCGTAGTGCCACCCTGTTCAAGACCCTGAAAATTCATTAATACGTTCACTTTTTGTATCATCATCATCTGACCTTTCAGATTGAGTCATAAAACAAGTAGAAAGGAAGAGGATAAGGAGAGCCCACCATGTTTTGTATTAAGAGGCTTTCTGGGGCGCAAGCAAGATGGAATAGGATTATATTTACATTCCCAATAACTGAAATAGAATCTGGCCCTTAGAGCTTCCATGTTCTCAATGACACAAAATCCTGCAGTTCTCAGAGATATATACCTGCACTCTTTCACCCAAGCAGATGAATACATTTAACCCCCTGTAAAAACAACAACAGAAAATAGGTAAGTGTCAGATGTGAATTTGATCCAGTCATTTTGGGTGTTCATCTGAACCCAGTCCTTTTTGGTACTAATGGGCGTGTGTAGATGAAACATGGGGCTCTAAATTGAAATGGTGGATGTAGTGGAGAGGGGATTGTGTCTAAACTAATGCAATATTTTGGATTTTCTCCCCTTAGATTTCACTATCTAAACTGATAATGGTATTTACTGGCTCTCGTCTGCCACGTCTTGATTAATATGCAATGCTATGGGTTGGAAGGTGTTTTTGGTTATCTGTCGCAGTGGAAATCTGGCAATCTAGTGTGGAAATGGGATCTTCTTTTGAGTTATTAACTTTTCCTTAGGTAGTTCTGGTGTTACTTAGCTAGTACTAACTGTCAAGTTAAAATCATAGTCTTACTTCATTTATCTTAACAGTGTCATTTATTTATACATACTCAAACTTACATCCATCATCTACTTGTTACGTACTCACATCAATTAAATACCACTATCAACTTAAACGGAATTCAACTCAGATATGATTTTACTTTAACCATGTTATTGTTTATCTAACAACTTTCAGTCAGTCTGGTTTATATGGTCCTGGGTTAGTAATAATTCTTTATTTCTTCTCTGGGCATAATCTCTCTTCCAGGGGATTTGCAGTGTCTTCTCTCAACTTCCTTTTCTTTTTCTTTTCTTTCTTTTTATAGTTTGATTGGCTTACAACAGAGCCCCACATGTAAAGTAAACAACAACAAATAAGTTCCAGTCCCAGTACCTTCACAATGAGATAAGGATTCCTTTGCCCCTTTCACTCCTTTCCAGGGAATTACCTCTTTTAGATTCCCCATCACCGATTCTTAGTTGAATGAGCTCTGTTTGTTTTCTTCACTCCTTTAGAGCTGGATCCCCCAGGGTCTTTTCCTCCCTGTTTCTTCTTTGAGAGTCTCTCTCCTCACCCTCTTCTGACAACCATCTCCCTCTGGCCCCACCCCTTTCTGCCACAGGGCATTCGATCCTTACTGAACAGCTGCTCTGGAATCTCCGTGCTCCTCCAGTTCTCCCTTCTATGTCTTCCTCGGTCCCCATTCCTGCTGTCAGAGTTTTATTTGTTACCCTTTGTTCTTCACAGTGGATTTTAAAAAACACCGCTTCAATTTAGGGCTGATTAAACCCCGAAGTCATGCACACACTCTGCTGACTTACCTGCTTCTCTGGCAGGAAGGAGAGAGCCAGCGGCCAGTGGGCGGAGCAGTCCCTGGGCTGGGGCAGGAGGGGGCAGGGCTAGTGCTTCCCTCTGCACCAGCAGTGCCACCTCCTCACCCCCAGGCAACACCTACCTGCAGGCAACTGGCTCAGGTGTTCCTGGGGGTATCATAGGCATGGAAGGAAGCACTGGGCCTCCAAGCAGCTTAGAGTGGCAGAAAGGCTCCAGAGAGGAAAGAGAAAAAAAATCAGAGGCTCACTGGTTTTTTTTAGGTGGAGCTGCTTTCCTGGGCTGCTGTCAGGCTGCCAACAGGGCTTCCTGCAGAGCAGCTGAGATGTACGGATCCCAGTGCTTCTTTCCATGGCTGTAGGGGCAGCAAACTAAAACTCCTCGAAGTTTTCATTTGCTGCATCCCAAATCATTTAAGGCACGTTACTCCACTGAATTTCCTGCAGCGGATGGAATTAATGTTCAATACACCACCAAAGCATGCAAACATCAACACCATTAAAGTGGTGCAAAAGCGTTTGGCCTGCTTTAAGGTGTCATGCACACACGCGTCTCATTTTGTCTATACATGGCCAATGACACCTAGCAGTAAGTTTCTATGTACAAGATCAACTGAAGGAGATTAAAGATATTCCCCACCCTTTTTTCATTATTTTCACAAAATAATTTGCTAACACCTTGTCTATAGTCACCTTTGCTGTTATGTTAATGGTGATCACCCTTCCTGGCACCTTGAAAGAGGTTTGTCAATAGTAGCAGCAAAGCTGAACTGGAAAGTAAGCTGGCAGCAAACACCACTCCAGTGTCTGCACAGAAGGAAGCAAGTTTTGTTTTTCCAGAAGACTCCAAAACCTTTTCCATACATAGTCAGGGCAGAAGTAAAACCATAAGAACAATTTTAAAAAAGGTTTTTATTTTCCTTAAAAAATATGTTTCAGTTGTTAATATGTACTATAACAATGGTTTTTTTTTTCAATTGCTTGTTTTTACTGTACATGTGCCTCTTTCAGGAAAATTGCTTGATCTAGTATGTCAAGCTGAGTTGTCCAGACTTTTGGTAAAGATACTTAAGTTAATATTACTGTTCTGGCACAAAGCTCATTGAAACCAGTGGGAGTCTTTCTACTGACTTCAGCAGGGTCCATGCATACATTTAGCATAAGGACAGGTATTGGATTCAGTGTGTTTGTAATCTTCATATTTTCTGGTTTCTGCATATTTCAGTGTAGTGTTATATACTGCCATCTTGATATCTGAGCTGTCATCATGGCATTTATTTTTGTGTATAGTATGATTGTATTTGTTTTCAAAGATAAGTTTGCTATATCTTCACAGCTGGTGATTGTCTATTGTGCATGAAATATAAAGCAGATAGCTAGAATCTTTTCTCTGAAGCATGTTGGCATTGACATTCTTAGATCTGTATTCCAAGATAACTCATGCACACTGGGTGCAACCAGACGAGTGTGGACATGTAGCATGCAGCATCATAGACCCATCTGCAGTGCTACAGTTTTTACAAGTTGAACATGCAGGCATTCCTCATGTTGATATTTTGCAATGGGGGTAGGGGCTGTATAAGGGGGAGGGTTGACTGGGAAACCCTGAGGTCAAAAAAGTCCACACCTAAAAAAAGCAAGGTGGTACATGTAGTGACAGCACACACCACCCAAAACCAGAGCCTAGCTGGTGGGAACCACACTCCAGCTGCTGGCCAGGCTCCCTGCTGCAGCAGCGATGTGGCTATAGTTCCCTGAGGCCCCTAGAGCCCCAAGTAAGGCTGCTGGGGCCAGCACAGTTGCTGGCTCCAGCCTCTCCTATCCCATTCGGGGCAATATGCCATGCAGCAGAGTATGTGTGACATGGGCATTTCCCAAGGAAAAATAGCATTTTTCCCCAAGGAAACACACGTTCCCACTCACGGGGACATACCCACTGGGTCCATCTTCATGTGCAACTAAAGTGAAGAAATAAACTCTGCCACAGTTTGCACCCATGTCATCTTCTCCCAGGACTGTCGCATTTTGAGCTAGGGGGAACAGCACCTGACTGGCAGCAGGATTAGGGGGTCAGCACTGGGTTCTGGGTGGTTATATTGGAAGCAGAGGAGCTGGTTGGGCCATGAGAATGCTGAAGTACAGATCTGTGTGGCAGGCAACCCCCATACTTTAGCACCCTGGTGCCTCAGTCAGCTTCTGTCACTGTCTACATGTGCATTTTAGCAGAATAAGTAACTGCCATAGGATAGAACTGGGACAATACTATCCTACAGTAGAGTTAATTAATTTACTGCACCCTAATACCCATGCATGTGTAGACAGTAGTGTTATACAGTGGAACTAATTAGCCAACTCCTTAGTAAAGCATATGTATAAGTGCACGAACTGTGGTTGTGATCAATTTGATCAAGCTTTCTGACTGTTTTCAATAGATTCAGTAGGTTCAGATTCACGTTCACAAAAATTATATCACAGAATTCATATTTTTAGATTAGAAATGCTTGCAAATGCTGTCTGTGAAGTTGTTTGGAGGCATTTTGTAGTGCATGGCCTTGCATTTTAGTTTGTACAAACAGGTAGCATGTAAAATTAATGTTAAAGATTTAAACGCCACAAAAATAATAATTTTTGCATAAGTGGCATAATTGTCTGCCTAATAATATCCAAACTGCATATTGAAAAAATGCTTTCTTCTTCCAATTGTTTTTTCTCAGTAACAACCTTAAAAAAAAACCCTAAAAAATCCACAACTGAGTAATACAAAAGCTATACAATTCTTACAGAAATGATAACACCTGAGGTTCATGTATTTGGGGGGGAAATACACGTAATCTCTTATTCCCCTGTATGCAAATTAGAAATTCAAACTCTCCCTCTGATCAAAGAATGCCTTATATGAATGAACCACTTATATATATGCAAGTAATCAATTCTTGTTCTCTTGGTATTTTTGTAAAGAAATTCTCCTGAAATGGTTTAAAATCAGTTTTCTTCTTCTTCCATTAAAATTTTCTACCCACTTTTACTGAGATAACAGCCTTTGCTCCTCTGCCTCTCCTACAGTTTATTTAATCAACCCCTAGCCCAGGGAATACAGACATATACCTCATTTGTTTAAATGAAAGAAGTATTTCATTGCTATTCCTTTTGGCACTAATCCTACATATATATGCACCAGTGAGAATTCCTATAACAGGTGGCATTTCATTGCAATCATTGGACTCTGTGTAGCATAAAGAGCTGCACTGGCACATCTGTTTGCAGAACTGGGATCTATGAGAGAAAGAATGCATGATATCAGCCTCATATTAACCAAGGTGGCTGGAGATCTCTTCATCAGCCTATTGAAAGTGTCATGTAGAAGCTAGTTTGTACGTGTCAAAGGCAGACTGAATCTTTTTGTTAACCTAAACAAGGATCACTTAGTAAAGAATGATTATTAAATTCTTATGTATTCTTGCTAGGCTATTGAACTTTGGTATCCACAACATTCACTGTGGCATAGTTAATATATTCTATTTATATATGACTGCCCTGATTAAAAGAAACAATGATTAAAATACAGAGTTCCACCATTAGTTATTTGCTTAGTAATGTAAATTCACTATAACATAATTTCTGAAAACATTCAGAAAGTTTCCCCATTCTCTGCCCTGTAGTTTACCTATAATTCCTACAGATACTGGTATGTATCAAACTATACAATTTTAATTACGGTAAAAGTGGCTGTCTAGCCTAAGTTTATCAGGTCAAGAATACTATAAGGCTATATAAGAAGCTGACAAGTTTAACTGATGAATATATTACTCATATAATCAAGTACTGTAGCCTTAAGCAACCATATAATCATGTAGGAACAAATCTCTAAGGAGAGTATTACCAGGCTAATATATGACAAATAGAGATTTGTTGACAGGCTGGATCTGGCCTAATAGAACTGAACTCTACAAAAAGAGCAATGTAACGTAAAACAGGCTGGAGTTACTCTGGTAAGACTGCCAAACAAATTCTACTGAAAATATAGAGACCAAGGGGGAAATCCTGTCCAGGATGTAGTAAATATCAAAACTATGGATTTCAGTGGGTCCAGCATTTCACTCTAAAAAGTCAGAGCTCCATTAACGTTTCGCAACAAAATTGAAAATATTCTAGCCTGTATGTTCAAAACAACAGAAAACAGTGATACAGGACATGTTTATCCTGTGAAAAAGCTATGCTTCTGGGGATTCCCTGATAGAGATTTCTGTCTTCAGTGTTGCTATAGAACCTGTAGTCACATGGCATTTGGTGTTCCCAGAAGTATTTCACTCACTGAAGGCTCAGATAATATCAGTGGTCCCAGATACCACCATCAAGTGGAAAAAAAAGTAGAAATGAAGATTAATTAAGGGCAGTGACAGAAATGATATTTGTCACACAATCGGCCCCTTGAAAGCACTCTGCAGCCATGCCCTGACAGAAGTGCACAGCTGCAGAGAACTTTAAAAGTCCCCAGTAGTGTGACAAAACAACCCTTATTTAATGAGGGTTCAGATGAAGGCACTCCAAAGCAGAGCACCTTCATTAACTTTTGTTTTGCCCCTGTGTGTGACAAACTTGTGTTTTGTCCCTGGGCTGATGCAGCCCAGCCACGCCACCAGCACTCTCTGCAGGATGGAAGGGAGGGAGAAGTAGGGGAGGGAGCTCTGGTCTGGGGTTTACCTTGCCAGGCCTCTCCCATCCTGCAGACAGCACTGGAGCTGGAAGAAGGGGCTGCAGATACACAGCCTCTCTCCCCTGGACTGGTTCCAAACTTGAGCTCAATTCCCCCCACCCCCAACCAAATAGCAAATGAGTTGTGGGGGAGAATGGGGGTTGCTGTAACTCTTGGCACTTTCTGTGAAGCTCCAGGAGGTACAGCAGGGCGCTGCAAGTCTGTGACCACCCTAAGTGAACTTGTCTGAAATCACAAAAAAAACAACAAAACAACAAGGATTCAGGTTTCCTAAAAGGGATAGGATTGGATTGTTCTTCTAATTCACTCAGCTGGATTGAAAATTCACCCATTAATAGGAAGTGTTTGTCTTAACTCAGACAAGTTCTAAGGTTCACTATATGCCCATGCAAGTGCCCCCACTGCTATGCCACCTACCTATGCCTCCCGCCATGTCCCCAACAGAACTGCATGCTCAGTGGGTTTTCCTCTCCTACTGCTGCACTGCATTTCTGACCAGCTCCAGGCTTACCATCAGCTCCCCATACTGCCCGACCCCCAGGGATGAGGGCAGGAAGTGGACTCTAGAGGAGGGAAGGGGAGCCTGGACTTCAGTTTCCTTTGCAGCCAAAGTGATGTGAGATCCAGATGGGCAGGATCCCCAGGGCTGCATCCTAACCTCTTGCAAACTGCATTAGGTGCATGGACTGCCACTTGGACAGCCCTGTCTAATTCATAATGAAAGGCCAGTAATGGAGAGTCCACTGCATTTGGCCAGTGAGTTACAGACATTTTCAATGAATGTATTAACTGCAAACAGTAGTTTAGGATATTGATGCCATATCCACTAAGCCAAACAAAACAAAACAAAACAAAAAAAGGAGAGCTGGCTGGAAGCAGAATTTTCATGAAAAATGTTAAGTTTTTTAAATCTGTTTTTCATCCCAAATTGGGGAAAACAAGAGGAATCTGAGCCAGAAGCCCAGGCTTTCTCTGCAACCTGCCAAGTGGGCTGCTAGAGAGACTTTCACAGATTTGCAAATTCACAGAAGTTTAGGGATGGAAGGGACTTTGACTTTATTGGGTCCAGCCCCCTTGCTCTGGGCAGGAAAGACTGCTGGAGTCAAATAAGCCCAGCAAAGCGTGCATCCAGTCTCCTTTTGAAGATCTCCAGGGTAGATGCCTGCACCACCCCCCGCTGGCAGTCTATGCCAGAGTCTGATCAACCAAACTCTGAAGAAGCTTTTTCTTAAAAAAAACCCTTTCTTTCCTGCAAAGCCATGGGGATCCCAACTCTTAACACAGCCCACATGGCAAGCTATTAAGAAACTGGGGAACTCTGGAGCCAGGGCTCCTAGGTTTACATGGAACCTGAGAAGCCATTTCTCCTTGACATTGCACTTGTCAAACTATTCAGAAACCCTGGAAGCAGAGAGGTTTGCTGACAGGTAACCCATAGCATAACTATGGGCAAGTTAACTTGCCTGCCCAGCCACTGCTACTGCTGCTGTCTGGGCCAGCTCAGAGAAGAGAAGAGCAACAACCAGGCAGCAGTGGCTGGACAAGCAAGTTAACCCTTCCTTGCCTGCTTTCCCTGGGACAGCCAGTCAGCGAGCTACAAGTAGATGGGGACAGGGCAGGACCAGGGGAGAACCCTGAAGGGTGGGAAGGGGGAGCCAGGGGAACTCCGAGAGGCAGGGAGAAAGCCCAGACTGGGAGGTGAGATTTATATCTTTTCAGTCCTCCAGGCCTTTGCTGGCCTGAACATGTGACTGCTCCAAACTCAAGCTAGCACTATCATGGATCAACGTCTATGTTATTCATAGTATAAGGTGTAACAAAGCCCTAAAGAGTGTAATTAAGGGGGTCTATTTTATCAAGATTCTTATATGAAACTAGCACCAATGTTTCTACTCTGGCTTCTTGGTTGTTGTGGCAAGCTCTGTGATAATGCATTGGTATTATTTGGGGAGAAGAATCATGGTTTGGTAGTTAAGGAACTAAAATTAGATTTAAAAATCCTGAATTCACTTTCTTACATACCTTTTGGCCTGATGTTGACTTTGAACAAGTTGTTTAAGTTCCCTGGCCTCTGTTTTTCCATATGTAAACTGAATAAACTGTGAAATAATGAAATCGATCCTCCTTTGTTCTATGAATAAAAAATCCAAAAGTTTATTTAATCTGATCATAGCTAGAAGAAGAAATTATCATACTTAAAAAGCAGGTTTATTTTATGACCTAAGTGAATCATACACTTAATTATATCAAATATATCCAGTAAAAACAGTGTTATAAGACAAATTTGAACTATAGAAGCCAATCCATTTTTGCATCATTTTCTGTTGATGGCATTCCTATTAAAGTCATAAAGTCAAGTATCTCAAATTTTGTTAAACCATATAAAATGAAGAGCAAAACTTTCAAATGTAGGATCATAGTTATGTTTCTAAATCAGTTTTTAGGGACCTAAGTTAACATGGCCTTATTTTTCAAAAGTATTGACATCCAGTAAACACTAGAGACCTTAAAAAGGATTGGATGTATGAAGAACCTCAGTACGGTACGAAAGTTTTACTTTGGTGCCTAACTATGAATGTAAACATTTCGGCAAAATGATTTGACTGTGAATAGGTATTGTCATGTGCTTAGGTGAAAATGGCAATATTTAAGAAGATCATGTTATGTCTGTGGCAGAACTTCCACAGAATATCTTCTGGATTTTTTACTTTTAGTTTATTCAAGTTTTACAACATAAGTTAGTATATGTATGCTCACGTATATATTTTGATCTCCTTTTCTTTTCCCAGTCACAGTTAAAATTATTTGTATATTGAGAAAAAAAAGATGTTCCAAAATATTTTAAAACCCCCAGATTTTAGTGATGGAAAATCAAAATTTTGCAACCAACTGCCTTACTTGTATGGCTCCCTAGGACTCCTGGCCCTGTTCAATATTTATATGCAAGACCGAGGAAAAATGGTGAGATTTAATGGACTCAAAAATTTCCAGATGCTATAGTATTTTACAACCTATTATAGCAGCACTGTCATTCTCTTATTCCAATGTCTAGTCGAGACCAGCACATGAGTGAAAAAGATCTGGCTGGAGATAAACCCAGGAGCATTGACATTTTCTAATGCTGGAATAAAGAATGTAGGACAAAGCTTTCTTGAGGACTAGCCCACCTCCAGAGCTAATTCCCACAAATCTTCACAACTTCCCAGTCCAAATGTGAAGTACATTTTTGTGGTCCTATGTTTCCATAAAACAACACCTAGCACATCCATTTCTGGCTATAGGACAAACATTCTCACACAGTTTTTTTCTACTGGAAGAAGAAACGGAAGGAAAGCTGTTTTGAGAGGCTTGATCTTTTTGAAGTTTTATTTTAGTTTGATTTGTTTTGTTCTGTTTTGAAAAGATGCTTGGATACCCAGGAGAAGCATGTGGTATAAGATTTGTCTAGAAAAGAATGGAAAGAAGAATTTGTTTTATTGTAGACTGTGGTAGGTGTGGAGAGATTTAATACCAGCACTTTTATTCGTCCAATCTGAATGCTGTACAAACACATAAAGTAATGTAAGGAATGCAGCTTTCTGCCATGATTTATGATTAGTGCTGTCATCACCTCTTGCCAGAGAGGCAGGAGCCGGAATTCAGGTATTGACAGGTAAAATACCATTCAGATTACTTTTAAGATGTGATGTTGCTTCTAATCAGATTTTACTTAGATCTGTCTGTAGTCTGGGAGACAGCAACCCCTTCTCACCGTTACCATCCTAGGCAAGAACCTAACTTGGAGCAGCTACTAGTCCTGCAAAGAGAAGCAATATCTTATCTTCCTGTACTTTAAGATGATATCAGGTAAGAAGTAGCTGTTTATCATAACACAAATCTTGTAACGGAAGTACCTGTATAAACAAACTTGACTTCCCTTCCCTTTGCAACTGGCTTGCTCACTTGACATGCAAAGTACAGCTGCACTTTGAAACATTTCAGCTGTTACATCTGTCCTACTGTTGGTCTCTAACAGATACTCTCCAAGCCCATGGTGAGCCTGACAGTAGGTATATTGCACCCATGCTGCCGTGGCATTTACAAGTGGGAGGGTGTAACAGAATTTATCCTGTGCTCCTCATTCACATGGTGCCATGAAAACTGGCACATTCAAAGCATCAATTTTACAAACCAAAAATTGAATAATGGCAAATACACATGGTAAACTATAGCTATTAAACAACCCCTCCAGGCACATGTGCAAGGAAGTATGGGATATGTGTGACAATCTACAAGTCATACAAATCTTGGGTACACATCATCTAAATGTTCTTGCAGATTTCTGAAGATATGAAGACACCCATGTGCTATTGATTAATGATAACTAGATGCCTAAGGGCCTTTTTACATGTTACATTGTAATCTGCTCAAATGTTGATGGGTGTTAGCACTAGCTTGAGGTTGGAGCAGTCACGTGTTCAGGCCACCAGCCTGGAGAGTGTGGAGACGTGACTCCAGTAACGGTGCTCATGGCTCCTAGAGTAAGCCAGCGCCGCTTCCATATAAGGTAATGATGCAAGTCTTGACCCATCATTGGTCGCGCGACATAAAGCACACACATAAAAACTCAGTGCAAAGCGGAAGAGACGGAGCTCTCTGCCTCGCGGTCCACGGACGAGACTGTAGAGAGGCCGATCGGGTCACTGCCTACGCCCAGCTGCTAAATCCATAGTAGAAGGCCGCCGCAAAGACCCCGACTGATCCCTATCCCTTCCTCGGTCATCACCCTTCCCTTACCTTATCTGCAACAAAGCTACAGCTTCAGAATCATTAAGCAGAGTACAATAAAACAATCAATGCTTCATCTCTGTGTAAGTACTTCTTCCCTCGTCTCGGGTGCTAGCAGCTGTAAGGGGAAACTGCCGAGCGAGCAAGCAAAGGCCACCGCCGCTCGACTCGCCCCAAAGCTTAATGGTCTTAAAGCTTTCGGGTGCGACAGAGAGCTGATAGGTCAAAATCCCCATGCCCCAATCACAATCCCAGCTTTCTGCCTGCCCTCTGTCCCCCAGGGCTCCCCCAGCACCCCCACCCCTGGGCCTACCCCCTGTCTCCTGGGGATCCCCCTGCCCCTCCACACTTGTGGCTACCTGTGCAGCCTGTCCCACGGGCGCAAGCAGGGAAGGGTTAACCTGCTGCCCGGCCCCCATCACTACCACTGTTGGACTACTTCTTTTCTCTGGGCTGAGCGCACCCAGACAGCAGCAGCGCTGGTGGTGAAGACCAGGCAGGCAGTTTAAATATTCCCCGCCTGCTCCTCTGAGATAAAAAGAGTGCAAGCAGTTGCAAGTAAGTACAGTGGGGGCAAGGCAGTGAATGGGGATCTGGAGTGTTAGGGAGAGCAGGTGGGACAGTGGCCCTGATCTGGGCCAGTGGGAGAGGGTGGGTGGTGTATTAACATTTAAGGTATAGCCTAGAGTGGCTACACCTTAGCGTAACACCAGCTGGGTAACATGGATCAGAGATAATTGTGACCTGGAGTGCAATAATTTTGAGCCACGTAAGTAGTGCTTAAAATTAGTTTCATGTGTTAATGTGAGGACAATGCAAGTGTTAAGAGCTCCAGGAAGTGTCCAAAACTACCATGTAGGTACTTAAGCCCTAAGTATTTTTGAGGTCTGATTTTACCTAACACATGATGTTTGGTCTGGACTGGAAGCAATGATGCATTTTTCAAACGTAGAGAAGGATTGAGACTAAATATACAGGGATTCCTAAAAGACTTATTATAAGTGAATCCCTATATTGTCTGCCCTTAACTGTTGTCCAGAGAAACCCTGATTTTTTTTCTTCTCTGATGTCACATTGCAAGAAGGGGAGCCCAAAACTTACTTTAGAATCCCTGAAAAGCTTCAGATTTTTGTATTTAACAATAGTATCTATATTGGATATTATTGTTAAATACTGGTGTGAGATTGTGATGCACTTTATGAATGTAGGTCTCAGTAACTAAAAGGTATCTGCCAGAATTTGAAACAAAACTGCTTTTATTTGCTTACAAAGAATCAGGGATTGACACTCTCAAAATCAGAAAGTGTGAGCCTCACAAGGAGAAGAAAGGCATTTCTCTACTGATGAGTCAGTCTCTGTGGGAATTTATACACGTACTTTTTTATCCAATGACATGCCGGGGATCTGTCGCTTCGGATGCGAGCTGATGCAAAATGCACTGCACAAAGCAGTTATGTAAGAGACAAAATGTGCATTGGCACTGAGAAAATGGCAGTGGTGTGCTTTTGAACTAAAGCACCTCCAATGTGTTTTAGTTCAAAAGTATACCACCACCATTTTCTCAGCGCTGATGTGCATTTCACCACTTATACAACTGCATGCACCACAGTGCTGGGCACTTTTCAAAATGCCCTCCACTGCAGCATGTGCATGTGTGTAAATGGCCTATAAATGATGGAATATATTAATACCAGAAAACACCTTCTTTGCTCCATATATGCCAATCAATTCACAAGCCAAGTGAGTCCCACCTTCCATCTTATCCACCCAACTTAATTACTTCTATTAAGAAGAGTGAATATGATTAAATGAATCCAACTTCATAAGGACCTTAGGGCTAATTCTGACCCAATAGCAGTTGGCCAATGTAAGGCTCTCTCTTTTCTGTAAGCTCCATGAAGAAACATGCTTTCACACTTTCATGGCAGGAAATTAATGATTCCCCGTGCAGGCCAAAAAACCAGCTTCACAATGGTGGAGAAGAATGCTGGAGCTGCCAATATCTTCTAAAAAGCAGAATGCAACATCCCATTTTATAATTTGGAATCAGTAGGCCTGGATAGGTCTACTGATCATAGCTTTGTAATTTGGTCACATATATGGGGTGGATTCTGTTAGTCATGTGCTTCCTGTTTAGAGACTTATGTGAAACATATTTGCCTGAGCTTTATGCAGAAAAGATCGAATGTGACTTTTAGGACAAACCTGTTTTGAAGTGGTTATGATCCTGTTATTCAGAAAAAAAGGTGAAATTATTTATTAGTTGGTCTATGGCCTTCTACAAAACACCATGCTTTCAATACGTATCAGAGATCATTTTCTGCCAGAATCTTCTCTTTGACACATGAAGATATTTAGGTTTTAAAGCATGTCAAATTTACAGCAAAATTCTCTGGACAGACCTATAATTCAAAAGCCAAGCTTATTTTAGTTGAAATCATGTATAAAATAATAAATGTTCCTAAATCTTTTTATTCCAAATTATATCTGGGAACCAATTTTTTAACTATATTCTAAAGTCTGATAAGGGTTTATCATTCAAACAATTGCAAAAGTCAGGCGATTCCTATAACACCATTAATTGAATTTAAGGCTAGAATGGGGCTCCCACACTTAGGGGTGCATTTAGGAGCCCCATCAGCTGATCCAGGCTCCTAGCCCTAGGGACATACCATGCAACCCCCAGGCTGGGAACTATCAGCTGATCTAGGTGCACCCCCATCAGGGCTTCTAGATTTGGGGGCTCCTGCAGTTGGGAGCCCAGATCAGAGGATAGGAGTGCATATGCACCCCAGTAGCTGGGGGTCCCATCAACAGCTACTTGTCAATGCAGACAGAGTCCAGGATCATGATCCTGAGCTCCTCCCATACCCATAATAAGATGTGATGGGATCTGATTCTCAATCCCATCATCATGCCTCCTGCCATGCAGATGTGGCATGGAACAGGAAGTGTGATTGTAGGGATTGCACATCAGATCCTATCACACCTTTAATTGCACATCTGCCAGTGGCCCATACACATATCTCTGATCGGCTCTTCAGGACTGCAGATGAGCTCTAGTAGACAAGCATTACCCTTCATAGTAAAATCTGCTGCAAACAGCTAAGCAGCTTATCTTTAATTTAGCAAATTGCTGTGGATTAAGCAGGGTGTGAACTACTCAATACATGTGATCCAGGTTCTACCCAGTGATAGTGCCTCTCCATTAGTTTAACGGAAAGAAATATTAACCTATTTGCTGTGAACTAAAAATCTACTCTGGGATGAGCATGGACAAAGTATACTTTCCTTGGTGTCATTTTCCCCCCACGGAAATTCTATACAAACTTGGGTAAATTATTACTTGAGTAATTCTATACAAACTTGAGAAAAAAAAATGTTTATACCAGTGTAAAGGCTAATTACACAGTGAGATACACACACACACACACACATATATATGTGTGTGTGTGTATATCTATATCTATATATATAGCAAGAGAGAGAGAGAGATGTGTGCCAATGCCCTAACAGAATAAGGGATCCAGTCACTACAGTAAAGTAAAAAAATCATTGGCAATCCCTTGCAGTTAAGGATGATTGTCTCCCATGATTGCTTTATTTGTTGGTCCAAAGATGGCTAATAAGGCCAACTTGGGATCAACAGATTACATTACATCTCAGGCATATATGTCCATGTGGGGTGGGTGGCTCTGAGTTCTTGATATGATTCATGAGATGCTGTTTCTGCCTCTCCTGGTTTTCCATGCCTTCGTGTCATAAAGTTTCAAAATACTGAGATCCTTGCAACAGACTCTTCCTCCATTTGGGTTTGTTATGGGCTATTGTCACCCACAAGTTGATGTTGCTGTTACATTTTTTCAAGTTGGCTTTAAAGATGTCCTTGAAGTGCTTTCTTTGCCCTTCTCTTGAGCATATGCGTTGATTGAACTGGAAGAATAAAACTTGCATTGGGAGGCTGGAGTCAGACATCCGGATGATGTGGCTGGTGCATCGAAGTTGATGTTGGAAGATCATTATCTTGATACTTGTGATGTTTGCTTGAGAGAAGATGCTAATGTTGGTATATTTGTCTTTCCACTCTATTCGAAGGATCTTCTGCAGGCAGCATGGATGGTACTTCTCCAGTGACTTGAGATGTCTCATATTGTCACAGAGCAGGTAAAGAATGGTGACAAATTTCACTACACATCTATACTTCAAAAGGATCCACCACAGAAGTTCTTGGTTGATAGAATCAAAGGCTTTTGTGAGGTCAAAGAAAGCCGTGTAGAGATGTTTATGTTTCTCCTGGAATTATGCCTGCAGCTGGTGAGCTATGAAGATCCTATCAGTTGTGCCTCTTGATGTCCTAAACACACACTGGTATTCTAAGATGAACACTTCAACACGTAGAAGGAGATGGTTCAGACGGTTTCTCACAGTGATCTTTCCTTTGGTGGACAGCAACATGATCCCGCTGTAATTTCCAGTCTGACCCGTCTCCTTTCTTGAAGTTTGTCATGATCACGGTATTCCTAAGGTCATCTGAGATTTCCAAATCTTTAAGATGGAGGCATGGAGTTGTGATGTGAGCTCTTCTCCCCCTCATTAAAGATTTCAGTGGGGATTCCATCAGCTCCAGATGCCCTATCATTTTTTATCTATCTGCTTGATGGCTTTCCTTACCTCATCAAAGATTGGAGGGATTCCAATATCACCTCTGACTCAGTGTTTTGGAATGGAATTGAGAGCACTCTCATCACGAACAGAGTCTTGATTAAGAAGGTCTCAAAATCCTCCTTCCCACAGGCATTGATAGCTATCCTTTCCTTGATCAGATCTCCTGCATCCTTAGGTCCCAAAGGGGTTGCTCTTTGACTGCTTCGACCACAGATGGCTTTGGTGGCACTGAAAAATACACACATATCATGGATGTCAGTGATATGTTGAATTTTCTTTGCTTTGTCTTCCCACCATCTGTTCTTCATATCACAGGTCCTCCTTTGGACCTCTGTCTTGGATTATTGGTGATTCAGCTTCTTTTACTTGTAGTTGATGTTGTTCTGTCAAACACAAAAGGCCTTGCACTTTTAGTTGATTAAGCCTTGGATGTCCTGGTCATTATCTTCAAACCAGATGTTTTCTAGTAGAGAATTCAAGTGTCTAAGTGTCTCTTCATGGGCACTGATAATAGTAGATTTGAAGGCACTCCAAGTGCTCTTCTTGTTCACTGAGATTTACCACCTTTTCATTGAGGTGCTGGTAGAAGAAGCATAACTTAATTGGGTCCTTGAGTCCTTCAACACTAATCTTTTATTGCACTAATTGCTTCTGCTGCAACCATCATTTTGGAGCCAGTTTGAGTGGCATAACTGAGTGGATGAGTCAGTGATCAGTCCAGCAGTTCTCAGCTCCTAGGATAGCTCAAATGATGCAGACATCTTTGCAATGCAGGCATGAAAAGTAACATAGTCAACCAAGTGCCAGTGCTTAGATTCTGGGTGTTGCCATGTCTTCTGCCTGTTTTTCTGGAGGAAAAGGGTGTTGGTGATGGTTATTCTGTTCCACACATTTGGTCAAGATGAAGATGCCATTGGAGTTGACCTTTCCCACTTCTTCCTAGCTGATGTTTTCATTTAAGAGGTTCAAGTCCCTCCTGCTCTGGCACTGATATCACTGAACAGAATAAGCCTTTCTCCCTCTAGAATATCAGAAAAGACCTGGTCAATGTGACGGCGACATGCCGCTGTCACGGGCACAGGTAGGGCATGGAGAGGATCGCGGAGGAGCAACAGCCCCTCGGGAAGACCCTGAGCCAACCCACTTACCTGCACGAGAGGCTGTGACATAGGAGCCGGGACTGCGGCTGCAGCCGTGGCCACCATTACAGCCGCGCAAGCTGGCATTATGCCAGCTGTTTAAACAGCTGTTCCCAGCAAGGGGAACAGCTGAGCCAATCGCAGCAGCCGCAGTGGCTGCCGCAGGAAAGTTTAAAAGCCCTGGCAGGCCCCATGGTAAGGGGGAACCAGGAGAGGAGGGAGGAGGCAGGCAGCACGCCAGTGTTGCTGCAGCTCCCCTGGAGGCTGTCTCCCAGACAGGCAGCCCTGTCCTGGATCAGCAGCTGGGACGGGTGAAAGGAGCCCAGGAAGAGGCAGAAGATTTGGTCTCTTGTAATTACCAGGGCCAACATGGAACATCGAAGTCCTCGACTGTGAGTACCCCTTGTCGGAAAGACCCCTCCGGTAGAAGATCTCCACTGAACCCCTCCTTAAAATCATTCATACCATCAAGGTCGTGGCAGGCGAGATGGGGGGGGCTACCTTGCAAGGGGTGTCATCGGGTGAGGTCCACCACCATCACAGTCAGGTTGGCATAGAATTCTTCCTTGGTTTCATTTGCAGCCTCAAGAGTCACGTTGTCAAGGGTGCCAGTGACAGTGGCTTATTGGCTCCCTGCCAGTTTAAGATGGAAAGTCATGAAGTGTTCATTGATTCTGATAAGGAACTCACTTAGTTGGTTTATGAGCTCATTTATAATGGAAAAACCAACTCTGTGAAGTCAGCACTCTTCTTCCTGTTTACCCTTCCAGAACAGGGTACAGCCACCCTCTTGTTCTTTGAGCTGCCCATGCCAAGACTCACTGGGTCTTGCTTAGTGCTGTGATGTCAATATTGTGTCACCTGCATTCTTGAGCCACCATTTTGGTACAGCACTCTAGGCATTCACTATTAGGGTTGTCCATGAGGGTATGTTCCAGATCCTGAAATGGATTGCTTATCTTTGTTATTTTGACTGCAATAAAGGTGACCCCACTGGATGTGGTTATCTAGTTCGGAAAAAGGTAGGTAGACTTTGTTTAGAGAACCTTTTCTATCCCCCTTCTCATGTGGGGTAAGCAGAGTGAATCCTAAAGAAGGCTGTTTAGTCACAATTACTATTGCCTAATCACACTCCTGCCTCATCCAAGTGCTAGTTGACTTTCTATTAACTGCCACTTTTGTGCCTGTTCATGACTAGGAGCTTCCAGGTTTCACAATCCTGCTCCTATCACCACTACCAGTTCGCTAAAGGGTTTGATAAATATGCTGAAAAAGCTATTGTCATGGAAGATGGCGGTGCATGATTTCTTTTATCATGGAGAAGCTGCTGCACATCAGCTTCCACATAGTTCTTGATGGAATGGGACCTTGGTCCAGTGTCAAGGCAGCCTAGATAAAGAGATCACATTCTGTTGCAGCCTTCATCTGCTAGGACAGCTGTTAAGATTCTTACATCTTCTTTTACCTGCTCTGTCATTGAGGACTTGTAGATCCATGACTGGGGGATGGACAGGCTTACTATAATGGTGACCTGTATTCACTATGCCACTGCACCATAAAAAGGTTATATGTGGCTTTTCAGGTAGGAAAGCATTGCCATCTACTGTCCTCACCACATCCTGATAGCGCTGCTGCTGCTTGGTCCACAGCTGCTTATTTGTCATAGTTACCCCTGCTTATTTTGCAGAGAACCTTCCCTAAAGGGCATTCCACTATTGGCCACCTGTGGATATGCTGCATAGCAGTGCAACTCTGCTGTTAGTGAACAAATATCTCTTGGTGGATCTGGCTACTTCAGACTGCTACAAATCTCCTTGGGTTTTTTTCCCTCATTAGCTGAACAACTGAAACACATCTTGAATCACTGATCAAGATTTTTTTTTCCTGAGGAAAATAACTATGGCATAGTTCTCTTATATTCATCACAGAATTTTTGCATCATTATTAAAGGAAAAGTTTTCACTTTTTGACTTAGTCTTTAGTTAGTTTACAAAAAAAGTGGCTTAGCTCCATTTTTTTAGGTACAGGGTCATATAAAATGCCAGTCTGGTGTTCCCATGTTACAGGAAAATGCATGATATACTCCCAGTAAACTGGTAGACTGGAGAACTAAATGTGCATATAGTTGGCACACTACCCTTCTGAACACTGTTTCACTGGAAAAAGAAATAGTGAGAAAAAGATAAGGAAAAGTTCTACATAAACTATTTCCCACAACTTTGAGTGAGATTATGTATACACTGATAGTTGCAGTCATTCTTAGTCACCCTAAATCCTGTACCCGTCAACCATCCATGATGTAAACTACTAAGCTTGACCTCAGATAGCAATCCAACCTCCGCCTGGAATTTGAACATCCAACTCTGAGAGTGACCCTACTTACCTGCTAGCCCATCTTTCTCTACAATGTTTGGAACTGTTGAAGGGTTTGGATAGCATCATGGAGGACTATAAGGCCTTGGGACACCAAATGAAGAGGACGGGAGCGCAGGTGATATTTTCCTCCATTCTTCCGGTAAGTGGACAGGGTAGCCGTCATGAGGCCTGCATTGATGTGGTTAACCGGTGGCTTTGGAGCTGGTGCCATGAGGCAGGCTTTGGGTTTTTTGACACGACCCATGTTTTTGTAGGGAGGGAATGCTGGAGTGGGATGGGCTTCACCTCTCCCCTAATGGCAGACGTATCTTTTCCTCTAGGTTGGCTGATCTCATATGGTGGGTTTTAAACTAGCTTCACTGTGGGAAGGGGCCACTTCGAGTGGAGAGGATGCTTCACCAGCACACAGGGTGACAAGAGGAAGGGAAGCACAGGTAAGTATCAACAACTGAGGAGCAGGGGGCCACAACTGTCCTGGGAGTGGGAGGAAGGCACGAGCACCCTCAGGAGGCCTAAGGTGCCTCTACACTAATGCTTGTAGTATGGGGTGTAAGCAGGAGGAACTGTGCCTCCTGATTGCAAGTAAAACCCAGAATTAGTAGGGCTCACAGAAACCTGGTGGGACCCTACTTATGACTGGGCAGTGGGCATTTGGGGGTACACCCTATATAGAAGGGACAGGACAGAGAGAAAAGGTGTGGGGGTTGCACTCTATATCAAGCACATCATGAAGGATTAGCTTCAGGTTAGAGGAGGGTCGGGCACAGACATTATGGGTCAAACTACAAGGGGGCATGGCTAAAAGAACCTTACGGTGGGTGTCTATTACAGACCACCCAACCAGGGGGAAGAGCTAGACCAGGACTTCTCCAGTCAGCTTATGGAGGTGGTTAGGTCAAGGGTTGTTATTGCCATGGGTGACCTAAACTACCCAGACATTTGCTGGGAGGAGCAGACAACCAGGTCTGACCACTTGCATAGGTTCCTGGCTGTATTACAGGACCTTCACCTTATCCAGGAAGTGCACAGCCCCACTGGGGTAACTCCTTGCTGGACCTGGTCCTAGCCATGGGGGATGACCTGGTGAGGGGACTGCAGGTCCTTGACCACCTGGGCAATAGCGATCACCACCTGCTGGATTTCACTATCCAACTCAGGGTGTCTAGGGCTCACACCAAGGCTAAAGCCCTTGACCTCAGAAAAGCCAACTTCAATGAGCCTAGGAGACTAGTGGGGGAGGCACTAGAAGGTAGAGGAGATGGGAGCCCATGAGGGATGGTTATACCTTCATAGTATCATAGTATCATAGTAGCTAGAGTCGGAAGGGACCTGGGCAGATCATCTAGTCCGACCCCCTGCCTTGGCAGGAAAGAGCACCAGGGTCA
>JAGPOW010003316.1:76358516-76400022 GCA_030014935.1 Caiman crocodilus
GGTTTAGGTTGGAGATCAGAAGGCAATATTTTACAGTTAGGGTGGCCAAAATCTGGAACCAACTTCCCAGGGAAGTGGTCCTCGCCCCTACCTTGGGCATAGTCAAGAAGAGGTTGGACGATCACCTGTCTGGGGTCTTGTGAACCCAGCATTCATTCCTGCCTGTGGCAGGGGGTCAGGCTAGATGATATGTTCAGGTTCTTCCTGACCCTAGCTACTATGAAACTATAATAGTACCTGAAAGCTTTCAAAGAAGAATTTTTCCAACTATTTGAGTTGATCTAATAAAAGATGTCAGATTTATCTAAAGAACCTTGTCTGGTTATGTCCTTTGACCAATATGGCACCTACACCCCTGGAATTTATCCTCACACTCCAGGGGCACTAATCCCAGGGCTGAGCACTAATCCCATAATTCCCAATCCCTGACTTTTAGCCCTCCTGCACTCCCTCCTCCACCTCTTTTCTCTCTTTTGCCCATGACTTGAGCCAAACACAGCAGGAAAGAAATGTCATTTGCAGACCAGTTCCTAGAAGAACTGCACTTCATGGATACCATGTGGACAGCTTTCGTGCGGGTTGCCATGACTCATCTGGCCCCCTGACTTCTATTCTATCCTGCTTATCCATGTGAGTTTTAATGATGCCAGGAACAATTCTGAGCAGATCAAAAGTAACTTTATGGCTCTGAGGACAAGGTTGAAGAGGATGGGGATCGAGGTGGTCTTTGACATTTGAAGTCAAGAGTTAGCCTCAGAAAGAGGCAAACACCTCCTAAAGATCAACACATAGCTGTGTAGACAGTGCTGCCAGCAGAGCTTTGGCTTCTTTGACCATAGGGTGGCAGTCCAGAAAGATGGACTGCTGGGAAGAGATGAGGCCCACCTGATGAAGAGAGGCAAGTCTGTCTTCACACACAGGCTTGCTAAAGAAGTGAAGAGGGCTTTAAGTTAGATTTACAAAAGCCCAGAGATAAGTAAAGAGCATGAAGACTTAGAAAAATCTTAGTAAGTGAATGCAGTAATGGAAACCTTAGCAACATTCTCAGGGAGAGGATAGGGTAGTCATATACCTAAAATGTTTATACAGTAATGCAAGAAGTATGGGAAGCAAGCAGGACAATTGACCGTCCTAGTACAATCACAGTATTATGATGTAATTGAGATTACAGAGACATGGTTGGATAGTTCATATGACTGGACTATGGATATAGATGGGTAGCTTTTTTTAGGAAAGATAGGCAGAGGAGAAAAGGAGGATGTGCTGCCCTGTATATAAGGGTGATGTACACATGATTTGAGGTACAGTACAAAGTGGAAGGTACACCTATTGAAAGCCTCTGGGTAAAGGTCAGATGAGAGAGCAGCAGTGGGGAATGTCAGGGTGTGTGGATGCTACAGGCCTCCAGACTAAGAGGATGAAATAGATGAGATATTCTTTAAACAAGTGATGAAAGCTCCCAAATCACAGGACCTGGTTCTCATGGAGGACTCTGGGACATCTGGTGGGAGGAAAAAACAGCAGTGCACAAGCAGTTGATCAAGTTCCTGGCATGTGTTGGGGATAAATTTGTGATTCAGAGTGTAAATAAGCTAATGAGGGGGGACTCTTCCTGATTCACTACTCATAAACAGGAAGGAATAGGTTGAGAATGTGAAGATGGAAAGTAACTTGGGTGACACTGCCCATGAAATGAAAGAGTTCAAGATCCTAAAGGGAGAAAGGAAGGAAAGCAGCAAAATAAGGACATCAGACTTCAAGAAATCAGAATTTTACAAACTCGGAATCCTTTGGGAGACAAGTCTGAGAGGAAAAGGAGTCCAGGAGATCTGGCTTTGCTTTAACAAGGCTCACTTAAGGGTGCAGGAATAAGCTGTACCAATGAGGCATAAAAATGGGAAGTGCAACAAGAGACCAGCCTGGTGAGACAGCAATCTCTTCATGGAGTTGAAACTCAAAAACAAATCCTATAAAAATGGGAAACTTTGTCATGTATTAGGGAAAAGTATAAAAATATAGCACAGGCATGCAAGGAGAAAATTAGGAAAGCCAAAGCATAATTTGAGATGGCATACAGAAGGCAATCCAGTTACAGATGATGCAGAGAAGGCTGAAGTATTTAATGCCTTTTTCACTTCAGTTTTCATAAATAAGGGCAGCTACAAGATGACAAATGCACTTGGCAACAGAGATAGGGAAGAAGATGAAGTGCCCATTTTTAAGAAAAAGATGAACGAGGATCTGGAGGACTGCAGGCCAGTAAGCCTGACCTTTATACCTGGAAAGATCATGGAAAAGGTCCTCAAGGAACCCATTATAAAACACCTAGAGAAGAACAAGGTGATTAGGAACAGTTAGCATGGATTCACCAAGGACAAGTCATGCTTGACCAACCTGATATCTTCCAAGATAAAGTGACAGGCTCTGTGGATGAAGACAGAGAACAGTGGACATGGCATATTTTACTTGACCAAGGCTTTTGACACCATCTCCCACAACGTTCTTATTAACAAGCTAAGGAAAAACAGACTATATAAAAGTTCTGTAACGCAGATACATAACTGGTTGGATCATCATATACAGTGAGCAGTCCTCAATGACTCAAAGTGTGGCTAGAAGGAGGCATCAAGTGGGGTCCTCCAGGGGTCTGCCCTGGACCCAGTATTGTTCAACATCTTCATTAATTAATTGAAAGTTGGGTTTGCATTGAGTGCACACTTATTAAATATGTAGATGACATCAAATTAGGAGGAATTGCTGACACTCTGGAGAGCAGAAATAGGCTCCAAAATAACCTGGATATCCTGGAGGAATGGTTCACAATCAGTCAGATGAGATCCAACAAGCAGAAATACAAAGTCCTATATTTGGGATGGAATAACCTCATGTACAAATATGGACTAGGGAATGACTATCTAGGATGCAGTCTTCAGAGAAAGACCTGAAGGATATGACTATAAGTTGAATATCAGCCTTGAATATAACTTATATGACTATAAGTTATATGGAATATAAGTTGAATATCAGCCAACCACGGGCTCCTGTTGTAAAAAATAGTCAACAGCATCCTGGATTGTTTGAACAGGTGTGTCACTTGCAGATCAAGGGAAGTGATTCTTCTGCTCTTCAGCACTGGTATGGAGTACTAGAGTCCATTTGGGCCCCACACTTCAATAAGGATGTGAATAATTTAGAAAGAGTCCAGGTTAACAAAAATAATCAGAGCCCTGGGAAATAAGGCTTATGAGGAAAGGCTGACAGAACTAGGGCTATTTAGTCCAGAAGAGAACAATGAGGGGGGAAATTTATGTTGGAGATTAGGAGTAAGTTTCTGACTACAGTGTTAGTCAAGTGTTGGAACAGGCTACCTAGAGAAGTTGTGGAATATTTCAAAAGCAAGTTAGACATGGCAGGGATGGTTTATTCAGAGATGAATCGATCTGATAAAGAATCAGCTCATAATTCATATAACCATGATACTTCCCTGATTTAAGCAGATACCCTAAATTCTGGCAAAAGATTATAAAAAGAAATAGGATTTATGTATGACTATGCCCATCCCTAGTAATATAACTGTTCACATTACCGCACAACCTTAGATATAGCATCTGACCAAATGGGTTGTTGCCTATGAAACTCATGCTTCTCTGAACCAGTTAGTTCCTCCTTTCAGTTCTTTTTGCTGGTCTTAGGGCATTATTCCTTTGTTTCAGGTGTGGAAAGTCTCCAAGACCATCTGTTAGGTCATTAAATTGCAGCTTCCTTATACAAACACATTCCATTCCCATTTAATTCAAGCTAGGCATACACACCTGATTTCCCTAGTCCATCATTATCCCACGCTCTCATTTCTCCCAAACATTTTAGTTTCCTCTTTGCCTGATACTTGCTGTTTCATTTCTCACTTTGACTGTGGCCTGACCACTTGAACCAAACTCTCAAATCTCACTTAAACTGAAGAGGTATGGTTCCATTAGAAAAAGCAGAATCTAATCCATTAATGGAAATAGAAAGTTAACAATGCCATACTGGTGGAACATGGATCCTGTTGTGTCCAGGCTAATTTGATTTTTGGATCTCTGAATTCTGCCATCTAAAGAGAGAAGATAGAAAAGGCTTGACCCTAATGTTTACAAGAAAAAAAGGCCCACAAAACTTGTACAATATTTGTTCCAGAGAACTTACTAGTTTCAGCAATTTTTTAGAATTTACATACTATTGCGTTAAGAGACTATAATACATCAGTTTCAATACACCAAAAATCTGTATACTTGTTTATTCTAGAAAGTCTACTACAAACTCCTATCTCTGATGCCTGCATGTTGCCTAACCTAGTAGTTTTGGACTCTCAACTCCAAACTGCATAATCTGAAGCAGAGATGGGGTAAAAGTTTGATTCATATAAATTAGCATTATTCAACTGAGTTCAGTAAGCTACAGTGATTTGCACTAACTGTAGATCTCACAATTTATAGTATAGCCTGTTAGACAGCATCCCAAAATCCAAACCTGATGAACAATCACATAAGTATAACCCTATCCAGTATTCAGATCTTGCTAGAAACTGTCTTATTTTTCTTTTTTCCTTTTAACTTCCTAATTGTCTAGACCTATAGCTATCACCATACATCCACATCTTGCATTTTGACCTATTTATATTTAGCCAAATTTAATCATAAATCCTTGCAAAATGTTGTAATAAGTAAAATTAGTATGCTGAAGTCAGATGGAAAGTTTATTGTCAAATCAGATATTGTTCAGCTCATGAACTAATAACATACTTTATGTGATGTATATGTTAATGGCTGGTAGTGAAAGTTGTTCAGATGAAATGCTGTTTATGATTAACATAATCTTAATAGTTATTTTAATTGTTTAAGCACTGTTAATTTAAACTGCTGTTTTCATACTTTAAAATTCCTTCTAATATATAATCCAGCCCAATATCTAGTGATTGAGCTACAGCACAACTTTTTAAAATAAATCCAGTCCCAAATTAAAAACTCTAAATAACAGTTTGCTACATTCTTTTGCAATCTGTTCCAGAGTTTCTGAATCTTATTTCCAATTTGAACTCTGTTGACTTAATTTCCAGTAAATAGATCCTGCTATGTAAATGAGTTTTGAGTTTCAGTATGAAAAGGACAATCTATTTACTTTAAACAGTAAAGTTAAGCTTGCCTTTTCCATGTACCATTAGAAAATTAGCTTCTCTAATTTACTTTACTTTACTTTTGTGGGACAGCAGTTGTGATTTAGCAGTACATCATTTTAATTTAGGGAAAGGAAATACTAAAAGTAAAAATTGCTTCTGTATGTGCATCAGTAAGAGAAGAAGCAGGGAAAAGTGCTGAAGTGTTGTTATTTGATTACAAGTAGTAGAAAATGCTTTACTTGATGAATAATAAGGACATTCCAAGTGGTACCTTAGGAATCAGTAGCACATCTGCTTGGTACAAGCAGCATAGAATTATAGATAATTGTATAACCTTTGCGTGGGCCTACATATGCTTTTTATTTTCAAACAGTTTACCAAAAACCCTGAGCAAGTGTTTAGTTGAAAACAAATCCTGCATTTATTGTAAAAATAAACTACTAAAAAATGCTACTCATTCAAAATTATTTCTCATGCCAATATTACTTTTTGTCATTGCAGTTTGAAAATATATGAATTGGGGCCTTCACATAGATCAAAATGCCAAATCTTTTTCCCTGTAAATTTATTAGATTCAGATTTTATTGACACACCAAAATTGACTATAAACAGTAGAATTTGGAGGGGCAGGAAAATTTGATAAAGTGTAGTATAGTAGCAAGCTCCAGTAAAAATCAGATTCTGCATATAGTCTTTTCTATTACTTTTGAAAAAGGCTGAATAATATCAATTGTTCTCCACAGTGACTATAATTTTTATCTAGATTTTCAAAAGATTTCAGCTCCATTTTAGGCACTGAAAATATATGGCAAGATTTTCTTAAAATTTCCACAATTGAAAATGTGGCTCTGACCTCATATTGAAGTTTAGCTCATTTGTCTGTTTGGAACACATGGTTTTGGGCTCTGAATCAAAAGTTGTCTAGATCCAGATGCTATAGACAGGTTTTTTGCTATGCTGTTGCAGTGGAGTGAGGTGGGGGGACCAGATTTTTTCTGTGCTTTGCAAGAGCCACATCTGTTGTATATTTGCAAAATATGATTATAAAGCCAAAAATTGGTTCATACAGTAAGATTCAGGTGTCAAAGATGATTCTTTTTGTGGCATTTTTCAACAGGTTAAATTAGGGTCTAGATTTTTATGAGGTAATGGCAATGACTATAATTTCTTTTTAAGCATTAGAATTTGAGAATTGAGAGCCAAAAACCTGTCTGGATTCAAATGGCTCAAGATGTTGCAGATACTTTTGCAATTCTCTTATGTTTAATATACCAATATCTGTGTTTTTTCTTGTGTGATAGTATCAGCTACATTTGATATCTGTAAAGGAGAATGCTGGGATTTATCTGACATATATCACCTGAAACCAAATAGATGATGATGATGATGATTTTGATGATGATGATGAGAATGGGATTTTCTGGTGTAGCTGAGCCATGACATACAATGATCTGGAGTGTCTGACAAGATTGACATGAGCTGTTGTCTTTGAGCACATCCCAGATGAGTGTGTGTGTGGTTTACTGTGCCTCAAAGCAGTTTAAGGTGCTGCGAACTGCATGCAGTGCACATGCATCCACTTGCCATGTTTTTTGATCCCAGTGTAAAAAAAAAACACTACTAAAAAATGTGTCATGGCATATGCAGCAGCAGCATGTACCACCAGCATGCATCACGAGAAAGGCAGCTTAGCTGGCCAGAACCAGCCAGCCTCCAAGCAGCCTGCTCAGCACCGTTGCTATCTGGGGAGGCCCCCAGGAAAGCTGCTGGGGCCAACACAGGTGCTGACCCCAGCTTCCTTTACCCACTCTGGGTCACTTTGTTGAGTGCTGGAGTGCAAGTGCAGGAGTGTTCCTGGGAGCAAAAAGCGGCCGCACAAATATTTGCCATGGCTATTCGTCCAGCAGGAAATGTGCACCACTGCATGTACGCACTTGTCAAGATATACCATTGTGTATTTAAATGGCAGGATATAGCTGGATCCATATCTTCTGGATAGGGTTTTGGGGAGTCTCTGGATTTTTCCAGTAAGACTGATGTGATTATGTTTGTCTATGTCTGTGTTAGAGACTAGAGACTCAACTCCAAACACTGGCTGGTTCAACAGTAGATGCCAACTTTTTTTTCCCCTAAGCTGTTACCACAACATGATTCCATTGCCAGACATTTCTGGCTACTGTGCTGTCTAGTCCTATGGTTATATCTCCGGCTTTGTGGAGGATTTCAAATCCCTATAGATTTAACTGTTCTAAGCAGGAGCTATACATTGGATAGAGTTCCCTGCAATGAGTCAAAATAAATTGGGTTTGGATGTCTGGTAGGATTCTGCATACCTACTTAAATAACAGAAATAAGAGTCAGACAAATTTCAACTCTCTGCAGATTTTGGTGTACATTTGACAGTTGCTTGTGCTAGGAGCTGGAAACCAGATTTCACCTGTCCCCCTGCTTCCTTTTTTAGGTGTAATGGCAACAATTATTTTGTTTTTCCTAGATAGAGGGTGTGATTTAGCATCCTAAGGTCAACAGTTAGTTGGATTCAGCACGAGGTGCAACGTTTTGCATCAGAGTCCCACTACAAAAGTTGGGGCCTGTAAGAAACTGGTGTAAGGACTGGAATGCAGAGGGCAGGGGTTGAGTTATTTTACTCTAGGCACCCGCCTCGCCCCAGATGAGTGGGGCTACCCAGCAAGAGCTCAATTCGCTCTGCAGCTTCCTCGCTCAGCTCCCTCCCCACCAGCTCCTCTCTAAAGAGCCGCCCACTGAGAAAGAAGAGAAGATCGGCTACTCCCCCCTACTTCAAACCGCGCCGCACAAGCAGCTAGGAGGCGGAGCCGCAGCCGGAGCAGGGCATTGCCTGCACAGTGCTCCGGGCGCTTTCTCCCTATGCTGGCTTTGCAGAGCGACTTGATTGCTTGAGCTCGATCTGGCTGAGGGGGGAGATTTCGTCAATTTCAACCTCGTCAATTTCACCCTGTCAGTTTCCCAAGTGCCTGGGAGCACCAGAGTGTGTGAAGTGACTGGGCGGCGTGAAGCGACTTGTGTTGTCCCATCTTTTCCTCTAGGAGCGAGAGATCCCTGGATTCATTCTACTACATAGATACACATATAATAGCGTATTAGCGTAATAGCAATATATATATATATAGAATATATATAGAATATATATATAGAATATATATATCTCTAGCAGTTCTATGAAGGGGCTCGTTCTTCCGAAGCCATGGATGATGTCTCACCTGCAAACTGACAAGGCATGAAGAGTCCCAAGCCGGGCTTCTTGGGGCTGGGGTGAGCTCCTGGATCTTGGGTACCACGAAGTGAACCCGAGAGCACGGGGAAGGAAAGCGACTGGAGGGGAGGGGGGTTGCTCTGAGACAAACCCCGCCGAGCCCGTTCAGGCTGTGGAAAGCCTTCTCCCCTGCTAGCAGCCTGTGAGGAGGATGGGCGCTGAGGACACGGTGCTGTGAGCCCGTTTGGTGAACACAGGTACGTGTATTGCGTCGCGTCTGCCCTTGAAAGGGGGGGAGTGAGGGTGGAGATGGGAGGGATCAGATGGAGGGGGCAAAAAGGGATGGTTCCCTAGCATGGTGGTTCTCAACTTCTTTTGTAACCAGGACCCATGTGTACATACCACTGGCCAGTCCGGAGCCAGTGCTCCTTACTCCCGCCCCACTACCCTCAGGCCCCAGCCCCCCAGTGTGTGGGGGTGGGAGTAAGGGGGGCCCAAGCAGCTCCTTGCAGACTGGAACTGGCTGCAAGGGAAAAGTTAGTGTTTCCCACACTTTTCTCCTTTAAAGGAGAATCCATTTTTAAAGTTTGCTTCCCACCCTTCCGTGTATTCTTGTGACCCACTTTTGGGTTGTGACCCACGGGTCGAGAAGCACTGCCCTAGCACATTTGCAACGCAAAGGGAGGGGGCTGGGAAACAGCCTGGTTTGAAAGAGGGATCAGGGTCTTTATTTATTTATTTTTTGCTGGGGGCTGTTTCATTTCCCGGGGCTGCTTCCGAAAGCCTGGCGCTGTGGAGGTGAAGTGCTGACTCAGCTCCGCCAGGGGAGGCTGGCTGCGGGAGGCGGGGGTTGCTGTGCGGCTTGCACTCGGGCGCGCCCGTGCAGTCGCTCCCGTTGGGAAGGAGGGACATTTCTCCCCTAATGGAAAGCATCTGCCTTGCAGCACAGTGCAGGGCAGAAGGCAGCCCTCCGGCCGCCGCTGCAGGAAAGCCGGCTGCTGCTGCGGCGAATGGAGCTGGGGAAGTCATCAACAGCACCCCCCTTCCCGGCTCCCCACTGCTCAGCAAGCTTGGGGCCTCGCAGGGACAAGCTCTGGGTTGGGCTTCTTTGGGGAAAACCTCGCCAGAAAGCATGTGGAGGGCAGGCCGGGGGGCAGCAGCCCGGGCAGCCGGAGGAGTGGGGCTCAGTGCAGCCCGCCTCGAGCAGCGGTGGCCGCGGAGCATCCCGTGGCGCTGCCCGTACCCCGGCACTGCCGCCCGGGCATTGTCCCTGCTCCCAGCGGGCCTGCAGGCGGGGCGGAGCACCTGGAGAGAGAAGCCGATTGGTTGCCCCCCAGCTCCCAGTGGTGGGAAGCAGCCAATTCCAGCCCCCGGCCTGAGCCGCGCTGCCTGCAGACACAGAAGCCTGCCCCGGGGGCTCAAGCGTCCCTGCCCCGGAGGAGGGAGCTCTGTGTCCTCGGGGAGGGCAGCCTCCGGGCCTCTCTCTGGGCATCTCTTGTGCTGTGTGACCAGTGCATGCTAATCTGTGAAGCGATAGGAATAGCAATAGCAATAGCTGTGTGACTGGGAGGGGAGGGGATGGCTGCACATCTCAGCAGGAAGGTTCGGGTTGTTGATTGCAGCCCTGTTGGTGTGAGGGCGTAGGCAAACATATTTGTGGGTAGATGGCATATCTTTTTATTAGACCAACTCAATTCTTGGGGGAAAAAATGTTCTTTGCAAGCTTTCGGGGCACAAACATCTTTCTTCAGGCACCAGGAGACTCTCCCTACACCTGAAAAAGGGTGTTTGTGCCTAAAAGCTTGCAAAGGACATTTTTTTCCAACTATTTAGTTGGTCCAATAAAAAATTATCACATTTACCCAAAGAACCTTGTCAACAGGGATCTTGCCTCCTGGCCCCCTGCTCTCTGCTGCTTGCCAAGAGTGATGGCAAGTGCTCCAAGGGCAAGGAATAGGGAAGAGAGGCTGCATTTGAAGGGGACGGAGTATAGTCGTTGTTCTTTTTTTGTGGGGGAAATAACATTTTTTCTCTCTGATTGTTCTCTTCCCTCCATTATACCTGGTCTTTCCTCTTGCTTGCATGAGCATGCTTCCCCACTGGCACCATCCTTCTCTTCTGCTATACATCCTTCTTTCACACTCTCTACACTCCACTGGCCTTGCTGCCTGGTGAACAGGCTTAGAGTCAAAGGAAAGCAGGGCTGAAAGGGACCTCCAGAGGGCATCTAGTCCAGTGGTTCTCAATCTTTTTTGTATCAGGACCAGGGGCAGCACTAGGATGTTTTTTTTGGGGGGGGGTATAGCCACCCCAAAATTTGCCTTAGCCCCTCCATAACCACCCCTTCCAGTGCTGCCACCAGCCATCTACCCTGCACAGTTGAGCTCACTCACCCGCTGTGTGCAGCTAAGCCCACAAAGTTGCTACACTCCTGGCAGGGGCTGTGCCAGCCTCTTCCCAGTGTGAAGGCTTGACCAGGGCTGGGCTCAGAGTGGGTGGGAGCAGAGCAGGCTCAGCTGCATGGTGGGGTGGGTGGTTGGCAGTGATGGAGGTGGGAGGAGTGAATTTGGGGGATTAAGGTGAATTTTGGGGTAGCCCTGGCCCAGCCCCCATACCAGGAAGAGGCTGGCACCGCGCCTGACTAGGATCCATTTGTAAACATTGATGGCCAGTCCAAACCCAGTAAGTAGTTTAAGTAGAAAACAGCTCCCTGTCCTTGCCAGTGCCCCACACTCCTGCTGCCCCCCACCTCCCAGGCCCCAGCCCTCCAGTGTGTGGGGCAGAGCATGGGTATATGTAGGGTATAGTGGGGCCCAAGCAGCTTCTTGCAGGCTGGAACTCCACCAGCCTACAAAGGAAAAGTCACCATGTCCAGCATTTTTCTCCTTTAAAGGAGAATCAGTTTTTAAAGTTTGTTGATCGTTTTAAAACTTTGTTCATGAACCTTTCGTATATTCTTGTGACCCACTTTTTGGTCATGATCCACGAGTTGAGAAATGTTGATAGTTCACATGTAGATGTGGCCAGAGTTGAGAGTACTTTTATGTAGAATTGTGATGATGGTTGTATGGCATGGTTTGGATATGGATGACCCAAGTATTGAATACATACACAAGTACTAAATGACTGTGAAGTAACTGGAGTTATTGCACAGTAGCATCACTGAATGGCTTTTAGGTGATGCTGCCTGTGCAGTAGCTTGTTACTACTGCACAGTAGCAACACATCATGCTTCATGCCATGCAACACTACTTACTACACAGTAGCAATGAGCTACTGTACAGTGTCTAATATAGGCATAGCCCCTGGCAACATAGATTTAACACCCTGCCAAAGTGGGGAATCATGGCAGCACCTATGCATAGGTTTTGCTTTTTCTCTTGCTTCTAGGATCATTCTTTGTTGCCTACTGGTTCTCCTCTCACCTTCTGTGTAGTGACCTAACCCCTTCTACCCAACACTTCTGCACATGCTGTCCATGCTCCTGCTCCCCTTGGCATGCTGTTTAGCTGCTTGTTTCTATTCTCTCTGTTCCTCTGAACACCGTATTCCCATTATTGACGCCTACTGGTTAAAGGCAACTCCATACTCATTGGTATTTCCAGTGCCTACTTCTGTTTTCTTTCACACTGTGTAGTATTAGAATAATAAAATCCTAGAAGCATAGAAAATTAGGGCTGAAAAGGACCAAAGGAGCTCATCTAGTCCAACCCCCTGCTCAAAGCAGGACTGTCCCCAATCCCCAATAATGTCATGCCAGCCAAGGCTTTGTCTAGCCAGATCTTAAAAACCTTTAAGGATGGAGATTCCACAACCACCCTGGTAGACTTTTTAATGCTTTACTCCTCCTAGTGAGAAAGTTCTTCCTAGTATCTAACCTAATCCTCCAATTTGTCCAATCTTTCAGTGTATTGAGGTCTCTCTGAACCTTAACACTACCCTCCAGTGCATTTACTACTTCCCCCAGCTTGGTGTCATTTGCAGACTTGCTGAGGGTGCACTCTATGCCATCTTCCAGGTTGTTCATGAAGTTATTGAACAAAACCAGCCCCAGGACTGATCCCTGGACATAGTATACATATAGTAGATGCCAGCAGTCAGTCTTGGGGCCAGTTTTGTTCAATAATTTCTTCAGCAACTAAGAAACCTATACTATATATGTGTGTGTGTTTGTATGTGTGTATCTATATCTATATCTACATGTATGTGCGTGTATATCTATGTCTGTCTATATATCTATATCTCTGTATCTATATTTATATCTATATCTACATGTATCTAAGTGTAGGTTTACTTAGGAAGGTGCTTCCTCTGCTTGCTCATTTGTTTTGCTTACCATTTGATTCTTAGCAGACATATCAAATTCTTTTTCAGATCATGCAAAAGGAGTGGTGCCTCTTTCAAGACTTTTCTTTCAGTTTCCTAAATTTATATATCAATTTCCTAAAACAAATATTCCATTTTCAGTTGTAGATTAAATCATGGAAATCTTTTGATTATTTCACTTCTCATAAAAATCATGTATGTGAATTACTGATTTAAACATCATTTAGGGTGCTTAAACATATTGCATAAACCTGAATTAATAAATATTAGGTATGAATTTGGAATTTTTAATATTTCCATGGGACTGATAAAACTTTGGATGCTTCAAACATTTTATATTACGTTCCCTTTTTTCCTACATGGGTAAAATATTTGTCCAAGTTTGTTTTGACATCATAGAGCAATTTTTGATGATGTCACTTGTGAAAGAATCATGAAAAAGGAAAAATAATGTTAGTATTCTCAGAACTTGATATTTCAGGTTGGTAATTTTCATTAAATAGAATGACACCTAAATATGTACATAGTTTTTACCCACAAAAAGAGTTTTTTGTTTGTTTGTTGTTGTTATATAGTCTTTTTTAACTTAACCACAGGCATTTGAGAAAATACTCCATCTTGGTTAATCCTTTCTTTGAGTTTTAATGGTCTGCATATGAAATTGGTGGAAAAAAGTCCTGAGTCTTATTGCTTGCAGATTTGAGAAAGTTACATTTAAGAAATTTGACTTTTATACTAAGGTAAAAAAAATAAAATATTAAACACTAGATTTTAATGTAGTCATAAATATGTTTCAACGGTGTTGCAAACATTGCCCTCATTGTTATGCTATCTTGTATAATAACAGCAGGAGTAATAATTATATACTTTTTGTTACATCTTTCATCAGAAGGCCTCAAAGGTCTCCATAAGGTTTTAAAGTTTAGGTCCACATTTTTTGTAACTTTTTTCTCAGAAACTAGGCCATTTAACTGATACACTTATCCACTGAATTAACTGAAATTATTTTTGCAAATGCTTGGTACTTAAATCCAGTGACATTCTCAATAGATTTTGTACAATGAGGATACTTATTTGTATGCTTAAATATGAATTTAGGTGTTTAATTTTAAAATACAATTTTGAGCTATTGGTTAAAATTTATTGTAGATAGAGAGATTACATATGTTAAAGCCAAATTTTCACATTTAGGGACTTGTTTCCTCCTAGATCCATATTTAGGTTTCAAAATAATGGTCTAGATTTTAGATTTCCTAGTTTTCCATAGCTCCCATTGGTAATTTTGTCTCAAATGATGTTGTACAACAACATCTAGTCTCAAGTTGAAATTTTATGGTAGGTTATGTCAACAACCACTTATACAAATTTCTAGTTCTCTGAGATAAACTGCCAGAGAATGCCATATTGTGTACATATTATACACGTACAAATCCAAAGTAGAAAATGTTTCACCGTAGATAATATAATATTGGTATAATACTGGGGAAATAGCTACTGAAGGGAATAAGAAAAACGAATGACTTTGAAATAGGAAATAACCTGAAAGGAAAATACTGTGTTCTATAGGGTTTTTTAAATTTGCCCTCCAGAATCTATAAATGCCTCCAAATCCAAAGCCTTTTCTTCATCTTTTTTACCCTCTTTGTATTCAATAAAACAACCAGGAAGTCTTTTATGTAATTTAAGTGATCGTGGTAAATAACTGTGTTTTGACAACACTTTTCTTTTATGAATAAAGCAGGTAAAATAAAGAGAAGAAAGCTGACAAGATGCAAAAGAGGGCAAATTTTGTGGCACTCTCCGTGGTGCTGATTCTGTCTCTGGGGCTTCCACAAATTGCATTTCCGTGTCCACACTCATGTGCCTGTTATGTTCCCACTGAGGTTCACTGCACATTTCGGTCATTAGCAGCTGTTCCAGGAAGACTTTCTAAACATGTGGAAAGAATCAATTTTGGGTTAGTATCTCAATTTTACTGAATAGTTTTACATTCTTTGTATATAATCCCATATAGATCTGTCCTTATGCTACATAGTAAAAGATGTGTGTCCTCCTTAGATAGCATTGTACTTGTGAATGATTGTTGATAAGTTGTGGAGTTCAAACTAATATCTCGGTCACTGGTAGAAAAATGTTCTAGCCAAATTTAGTTGTCAAACATAAATGGGCATTTTTTACCATAGGTGTTATTTTTAAGTCTTGTCACAGTATTTTATAAAGATGGTAAGAGCAAATCTTTGCCTTAGTCAATACAGATTAATAGAATACTTTATATTACATACTGTTGAGAGATTTCCATTAATCTAGTATATGAATATTTGGTACCACATCTGGAATAAATAAGATATATTTTAAAGAATGTTGTACCCAGTGAGAATCTGGTAACTGAGATGGTAGCCAATATGTTTGCAAAATAACTTGGAAACTGGAAAACTGTCTCTGACTTGTAAAGGATAACTCAGGTATTGACGTATTTGCTCAACTAAAGTTAAAAAAAATTCTACATCTTTTAAACCAAACCTGTATAGCAAATAATATATCTTTTTTAAAAGGACACATTTCTATACTGCATCATACTATAGTATGCAGTAACTAAAAAGCATATGTAGCTTTTTAGCCTTCATAGGGTCTCATTTGAAAGCAATGAAACTAACCATGGAGTGACAGATAACTACTATAATTAGCTTGGCTAGATCAGATTTCCAAATTCTTGTCTGGGGTATTTCTGATCATCTGCTATCAGCATCATCCTATAGCAGTCTGCATTTAGAAAATAAAATTGTATGCACCAATAAATATGAATGAAATGATAAATCTAACAGATAAGATACTCCAGGAGTCATTTGAGTCTGTTGTCTCAAAGTTATTGCTAATCAAGATGCAATGAATAGAGACCAAACTCTATCTTGAGAAGTTCGCATTTTTCTAACTGGCCCTACATCTTTTTTTGAAAATAAAAGGTATTGAAGATGAATAGGATCACTATTCTAACTGAAAAAATGTATAAAAATAAAAACATTATTAAAAGAATATTGATGTTGCATAGTCAAGAACTCAAAATTTAGGGAAAATTCAAAACTAAGGTTGCCAGTGCAAATGCATTTGCCCCTCTTTTGTGTTGCCTAATTAGCATCATTTTTTGTCCTCTGGAGTCTCTTCAAAGAAAGCCTTAAATACTTATGTGTATGACTCCATCCTGCTATTTTGAGACATATACAAATGGCATCTGGCCTGATTTAAGTCAATGGCAAAACTCTTGTGACTTAACTGCCCTTACGGTGTAAAAATATAAAAATATGCAAGCCAGCATCTTCCTTTGGTCTTCTTATCCTTTTTGGCTGATTTCTTTTAGATTATAAAATGATCTTTATTCATTATTAACCATATATACATGTATATAACCTACCCTTCCAGAAAAGTAATTATAACAACTAGTATCCCAGAGGATTCCAATACACAGAAAGACTCCTTCTGGAGACTGTTAACTCAGGGTAATGGCTGTTTTGTAATACCAAAGGAATAGAAAGTGGTAAAAGAGCACTAGAGAATCTGGCTTCTTTTTAAATTGCCAGCTGAAGTTAAACTAAAAGAATGTAAATGTTTGAATAGCTAAATTAATGCCTACAAACAGGATTCATTGTCTTTTTCTTTACACGTCTGTCTAAGATGATTTAATGAGCTACATTCATCAGTAGAGTCTTACTGTTTATATTGATGTAGTAGTTTGAACTAGTCCTGAATCTAGATTAACTAAATGATATAGAAGGCGTTAAGCTGTTCCACATCAGGATGTCCGACCTTGATGTGTTATTTTTGTACTAGTTTTATGCTACTGTAACTTCATTTCATGGTGTCAGAATAATGCTAAAGCCCACTAATTCATTTCTAACTTGTGTATCCCTCTCTCTCTAAATAGAATATAAAATTTTAGTTTAGCTTGCTTTTCTTTCCAGAGGATGATAAGTATTCATACTGCACAATAATGATACTGTACTGCACAATAATTTTGGTTACTGCACAGTAAATATGCACATGTGCACACCCACTGATGAGGTACTACATGACTCTGATGCAGCCTATTGGTCACTATGTCTCAATGTACCCCTCACCCTGATTAATGGATAACTCTTGTTTTGATATTTCTTTGTCACTTTTTCTCACTCAAGCTTTCTCCCTTTTTCTTTACAGACAGAATGACATTAATTTCCATTTACCCTTTTTTTCAAAGCCTTTCTGAAACGTTCTTTCCATTACCTTTCCACAGCCATGCCATTACCTCACTTTTCACCTATCTGATTCTCAATTGCAGTTGCCTGATCTTTCAAGGAACTCATGGAATATGTACTCCCCTTCTCTCAGTCTGTTCATTTCTCACCCACCCCTTTCCCTTTACTTCTCAGTATTCATGTCTACATGTGCATTAAGCACTTTTTCTAATGCACATTAAATTTAGTACCTCCAATATGAGGTACTAAAAATATATGTATTATGCTGCCTTATGTGCAATAACAAATGTGCATGGTTTTTAAACAATGCTTAATGCACAGTTGCCTATTTTATTGTACATTAGTGTAAGTGAATACTTTTTATTTGATGTTTTACTAAGCAGTAAAATAGGCTATTGTCTATTTTAGAGTGCACATGTAGACATGCCCAATATTTCTCTGTTAAATTGAGATGTTAAATTATTTGGAACACAGAACATGTCATTTGTTAACTGTGATGCAGATGCCCTGTCTGACAAATATTAAATCATAATTATATTTTGGCAATGCCCTCATTTTAAAGGCATTTTCTATTAAAAACCACTGCCAGGAAACACTGTGTTAAATGCTCAATAGTTGGCACATAATTTGAGTTTGCGGACAATGCACCCATTACATGATTGAATTATGCATGTAGAAGAGATAGGCACAAAATAAACATAAAATAAAAAAAATTGTTTATGTAAAGGGGACTTCAATGTAAAAATATTTTATATAAGCAATTCTCTTTCATGTCTACAAAATATGTGCTCCTTTTATATCATTTGTATTTAGGCAGCCATTTTTTGTGAGTAAAACTTGTGCTGTCATGCTGTATGATTTGATTCTATAAACTAGAGAGAACATTTCCAGAGGCTGCTACATGACTTATAGGACATAAGACCCATTTAAAAAAAAATCTTAGATCTTTAGATCTTTAGATCTTATCTTCAATTTTGATATTGATTTCAATAGAAGTGAGGCAATAAACGTGCTTTTGTTGAACATCCTAGAAAATTACCTACCTGCCTAACTACCTCTGAACTTATAGACTTGAGGTACTTTTGAAAACAGGATGTAGACCTCTAAATCACATTGCTGTTTTTGAAATACTACCCTACGGTTATGTCTACATGTTGTCATACAGCGAGGTTGCTATGCACCGTGCTTCAGTACTTCCTTTTGGAAGTACTAAAGCATGACACAGTGACCGCCCATACAGCATCGTGTGTGCCATGTATGGTTAGATTTCACCTCTATGTTACTATAGTGGTGCACTATGCTGGGGGAGTGTGCCACTATGGCAGTGCAGCTGCTGATCATGTAGACCCACATGATCACTATGTCACTGTATTATACTGTACAGCAATGTAGCACATTGCTATGCTGCCATTGGGCAATGTGTAGATGCACCCCGAGAGTTATTTTTTTCTTATAAAAAAATCCTTATTTAATAATATAGGCATTACACAGTTCCCCTTACTTTGCTTTAAAGTTATTTTTCCATTGGCATAAAAGATGTTTTTGTAGGCTATACAAATCGTGTTTCTTTGCTGTCACATTTGCTTTCAGACTAGAAATACATACTGGAATTTCTTCACAGTAGGCACAAAAAAGCAATGGAATTATATAGAGCGGGCTGTTTTCTTACCGAAAATGATTCTGAAATAATGAAAGAGAGGGTGTAAAAAGAGATAATTTATGGGTGTTCCTTAAGCCCAAGCGACTCTATGATAGGATTAAAATAGCATTAAGAAACAAGAACAGCAAGAAACCGCAACCAGAAATCTTTAGTAAACTCCAAACCCTTCAAGAACACCATATACTGTAAAATCCAAATTCATCTTCCTCATGCATGGGGCAAGGATATGAGTTAGATTCCCTCTCAGACCCCTTCCAGCCTCAGTGTTCTATGATTCTCTACTGATGGTTTAAAACTCACCCTGAAAAATAATATTTTAAATGTATATGTAATTCACAGTTGCTAGAGGTCAGATCAGCATGTACATTTGGCCTTTGTGCCTATGTGCTGGTGTCCAAATGCAGAATCGGGCATCCAAACTTAAGGCTTCTATGTTCACAGATGGATCTTGACAACCCAGTCCAGAAAGCAGAAATAGCAAATAGCCTTTCTGTCCTTTACGTCTCAAAATAGATTTCTAGACTCAAATTTTATAACTAGAAGGTCATTTCCTACATTGTCATTCATTCAATGCCCAATTTCACATCATGAGAATAAAAGAAGCATGCCAGCTAACATATGGTTTTCTGAATCAAGCATTACTTGGCAAATGTTTGTTTTTAAAGTTTTTTCCACAAATCTTTATTCATTTATTGTTAGTGGCTTTGCTGGCAACACTATTCATCCTCTAGGTTGCCAGGCTCCATGCCATCATAGATTGGCTTCATGCCATTCCTTGTACCATTCCCACAAAAAATTAGCTTTATGGAAAAGTATATTAACCAACAGCTCTTAAAATTTAAATTCTAATTTATTGCTTCTACTTTTAAATTATGGCCAAACTATCATAAATCAAGGTAAAATAACTTTAATGTAAGTATGAGCTAAGTACATTTGCCTTGTAAAAATGTATAGTAAGTTTTGGTCCTTCAGTTATACATATTAGGATTCATCTGAAGTTTCTTTAAAATGTAGATTTTATTAATTTATATTTAGCTTTTCATAAGAGTTTGTCATGAAAGAAATATAACCAAATGTTATAATTTTTTCCAGGTTTAACAGCATACAATCTATATCTGAAAACTCATTTGCAGGGCTTACAAAACTGGAATTGCTCATGATTCATGGAAATGACATCCAAAATATACCCAATGGGGCTTTAAAAGATCTTGTGTCTCTACAGGTAATGCTCAGGTATTTCTAAATATTATAAATTGCAAGTTATTCACTGAAAAAAAACCAAGTTGGATTCTTTTTTATTGTCCAGTGGGATGACCATTATTCTTTCAAATATATTAAAAGATTTTAAACCACACTAATGTCATGATAATTTCTATTAACGACCATTTAAAAAAAATCTTTCTGCATGGTTTCCCTGTTATGAATAAGAAGTTATTTCTTTCTTGGCCTTTTTAGGTTTTCAAGATTAGTTACAATAAACTGAAAGTCATTACAGGCCAAACCCTTCAAGGACTTTCAAGCCTAATGAGACTGCACATGGACCATAACAGAATTGAATTCATTCACCCATATGCTTTTAATGGATTAACTTCCCTGAGATTGCTCCATTTAGAAGGAAACTTAATTCAGCAGCTGCATCCCAACACATTTTCAACCTTTATCATTCTTGATTATTTCAAACTATCAACAATAAGACACCTCTACCTGTCTGAAAATGCCATTAGGACACTGCCTGAAAGGATGTTTCAGAGAATGCCACTCCTGGAAAATCTTTATCTTCATGGTAATCCCTGGTCCTGTGACTGCAACTTGAAATGGTTTCTTGACTGGAATGAAATGTCAGTAGGTAAGGAAAAAAAAGAATGATTTATTATGTTCAAGGCTGTGGCAATGTTTCATTAATTTGCCATGCCTCTGCTGTCCATATGAAACCCTTCAGTATCCTCTGGTCTGTACTGCTTATATCTTGTAACTTTCCTAAGAGCTGTTGTGTTTTTTTTCACTATCCCAAAAACAAGCATCTTGATTAAATTATAACTAGGAATTTAATCAAGAAGCAATTATGAATCTTTAGCTAAATTCAGTATTCTATCACAGACTGAATCATGAATCCTTTACATTAAAAAATGCAATAAAAATGGAAATCAAAAAGGTTGGTGGAGTCATAAGATACATCCATGGTGCAAGAGCCAAAATACTGGCTTTTTTTGTTATAAATCCAAATGAAAGTTACCCAAGGCATGTCTACATGTGCATTAATATGCAGTGATTACTGTGCATTTAGTTAGTACCTATTATTACCAGCACTACTGAACAGTAGCAATGACACACACCTTTTAGGTGATGCTACTACGCAATATAATAATTCTACTATGCATTAGCACATTAGCATGGTTTTTGCCTGCCATACTGACAGGCAGTAGAATAAGTTTACTGCACTTGTAGTATCTCATGTAGATGCGCCCCCAGAGAATTAAAAGCTGTTTCTGGGAAAACATTTGGAGAACTGGAAGCAATACATTCAACTATAGAACAGAGAGGGAGAAAAAAAAGAAAAGGGGGTTAGGACTAGGAGATGCATCTGGAAGGTTGCAACAATTGGGAAGGGACATGTGTGACTATGGTTTGCCATGGTTAATATATGAAGATCCATATCTTTTAAGTCAGGATGTTTAGAGTACACGCACACATTTGCAGGACCCAATCTACAATGACAGCTTACTTTAAGCCATCTAATCATAGATCTGGTCGTGCTTGTACACACATTTGCTGGTGCCAGTAACTGTGGCAGGAACACACTATCAATCATTCTGGGTGGGAGAGGAAAGAACAGGTTCAAGAGGGGGCTAGCAGGTCTGTGGGAGGTTTTGATGAGACTGTGAGGTCTTGGTGGGATCATGGGGGGTGGTCTGTGCAGGAGGAGTAGTAGGACTATGAGGGTGTTTGATAGGGCTAAAAATAGCCTAAGCAGAACAGGTGTGGGGGGCAGGGGAGAAATGTTTAGGCCCAGGACTGGGATGAGCATCTGGGCTTTCCCAGGCCTGGGGTTGTGCTCTGAATATGTTTATACCCTTAGTTAAATTGAGTACAGGTTAGTCTGATCTACATAGTGCACCACATTAGTTGAACTAATTTAGACTAGGCCAGCCATTTACTGCCTGTTTTAAACTTCCTGAATATCTGTGTAGTTCAGCACTTAAATCAACCTAACACTAACTAGGTTGATCTGAGAATAACATGTGCACATACCCTCAGTTATGTTCAGGAATAGCAATGAAGATAACCTTGAAATGTTCAAATGATGAAATGATCTTTATATTCAGTTATTTTTATAGGACTCCTTCATCCATTTTATAAGAAGCTCTGTACATGATAGGGTATGAGCATAAGTACTGTTTTTAACAATGATTAGTCAAGACAGTTCTCTATTGAGCAAGCCCTGAAGCTGATAACATTTCATTTTAATTTAAAACATCATATATTGACTATCTAGAATTTGATTAATTCATTTAACTAAATATTCCAAATCTCAGTGAAGACCAAAATCCCTACAGTGAAGAGGGGTTGTCAAATTGTCAAGTAATATTTTAGTTATAAATGAAATTTTAACAACAAATATTTTGGTAAAATGGAAATGCTTCATTTTGATATTCTATATTATATAATAAAATTTTAATACAAAGTATAAAGGAAAAGTTTTTCAAATGAAACAATCAAAATGCTTTGGCAAAGTAGATTTTTTTTATTATGAAGGTGCTTTGTTTCAATTTAATCAGTATAAAAATGACATTAAAATCAATGTGTTCTCTTATGGGTCTTATCCCAATAGTCTAATGTATAAAGCACAGGTATTTGGAGCCAATAATCATGAATTCAAGTCCCATCTTTGGTGAAACCATCAACTGTTTCCACTGATTGTAAAAATTACTTATGCTTTAAGGCCTCCCGTATAGTCTAGTAGTTAGGTATGGGAAGTTTCATTTTTAGGATGTGTTAGTGACAGCAGTGGGCATAGCTGTCTTCTAAGCAGTTGATCTGAGTTTGATTCCCAGACAATGAAACTCCAGTCTTTGTGTTCAGGGGTTGGGACAAGGTGATCCTTTGAGTCCTTTCCAACCTTATGATTTTATGACATTTCAGTTTTGATGAAAATATGTTTGCTGATGGAAAAATGTCATCAGAAAAATGTTGAAAAGATCTAATACTTATTCTTTTGATGCCACAGTGATAGAAATGTACCTTTTCAAACACTGAAGTCTACATCGCTTCATCATTTTTGCACATACTTTATTTTGCAAACTAAAAGGTAACTCTTCAAGCAAATAGGAACATATCTGCGCATCATAAATAAAGGCCTATATCTCTGTAAGTTTATATTCATTTTATGGGTAGAGCAGAGATACATGTCTGAATAAAATGGGCTGGACAATACAGGTGATAGTTTAAAAAGTGGTCTTCCATGCCTATACTTTTTGAGGTCCAGTCTGTGAAATGGTGGGTCTGATTTTCAGAAGTGTTGAACGTTAAAACCTCCTATTGAAGTCAGTGGTAGCTGTTGCTGCTCAGCACTTGCCTCAACTGGAGATCAGGAATGGAAGAAGACGCACATAAGTCACTTCTGAAAATTTGACTTAGGCTATGTGTATTGCTAAAGCATTTATTAAGATGTCTGGATAATGTCAGACTTCTGTGCCATAATTTTGTACAGCTTCTAGAATGTATGTTTTTTGTGTCTCTAGGTGTCTTAAAGTGCAAAAAGGATAAAGCCTATGAAGGAGGACAGCTCTGCTCTAAGTGCTCCAGTCCCAAACATCTGGAGAAACAAGATATTCAAAATTTAAAGGATATATCATGTAGGAAACCTATTGTACAGTCCTCACTGAAACAGAACAGGAGCATTGATGAGGAGGAAGAAAGTGATAGTTATGAGTTTCCTGTGGAGGACTTTCAGTCCTCCACATGGAACATTACTCTGAATATGACTGACGAGCATGAAAACATAGTGAACCTGAACTGTGAAATCAAGAAGCCAACAGATTCTACCAAAATTCAGTGGAACCAAATTTCTCTGCAGGAAATTGAAATTAATGCTACAATTTCACTGGATTTTGAATGCCCAATGAACCGAGAAAACTATGAAAAACTATGGAAGCTTATAGCATATTACAGTGAGATGCCTGTTAAATTAAAAAGAGAAATCATGCTTAGCAAAGAGCCTAAAATAAGCTATCGATACAGGCAAGGCTCAGATTATGATGCCTTTTATTACACAGGTGTCAAAGCTCAAATACTTGCTGAACCTGCTTGGGTGATGCAACCTCTAATAAACATCCAATTAAACAGACGCCAAAGCACAGGGGAAAAAGTAGTGCTGTCTTTTTTTACTCACTTTTCTCAGGCCATACAGACCAAAGACACAAAACCTCAGAGAAGCAGTTGGGTAATGATAGAGCAAAGTCAGAACATAAGAACAGCCCAGAGTGTGATTGAAGGCTCAGACTGTCAGCTGAGCTGCAATGTGAAAGCATCGGAGAGTCCCTCCATTCAGTGGGTGTTTCCAGATGGGAAAAAACTGAAAGCTCCTTTTAATGAGAAAGGAAGCAGGTTTTCCATCCTCAGCAGTGGCCAGTTAATAATCAAAAGAGTAGACTATGTTGATTCTGGATTGTACCACTGTGTTGCTCAGGTGCGAGATGAAGTAGACCGAATGGCCTATCGAGTTTTAGTGCAACCTCCAGTGACTCAGCCAGCTGACCCTGATGTAATAAGGATTGAAAAAAATGTTAGAGAGCCAATAGTTGTCCCTTGCAGGGCAGTTGCTGTACCAGATGCAGAGCTGAGCTGGATCCTTCCAAATGGCCATGTGCTTAATCATTTATCAAACTCATCAAAAGGATATATGTTAGACAATGGCACGTTGTTCATTCCAAACAGCCATACTAGTGACAGTGGCTATTATAGGTGTGTAGCAGTGAATCAGTGGGGATCAGATCAGTTTACTGTTAGGGTTACAATAAGTAAGATGGTATCTGACAGATCCTTTAAAAGGGTAAAAATGAGGAAGCATCCAATTTCAAAAAGCTCCACCAAGAGAAGAGGGGGTATAACAGAAGATGAGGGAGGGTCAGGTGCAGAAGAGACCAATGAGCTCCCACGCAAAAAGAACCACCTGAAAGACTGGGAAGTATCAATTAAACAAAAGAATGACCTGGTACCTGAGGCTCAAATTAAAAAAGGTAAAAAAGGCAGGAGAAAAATGAAATTATGGAAAGCTGCAGATAAAACCCAAGAGAGCAATGTGGCAGAAGGCCGTAGAGTATTTGAATCTCGAAGGAGAATTAATATGGCAAACAAACAGATCAATCCACAACATTGGGCTGACATTTTGGCAAAGGTTCGTGGAAGAAATCTGCCTAAAACAACAGTAGCACCCACCCTTTCTTTAACAACTGCGTTGCCCTTAGTTATGCAGAAGGCCACAACAGCTCCTTCTCCAGTGGCCAACCCCCTCCTGAAACCAGCGCTGGAGATAGAAGCTGATGTAGAAGAGTCTTCAGCAGAGGCATCCCACATAAATGAGAATGAGCTACCCTCAGCCACGATTGCCCCTACTGTTATAGGACAGGTTTATAATCAAGATCACAGACCTTCAGGTCGACCCACATTAATGAGCACAGAGACAGAGCCTTCCACTGAATATGAGCATTTTCAATCACCTACAAGTATATACACTGTAGAAAACCCTTTTGTATGGGAGACATATGTTTCACCAATCTCTTCAACCTTAATAACACAAGATCAGCAGCATGGTAGTCAAAAAAGGGATTATTTTCTGACATCCAAAACAAGCATGAGTACTTCCACAAAAGAGCTTCTTAATAAAAAAATGATAACTAGCATGCCTCATACTCAAAGTAATTTGTTCATAGCAGAAAATGCAGACGCAACATCTCCTTATTCAGCAGAGGAAATATCTGCTTCTGCAGAGCTACCAGAGGATGCTGCTTTCCCTACTGCACCCCAGCCTGTAGATTTCCTAACCAGTGTGGAGACAACTTCACAGAGCACTGAAGTGAACCATGTGCATGCTGACTCTGCACATTCTCAGAAGAATGAGATCAGCTACATAGACTTAATATCCACTCCTACCATTTATTTATCCGCTACTCCATTTAAAGGCTTTGGCATTAGAACCAGCAGTTTCATAAAGCATCAGCATACAGGGGTACCAACAGGTCAGACTAAAATTGCAGATATTGAGTTAAGCAGCAATGATCAAGTTTTCACATCAGGTAATGGCAAAACTGGCAAAGAGCCACAGGTTAGCAAGGACATAGAGACTCACATAAGAATGTCTAGTAGCAGTCAGGAGAGTTTCAAGGGAGATGCACATAAAAATGTGCCTGTTTCAAACCTATATCCTGCATCTACATTGGCAAGTACTATCACTCCTCTTAGAACAACAGAGCTGAGTATAACTGCTGCTTCATTTGGCAAGTTGACCATGATGGCAATGGTGACAACTCCCTATAGAAAAACTACTTCTGCTTACTCATTGGTTACCCAGCATCCCAGAAGAAGACCTTATGGGAGAAGAAGATTAAGACTCAACAGATTTCGACAAAGACCAAAGCCTATTCCTTCTGCTGCTTTTACCACAGAGGAAACACCCATTGTTCAAAAAACCCCTAAACCAGAATCTGTTATTAGAAGTACACCTGGAACTCTGATAGGGGAGGATCAGAAAAATGAGGCTAAGAAACAAATTGAGAAAGATAAGCAGTTAGAGATGATTAATTCTTTAGTTACAGATGTACATGTTTTAGAGAAGTCAACTACAGTCAAAGACACAGATTTAGCCTCTTTACATTGGCCTACTTCTTCTCTACCTGAAACAACGTATGTGACACTTTCTACTACTTCTGAAACCCTGGTAGTTCCTGTGACTGCTATCACAAATACATCAGAATATGATGGACTTAACAGAACTTCTGTTACAATGTTAAATGTGTCCCCTGAAGCAGACCAGGAGACATCAATATACCATACCTTAGGTATTGTATCTGAAGCAGATATAACTGAAACAGTTTATGAAGTTACAAATGGTAAAGCACAGGAAACAAGCACTGCGGTGTCCTCTGAGCGTATCTATAGCTTGGTATCATCAGCCAGGCCTAGATACTCAGCCACTCCAGAATTTCAAGAAGAATCTCTTCCCCTTAGCTCAAAAAATGAAGAGAATGGAACCAATCCTAGCATATTCCAGTCCATACCTCCCACTGTGCTGCACTCAAGTACTCCTGGTGACTTCATGGAAGATTTTAAGGATCTGTCAACTCCAGATAAACTACAGGAGTCTTTAAAACCTTTAAAGACAACAATGGTTACTACACCTCTGCATCAAAGTGAAGCACCAACCTTCATCTCTTCCTACAGCACAACAGAATCTCAATCTCTAACTTCTACAGAAACAAAGACATCTGTTACTATACCGGTACAAACTGAGATAAAATCTTTTCTGTGGAGCAGGAAAGAAGACACATCACATGCATTTGATAATGAACCTATTCCTGTACATACAAGTCTTGGCTCTCCAGCTACATCTGTTACCCCTTCCTCATTTACAAAACCTACCACTACTCCTTCATCTATTTCAAGCAACTTACATGGGTCTGTTCATTCTCCTACAAAAGAAAATAACATATTTAATCAAATAGGACTGCCAGACACCAAGAGAGTTGAAACTGACAGTGTGAGAATTACACTTAGCTCAAGGCAAAATGTTTTTTCCACTCCATATTCAAACCAAAACAGAATTAATGCACAACCCAAAGAGGAACAATTTAAAAGGACCTATACTAGCAAATCAAACAATAGTTTACTGCTGAATGCAAACTTTCCCCGTCAGCCAGCAGGGAAGATACCAGTCTTAAACCAGAGACCAGTTATTGTGCCTTCAAAGCATATTCCATCGAGGGGCACAGTGAGGTCCCCATATCTAATCACACAGGGCTCATTTCGGCGTTTTGTAACTCACCAGCCCCTCTACTATACTAATAAACCAGAGATAACAGCTTATGCAGCGCACACAACACAGGATAAAAATGCCCCTCATGCAGAACCAACCTCCACGACCGTAGCCACTCCATTGTACAGACCTAATTCCCTCACTCCAAGCAGGTTTAGCAATCAAGGTCAAAACAGATACAATATCAACTCCAGAATTTTTGGCAATAACTATATTCCTGATAACAGAGGCACATCTGGGAAACTTCCAAGTCAAGGAATCCCACATTATCCTAGTCTTAAAATTCCATTCATCTTTAATAGAACCAGGATATTCCCACATATAGGAATGAATCCTAAAGCAGTGGTGCCTAGTCCATTTGCTCCAGAAAATACAAATGAGAAGAAAGTTGTCCAGCGTTTGCCTACCAAGAGTACAGTAAAAAATGCTGCCTCAGAGTCCCCAGTGTTTCCAGTACCTCCACAATCCCACATATCCAGCACCACACCACCTGCCACAACTACTTTGAAGATCACCTCTCCAGCACTTCTCTCTCAAAGCAATAGACCTCAAATAACTTCTACCATTCAGTCCTTCAGAAGCATCCATTATAATAATAAAAAAGTTCCACTTGTGCCAAAACTAGGAGGAATTCTGACACACAATTCCAGCGTAATTCAGGTTTCAACCAATTTCCGAGGACTTGGAGAAAGACCTAAAATCACCACAAAAGGTTCTCACAGCTTATCTATCCTTGCTGAAACAGATGCTATTATTCCATGTGAAGCAGTGGGAGAACCAAAACCTTTAGTGACTTGGACAAAAATCTCCACAGGTGAGTTACTCAAACATTTATTCTACTCTATGCAATCATTTCCATATATGAATACAGTAGAATTAAATTGTATTGCACAACAAATATCCAAAACACCAAATTACACCTTTTCTCTCTTAGTTATGGGATCACTAGGCTTTATAAGGTTTTATAAAGACTGCCAATGGATTAGAGAAAAACCTCCAAAGTTTTATTACTGAGAGATGCAAATAATTTTTCAGTCTTTTGTAAATGTGTATTCTAAGGGTCTGATCCAAAGCTCATTGAAATAAATGGTGAGACTTCATAGTTTTCACTAGATTTTAGGTCAGGCCAAAGTGTAACTTATTGTTAATATTAAAAGTTATCTCCAGGGAAAATTATGAATTGTAGTATTTTTGTATCAGAAAAGACACCTTTTTATTCTCCTAGACTGCAAAGCCTCCAAGAGTGAGCTCTTGCCTGGATAAAAATTTATGGTGAAGCACCCTGTGCTGAGGATGGGGCTCTAGAGTTCTTTACATTGTATGTCCAAATATATCAGTTCCTGAAAATCATGCAGTCGAAGATTTCAAGTGTAAAGACAGCATTACATTCTGAAAAAGTTTTCCCTCTATTTTTAAGTATTAACAATGGAGATATAAAGGCCAAATTCTTCAATTAGAGCAGGGGTTGGCAAAATATGGCCTGTAGGCTTGATCTGGCCCACCAAATGATTCAATCTGCCTTGCAGTTGGTCCTCTGAAGGAGAATTGTATCTATCCCATGTCTACCCTGGTTTTCAGTGTCTTCCACCCTTTTCCCTTACTTGTGCCATAGCTGGCGACAGCAGCAGAAGCAGCTCTAGTGGTCAGGCAGCTACTCCCCTTCCTGGCTTAGCCCTCCCTGCCCATCTCGCCGACCCCCAGCACCTGGTGTATGCTCCAAGGCAGAGGGTGCTGAGCTCTTGGCCATGCTTCTCGCCTGAGAGGCTATCTGTGTACACTCTGACCCTGTGGCCATTTGCAGACCAGATAGCTCAGCCTTCAGAAAGAGTCAAAGCTCAGGTCTGGTTCTCCCTGCTGGCAGAGACGGAGGTTCAGGGGGAAGAGGGCCAGGAGCCAGGAGTTATTCAGGCCCAGTTGAACTGGTCCAGGGCCTGGTAGAGGCATGGGTGTTAGTGACATGGTGCTGCACTTGGGGCAGGAGAGCAGTGCAGGGAGAGCTGCTAGGAGCTGGTGCGTGTTTATGTGCTTGTGGATGTGTGAATGCATGTGTTTGCATGCATGAAGCCCTCAACAGATCAACAAAACTTGTTAAGTGGCCATCCAGCTCAAACAATTGCTTACCCTGGACTAGAGTCAAAGGCATTATTTGGCTCACATGGATTATTCCTAACTGAGAGCCTTCTCTTCATCCATATCCAGTTTTAGATTCTGTTTGGTTTATAAGCATTTGGTGTTGAATACACACAAAGTTATAAAGTTCTATAAGTGCCTTTATCTGTAATTATATATGACTTAAAAACACACCCTTCTGCTTTCTTTCACCTCTTCCCAGGAGCTCTGATGACAGCCAACACAAGGATACAACGGTTTGAAGTCTTGAAAAATGGCACATTCATTATCCGAAATGTTCAGCTTCAGGACCGTGGACAGTATTTGTGCACTGCCCAGAACCTGCATGGTGTTGATAAAATGATTGTCTTGTTGACAGTAATTGCCCAGCAGCCCAAAATACTAGTTTCCCGCTACCGAGATATCACAGTTTATTTTGGAGATACAGTGGTCATGGAATGCCAGGCCAATGGGATCCCAAGCCCACATATTTCATGGATTTTTCCTGATAGGAAGATATTACAGAAAGTGACTACTGCTGAAAGCAGGATAATGCTGCATGAAAATCAAACTATGACCATCAAGGAAGCTACCTTTACAGACCGAGGCGTGTACAAGTGCATAGCTAGCAACGCGGCAGGAGCCGACAGTGTAGTAGTGAGGCTTCACATTGCAGCCTTACCTCCTATAATCCATCAGGAAAAACAAGAAAACTTTTCTTTGCCTGTGGGACACAGCATTAACATTCACTGCAGTGCCAAAGCAGCACCCCTTCCTAGCATTCGCTGGGTGCTCTTTGATGGTACCCAGATCCGACCATCTCAGTTTGTTAATGGAAATTTCTTTGTTTTCCCCAATGGAACCCTTTACATACGCAATGTCTCCCCAAAGGACAGTGGGAATTATGAATGCATTGCAGCGAACATGGTAGGTGCAGCCAGGAGAGTAGTACAACTCTATGTGAAGAAGCAGTCATCTAATGCCAAGATCACTGGGAGCTCTCCCCAGAGAACAGATATAACATATGGTAGCACCCTACAGCTCGACTGCAGTGCTTCTGGGGACCCCTGGCCCCGGATATTGTGGAGGCTGCCTTCAAAGAGGATGATTGATTCTTTGCCCAGGTAATTTCCTATGTATGGTGTCATATACAAACTACTTGAGCAATAGGAGTCTTTTCTTGATTGCTCTGGGCTTTGAATGGGGCCTTAAATCTTTAGAAGGAAAATTTAATCTGATAGAAGATTCCAAGTTAAATCTACTTTAAATAATGATAATAATGAAAAAATGATAGATTGTTACTACTTGTCTATTAAAGCTACTCTCCAGGTACGCTAAAGAGCCTAGTGTCAAAAAAGTAATGATATATTACTCTTATTTCAGAAAAGCATTTTTATGGCCCCTAATTGCATAATATGTATAGTACAGGAAAGAGACCTGCCTATAAAATAAAGTTTTTCCTCTGAGAAAATGAGACTGATTTGAGCAGGATTTATAGAATGACTTGGATATTTGCATCCCTATTGCGCAAAACTACAAAACACAATGAAGCATTGCCAACTCTTGAATGAAAAGTGTCTCTCTTTCCCAACTAGTACTTATAACAGTACTAATAATGAAGGAGAAAATATGTGGATTAAATATATATATATATGTTTGCAGATTTATGAACCTAGGGAATTTTCCCACAATATGTGATGATATATACATATACAGTAAAACCTTGTTAGTTTGATATTGGGTAGTTCAGAGTATCAGATACAGTGAAGCTATTGTCATTCCACAGCCAGACAGATAGGCTTTTGTATGCTTTAGAATTTTTTATCTTTATTTTTATTTATTTTTTAGTTTTAGCATGCAAACTTAAAAATTGGATCAGGAAAAGCTTACTTTGAAATTTGAAGTCCTTTGATAGTACCTTGAACCAATACAAGATTGCTAGCTATGTCATCTATCATTAAACTGCTGTCAGAAACAGCATGGGCTCATTTAAGAGAACCAACTACCTAGTTGGTTGAATACAGCCCATACTGAGCATGGCCATAGAACACCTAGCACAATGCCAAGGTTTACGTTTATTGTCTTTTGAAATCTACAATAAAGGTAAATGAGTGCAGTTCATCTGAATAAGACATAGTACTTACTGTGCTCCATTTCCCTCAGCACTGACCCTTTTTCAAATCATGGTGAACCACTTCATCAACTAAATTTCACCTTCTTCTTTACTCCCATGCTAAGTGCCTTTTTTCTCAGTTCCGATTATTCCTATTTCTTTAGTAGCCTTGAATGTCCAACAAACTTCACTAAATATCTATGGAGATGAGAGGCTGTCATTCCCCTCTCTCAGCCTGCAAGATATGATTAGTGTGCCCTAATCTCCTTGAGGTGCAGCCAAACCAGGGGACCCCGTGCCTCACCTGTATAAAAAAATGTGGAGTGTTGCAGAACTTGTGATGAGAACACCCTATTCCAGTAATAAGTGAGGGGCTCATTAGAAAGTGAATCCTTGGGAAAGGGGTATCATATGCTGACCAGTTCTAGGCTGTTGGGTAACCATAGCTTGAAACACTGTTAATTCTTCCAGGGGCCTAGCTCCATGCACCGTGTTATAAATCACAAGCCTTTTGGCTTTGAACTAACATCTACTAACATCTTATATAGCTAATACTTTGTATAAATATGCATAGAAGGACTTTTTGAAAGAGTGGTTATTGTGTGCTGTTCAATACTAAGACTAAAACAGTGATTATGCAATAGAGTTTTTATGTTAAAGTTCTATTTAATGCATGTATGAATTCCTGTACAACTGAGTCTGTACATACTACAATTTGCATAGATTCAAATCACTTTAAGCACTGTTATTTTAAATCTGCTTTTTTTGAAGTTGCTATTTTTTGGTGTCCTGAGCTTTGAATTAATGAGGTTTTCTTAGCTAGAGAGAGATCTCTCTCTCTCCCTATATATACATATATATGTGTGTGCATGTGTGTGCGTGCAATGTTTTGAAAATATATAATGTAAAGATTTCATAGATTTTATAGATATTAGGGCTGGAAGGGACCTTGGAAAATCATCGAGTCTAGCCCCCTGCCCGAAGGGCAGGAAGTCATCTGGGGTCATAGGATCCCAGCAAGATAAGCATCCAATTTACTCTTGAAGGTGTTCAATGTAGGTGCTTGAACCACCTTCAATGGTAGACTATTCCAGACCTTGGGGGCTTGGACAGTAAAAAATTCTTCCTTATATCCAGTCTGAAACAGTCTTGCTGTAGTTTATAACTGTTTGACTTTGTAATCTCCTGGGCACTCCAGTGAACAAACATTCCTTCAGATACTGGTGGTCACTCCTGATAAACTTATGGGTGGCCATCAGATCACCCCTGAGCCTGCGCTTTTCCAGGTTAAAGAGCCCCATGGCTCTCAGCCTGTCATCATAAGGTCTGTTTTTCTGACCTCTGATCATGCGCGTGGCTCTTCTCTGGACTCTCTCAAGCTTCTCCACATCCTTTTTGAATTGTGGAGCCCAAAACTGGATGCAGTTCTCCAGCTGTGGCCTCACTAAGGCCAAGTACAAGGGGAAAATGACGTTGCAGGATTTGCGTGAGAAGCATCAATGGATGCAAGCCAGTGTTTTGGTTGCTTTACTAGCCGCAGCATCCCATTGCAGATTCATGTTAACCTTGTGATCAATGATGACCCCCCAAGTCTCTTTCTTCCATAGTGCTAACCAGTGGACCACTGCCAAGCCTCTAAGGATGCTACCGGTTTTTCCTCCCAAGGTGGAGAACCTTACATTTGTCTGTGTTAAACACCATTAGGTTCTCATCTGCCCATTTGCTGAGCCTGTCCAGATAGAGTTGGGATCTTAACTGATAGAGTTAAAAATCTCTTTGATTCAGTTGGGATCTATGTGAGTATGCATAACTACAGTCAAAAAGAGTTTCAAATGTTCTAAGCTTAAGTAAATCAGACCCTTTTTCTATATCCATCACTGTAACTCATTTTTACACACAAAACTTTCCTTCCTAAAGAGAGAAAATTTAACATCATAATGGAATGCATGTAGCTTGCCTTATTTGCCTCAGCTTTCCCTTCACTCTTAATTCTTTGTACTGTGGAATGATTGGGGATCCCAGCTGAAGTGGGTTAATCTATGAATTTTGTTCCTTCACAGACCTATTTGATATATAATACCTTTCTGTTATATCACTATGGGACAAATACAACTATAGCCTTATAATTGTTTATTTCAAACAAAGGTAGGCATTTTAATATTAATAATGTATTGCATCTAGATCAGCAGAATTTAAGGAGATAGTTAAGAGGAATCAATTCATAATATTTGCATGATTAAGTCACACTACAATTATAAGAATCCTTCTCATGAAATATAATACAGTACTTACTACTAATAGTTTTTTTACTCATAGTTTATTACTACCCACAACTCCCGCTTCTGCCCCCTTCTCCCAAAACACTGGCAATTAAAGATCTATAAATTGTCCTTCACTCACTGGGAAATAAGAGATGTATTGGCATAAAAATCCTTATTTCCTGGTAATAATTGTCACTATTTTGCTGAGAGCATTCTTGATGGTCAAACAAGCTCATTATGGTTTAAACTCCATTGAAATATTAGATATTTATACAGACTTTGGGCAATATTGTATCCACATGTTTATAGCTTTCAGCAACAGCAACAAAATAGCTATTCATATGGTTTGTGTTACTGGTAGTTTTTTTTTTCTTTCTCATCTCTCAAAAGCTATGCAAACTATACTATATGCATAGCAAATCAATGTTTATTTCTGAGGGAACTCTATGGGAGTGAGGAGAAAAGAAGCTTTGAACCCAATGTCCGGAGTTTACTTAATGAACTGGATGAAAATAATAGTTTTACAATCTTTTGAACAGTGTTCAACACTTGAACCATCATAGGCATGCCTTGGCTAAGATGTTCCCAAATATACTCTGCTCATTCTTTCCCATACCCTTACAACCAGGAAAAGCACCAGAGAGACCATTCCAGGGCTGTTGCCACTGGCCACTTTTAAGCATACTAAATCCCTTTGGCACATTTTCAGGTTTGGAGCATGTCATCTAGAGTGGATGGGCACCACATGCTTGGAAATAGTCTGTCCTAGGCATGCTGCTTCTTCTGCAATATTGACATGTACCATGACATACATTGCACGATGACTCAGTTTGGAAACTATATAAAACCCTTATACTTGTTCTTTGGAATTTCTCTGGAGGTTTTACAAATTTTGGTTATCAATCCCTAAGAAATAGTTTATTTTGATTTGTAAGTGCTGTGAGTAAAGTTTCTGCCTCCTCACATCTATGGTGTACATCGGCATGTATATAATTTGTTACCATGTTTAAACATTACTGAGAGCTGCAAAATAAATTAAAATGGTATAAGTTCAGGATAGAATAACCTGGAATGATCATCATCATCTCCTCTATTTCCTTTTGGCTATGAATACTAAACATTTCTATGACAGTATAATTATGTAATAGTAGTGATTCCAGTATTTTTTTCATGGAGGTTTTCCTTAAGCTGATTTTTTGTGTCTTACATTATTTTCTGTTTTCTTTCCTGACAGTAGCTGGGAGACCAGAATCAAAGTGTTTGGCAATGGGACTTTGCTTGTCAACTCAGTCACCGATAAGGATGCAGGCGATTATCTTTGTGTGGCCCGCAATAAGGTTGGGGATGACTATGTGGTTCTTAAAGTGAATGTGATGATGACACCAGCCAAGATAGAACATAAAACTGTGCATAATCACAAGGTTAAATATGGGGGGGATCTGAAAGTTGATTGTGTAGCCACAGGTTTGCCAAACCCGGAAATCTCTTGGGGCCTCCCAGATGGTAGCATGATAAACACCTTCATGCAATCAGATGACAGTGGAAGTCGAGCAAAGAGATATGTGGTTTTCAACAATGGAACACTGTATTTCAATGATGTAGGCCTGAGAGAGGAGGGGGACTACACGTGTTATGCTGAGAACCAGATTGGAAAGGATGAGATGAGAGTGCGGGTCAAAGTACTAGCTGAGCCTGCAACTATCAGGAACAAAACCTACTCTGTTATTAATGTTCCCTATGGAAATGTTGTCACTGTTACATGTGAATCCAAAGGTGAGCCAACCCCCAAAGTGACGTGGCTTTCTCCAATGAATAGACCTATTCCTGTCCTATCCGATAAATATCAGGTATACAGGGATGGCACCCTCCTCATTCAAAAGGCCCAAAGATCAGACAGTGGCAACTACACTTGTCTGGTACGAAACAGTGCTGGAGAAGACAGAAAAACAGTCTGGATCCTTGTCAATGTTCAGCCCCCCAAAATTAATGGGCATCTCAATGCAATAACTTCTGTAAAGGAGACAGCCATGAGAGACAGCCGTAAAATTATTGATTGCAGAGCTGAAGGTATCCCAACTCCACGAGTCCTGTGGGCTTTCCCAGAAGGGGTGATCCTGCCTGCTCCCTACTATGGGAACAGAATCACTGTGCACCGCAACGGCACCTTAGACATCAGAGGTGTGAGACAAACAGACTCAGTGCAGCTTGTGTGCATTGGGAGAAATGAAGGTGGGGAGGCTAGGCTGATTGTGCAGCTTCAGGTCACAGATCGTTTGGAGAAACCATCATTTAGGGACCCAGTCAGTGAAAGGATAACTGCAATAGCTGGGCACAGCATCAATCTAAACTGCTCAGTTCAGGGTAACCCTGAACCCAGCACAACATGGATCCTGCCCAATGGCACAGAACTGCAGAATGGAGGCCACATGCAAAGGTTCTACCACAAAAGGGATGGGATCTTGCACATCAGTGGTCTCTCTGCAGGGGACGCAGGGACTTACCGGTGCACAGCCAGGAATTCAGGTGGCTATGCAGAAAGAACTGTCTTCCTAAAGGTGGGACTCAGGCCAGAAATCAGCAACCAGTACAACAATCTTGTGAGCATCATCAACGGGGAAACTTTACAGCTCCACTGCATTACTCAGCTCAACCAGAGGTCACATACCTCCTGGACACTGCCCAATGGGATTATACTAGATGGTCCCCAAACCTTAGGCCGCTTCTCCCTTCTGGAAAATGGTTCACTTACTGTACGTGATGCCTCTGTATTTGACAGGGGCACATATTTGTGCAAAGTGTCGACCGAGTATGGCATATCTGTTATGAATGTGCCAGTCATAGTGATAGCCTACCCACCACGGATCACCAGTGAGCCAGCACCTGTTATCTACACCAGGCCTGGAAATGCAATTAAATTGAACTGCATGGCCATTGGGATTCCTAAAGCAGAAATAACATGGGAACTTCCAGACAAATCACATCTGACAACAGGAGCTCAGTCCCGTCTGTATGGAAATAAATTCCTTCACCCTCAGGGGTCGTTAATCATCCAGCAATCTACACAAAGGGATGCAGGCTTCTACAAATGCACCGCTAAAAATATCCTAGGCAGCGATTCAAAAACAACTTATATACACATATTCTAACTTTTAAGCAAGCTCCTCTGATCAGACACTAATGTCCAGTTTACTGACTAGCAAGTACAACACAGAAAGTACTGTTTGTAAACAGTCAAACCTACTGAGGGCAGAAAAGTGAGCTTGTACATCTCATTTTCATTTGCAGTACATCATCGCCTTCATATTGACCTTTGACAGTCCAAAGCCTCTTGATATTCCAAAGCTACTCTTTGGTTTAAGAAGCACCTTAAAAGATACCAAAGAAGTATTCATTGTAATAATACTATTATTACAGTTATGGTGATAAAATGCTTCATTATTTTGTTGGAGAGACAATATTTTTATCCCCTGCAGTGCTTCTGCATAATCTAGCCTTATAGAATATGATTGCTAACCTTTCTGTTAATTCTTCTATCATCTCTTCAAAATCCAAAGATTAATTCAGCAAATAAGAGTGAGCTATTTTTTAATAAAAGACATTCAGACATTAGTTACTTTAATCTGTGAACAACCCTTTTTCAACTTCTAAGGATGTTCCTGTTGAATTCAATCATTATATATTTTATATATTTTTAAATTAGACTATGAGGCTAGAAAAACTTATAATGATTTTGGTCTCATTTTATAAATTATTGGTCTTTACAAGACTCTGATATGTTACTGTGTTTTATAATGTTAAGGTCAGTATACTATATACGTTTTATAATAAAAATACTTTCCAAACAACTTTTCACAGTGTTTTCCATGATAAATTTTGGACATATTTCAGTCAAAACACTAGTAATGTGAAATAACAAAATAACAATGCTTTTTATGTACCAAATCAAGTAAGTTTTCTTTGAATAACTAAGCTGGAATTCATTTTACATACATTTTAAAATAAATTCTCAGATTAAAACCCTTTTGCTCATGATCAAGTATGAGTTAATTGAATGTTTTGGTGTCATCAGTATTTGACTGGGCCCAGATTTTGAGCCAACAAGCCACAATCAGAGTATAAAATAAAAGGTTAATTTAGCTTTAGATGTGTCATACTAAGTTCATATTGTAGTCTTATAGTGATGGATATTTGTCATTTACACAAACAAAACCTAAAATTTGTTATTTAAACTGTTAAGGAAAATAAGTAATTTTCTTGATTTCTGTTACATATACTAGTCAAAATCTTAGGAAAATTAAGCAAAATTTTGTTCAGAAATTGCCTTTTTTGTCAAAAGTACAAATGGATGCTGCATTTTTATCAGATAATATTAAGCTATACAGTTGATTTCATAAAAAATATCACAAAATCCTGGGCTTTTGGACATTTCTTGGGCCAGCACAGCTACAGCACACCAATCCTACCACTGACAGGTTTAAAGTAAGGAATATATGTAGATATCTTCCCTTCCTTATATATGAGGGAGGGGATTGGTGCTAATGGTGTTTATCTTTATCACTTAAACAGTTAACACTTTTGAATCTTGCTTTTTTGTAAAGATTTTAGTTGATAGCTGAAAAGTTATTATTCTAGTCTGCAACACTTTCTTGGAAAACAAATATATCAGACATTTCTTTACTTTTTATCGCTTAGCTTATTTTTTGCCACTTTTTATTATTGTATTTCTGGGCAAATGTTCATACTCATTTTAATACAAATACAACTTTGAAAAGGATATGAAGTTAATATTAGAGCCTTGAAATAGGAAGTAGACATTTTATCAATTTTAGCTTTCCAGTCTCCAGTTAAGACTCATCGGACATTGAATGATTCTCAGATTTTCCTATTGGGCAGCACAAGCTCACTCAGAATAAGATAAAATAAAACAAAATCAAATATATCTGAACTGTATAGATCAGATACCTGATTATGTATTATGTACACAACCAACATTCCCAGTGATAGAAATAGGAGGTTTTTGATGGACAAACTTGGAAGATTTGGCTCCTAATATTTTTTTGTGAATGACATTAAGGCTTGTGAAATTCCTAGAAAATCTGACTTAAATTATGTATTATGATCTTCAGGTCATTAACTTTATCCTTTCTTAACAGAATGCCACAAAAGATCTATAGTACCTGTATTTTGCATGTATGTATATAGGTATGACAAAATTAATGTAGATTAAAAAAGCACATTTAAACTTTTGCAATTAATAAGCATAAGAACATCATTGTTACTCTTTTGCTTTCTTGGAATCCTTCCTCATGTGACTACAGAAGTTGAGAAGGGGGCCAAGCTTTTGCAGGATTAGAGTTCTTAAATCCAAATCCTACTGCCTAAATCGCAAAGTACTCTATCTACTGAATCCCACAACCAGCCCATGAAGAAGCAGTTAAAAGTTTGTAGCTTTTGATTATGAACACTTTATTTGCAATTTTCTCTGCAGGTTGCCTAGCACATTTTGGACATAAGATACGACATACATATTAACAACAGTGCTTCTTGAAGAAAAAATGTGAGAAAAAATAAGTTTTACAATATTGATTACCTTTCAATTATAGCTATTAGCTTCTCCACCAAGAAAATGGAGGGCCCATACCTGCAGTCTTCACTCAAGGCCAAAAAGTGACTAATCTATAAACCTGGATCAGGAAAAAGAAGCTCTGCTCTACAGGTTTGGCAAAGAGACTCTTATAAGGACACCATCCTATCCTCAATGACCAAAAGAGAAATTTGTAGACACCCTTTCCAGTGAGCTATTCAGGGAAAGAATAGAAATTCAAAAAGCAAATTCCTCTTGTAGCTACTTATGCAATTGTGTGCCTTTGTCCTATTATCTTCATTGCCTAAATGCCACAGTTTGATTAACAGTAGGGTTTTCATTTAGTATTGAAGAGCTTTGTTTGAATTCACAGTATTACCATTACAGTGATGAGGTCTCTGCAAAACAATAATGGACAAAAAAAACTCCAAGGAAAAAAAGTATTTCAGATTCTGTAGTGAGACTTTCAGTACACCTCAGCTTCACCTGTTCACTCAAAGAAAAATGAAAAAAATGTATTAATTCTTTTTTCTCTTGATTTGGGAAGTTTTCAAGATTTTAACTTGATGAATAAAATAAGGCTCTGGCTAGTTTCCAAGCAAAAGATAGCTTGTCAATGCTATCTGACTTGAAAGCTAATAAAACAGACTTGCTTGACAGCTTTCATACAAAAAAATGCATCTAAGCTCAGCTGTTCTGCTCACAAATCGCCAAATTTATCTGTCTTTTTTCCTTCAGGCTTCACAATAAAAAGGTTAACTATGACCAGATGCTTAACACAATTACCATTAACAAAAAAGTGATAAGGAGGGAGGCCAGAATGGGGAAATAAAAGAATAAAAAATATTTAGATAAGGCTCCTAACAGATGTTTATTTAAAGGTACGATGGAATCTGATGCATGATCGCAACAATTGCGCCTCCTGCCTTGGCAGATGTACAGGATGAATGATTTTGAGATTAGGCATTAGATTCTAATCACACCATACTTGCTAGTAGAGAGAGAGCCTGGGATCATGATCCTGGGCTCCCCCGCACCAAGTTGATAGTTGAGTGTCCACAATCAGCTGATTGTCATCTGGGCTAGGGACAGACACTCAAAAAGCCTGAGCCTAAATTGATTTAATATTTGCAGGTTAGTCTAACATGGCTAAGCTGAACCAGTTTGTAACAGACAGACATTCTTTCTGGACTAAGGAAATCCAAGCTCGTACCTGAACTGGTGCAGGCTAGAAGCCAGGAAGGGGGGTTAGGTGCTAGAGCAACCCTCCCTTCCCTTAAATAGCACTGAGCTAAGGGGCGGGGGGGCATGGCCAGGCCCTGGAATAACCTCTGCCTGCACCATCCCAGGCTGCTCCAGGGGTAGGAGTGTTGCCAGACCCCATACCCATGCTAGCACTAGGTCTTCCTGAGGAGGAACTGGAACTTTCCTCCCGCTGGAAGCCTGTATTCCCCCTCGGGAATCACTGCTAGGCTGTGGGTGAGGGTAGACCTGGTGGAAGGGCTTCTGGAAGGGCTGGATGTCTTTAAGTTAGCGGGTCCGGATGACCTGCACCCAAGGGTGTTGAGGGAGCTGGCGGGGGTGTTTGCTGAGCCCTTGGCTTGGTTATACGAGCGTTCTTGGAGCTCTGGACAAGTGCCGGAGGACTGGAAGGTGGTCAATATGGTTCCCATCTGTAAGAAGGGGAGAAAGCAGGACCCGGAGAACTACACACCTGTCAGTCTCACCTCGGTTCTGGGAAAGATCTTTGAGAAAATTCTCAAGTCCCACATCTGTGAGGGACCGGCAAGGGACTTTATGCTGAAGGGCAAC
>JAGPOW010003316.1:76402626-76423583 GCA_030014935.1 Caiman crocodilus
GTGACAAGGGGAGCTATATATATATATATATATATATATATATATATATATATGACATATTTTGTCTTTAAAAGGTCTTTTGACTCCATCTCACATGGCAGCCTGATAAAATACAGAAATATTGTATAGAATAAATTGCTATAATACTATCAATATTTCACTGACAAAGTAGCAAAGTATATTAAGTGGCATTCCACAGGGTCTGTCCTCTATCTAGGACAATTTGCTATTTTCATTAACAGTTTTTGTAATGAAATACAGCATACCCTTATACAATTTGCTAATGTTGCCAAGCAGATGGGAAACAGGATAACAGTTCAACAATTTCATGAAACACAAGAAATGGTCTAAAATCAATAAGGTGATATTTAGTAAAGAAAAGAATGCAAAGTCCTGTGATTAGGAAGTAGAATAAAATTCACAAATACAAAATAGATATTGCCTAGTGAGGTGGTGGTACTCCAGAAAAGGATCTGCACTTAATAATGGACAAAAAACTGAATGAGTCAGTAATGTGATATGACTGCACAGAAGGCAAATGTTCTGAAATATATTATCAGGAGAGCTAAAAGTAAGGTATGAGAGAATCATTCTTCTCCACTCTGTATAGCTGAAACCTCAACTTAAGTAATATATCCAGTTCAGGGAAGACAAGGTAGAGTTGTGAGAAGAACAACAAAAGTTAGAATTCCAGTATGATCTCTAAAGGAAGTCTGAATGAATTTTTTGGGTTTTTTTTTAATGTTTAGAAGAAAAGTGAATGGGGCTATATATGTCTTCAAATATGTAAAAAAAAAAAAAGTACAATTATAAAGAATACAGTGATCAGCTAACCACCATGTTTATTTGAGGGACAACAAGAAGTAATCAGGTAAATTCTCAGCAGAGGTGGTTTGAGTTAGGTAGGGGAAAAAAACCTATAATGCAGTTAAACACTGGAATAGATTACCTAGGATTGTTATAGAATTCTCATTCTTAGTGGCTTTGAAGAAGAGGAAAGAAAAATATCGCTCAGGGATAGAGGTGGTATACTCGACTCTCCTTCACAGAAGAACAATAAAAAAGACAAAATCTGAAGGTCCTTCCAATGCCATATTTTTATGATTCTTTGATTTTAGTGTAAAATTTTGCCTGCGTACATGGTGTACAATTATCTGTCAAATATAGTAAACGCCATTTCCACACAACAGCAAAAGAAACACTAGGGTTATTTTTACACATGCAAACACTTTGAAAAGCACCTGGCACTGCAATGCTTGCAGTTGAGTAAGTGGTGAAATGAGCATCAATGCTGAGAAAATGGAGGCAGCACACTTTTGAAATAAAACACATAGAAGGTGCTTTAGTTTAAAAAGCACATCACTGCCATTTTCTGAGCATTGATATGCGTTTTGCTACTTATACACTTATACAAGTAGCAAACACTGCACAACATAATGCAGTGTGTGTCAGCTTGCATGCAGAGCAGACTCAGTTTATCAAGGCTGCTCTGGAGTAGTGGATCTCTGGTGTGTTACGGGACCAAAAAGTATGTGTATAAATGCCCTAGGACTGCTAAATTTAGGCCATGTAATATTTTATGTTAGTTTCAGATGATTTATGAGAAAGATGCTAATTGCTTCATAGCTATGAATACACAAGCATAATAATTTTATAAAATATATTATGTAAAATCATGCTCCAACAAGGTTGGATTTTCACATGCATCTACAAGCTTAGACCCATTAGTTCCCAAAAGTGTATGCTTACCTGAATATCCTTTGGATTGCACAGAGAAGAAATGAAGTGTGATCTAGTCTTCTGAGTTGTATTTTCTTTGATCTTTTCTTTAGGTATCCCTAAATGTGATTCTCGTTTTCTAATAGGTATGCACAAAAATGAGCATTTATTTGAGAGCATATTCAACTTCTATGCAGACATCTCTCAGAGAACAGACCTGTATTATGCATATGTGCTGTGGAGTCATAACTTTTAATTTGTTAACAAATTTGCAGCATTGCAAAAAGTACACTGGATAATTGAACATAGTTCAATTGTAACAGAATAATTAAAACATCTTAAAACAGACACAAGGAAATATTTCCAAAACAGCATGAAGTATCAGCAGTGTGAGATTCCGGTATCCACAATGACAAAACACATAAAAGGCCATGTAAGATTGAAAAGAAATATTATGTATTATCCATACTACCAAGGGCAAAGGGAATTCATAAGCAAGCATAATATACATTGATATATATTTTACCATATAGCACTAAAAAACTATATAACTACTTCTGCTTTTTGGATAGGATGCTGACCATTTGGGACTGTTAAAACAATTAATCATATTACTCTTCAGAAAACTCTTCTGCATCAATTTCTGTATATGCTTGGATTAGAAACTCAAATGGCATGAATGTATATGATCACTAGAATTATACTACTGTGCATTTGCTAAGGGTCCACCCCATGGGCTATATAATTTTTTCCAACTTGGTACATGACTTTTCAAAGAATTTTAGCTTTCTGAATATTTGAAAAAAATAGTTTTGCCTACTATTATATAGCACGTTTAAGACAAATAGATCTTAGAGGAGGGTTGTTTTTCAAACTATCATTTTTAATTATGTATCAATTAAAAACACCTTCAAAAATTGTATTTATTTTTTCACATTAAAAGAAACTAAGCACTGACATTTTTAGGTGATTTAGGTGCTATTTGTCATGTTAAGGAATAGAATTTTCTTAGGGATAGGAATTTATTATTTGCTTTCTTTCACAATACAAGAACTAGGGAGTCATTAATTTAAAATAGAAGGCTGTAAGTTTAAAACTAACACAAGGAAGTTATTTTTCACACAGTATTGTGGAAGCTACCAGCTTAACCATATTCAAAAAGAGATTGAACACATTCTTGGAGGAGAAGTGCACCAGTAGCTATTGAGCATGAGAGTTAAGGGTACAACCTCTGAATCAGAACGTCATAGACCTTAAAATGCTGGAGATTGCAAATGAGAGAGACCAGTAGAAAAAGCCCTGGGCACATCCTGTTCACTCTCCCTTTCAGCATCTACAGTCTGTCTCCATGTGACACAGGATACTGGGTAAGATAAACTTATGGTCTGACCCAGTAAATGGCCGTTCTTATGTTCTGAAGATTCATGTTGTCCTCTTTAATGGACCAGTTAAATAGGTTATTTGCCTTTTCATCTTAGCACCACAGGAGGAAGAGAAGACCTTTTACAACAATTTTCATATTTTCCACAAAAAAATATTTTAAATTATGCATTCCATGGGCTCTAAAGGAGAAACATTTTGGACTAAATTTGAAGTGAGTTTGAACAGGAGGGAGAAGCTGTGCAAATTTGAGCCTGAATTCTGAAAGGCTTGACCTCACACAAACAGCATCCCACTCAGTTCTCAGAAACTGGCAGGACAAAAGAAACATTAATCTGCACTCCAGTCATCTCAGTACACTGACCATGCAATTACATTAAATCATGGCCACAGAACTAACAGTAATGGGAAAAGCAAGTGTCTGAATAAAACCTCCTTTTCCCCTCATTACCAAGTACTTTGAGTGCCCTGGAAAGTACTGTAAAGTGCACAAATACAAGAAAAGACCACTTCCCCCACCCCTGAACTTGTTTTGTGTATCATGCTGTGACCTAATCATAGTGTTGTACCTTAAATTAAGTGGCTCTTCCAGCTCTGAGCTCACAGACACAATAATGGGTTAAAAGAAGATGAAGGAATATGTGTATGTCTTGACATGTCGCATCACAATGCACTATTAAAGACTTAGGGGATATATTTTTTAGAATGTTTTGTGTGTGAACTCTCTCAGTGTTTCCAGACATACTGTGTGGTTTTCAGAGAGTGTCATACACTAGCTTTAAAATAAAAACAATGTTTTAGACAACAGTGCTACTTATCCAGCTTAATTTGCACACAGCTATTCGGTCTAGCATGGTATTCTATTGATGAGTCACACAGTAAATCAGAGGGAGACTCCCAAGCAATGAAAAAAATCCCAAATCAGAAACAAGTTCATCTTTAAATAAATTTATTCACAAGTATTGTATGATAAAAGATGAGATTTTGGTTTGTTCAAATGGAACAGAGAAATCTTCATTTTGCTTTTCTGACTAACACTATTTTGTGTCAATAGTGATCACCTTATGTACAAGCTTACAATAAGCAAATTTAACTAATGTAAAACACACACTTATTAATAGGCAAATATCCAGCTTGATGCTTCCCAATATAATACATTCTTCATGTTGGCTAGAATTTGCTGTCAGTTATGCCTCTGTTGCAGAAAATTGAGTTTACCTGTCTCTGAAGTTATGCAGCATAGTAGGGCCCTTTATGTAGGGCAGTCAGCCTGGGGGTAGGAGCCCAGCTATGAGTGATTAACTGGCAGGCAAAAGCCCAATCAGGGAAAGAGCAAGGAGCCTGAGATGGGGAAGGAGCAGTTTGTGGGCAGGAAACAGACTGAACCTAGGGGAATTGACCTCTAAGAAGAGCCAGAGCTAAAAGGCTTTCTCGTACCACCTGAAGAAAAGCTACACATTTTCTTTCCTTGTTTATTTGTTTGTTTGGATTATTTGTGTACAGGGACTGGATGAGGAACTACTAAGGGAGCTGAAGGGTACCCACATGGTTCAGAACTGGGGAAGGCTGAATTACAGAATGTAAGAGCATTGCTGGGCACATCTACATGTGCATTAACACACTGTAGTTAATGCACATTAAATCTACAACCTCCCTTGTGAAGTACTAGGAAAATGTGCATTAGCCTGTCTTAATGCACATTAACTAAAGAGCACGGGGCACTTATAGGTGTCCTCAAAGGGTTGGCGCTTTAATTTAGAGTGGATCTGAGAGCCTCTCTAATGGAAGTGCCACCACATCTCCTGTCCACGCACTTAAAAATGGTAGCTGGAGCACTTGAACTGAAGCTCATTTGACAAACTTTAGTTCAAGCACATTTTTAAGCACAGGGACACTAATATACAAGACACAGAAGACTGCTAAAGTATGGCAATTGCCACACTCCTGCAGAGTTGCTTAACATATTAATCAAGTCTGCTCTGAAGCACTGTAATTCCAGCACATCAGAGCAGCCTCCATGCTTATGTATAGGTGGTGCCTATGTTTTTTCAGTGTTGCTTAATGCACATTAAAATAAGCTAATGTGCATTAAAGCACACATGTAGATGCACCCAGAGAGCAGAATTTAGACCACAAAAAAACTCAATGGGACAAATGCAGGACTAAATTTTACCAACTATATTCATGCTAGCTATTATCAGACTTCGTAAATAGTCCCAAAAGTACCAGAGGCTGCTTATAAGGTCTTCTTAAACATTGTTGTTCTGAGACACAGGGGGTGTTTTCTTGGCTGGTATCACTGAAGTTGCTTTTGATATACAGATTGCTGGGATATGTGTATTCTGGAAGGCAGATGCCAGCAAGGAGTCTTCCCGATTCCAAAGGCAACACAGAAAAAAACCTACTCCAACTTGGGTTTGGTGGTGAAAGCTCAAAAAAATGTCATCGTCCACAGACAATATACCAGCTGGTCTGATTAACAGTCAGTCTAACTTAAGAGAAGCTTGCTTTTGACAGGTAGCAAGGTAGTATGTGATTAGTGCTACCTGAGGTCACTATAAAAAAGACAAGCCTTGTAACTCCTGTATTTATTTGCAAGTGCCCTAGTCTCATGCCAATTTTTATCTAACTTTTTGTCAGGATGTCTGTTTTTACTTGTTTCTTTTACAAAGTTTACACACCTGCACTGCAGTTCTTGTTTTTTCTGCCTCATTAGTGGGTTCCTACTTTTTATATTCATTCTCAAATATTTAGTTACTGCTTTATTCCTCCTTTCTTTGAATGAGTGTCTTTGTTCATTATTTTGTTTATTTTGTTTCTTTCTTAGCAGCTAATCCAGTGGCTGTGAGATATGTCTCTCCCAAACTCTTTTTCTGCACCTTGGCTTTCTATATAGCTTATCGTCATAACTATGACTTAGCATAATCAGAACCACTGCAAATATAAATTAAGAGTTACAATTTAGTGCTAAGTATTTGGAAGTGATATCTAGCACTAAGAATTTCAGTAGAGGATGCCAGGACATGTTTCATAATCACTGAAGCCCAGCTAGTGTCTACTACCCCAGCTCCTACTATTTAGGATCCAAATCTGTTAACTTACGTTAGTTAGAAGTTGTACCCAATGTATCATTTCAATGTCAATATTGTAATCTAATACTTTGCTGTATTTGAGCTTAGGGAACTATTGGTATCATGACTGTGATGCCCAGTGTTCTATATCTGTTTCCATGTATGTATAGAGAGAAGAGATTAGAGTCACAGGGACCCAATAGTTGACTTTACACTCACTTAGGGCTGTGTTACTTGTGAGTGGCTAGAGATATCCTATCCTAGGATCATAGGAAAGAGAGCTGGAAGGGACCTCATTTAGTCCAGCCATCTTGCTCAAGGCAGGGGCACCCCTGATTAAACCTGTGCCCCACGATCCTAGCCAAGTGTCTGGCTAACCTGCTCTTGGAAACTTCCAAGCATGGAAATTCCACAATTTCTCTAAGTAGCCTGCTCCAATGACTCATAGTATGAAAGTTCCTTCTAATCTCTAACTTCAATTTCTTCCGCTGCAACTTGAGGCCATTGTTCCTAGTAAGGAGGGCTTTGAACTAGGTTTCACAGGGGATGGTGATCAAAAACCTCCAGCACCAAAGCACAATATCCAGAGGGAAAGGACTCCAAGAAGCAATGGCACTCTGAAAAGGGGCCACAGAGCTACAGGACTGTAACAAGTGTCTCAACTTTCACACCACCAGGCTTTCAGTGACTCTGAGCGGTTGTGGAGTTGCAGGCTCTCACAAAGCCACATGCAGGCACACACAGGCACAGACTCCATCTTCTCCCCCCTCCCCAGCTTCTAGGAAGAGCCAGAGTTCTCAGGAAAAGCATCCTTCTGGCAGCATCTAATTAGTGAGGACACATCCAGCCTTCTGCAATCTCTTCATTAACACTTTCCCTGCCAGACCAAACCCATAAAAGAAACCCTTTCAACATATAACATCTAAACAATACAACCACATAATTGTCAAAATAACCCAGTATGCTATTAGCATTTTTTAACAACAAGAGCACACTGTTGGCTCATATTCAGCTTATGGTCTGTTGCATGTAATTCCCACAGCTTTCTCTGCAGTACTGCAGCCTAGCCAGTCATTTCCAATTCTGTATTTGTACATGAAATTATTCTAGCTCAAGTGCAGAACTTTGCACTTGTTCCTGCTAGTCTCATATTATTTATAGATTGGAGAAAATGTTTATAATCCAGGCCATTCTGGATCTTAGTTCTACCCTGCAAAATATCTACAACTCCAGCTTGGTGTTGTTTGCAAATTTGCTAAGTGTGCACTCACCCAAATCATTAATGAAGATAATACTCGACCTAGGGGTGATCCCTGGAGAACTTTTCCCAGCTACACATTGAGCCACTGATGACTACTCAATGGTCATGTCTACACAAGATGCTGACCGTGCAGTTGTTACTCAAGTACTTGCATAGCCAAGTACTAAGTGACTGCACAATAGCATCACATCATGGCAGTGGCGGTGTGTAGGGGCTGCACAAGGCTGCATGTGCACCCTTTAGAGTGCTGGTGTACCCCCAGACAGGCTGCGCTCCTTGCTTAGGTAAAAGGCTGGGGAGGCAGGCAGAAGCACCGGTGCCCCCCCGTGAGTGCTGGTTGGGGAGTGGGAATGCCTGGATGAAGCAACACAGCCAGTTCTGGAAGCAGCTTCCCAATGGGTGTAATCAGCCACGAGGGGACCCTCCCCCAGCCAGTGACATCGGTCACAGGGCACCCCCTAGTTGGTGAGAATGGCTGTGGGGGGAATCCCCCCCAGTCACTGACTGGTCACTGGGGGGGGCACGTGCCCCCCCCAACTAAAGTGGCACCAGTCACCCATGCATCATGGTTTGTGCCCCACGATGTTATTGTGAAGTACTAATGAGCTACTTCACCATAGTAACAAGATACTATGCAACAAGCATCTCGTGTTGACTCAGCCATTGAGTACAATGATCCTACCAGTTATGTATCTATTTTACAGTACTTTCATCTAATCTGTATTTCTTTAGTTTGTTAATTGGAGACTGTCAAAAACCTTGCTAAAGTCAAGGTTTATTACATCCACTACTCTTCTCTCATCCGTAGAGTCTGTCACCTTATCATAAAAGGAAATCAGGTTGATCAGGCATGACTTGCTCTTGTTGAATCTATGATGACAGTTCCCGATCACCTTGTTCTTCTCTAAGTGTTGCATAGTAGATTCCCTAAGGACTGCTCCATGATCTGTCCAAGTACTGAGATCAGGCTGGCTATTACATCATTCTTCAGATTCCTTCTTCTTTCCTTTCTTAAAGTTAGGCACAATATTTGCATTTTTTTTCAATCATAGAATCATAGAAGTAGGGTCAGAAGGGACCTTGTAGATCTTCAAGTCCGACCCCCTTCCTGGGCAGGAGGGAAACTGGGCTCAAGTGACTCCTGCCAGGTAGGCATTGAGCCACTTCTTAAAGACCCCCAGGGTAGGAGCCAGCACCACTTCCCTTGGAAGTTGGTTCCAGATCCTAGCCACCCTAACTGTGACAAGGTCTATGGATATATACTCTATTGATAGAAGTTGGCTTCTGCTGGCAGGGGTTCTGTTGTTCAGCGGACCTGCTTAACTTTGATAACAAAGTACCCTGCCATGACAGTTGAATTAGTCCTCATAGTATAGCCCAGCTGGGTATTCTAGCTGCACTCTCCTGCTGGGCCAGTAAGGCTGTATTTGGAAGGTCATGGCCCAACTGTAGATTCCCTGGTGAAGCATTAGATCCCACAGCACTGGGTTCTTCCTCATTCTAAACACAGTTTCCAATTCTGGAGACCTTTCTTCTGTTTTTTTGCTACTAGAAGGACCCAGGAAAAGGTTTCAGGCTAAGCATCTATCGCTAAGTGAATGAGATCTAAAGATTACATAAAATGACTGTAGCTAAAGTGTATAGGGAAAGGTTTTTGTTTTTCTGTGATATCTTTGATTGGACTAACTGTATAGTTCAGTTAAAATTAGAGCTAAAATGTGATATTCAAAAATACTTGCTCTGATCCTTGACCTTGACTCTCAGACTCATGAAGAATGACACTGAGATGGAAAAATTTACACTATGCAGTCTAAAGCTGATGGCACTAAACAAAGACAGATTGCAAAATAAATTAATAAATTTTATATTTCTATGTGCTCTGGTGGCAAACCCCAACTTCTGTTATGAATACAAAACTCCTCAGGAAGAATTGCCTACGCTGCCAAAACCTAGCTTTAACGCAGTCAGGGTGAGACACCGACTGGCAAGATCATACATTTCTGGCTGACTTGTAATGTTTATATAGCATGTTCAGTTTAACATTTTCCTCTAAACTAATCTTCAAGAGCTCCTGGAAAAGGCAACAAGGAAGATTACAAGAGACAAAATGTAAGGCACTAGTAACTTATTAAAAGAATTATTACTGCTATAAGGCTGTTGATGGAGAACATAGATAAGTGGCCTAACTCTGTTCTGATGTACACTGATGAAATCCCAATGACATTAATAGGATAAAGAAGATAAAAACATAAGCAAAGACTTAGTCTGGAAGGTGTTAATTGATGTGCAGTTGACAAACAAGCTGCCACACCTTGCAATGAAACAATGTTAAAGCAAGACCAGGGCTCTACAGTGGAAAAGAAAAGGAGGATATAGCAATCTAAGTGTCTCATCTAAAATGTAACAAGGTACTGATTATTCAAAGTTCTCTTCTTTTTTTATTATGTTGATTTTAGTGCCAGAAATTTCCCTCTATTTTATCCTCTGAGGAACTGGAAACATACAAAATATTCATCATATTTTTCACACATAATTTTCAGATCAGTGCATGGTAGCTGGCAGACTTCAGTACACCAATAATACAGAAAACCACACCCCAAAATTGATATTTGTAAAAAAAAAAAAAAAGAATGAAGAAGTATATATGAACCTAGGGCACTACCAGAAATGAGGTAAATTCATCAAACAAAAATGAAAAAAACCTAAACTTGAATACTGATTTACCTTTTAATATGGAAAAATGGATAATTCTGTTCCAGCCAGGTCAGCAGTTTAAATTTGCTGGTATCTGACTGTTTTATTTGCACTTGCTCCTTTTAATAATATTCTTCTATTGAATCTTTATTTTAAATAAACATACCAAGAAGGTGTAAACAAGTAACCTAGTAACCACAGTTTTTATATAATTTATTTCTATACCAACTACGCGATAGGCAAAACTGGCAGCTAGACCTGTAATTAAGTTTGCCTAACATTTTTTCCAATGCAAGTACCAATTTTCAGTTATTTATAACTGTGCCAAAGGAATTGTTTGGGCCAAAACTCTCCGTATTTGCTCTTTGATGCTGACTTCCTTAAAAAAAAATAGTTTCAGTAATGGCTGGTTCAGCTGTATTTAAGAATGGACATAGGGAAAAATTAGTCATTTTTCCTGTGTTAAAATTTTACAAACTGTTTTACTGAGGCATTCTAGCACTGCTGTATTTTGAAGCAGTAGTTTGATGTTCATAAGCCACATAATCTTGGGATCAGAGAGGTGTCTGTAAGATGTATGCTTTTGATCCCTTCAGAGACACATAAATGTCCTCTTATGCATTGTAAAAGAAACCCAGATACCCCTTTAAACATTTTGGATTCCACACCAGTACAGACCAGTGTCTAGAAGTGGGACATTGAAATGTGTTCGTGCTCTGGCTTCAGAATGGAATCCAGAACACTATGTTTAAGTACCTAGCCTTCATATATGGTACATGGGCAGAATTGGAAACCTCAAAACAGAATACAAAATAGCCAGCTAGAAGAGTGGGCAGCTGATTTAAGGTAACCAATACAATATACAAGGTATAGTGATGTATCTGAGAACCTGCCCTTTTCCAGAGCATTGGTACCTGATCCAGAGTTGCAAGAATGTGCCCAATCTATCCAATCATGATCAAGACCAAAGTACATTCTTCTGTGTGTAGGACTACAAGTAGTTTTTCAAAGAATAAGGGTGTTAGTGATGACCTTTTAATACATAATGCAACATATGAGATCATAGTGGTTACAGTACTTTCCAAAAAGTAACTTTGTTTTAAATCAGTCTAAATACCTGCAACCTCTCATTTCAAGGGAGGACCTTTATTATTGGATGTCAAGCAATATTTTTAGCAAGGATATTCTTCAGATTTCATGCAAAAGTAATGCCATTTTTCAGGGAGGATTTAAATATCCATTGGTGATAAAGAAAAAGAGAAAGAGTGTAGAAGGGAGGGCATAATTAGTGTAGCCTAGTGGTTTAGATACTTATCTGGAATAGCTCTGAATTTCAGTCTCTGAACCCATCACTGTCTTGAACAGTGAACTACCCAAAAAGTAAGTACTTAATTGGTTTCTTGTTTTCAAAAAGCCTATGCAAGTACAACCTGTCTGGGAAGACTATATGTTCTTCTAGCATTTGAACAAATAATTACTTTGACAGAATAGTTGTAACACATGTAACTAGAATAAATAATTTCCCTCTCTCAGCAAAATGCAAACAAAACACCAAGCTCTTTTTTACTTCCCAATTAGATTCCTACTGGGAACTGAGGCCTTGGAAATAAAGCAAAGCTGAGATAATAATATGATTTTTCCTGCTTCCTAAAAGCATTTTCAATTGAAAACATGAGGACATTTTCAGGTATATTCGGCAAAAGAAATGCTGCTTTAGAAGTGGGTTTTCTTGTTTTTCCTTCCTTTGTTATTCTAAGGTAAAGTATGGGAACACAGTCAAGAAGAACATCTTTCCACAGGGTAAAAACTATTAAATTATGGTTTAATCTACAGTAATGACTCTAATACCTGTGACTTGATTCTCTTAAACCCAGCAGTGGAAATAATCATATCTATGTACAATGATGATTGACATGATTGATATACCATGGAAAAGATTGTTACTGGTAGTTAGTACCAGTATCCATTCTTCAATGCCTTTAAAAAAGAGATGGACAGAGTAGATGGCTAAATAATATGTTATAAGAGTTTCCTGCTTTGCTGGGAGTTTTCTTTAATGGCAGTGAAATGTAAGATAATTGGAGATACTCCATGCTGTCATAATGGTGTAGTATAGATTTACCATTGTTTACAAAATCCTCAAACACTGGGAAATAGATTGCCAAAACCAACAGGATTAAAATAAAATGAGTTGGTGTTTTCCTTGAAGCAAGCAGAAAAAATAATGTTTAACATCATCTTCTGGATGCAATGGGTATCAGGGTAGTAAATTAGCAATCACTGTTTTGATGCACATTTCTTGAACTGTTATAATTATTTTTTTTATTACCTCTGTTTTCTGTGATTACAGCAAAGTACTGGCCATATCTCCTGTTCATTTAGTATCAGCTATAGCCTTCCTAAAATGGGTTTATTCCCAGCTGGCATCTAGTTAAACTATTTCAAGGCAAAATAGTTAAACTGATTTATAGTGCACCAATGGGATTGAACACACTGTAAAACCTGCCCTTAGGCAATGGTAACAATGCAACTTCTATATGAGAAAACAAGGATTTACATATCACTTTCTACATTTTCTGCAGTAAGCAAAACAGAAATATATATAATTGTACATAAACTAAGAACCCCCTCAAGTTGAACTTTTGTTTGCTGAGAGAGCTGTATATTGATACTATATGTAAAGCTAACATTTCTTAATCATGATTATCTTGATATATTCTTTAGAATGACAAGGTTCCTTTTTATTCTGGAAGCTGTGAGTTTTCAGAAATTGTTAGTGTCTCAAACCTCCCAAACTTCAGACATAGTTTATGGGCTGATTTTATAAAAAAAAATTAGTTTCCACCCTATGAAAACTAGATCCTTTTAATGTGTTTCAACTTTCAACTCTTGGTGAGAAAGATTCAAACTTTTTCCAGCTTTGTTCAAAATATCTATTCTTACCTCATATTTAGTGGTTTCCCATTTTTCCACCCTTTTGAGGAACATAAAAGTCTATATGTTTCAGGGTTTTCCTCATCAGAATTCTCTGATGTGAGTGATGTCAGGTATTGGTTCTTCCACCCCTTGATCACAGTCTTCTTGAGACTTAATTGCCATCCTGAAGCTCTTGCAAGATTCAGAAAATCTGCCCAAGAGATTTTGCAAGGAAGATTCACTCTGGCAACCAAGGATGCCTTATCCAGAAACAGAAACTCTCTCAAAACCAGCTTGTTCACCTAGGTTTTCACTCTAAACTTTGTGATGTTGCATAAGTTTCCATCTAGTCTGGTTTAAAAATAAATGCCATCATTGCTATCCTTGAATTAAAAAGCAGAAATGAAAAACAGATGACAAAAAAAGGGGGGAAGAGGGCTAAGACACACCATTTTTATTTACAGGATAGCTAACAACTAGCTAGCTTTTTTTTTCAGGATTCTTTTTCACAATTCAGACCAAAATACTTAAACTGAATGGGGAAGAACAAATTGGAAAGTTTGCTTGGGGCAATTATTCAAAGATGTGAAGGCCAAGGCAGACTCAGGAATTACAAAAAGATCTGGCACTATCAAGTTCATCGGCAACTACATGGCTGATGTATTCAATGGAAATGTGCGTTGTTTGTCCTTCAGCTTCAAAGATGACCATGACATCACTGGTTAGTTTCTCTGAGTATGAGTGGCTGATCAGCAAGAATACTGGTTTTCTGCTTAAAAATCACAGATTCTCTGTTAAAAACTGCAAATTCACTGATTAAAAACCCCAAATCCATGATTAAAATTAAATGCCACTATGTATGTGCGTGTGTGTGTATGTATTTATTGAACACAAGGTTTTATTTATATATTTATAATTTTAAAGCAAATTGGAAGCTGGCCAGTGCCCCAATCACTATAATAAAATAAAATTGAAATATCAAATTCTATCTCAATTTTGGTATCTTATTTTGTGTTGTTATCATAGAAAATCAAAGCTCCCTCTACCTCCTTCACTCAACAAGATGCAGGCCCAGGTCCCTCATTCCTAAGCTACAGCTCCCTGGCCCTGCTAGTGCCCCTCACTCCCCAGCCACAGCCCCTCACCTGCAGCCCCCTGCCCACCCAGCCCTCTAGAGAAGACCTCCAGCTGCTAGGTCTATGCAGCCAGGGATATGGGTGTGCAGCCCCCTGGCACCTGCAGCAGCACCCAAGCCCCAGCTGCCACCTGCAGGAGGCAATGGCTGCTGTTGCCTGAATGGGAAGCAGCCTGCAGAGCCTGGCTCCCCCTCCCATGCAGATAGCATGGCCAGAGCAGTGTGTAGGGGTGGGGAAGGTAGGGAGCAGGCTGCTTGCTGCATGCTTGGGTTCTTGCCCTGCTGCCAGGTGGGTAGGGGTGCCTCACCAAGGTAATGTGGGACTCACAACAGCAAGGAGATACCCCACCCAGCCCCACTCTGCTCTGCCATGCCAGGTCCCACCCACTGGGCTGCAGAAGCCCCAGGGAGGGCAGCAGGGTGGGGAGCCTGAGCCCATAGTAGGCTGCCCTCACCCCCTACACAGATCCCAGGGGTACATGATCCCCCTCTGCCCCCACAGGTGTGCACACAGAGGTGGGGAGCCAGCCCCCCTCTTACCCCTTGGATGAAGTGCCCATGGCCCCATCTCACTCCCTGATGAAGCCCTGCAGTTATGCATTCTGGCCCCAGGTCCCAAGCACCATACACCACCTGTCTGGGCAATAGCCCCAGCCCTGCCCAACTCCCTCCCTCACTCCCTATGTAGGTTTCAATCCCACCCCTCTCCAGACTAAGCCATGGGAGCTGCTGTCCCAGCTGCCTGATGGCCATGTGCATGAACATGGTGCCCTCTGCCTGACTGCTCTCCTCTCAATCTCCCCACCCCTCTGCAGGCTGGAACTCTGCCAGCCTACAAAGGGCTGTTTGCAAAAGTGGAAAATCCATGTGTTTCTATGTTAGAATGAGAAATCTGTGTTTTTCTCAGTTAAAAGGGAAAAACAAGTTTTTTTTCCATGGGAAATAGAAAACCTGGACCCCTGCTGATCAGGCCAATTTGTGCTTTGAACTGTTTCACACTGAGGAAAAGGTGCTGCTTTGGGTTGCTTGATCAGCAATGGACATGCTGCTGTTTTAAGATTCATTCTCTTTGCACTTCTCTTCTGCCTCAGCAGTTCTCCTCTGTTCATAGACTATAGCTTTTGTATGGATGAGGCTTCACCAGGTTGAATGATCATGAGCAAGATCTTCCCAAGACTTTGGGTCAAGGTTGAAATGTTTCAAGGATGACTTGAGGGAATCCTTGAAATATTTCTTCTGGCCTTCCTGAGAATACTTTCCCTCCTTTATGTCTTTATAGACGATATTTTTTGGCAAATGCTCATCTGACATCTTGGTGATGTGGCCTGTCCATCTCATCTGTGATTTCAACAACAAGACTGTAGGTGCTTGGAATGCCTGCCTGTGTGAGAACCTCAGTGTCTGGGATCTTGTTTTGCCATCTTACCCTCATCATTTTCCTCAGACAGCCCATGTGAAAGTGATTCAGCTTCATGGTGTCTGTGCACTGTACAGATTTCACATGCGTATACCAGGATTGGCAGCACAATGGCTTTGTAAACCTCCAGTTTTGTTTGTTGACTGATGTTTCTGTGCTCCCACACACTTGTACATAATTTGCCAAAGGCCACGCTTGCTTTGGCAATTCTGACATTGGTTTCATCATTGATGTAAACTGTACTTGACAGTGTATTGCCAAGATAGGTGAACTGTCCGCTGTCTGGAGGGTTTGGCCACTGACTGTGATGATTGGCTCTATGTAGGACTTTGCTGGTGCAAGTTAGTGTATAACTTCTTTCTTCTTAGTGTTGATTGTGAAACCAATGTTGTCACAAGCTAAAGAAAAATGACCCATACTCCAGTGCATGTCAAACTCAGATTTGGCATTCAGGCAATAGTCATCAGCAAGCAGAAGATCATGAATAGACATTTCATATAACTTAATCTTCACTTGTAGTCTCCTCAAATTGAAGAGTTTGCCATCAATCTGGTATCTGATATCAATCCCAATGTCAGTCACAAAAGGCATCTGTAAGCATGGCAGAGAACATCATACTGAAGAGGGTTGGGGCCAACACAAAGCCTTGTTTGACTCTACTGGTGATTGGGAATGGTTCAGATGACTCTCTGTTATCCACAATGTGAGCAAGCATGCGATCATGGAATTGCCAAACGATCATAATTCATTTTTCTGGGCAACCAAATTTTGCCATGATCTTCCAAAGGCCAGTCCAACTGACTATATCAAATGCTTTTGTCAGGTCAATGGAAGTCATGTACAGGTGGGAATTCTGTTCCTGGCATTTTTCCTGAAGTTGACAAGCTTCCAACACCATGCCAGTAGCCCTGTGTCCTTTCCTGAAGCTGCACTGACTCACAGGCAGAAGCCCTTGTTCAATGTATTCAAGGCAATTCAGCAGAATTCTGGTGAGGATTTTGCCAGCTACTGACAGCAAGGAAATGCCCCAAAAGTTGTCACAGGATTATCTGTTCCCTTACCGCTTGTACCAATGGATGATGAATGCATCCTCAAACTCTTGGGGTGTGCTATAGTTCCTTGAGTCCACATTGACTGGGAGAGTTCAGTCAGTTTCAGAGCCATGTACAAGCTGCCATCCTTGTACACTTCTGCTGGTATAGCATCTGCTTCAAATGCTTTGCATTTGACAGCAGATTGTTTCCACAGTCTCAGTCAGCATTGGAGTATCAGCAAGAGATATGTTAGAGAGATATGTCTATTCTGAGCAGTCAGTTAATTGCCTCTTCACTAATAGATTAGTGTTGATGGAGGATTCTGTTGAAATGTTATGTCCATCTTTGCAGTATCTTTCCTTTGGCAATGGGCAGTGTGGTACTATCAGCCCTCAGTATTGGGTGTTCATGATGATCAGGCACCCTGGTTTTCTCCGATAAAAAAAATCCCCAATTTTTGGGTTAAAAAATTGACCTAAAATCCACATTTTTCAGTGATCAAAATGAAACACTACTGTATATACTTTTTAACCCCAAAAGTGAGCATTTTTTATCAGAGAAAACCAGGATCCCTGCTGATAATTGAGGTCCGTAGGTTGTCCTCAGAGCACCATAGAAGTTCTTCATATCATTCGTGTCTGCATAGGACTGAATCTTGGAGGAAAGGAACTTGGTGGGGAAAATATATCAAAGCATGGGAGTTTGGTGTACAGCCTCTGAATTAGGACTTCCTAGACCATAAATACTGGAGGCTGCAAGTGGGAGAGGAACAGTAGAAAAAAACCCTTGTTGTATCCTATTCACTCCTTCTTTCAGCATCTACTCTCTGCCACTGTGCGACTTACAACACTGGACTAATTGGACCTATGGTCTGACTCAGTAAATGGCAGTTCTGATAGTCTTGTGGATTGATTTAGCTCTTGTGCACACATGCACTCTCCCAGTGCTCTTTGTCTTTCACTCTTTCTCTCTGTTTTTCAATCTGGCTCTCTCTTCTCTCTCTCTTTCTCAACGTGCAGGTCAGGTAATCCCTGTATTAATTTTGTTTTAAAGATACAAGCTTTTGGTTACATGTGGAGAAGGTTTTTGTCATATATCATCTACAGGGATCCTGCTTTTCTCTGATAAAAAAATCCCCACTTTTCAGACTAAAAAAGTAACCCCAAATCCTCATTTTTCCATCATTAAAATGAAACATCATATATATTCATCTGTATTTTAGCATGCTTCAATTTCATGACAGAAACATGTGGATTTGGGGTTACTTTTTTAATCTGAAAATTAGGGATTTGTTTATCAGAGAAAACTAGGACCCCTGACTATCATTCAACAACCTCAAAGATCAAGGTAAAGGTAATAATATAGTTAAAACAAACCCTTTTTTGTAGTGACCCTTTTCTGGCAGTTTTCTAACTCACCTGAGCCACATTCTTTCATCTGAGAGCTCATGTGTACTGCCTAGTTATTCTTCAGGGTTTTTTTCACTTCAGGGTATTTTTATGTCATCAGTACCAGTTATTAAACTACAGTGATTTAAACATGTGCTAGCTTATACAGTACAGCACAGCTCTTTCTAATCTTACTTTTATTTGATCAAGTTGTATTGATTTTTTGGTCTTTGCCTTTCCTGAGTTATCAGACTATTATGTACTTAGTAATACCTTGTTATATTTATATTTATGACTCTCATTTTCATATCTTAACCACAACAGACATCATACGTGTTCTCTGTATGATGCCTTTTTGATGTTAGTTTACATTCTCACTAATACTTTACACAGAATGCTACTAAACAGATATTTCCAAGTAGGGCCTCTTAGTGTAGGTCACTCTTTTCTCTTCGGTGGTATCCTTTAATGGTAGTTCTATTCTCCTTAGAGACCTGAGGCATGGATGTAATTGTCCAGTGCCCTTTCTATCAACTACTGCAGAGATGCTCCTAGCCACAGGCAGCCAGGGGTTGGAATGACATGAGATTGCTCTCAAACCAAGGTCTCCCTGGGATACTTAAGCCATGCTTTAGTTTATATTGTATTGCTGCCTGAGTATTCATCATCTCAGCAGTCCAGCCCTGCTGTCAGCAATTTTGAAGTATTTGTTATTTTACACACTATGGACTCCTCTGTGCTCATCATCCATTTATTTTCAGTTGAAAGATTTCTTAGAGCTTTTATTTTAAACTTGTTTTGATTTCTCCTACCGTATCTGCTGAAACTGGTGTCTCATTAGGTGGCCAGTGTTTTCACTTACTGCTATAAAGCTGTCCCTGATGTTCTATGTGTATGTGAACCTTTTTATATCCTAAAATAGTTTTTCAATTGTCCAAAACTTGTAAGGTTTTGTAAATGACCATAAAGTCACTGGACGTGATGGTTTTATCCTCCAATAAAATTCAAAACATTCCAAAAAGCATAGTTTTATGGGTTCAACTATTACTGCATAATACAGTCTCTGCTTTTGCTACTTAATGAATTTGGACCTATCACCTTTTATTGCATTACTGTTTCCATGTTCTTGTCTTTGGTTTACTTCTGGAAGAATTATTCTGATTATTGTCTTAGGCCCCAATTAATCAAAACACAGAATTCATTGGTACTAGTCACTAAAGTTACATATATGATTAAGTGTTTTGCTGGATTGGGGCATCAGCTGTTTTTTGTATCATCTGCAACAGCATTGTTTAGCTCAGTATGATGTGATGGTCACTCTATCCTACATCCTGACTTGGCAAAATTCCCTGTCCTGGAAGCTTCAATTGGTGCTGACTCAAACTTTTTATTTCTCAGCTTTGTGAATCTTTCGCAGAGAACATGAGACATTCAAAAGAACTTAATAAAATCCCTTTGCATTGTAAGTTTTGGCTTTATTATTAAAATGTATTTAATTTAAAATACTAGTAAGTTTACTATTTTACTAAAACTAAAATTTTTACTATCTTTTAGCTTACTCTAACAGAAAAGCTTGTACTATTTCTATGCACTTATTTTCCTAACATGCCCAAATGAAAAAGAAGCTTTATGAAAAGCAAACTGTCCATTTTCCTTTTAAAAAAAACCTATAAAATCAACACTGGCAAAATGAAATTCTAGTATATCTGTTTGTCCTAAACATCAATAATGCTTTATGTATAAAAGCAACCATTTACAAAACTTGGGGCACAATTCAGCAAAAGGCCTAAGCACCGTAGTCCTGCCTAAATATACTATTTTGGGATTTGGGCACCTAATCTACAGACCTGCTATCTACATAAGGTGACTTCTAGGTCTATGGATTGTGGGTGTCTATACATATGCTCCCTCATGTTCTAATTAAAACATTTTGGAGCAAACTCAATTCTTCATGTCTGCACTCTAATTCAAATGCTCTCATACCACCACAGTATCAGATATTTAAGCCCCTGAAAGTTTAAAAATGGCTGCTGGGATACTTTAATTAAAGCTTGTAGAATGAGCTATAGTTAAAGTGTCCAGCAGCCATTTTTAAACACATGGGTACATCCAGACTAGCATGATCATGTGGTGTGTGGCACTGCAAACACATTTGCAGCACCATATCCTTCACAGTCATGAGTTCTCCATGCTGCAAGGGCTCGATGCATGAACGTATGAGGCTCCATTTTTTCCCCAATGTTTTTATTGACTCCTGGGTATCCAGAGGTCAAAAAAAAATGTGGGGAAATACCCCTAAAACTCCACATACCCTATGAAGATATACCAAGGGACCTGGACCTCTTCAGCTTCCAGAAGAGAAGGCTGATAGGCGATCTCATGGCCACCTACAAATCATTAGGGGAACACAGCAAGGAATCAGAGATGCTCTGTTCAACAAGGTGCCTCTTGGGTTAAAAAAGAACAATGTTCACAAACTGACAGGAAGCAGATTTAGACTAGATATCAGGAAACACTTCTTCATGGTAGGTATGGCCAAAATTTGGAATGGGCTTCCAAGGGAGGTGGTGCTTTCCCCTACCTTGGGGGGTCTTCAAGAGGAGACTGGGGAAGTACCTAGCTGGGGTCATCTGACCCCAGTGTTTTTTCCTGCCCAGAGTGGGATTAGACTTGATGATCTGTTGTGGTCCTCCTCTATGCCAGGTGCGGGGGGATTGGAAACTGGCTAATGTGGTCCCAATTTTCAAGAAAGGAAGGAAGGAGGACCCAAGTAACTGTAGGCCTGTAAGCCTCACCTCAGTGCTCAGGAAGATCTTGGAGAGAATCATCAAGGAACACATCTATGGGGGGCCTGCAGGGGAGATCATGCTCAGGGGCAATCAGCATGGGTTCATCAAAGGCAGGTCCTGCCAGACCAACCTGATTGCCTTTTATGACCAAGT
>JAGPOW010003316.1:76423683-76442203 GCA_030014935.1 Caiman crocodilus
CAGGGGCAATCAGCATGGGTTCATCAAAGGCAGGTCCTGCCAGACCAACCTGATTGCCTTTTATGACCAAGTAACTAAATCCTTGGATGATGGTGTTGCCATGGACGTAGTCTTTCTAGACTTTAAAGAAGGCCTTTGACATTGACTCTCACCCCATCCTCATCAATAAATTAAGTGACTGCTGCATAGATTTCTGCACAGTTGAATGGGTAAAAAATTGGCTGATGAGGCATACCCAGAGAGTAGTCGTGGATGGGTTGTACTCAACTCGGCGAGATGTGAGCAGTGGGTACCCCAGGGCTCTGTCCTCAGGCCTGCACTGTTTAACATCTTCATCAGCGACTTGGATGAGGGGATGGAAAGCACTTTGTCCAAGTTGCTGATGACACTAAGATGTGGGGTAAGGTGGACACACTTGAAGGGAGAGAGAGGCTGCAACTAGATTTAGACAGACTACAAACGTAGGCAGATGAGAATAGGATGGGGTTCAATGTAGGCAAATGCAGGGTGCTGCACCTTGGGAGAAGGAATCCACAGCATGCATACAGGCTGGGGAGTTCCCTTCTTGAAAGCACAGAGGCGGAAAGGGATCTTGGAGTCATTATTGACTCTAAGATGAACAGGAGCTATCAATGCCAGACCGCAGCCAGCAAGGCCAGCCATACCATGTCATGTATCCAAAGGTGCATTTCAAGCCGGTCCAGAGAAGTGATACTCCCCCTCTATGTGACTTTGGTCAGGCCGCAGTTGGAGTACTGCATTCAGTTCTGGGTGTCACACTTCAAAAGGGATGTGGACAGCCTGGAGAGGCTTCAGAGGAGGGCCACCCACTTGGTGAGAGAGCAGCAGGACAGACCTACGAGGAGAGACTGCAGGACCTGAACCTGTTCAGCCTCAGCAAGAGGAGGCTGAGGGGGGACCTGGTAGCTGCCTCCAAACTCATCAAGGGAGATCAACAGCAAATAGGTAGAACCCGTTTCTCCCCAGCACCACCTGGGGTGACAAGAAACAATGGTAATAAGCTGATGGAGAATAGGTTTAGGTTAGAGATCATAAGGTAATATTTTAAGTTAGGGTGGCCAAAATCTGGAACCAACTTCCCAGGGTAAATTCAAGAGGAGGTTGAACGATCACCTGTCTGGGGTCTTGTGAACCTAGCATTCATTCCTGCCTGTGGCAGGGGGTCAAGCTAGATGATCTGTTCAGGTCCCTCCTGACCTGAGCTACTGTAAAACTATGAAACTAGGGCAATTTGCCACGTGCCAAAGCATGTGTGGCCTAGGCATTCCCCAGGGACAAGAAGCGGTGGTGTAAAGTGTGCCACCACTACTTGTCCCCCAGGAACCAAATATCCATGCACATCTAGCTATACCCATGGAGGCTTAATGCTTGTGACACTGCATCATTTTAATTAGAGCAACTCTTTGGAAACTACTTTAATTAAAAGCTCCTCTGCCCCACCCAAGTACATGTACAGGAAGCCTATATTTTCAATGATTGGCTCCAGAAACACCTAATAGTCTGCTTTTGGGAATGTCTAAAAGCATCTCAAGCATCGTTTTGTCAAACTGTCTAGCTTCTAAGTCCTGTCAACAGTTTCATGGTTAGATCACTCATCATGGATGTAGAAGAATTACACTCACTTCTATTAATTTCAAGCTCTATGTCAAGCAAAAAAGATATTTTAGTGTCACTTTGCAAGGTTTTGTTATAGAAAGGATAGTGCATTTTATTTTGGGATAATTAAATTTTTTTTTTTCTTCATAAATCAGTTCAGCCAAAATATTTTTCAGACCTTTATTTCCAGTTGAACTAAGTTTTCTGACATGTGCATCTATTTTAGTAGCTGTATTTCATTAGCACATCTCTGTTTAATTTTATTTTATCTTTAAAATAATATAGTGATTGGACCAGTTCATGGTAGGTAAATCATAGGCTTGGTATGCAGAATAAATCAAGCTGTTTCCTGTTTCCTATGCTTATATAAATCATTCTGATGAAGTCAGCCCATACACTTGCCTGGATTAGAGGTGTCAGTTTCATCTAACAATCCACTCTTTCTTCTGTCCACATAGGATTTCATCCTACAATTACTTGGGTATAGGATCAGAGGAATGCAGGGCTACAGTGGACCTCATGAGGTCATTCAGTCCAGCCCCTGCTCAAGGCATAAGCATTGCTGACAGAGCCATCCATGATAAGTGTCCATCTAATCTGCTCTGGAAACCTTCCAAGCATGGAAATTCCACTGTTTCTCTAGGAAGCCTGTTTAAGTGCTTGACCACCCTCAGAAAGTTACTCCTAATCTCTAACCTACATTTCCCCTGCTGAAACTTGAGGCCTTGGCTCCTAGTCTTGTCCCCTAGAGAAAAGCCAATCTTCATTTTCTCAGTAATTGCCCTTCAGGTAGTTGAAGACTATTATCAAATCCCCCTTCTCTTCTCGATACTAAATAACCCTAGTTTTTTTAGCCTTTCCTCATAAGTCTTGCTTCCCAGGCCCCTATTTTTTTCTCTCTGCACTGGGTTCTTTCCAAACTATCCACAAGTTTGTTGAACTGTGGGGCCCAAAACTGGGCATAGAACTCCAGGTGAGGCCTCACCAGTGCTGAATAGGATGGAAGAATCACTTCCCTTGATTTCCAAGTGACATTTCTGTTAACACCACACAGGATGTTGTTTTTTTTGGGGGGGGTTGCAACAAGAGTACACCATTGGCTCATATTCAGTTTAACGATCGACTTACCATAGATGAGTTGTGTGAAGTCTGAGAAATTCTAAATCTTTTGTACTGTGTATTAGGTTTCAGAATTCTTAAGACTAGTTTTTCCCTTTACTACCTGCAGGCAACATTTTTTCAAACCCCAAACATGTGATTCTAGAAAAATGGGTGGAATACTATGTGTGAAACTTAAGAAAGATAGGTTGGTTTCAAGGGAAGCTCATTTCAGTGTCCCACAGGCATAGAAGTTTCAAATTAAAACTGTAGCTAATTCTCAGCACATAGCATAGAACACTGACCATTCTGAATCAAGATCTTTTTCTTACAACCCAGACTGTATTCCATATCACTTATGCTGGAAGGAGTGTATAGTCTGTGCATTTACTATGTTAGATCATCCCTTTCCCCAGAAGTTAGGCTGATGAGAGAATGTTGCATACTGTATACATCTATCCACTAGAATGTGAATGTTTATGTTGATACCACAAAAAAACCAACTAACTTGTAATTTTAGACACTGTTCTGTATGTTCAGGTTCTAGTGAGGGACTGTACTTAATTCACTGAGGCCTGAACCAACAAGTAGCATGGTGTGCAGAATCAGGATTTTAGTATCAATATTTTAAGGTCTTAAAAAACAGTTCTTGAAAAAAATTGTTGTCCTTTTTTTTACACAGAATTATATTTTGGATCAGTCCTATATGACTCTTAATTTATTCAGTCAATATTTTCATACTATATCCAGAATTTTTTTTTTCTATTTTCTTGCATACATAACAGTTGTAGATATTGTGCTTCAAGTTCTGACATCAGCTACATGCATGAGACCCAAATTAAAAGCACTGTTCCTTTTTATTTCCACTATTTCTACCATGGAACATTGATTCATTTTGAAATGGCTGGAAAAAAAAGAACAATGTGGTTCTTACTATAGGAGAGCATTTTTTTTTAAGTAACCAGTTAATTGGATTGACATGGTGAAAAATCTGAGTATGTGGCATGCCAATCAAGTCAGTTCCACTAATCCTGCATTTTCTCTAGGAGCAATGATTTTTTAAATGAAGCAATGGTTCTAGTCAAGAGATCAAATTACTCTTCTCCAACCCCCCTGTGGAAATTGGTTTGGATAAAACCCAAGATAAGACCCCTGTTGTGCCTCCCTGCTCCTATCAGATAGGAAACTTGGTAATCTCTGTTAATATATTCTTACCAATAAAATTTCCTAGCTATGTTTAACAACCTTTCCTCTTACAAGTAGCTTTAGTAAGCATGTGAGGTAAATTAAGTGTCCTACATATAGGTTTCTGTACTTGTGAGTGGACTGGATCCAGCCCACAGCAGCTAAAAGAATTGGCAGTACCCTTCAGCCACAGCAGCAGCAGAAGATCCCCAGGCTCCTGTTGCCTGCTGTGTTCAGTTTGTACACTCTGCTCCAGGGTCCTAGTACTTACCATGTTAAAAACATATTGCCTTTTGCTTAGTTTTTTTTTTAATCTGACAATTCATTGTCTCCCTGATTGCATTATATTTAAAGGAACACTCTCTAAATAGGTCTCAGAGATAGAGGGTCTGTTCAAGAGTCCTTTGTTTAAGGGCAGGTTTGTCAAAACATATTGTCTGGCCAGGGAGAGAAAATTTTTGCAACTCAGACCTCTTTTTTGCATCTATCCAAAATTGGCTGGTGAGATTTCAAAGGTAAGCCATAGAACAGCCTATTTTTTTAAGAGTCAGTCAGCTGAAGCAGAGCTATCAAAACAGTGTTGAGACTTGAAAAATCATTTTTTTAGATAGAAGAACTAGAAGCACAGGCTAGTCACAAGGCAATGTGAATTGAATCCTACATCATTTGAACTTCATTTGAACCTGTAGTAAAATATTAGAGCAAGAATGAAATAAATCCAACAAAAGATACAAGTCACCAAAAGGTTAATCATTACAGACTCCAACTTTTAGTTGTCTGGTACCTGGAGTGGAATCCAAAGCTCAGTGTTAGGTTCTTGGGATCCTCCTGAACTCTAAGAACCACTATGTCCGGGTACTATAAGTGATGGCTCCTCATACTACCACCAAAGGTAGATACAACTGCATGTTATAAGGAGCCTAATTCTGTTGGTATGGATTAGTCATGTTCTGAGAACTATATCAGGCCCCTCAGAATACTTAGACAAAGAAAAGTCTACTTTCTGGATTTGGTCAGACTTAGGAGGGAGATAGGCATCTGAGATGCTAAGACTGGGTCAATTCTGGGCATATAGAGGTAGAAGTCTAGGGCATTTATACATGTGTTCTGGGAGGCTGGGGTGCACTTTAGTTAGAGTGGCTGTAAGAGCTGCTGTAATTAAAGTGGCCATAGCATCACATGTATCAGCATCCCCATGCTGAAAAATGGCAGCAGAGGTACTTTAACTAAAGCTCATTGACCGAGCTTTAGTTAAAGCTTCCCTGATGACATTTTTCAGCATGGGGACACCGATACACATGACATTGGAGTCTGTTGGAGTGTGGTGTTAGAGTAGTGTGTCAGAGCCACCTCCATGCATGTGTATAGGCACCCCTAGAGTTAAGTCATTTTAAGTACCTACATTCAGGGGGTTTGATCAGGCAAAAAATGGGCAGCTCTAACTAAGTCAGTTCACATGAGAAGGTGATCTCAGTTAGATTGGGCACAGTTTAGCACAACCTACTGTGAACATCTGTACATGCTCAGATTGCAGCCTTGGGGCTGGAAAAGCAGAGCCACTGGCTCCAGCACTAGGGCTATGTTTTTCCTACCCCCTCGCAACCCTGAATAAACTATTTTTAGCCCTCCAAGTCTTCCCATAGACTAATTAACCCCCCTGACATACCAGCGCACTCCCCCCCCAGTCCTGCCAAACCCTCCTTGGAGCTGCCAACCCCAACTACCAACCCACTATCCCCCCTCATCCTTCCCATCCTTCCCTTTACTCCAATTTACTAAGATTTCATTTCTAGTGTGGCTCCTGGCACCAACAGACTCCTGCACAACAGGAACCCAAGCTGCATGATTGTAGATCAGGTCTCAGAAATGTTTGCATATACCCTAGGAGACTTTACAAGTCAAGAGAGAAGTGTCTAGTTAGATTAAGCAGTCCCAAGGGACAGCTGAATGGGGTTTTTGGATTAACATTTTGAACTCAGGCCTATTTTAAGTACCTGAGCTTTTTGTTGGGTCTAGCCTTATGGTACTCATATTAAGACCACTTCCTAGTCTTGCTGATACTTGCATTTTCACCAAAATAAGTTTCTGAGCCCTCTTCTACTAAACACTGTTGAAGAAAAATAGTTTGTATAAAGAAAATGACTTCAGGATATATTTTAATTACATATTATATAGTGATAATTATACACCATTGCAAACAAACTGGACCAAAATCACAAAGTAGAAAATTTTCTGCCAAAAGCATTTCTCAGTAGAAATTTAAACTTTTCAAAATAAGTATATGTTTCTGTGCAAATTCTTAATTTTTATTTTTTAAAAAACCACTAAAACCTTCCCCCCCCACCAAAACCTGAATATTTTGATTAGCAAATACTACTGTAGTGTGTTAGGCCTTTCTGAACACCCCTGCTTCAAGGGTATGGTGAAACTCCTGCTGACTTCAACGAGTGCTTGATCAAAGTCTTTGTGATGTGAATTGGTATAGCACTACAGATGGCCGGCTATGCTGAGATAAGTCAGAATTCAAGTTGTCCTAATTTTACAGCTGCTATTGGGAGATTTATATTACAAACTGAATATGAAAAAATATTTCAGAAAGTCACCACAAAACGCTTGTAGTTAAAATGTGTTCCTGCATTATACACTCAGTTCAGTAGTGCTGTTCCCTCCTTCATTGCAGTTGTGTCATTGTTTCCATTTTTGGTTTCCAGGTTTTTAAAACTTACCATAAAAATTTGCTGTAAGGTACCATAGATAAAATCTTGGGTGATCTTGGGTGCTGTAGTACACCAGTTACATTGAAAAAGACCTCTAAAGTCATGCTTTATTTAGACAATTGACAATTTAAAATGACTTCTGCTTTTATGTTCCCAAAGAGTAATTTGACACAATGGATTAATCTTTTCTAATTCAGTCTTTTCTTTTACAGTTTGAGTTATGATAAAGGAAACAGAAATCTCCAACAACTAATTAAAACAATAACATAAAGCTATGTTGAATTTGGCTCTGTCTAATTAAGGTTAATCTCACTGTATATATTTAAGGGCCTATTGTATTACCCAGTACCTGATTTAGGAGAATTCTATACTTTTATCTCTTCTTCCCATAGCACGGTCAAAATTAGTGTTGACTTTTCTTGAATAGAAAAGGCTATATTCAATACTAGAGAGAACTTATAATAAAGTAGACAACTCAGTAAGAAGTTTAACATGGATATTTGCAAGTCAGAGTTCATCAGCAGTGCATTTGAGAGTATGGTCAAACAGAGGGGAATATACTCTCCACTCTTGTTTTTCTTTCATTTTCTGCTTTGTGCTAATCCATTAACAATGCAAATTGTTAGCAATGTCACAGCACAGACACTTACACCCCATCTATGTCCTCACCCTGCCAGTTAGACAATTTATCTAAGAATTGGGATAAAAATAAAGCATGTTTCAAGGATGGAAATGATTCTTCTATCTCAATTTTCATTCTATTATTGCTTTGTAAATCCACCTCTGTCAGATGTTTAAGTTTTGATATTCCTTTAGAAACAGATGGTATTTTTCTGTAAGTATCCCAACAAAACTCTCAACACTGTCTGCTGTAAAATGAAATGTTTCTAAAATAAGAGATAGTACAGAAAAAATATCTGACACCCCTTATGGAGAGTAAATACACAAGGCTAACAATGAACGGAAAAAAATTCTTGGCTGGCATGATCATGATGGGGTTTTTTTATATCCCCTGGCACTATATATGCATCTTTTTCTTCTCTATTGCCTCATTTGATATTTTCTATTTCCTCTCTTTGGAGAAGTTCAAAATATATCTGGACAGCATCTTTACAGTGCAAGAAATTTTTATATCACACAATTAAGGTTGGGTCATGCCTTTCTGTTAATGTAGGTGTTACTCTCTTATTGGACCCTAGAGAAGAATTTTATTCAGGCAGTCCACGTCTACCAAGAGGAACCCTGAGATCCTGAAACACCATTATACAGTTAAGATATTTTTTTTCTTTTGAATTTCCAAGTATTGTTGTGATGGATCTCCCTGACATAGTAGATTACATTGGATCAAACTTCATATTTGACTTCTTGCTGATCTTAATATATGCTTTTAATTATAAGATGTATATGTTTAAATATTTTTAAATACAGGATAACCTCATAGCTATTTGGAAAATGATATAAGGAAAATTGAGAGAGGTTGGAATTTCTTGATCCCTTAATGAAGAGAAGGAAGAAGCTATTTAGGTCCTATTGTGGCAAAATTTTTAGATGTGAGCATTACTTGACTAACACTCCAGTAGCTATCAAAGATGGATTTTCATTCTGTGTTTTCAAGATGGTTTTTATTTAAGGTTTGTAAGTTGATGAGAGTTATTCAGTGATCAGCATATTTAAAGTAATATATTTAGGCTCATGAATATGGATTTAATATAGAATCTTTAGCATTCTCATTCTTTTACTCATTTTTTATTTTCATTGTTTATTTTTAATAGAATTGATATTTAATCGTGTTCCACTTAAAATACATTTGTGGAGATTTTCTGCTTTTTGGCAGCTGACCAATTTGATGCATTTAGCATTCATTTGTTAGTTAATTGACAGAACTCCTCCCCCCGCATTTTACACATCAGTTAGATAATTAACATTATACAGTAAATATAGGCTTTGATGGGTGTTTTAAAAATAGTGACTCCATTCTGTGAATTTCACTATTCAAGCTTTACTTCACAAAGGATCACTTTTGCTCTTTGACTAAATCACTTAATTTACTGCTGATTCTACCTGATGTTTTACTGTTTAATGGAAAACATTTTACGACCAAACCTATGGCTCTCAATCTGGACTCTGCTGTTTGTAAGCATTTCTTCAACTTCTGTTCAAGTTCATTTGTGAGTCCCAAAAGGCTGAGAATAGGCTGAATCCACACCCAGTTTCAAATTACGTGGAAATGTTCATAAATATGCTTTTATATTAGTTCACCACTTCTTGATCAATGGATTGAGTTCCTATTTTTTTTAGTTTTCTGTCTAAATCTCATATGCTCAATTAAAATGGTTCATCAGAATTATTCCCCTTCATTTCTCCCTTTAAGGCAATGTTTCTTATGTTTCTTTGCTTCTGCCAGATGACATGTAAAGAAAAATACTTTTTTAAGTTGGCCAAAACAAAGTAAAAGAGCAAAAGAGGACTTCCTTAGAACTGTCTCTCCCCTGGCTACTTTCCAAATTCTATTTCAAACTGAGTTTTAACATACTTAATCACCATTATGTTTGTAAATGTATGTTCCCTGAGTCACTGAATGGAGAGTACAAGAAATGTCATCATTGCACTCTGTTCTCTATTTTATGCTCTGTTTCTAATTTCATTGGGGGTAGAATCATAGGAGAAACTGGGCACATATACACATGTGCTTTAATGCACATTAGCCTATTTAAATGCACATTAAAGGGTCACTGAAAAAAACTGTTCTCTACAGTTAATGCACCTTAATGCCATCAAATATTACTTAAAAACTTTGGGCATTTGTACATGTGCTTTGGGGACAGGAGGGGGACATTTTAACTAGACCGGTTCTGCGATAACCAGATTACTGAGAGAGAGAGAGAGAGGATTTTCCATCAGTGGAAATTTTTAAGATATAGGTTAAAGTAAATGTTGTCTGGAATGATTTAAACAGCTAAGATCTTGCTTTGAGTAGGAAGTCGATAACTAAATAACCTTTTGAGATCCTTTTCAGTCATGTTTTCTATGGTTCTGTATATCTAATTTCTGCAAACATGAGAGCAGATCCGAACAATAAGGAAAGACTAAATAATACTTTATTTATTCACATACCAAACTTACCTTTTCTTGAAAATTAACAGTTGAAAAATGGGTTACACATCTTAAAGAGAGAAATTAATTCTGAGCAGTTTGGTTAAAAAGGAACCTCTTTTTCTTCATTCTGTCTTCCAAAAAAATAAGATGCCAGTCTTATTTGGCAGTGTGACATGTGAATAAATACTCTAATATGAGCACTCACATGTTTATCAATTGTGGTTTTATGGTTAAATGCTCAGCCATGAGAGGAGCAATCATATATTAAATATTTGTACAGCTTCTTCCATAATACAACCTAATACAACCTTAACCAGGTTGCTCCCTGTGTGTGCTGATGTAATATTAAATGAAAATAAATGAGTATCTGAACTCTTTCATTGTACAGGCTCTCTGGATATGGCCTTGCTATACATTGGCCATACTACTGCTCATACATTGTTGTCAAGAAGAGAGTCTGGCAAACTTGACATGTGTAAGGGAAAAAAGTTGATTAAAAAAATCCCACTTTTCAAATTGTGTGGGCATTTAAGTGGGCTTCCAGCAACCTATCCCTATGCCATGTCCAACAGCAAGGCTATATGTCTCAATAATATCTATTAGTCTGCCAACAAGGATAATTAGAAACTGATTCCAATGAGGCCACTGATTAGCAAACCTGATGGTAGTGGCAGTCAGAGGGAATACTGATGAATATTAAAAAAATGATTAAGGTAGCATTATTCTACTGGAAGACAGTAAAGTAGGAGGGGAATGAAGGAGCGTGAAGGAGGTACAAGGTATATTGAGATGCCAGGTAAAAGGGAATCAAGATTTAAGAGATCTATTTGTTTCAGTGGGTCCATACTCATCAAATTCTGAAAGCTCATATGTGTGTGACCAGGACCAAAAGTAGAGGAGAAATGCCCAAATCAATGTAGATTATCAAAAATATTCCAGAATATATTCCTTTATTATGAAAATTATTTCAGCAAACTTAGCTGTGTGACTTTTTAAATAATTTAATTCCTGGATTATATAATTTTCAATAAGAAAAAAGTAGAATCAAGGAAAATTTGAGACTGAACTCGGCAACCTCTATCAAAATGCAGGACACTTACTTTAGATAAATGAGAAAAATGAGCCTTATGCACTCTAGTCAAATCTTTTAGTTTTCACTACTATCCTATATATCTTACAAATAAAGCTGCTTGAAGGGAACAATTTTCTGGAACTTCTTATTTCTCATTTATCTTAAGATCTAGAAAATAATCTGGTATTTTTATTTTCCAGTGTTAATTTTAGTTTAGTCCAGTGCAGCTCAAACATGTGAACATAAAAAAAATAAACATTTTAGTGTGGAGAGGAAACAGAAAATGTGCAAATTAAAGTTTAATTATTTATTTACTCTTTGCTTAAAAAGTTCTCCTGGAAGAGAAGAATTCATTCTTAATACTCTTATTTTATTTTGGTTTAAATCATACACATAGGTTATTTTAGTTACTATTTTTTTTTATGAAAGATAAACTCTACATGTTATTTTTTTGATCCTTTATTGAGAAGAATCAAAGGTACAAGAGAAGTGAATACACCAGAACTTAGGAAGTATAAATAAAGTATAAATTAATAATAGTAAAATTACTATTATTATTAGAAATTTTAACTGTTTTTATCAGTTAATTGCATTTGAGACAAGTACTGGAATTTTAATATAATTCCACTATCTACAGAATTATAGGCTTAAAGTTTAAGGAAGTCAAGTATTAATGGTTTGAAGTGGACTTCTAGGAAGGGTTTGTATTAAGAAAGACTTTGACCCATATTCATGTTGATATGGACAAATTAATGACATAGTTAATGTCAATAATCATCTTTTCAAAAAAAAGGCTTTCAAAAGTAACATTCTGTGTTACAAATCATAATGAAATCACACTGTACAAATAATGTGTAAGTAGATTTCTTAATTTAGATATATGCTAATAATATGTGCCAGAAACTTAAAGCCATTTTTGCTGCTTCACTTAAAAAAATTATATGTATGTTTATGGTATGGAGACATAGTTTGTCACAGCACATAAAAATCACACATATAAGGCAAAAATAGACATATGGAGTCTATTTATATGTCCATATGTGGGTGTTTTAAGAGAAAGTGTCACAGTTATAGTTATTTATAAACAATTAGGTTCAAACCCTCATCTACTGTAAATCAGGAGATTCAGTGGTACAAGTGGAGAGACACCTGTTTTGAGAAGTTGAAGATAAATGCACTAAGGCTACCGATGAAATACAGTAGATCATATAATGTGCTTGTAAAGTAAGCATGTAAATGAAATGGAGTGTAATTAAACTAGATCCTCAGCATTTTATAGATGGTGATAATTGCAAATGGTGACAACATTCTCTTTGATTCTAGCCCTAGACACAAAAAGCCAAATTTTAAGTGCCAAAAAATGAGAAATTAAAAAAAAAGTGATAATATTGCTCTTCTATTAGGAATATAAGGAGTATTCTTTTAAAATAATTCATTGTAATTATTGACATGTATTGTATAATATTGTATATGGCTAGGCACAGACGTTACACATAAACTGGTTTAAGTGGTCAGAAACTGGTTTAAACCTGCAACAGAATAGAAGTTCAGTGTGCATAAACCAGTTTCAGAATGGCTAAAACTGGTTGAATGTAGTATCAGACTTAATTGATTTGGACCAAACCGGTTTATGAAACTCCTGTCCCAAACCACCCTGGGTTGGGCTGTGCTGTCTGCTCCAGAGAGTAGGGCTGGTCCTGCCCCTTTGCTCTCTACCTGGAGCAGTGAGGGCTGGCTGACAAGAGGGCGGGGGGAGGCAAACCTGGTTGGGGATTCAGCCCGTCTGTGGAGGGGGGGGGCTTACCCACCCCCCAGTCTGGGGTTTAGGGCCAGAGATGGGGGTTAAACACCCCTTTCCCTGCTCAAACAGGCACCTGGAAGCAGGAAGTGATAAGAAACCCTGAAGAGTCCTGCTGTTGTAATTCTAGACTGCAAATCCCAGAAACCTCAAGGGCAGCAGGAAGAGGAAGTGAACACACAGCCAGAGAGCCATGCTCTAGCATGTTAGGCTCCTAAAAATTTACTGCCAAGCATCTGAATCTTGTTGCACTGAATTATTCAGGCCTAAGCCTCACTAGGATTCATGTATTAAGCATCTTTACATCTATATTTCCAGTGGGGCCAGATTTTACTGTTATTCTCAGAGCAAGCTGAAGAGATCAGCCTCTGCACAAACTAGTGGTGGTAGTAGAGTAGATCCTGAATTACTGACTGTGAATAGATCACATCATATTTAATTTACAGTGGGCTGCTAAGTGAAGAAAGAGTTCTGCAGCTGCTGTTTCCCTCAGCTTTTTTCAAAGTTTACTAGAGCATCACAGTGCACCCTTTGGAGCAAAAGCTGTAAATACTAACTGGAGCGCTACAGTGGTCCTGCGGCTCTGTTTGCTGCAGCTGTATATACCACCAGTTGGTCTATAAAAACCTTATTTTTGTAGGGGTAAAGGAATTAATTATTTGGGTTCTACTGTATTCAGTAGATAAGGGACTGGAAAAAATTTCTGGAAACCTCACAGCCGCAAACCCTAACTATAAGATTATAGTATGCTTACTCTTGCATTCTAACCCTCTCTCTGGCCAAATGAATGTAAATAAACTCCTGCGCAGTTAATGCCAGAGACAGCTGCTCCAAGACACAGCATCTTCCCATGCACCTGCAACCATGGATGTTCAAGGTGAGGAAGGGGGAATTCATTCATCTACTCTTCTATCAATGTTATATATCGGGGTGGCCAGAGTTATTCACCCTGGGAACCACATTCAGTCTGCAACTGAAGGTCAAGAGCTGCAAAGGTAAGCCTATTCCTCTAGTTTAATTTTCAAGAGCTGGGAGCAGACTGAAGGATTGGGCTCCTGCTGCCGCAGTGCTGAGACATTCTGGCTTTCTGCACAGGGAGCACTCCTGGGGTAAGTGGCATGGCTGCAGCCCCAACCCCAGCAAACCAGTGTCTGAGCCAGCAGTCCCAGAGTGGAGACACGGGCAAAGCTTTGGCTCCAGAGAGCCACAGGTACCCTGCTGGTGAGCTGCATATGGCTCAGGAGCTATGGTTTGGCCACCACTGTTATATATGCTATTACCTGCTAACAGTACCCCTGTTCTGTTTACGTTGGACACCAACGAAAGAATAAATGGAGACTAATCTGACATCATTTTAAGAAAGATCCAAAAGCTTGTGGCAGCACACTTTTAACCTCAGAAGAAGCTTAAAAACTCAAAATTAAAAAACAAACAAACAAAGCACTAGAACACAAAATTGAAGAACGAGAAATCATCCACAGACTAGTTTGTGTTAAGTATGGTCTCAACAGAGACCCTGTATTCTTGTGCCATTGCCTGGACTAGCTTTTATACTACCTTTTATAACATTTATGTCCCTCAGTGGCTCTTCAATGTTATAAATCAACATAATAAACTTGGAATCAACTGAATTCCATATTTGCAAGTACAGTTCATATTTCTAAAATGTAGCATAGTATTTCCAACTGACATTCCTAATCTTTAGTCTGTAGTATAAATTTGTGTGTACTAATATATGAACAAAACCAAATGCAACACGCCCATATGTGCACACCCAGAGAAAGGCAGAGTAAACCTAAATTGGAAACAGTACTGCATGAACTATGTTTTAGGTGACAAATACTGCCATAATAGTGGAGCATTTGAGAAAAAAAATTAAGGGCCAGTAAACTATAAAATGTCGATCTTTTACCAAGTATTCCCCTTTTGGATTATGATCAGAGTTTGCTGAGATAAAAAAAACAAATGAAAACTATAAAGTAGATCCTGATCCAAAGCCCACTTAAAACAATGCAAAGATTCCCATTGATTTTAATGAGATTTAGTTAATACCCATATTTCAAAGGTTGGAATGCTTTTGTAAAATCTGGGAAAATATGAGTAATTAGTATCATCTATAAAACAGTAATGCTAAAAAGAATACCTGTATTTCACATACGATCTGGAAAAATATTTTTCTGCTCTATTTGCAATGTAATCACATTACTTAGGAGAGTACCGCTTATGTTTAAAATCTGAAATATCACAATGGATGATGAAAGTGTGAAGTGGGAATCCACTAAAAAGGCCCAAGTTTAAAGGCCTTCAAATTAAACTAATTAAAATTTAGTTTAATATTCATTCTCATTCATTCTACATTTAATTCATAGATCACCTCTTCTCCCCAGCTTCATGTCTTGCCAACATATTGAAAAATTACTACATCAATCAGTATAATTATCTGAATAATACCAAGCATTACTACTAACTTTAATTTCGAGGTATTTATACACAGGTTTGAATTTTCATCTGTTCTAAGTAATTAACAGTTATGTCTTTAGGAAGCACTGCTAGAAAGTATACCAGGTCTGTTCTTCATGGATACACATGCAGGGAGGCTGTTTTGATGTGCTGCAGTTACAGCATGTGAGAGCAGACTCAATTAATCAAGTCTGCTGGAATGTGGTAATTAACGTGCTTCAGCAGACTCCAGCATCACAGGTATCAGCGTCCCTGTGCTGAAAAATAGTGATGGGGTGCTTTAAACTAAAGCTGGTTCAACAAGCTTTAGTTCAAAGCACCCCACCGCCATTTTCTAGAACTGGGATACTGATACACGTGATGCTCTGGGCGCTTTTAATTAACACGGTTTTCGAAGATGCATTAATTGAAGTGCACTGTGCCCCCGCCATCCTGGATTACATCTATAAGTGCCCAGTGTTACTGCTTTGTGCACCCTCACAAGCATACCAATACACTCATTCTCTCAGCGGAGCCTACTGGCACACACACAAGGCTGCATAAAGACAGCTACATTAGATCCATTTTGATGATATACTGTGGCAAACTATGTATTTGCTGAAAATGTCGCTGGTTGAAATGTGTTTGTGCAATATAACAAGGTTGCATGCCTTGCTTTCCTGGACTAACTTGTACTGGGGGTGTAGAGGAAGAAGGGGTGAAGGGAAGTTAGGTATAGATCTGATTGAGTACATCTGACTAAGTACATCTCCAACAACAAAAAGTTAAACATCAGAAGCTCTCAGGGCTGGTTCTGTGCCCCTCAGAGACCCCATGGGATTGATGGTGAGGGCAGAGGGACCACAACCCTTTGAAGGGATCAAGTACTCTGTTTACTGTTCTCAAGTTCCCGAATAAATCTTTGTTGAAAAGGAGCTATTGGTTTTGCTGCTTGGTGCTTCAGGGTGCACTCCTTTTCTCCCTGAAGAAGTAAAGTCCCTCTCTCAACAGTTGAACTGGAAGGTAGCTCTCTGAGGGAAGGCCATGGGAAATTAAAGAGAGTCAGGCACTGAAAGGATGGTCTTGGGAGCTGAAGGGGCCAGTGCATACCCCACTCTAGAAGCCACACTTAGGCTGGCTTTAGGGAGTACTTGAGAGACACTGGAAACGACCAGGGCTCTCAAGCAAGTCTTCCCCCAGGGGATTACATGACACATACAAAGAATAGATATGGCATGCATCACTTCTTAGAACAGTTTTTTAATACTGTAGACCTGCCCAGTCTATCTATTTTTATCACATTTTCTATTCAGCCATTTTTTTCTTGGAACAAAATGCTAGAATCTACAAACACAAACCTTGATGAGGTTACGTATATTAATCTAACTCAGTAAATGCTGTTCTTTTCGATTAATAAAATTCACAATATGCTTCAAGAAATTCACATCTAAACAATGGAAAAATAGGGAGGTTAATCCTTAAACATACTGGAAATAACACACAATGCCTTCCCATCTGCTCTCTCATGTTCAGTTGATCTGTAATAAAGAAAACATCTGGATTAGAAAACATAATTCCCAAATTAGATCACTGCAAATCAGCAGTTCATGAAACACAAGGTTCTTCTTGTGGTAAATCTATTATTTCTAGCACATATTATAATAAAGTGATATTTTCCTCATGTAAATGGAATGTTATATCATGATTATTTATTTTAACTGCATTTATTAGTTTTTCCTGTGTTTGACTATATCTGGATCAAAACTTTAACAGTAAATATATATGTCCTTCTACATAGGCAATGGACAGGAAGGGTACTGGAGGGGGGCACTTTCCCCCCCCGAGACCACTGATGCCCCTCCTAACAGCAAGCACTCTGGTTGGTAGAGAGGGCATAGAGATCACTATTGCACCCCTGAAATTGGGTCTGCCACTGGCAGAAGTGCTGGCATTTCCACTGTTGCTGTGCCACCAGTGCTCTCTGTGAGCGGCCACTGAGGGCCCCCTTCACCCCTGTTTGCTGGCTGGCTGCTTGGGAACTCCTCCCCACCCCCCAGTCATGTCCTTATACATGTCAGTGAGACTCACTTGAATGATCATTTCAGTGACCTTTAAAAATATATTTAAGGGTGAGCATTTCAAAAATTGGCTTTTGATTATACATATTAACAGCTGGATACATCTAATAACTTTTGTAACCAATTTTTCAGCCGTGATAGAGTGTAATTTTTCAGGTAATCAGAGGCCATACATATATAAAATCCTTTTGTGTTGTTGAAAAATTCCTAGTCAGCTCTAATCCTGGCCTTTTAGGATGTTTAATGAGCACATTATACTTTTTTGACATTAATAGAAGTGTCCAGTTTGAATAAACACTCCCTAAGTTCTACTAGCAATTTCATTTGAAGGTGTAATTCCCATTAATTTGATTAATTAGAAACAGATTACAATAGCACCAAAATTAATAAATCTCTCTCTCCCAATTAATAATGTGTAAAACAGACAAAAAAAATTCCTATTGAGTTGTGGCCCTCTAAATTATATATGAAGTGAAAGCCCAACCATAGTACTGGCAGAATTAAACTTACTTTATTTACTTTCTGCCTACTGTAGGTTAGAGAAGTCACATGAAAGAGTCAACATTGAACAACTAATATGTCCTTCTCCCATCTTTTTGCTCTGTTTAATTTGTTTGTCTGTTCAGAAACATGGGTGAATCCAGGGGAGATGGATGGTACAGTTATACCCTGCTTTCAGACCATGCAGTGGAATCAACAACGTAGAACTTCTTTAAAGTCCCTGAGTCAGGTAAGAATCCCCGACCCCCTCATCTCTTCCTCTCCATGCTCAGTGGCATGTGCCCTCCTGTCCCATTCTCCCGCTTCCTGGTCTTCCATGGACATTGCTGTTGTCTGGCTCACAGTGCAGCCTGGCTGGAGTGGAGCAAGAGTGTATCTGGAACTCCCCCAACCTTCAGGGGACAGTGTCAGGGACAGTGTCAGGAGGCAGAGAAGGGTATTAATGGCAAAAAAAGCAAGGGGAGGCACTGCTGAGCATGGAGGGAAAAGGAGGGAATGCTGGGAGTGGGGAGAGAGAGAGGAAGAATTTTACCTGATTCAGGGACTTAAAAAAAATTCCTCTGCAGTTGATCCCACAGTGTGGTTCACCTTGGGAGGGGATAGGAGTGGGTATGGGAGTCGGGATTGACCAGCTGTGGATGCAGCACACAAACCTGCTTTTCAAAACCCTGTGTCTGCTCATGTCCAGAGAAAACACTAGACATTTAGAACTATTTTTTTTTCTTATTAAATATCAACACATTGCTGGTGTAGCAGAAACCCCCTTTTCCTCTTGTCTGCAGTTGCTCTTTCCTCATTGGATATGTTTTTCCTCTTCCAGCTTTTCTTTCTTCCTCTTTCTTTCACTTTAAGATAAGGAATTGTGTTTTGAAATTTGTATGTGTGCATTTTGTATCTCCCCTTGTATTTTGGTATTTTT
>JAGPOW010003316.1:76442303-76460996 GCA_030014935.1 Caiman crocodilus
TTTGGTATTTTTATCTATTTGTGTGCCATGGCATTACTCTTGTAGCTTATATTTTATACTCCTCACCTTTCAACTTTCAACTAAATGTGTTTAGTTTCATAAGTAAGTTATACATTGTAACAGTGTTAATAAGGGCAGGCATCAAACTGCCCTTCCCTGTATCAGGCTGGCCCCTGAAAAAGCAAGTGTATCAGTGATTGAATGTGTAACATGGTAGCAGGCAGCAATTAACACCTAAGGAAACTGCAGATCAACCAATGGAAGAACTCAATAGAAGACAATGTAGCAACCGGGACATCTCTAAATGTCACTGATCAAGGGCTAGAAGCCCTGGCCTGAGTTAATCAATGCCAGGGATCAACTTTTGGGATGAATATCTCCAAATCAACCTCTCCCAGACCCCCATTCAAAATGAATCAACGGAATCCCAAACCTACATGTACATGCAGATGACCCCCGGGGCTGACAGATGCCATCCAGTAGCCACTGAGTGGGGGGAAGTCCCATGAGGGTCAACGACCCCTGGATTGGGCAAACCTGAAAACTAGGGAGTCACCAAAGTCTGCCAAGGACAGATAAAAAACTGTGAATAGTGACCCTCAGTGGTGCCCTCTTGATCTCTAACTCAATCAGACCTATCCAGCCAGAAGGACCAGCTGGCAACCCCCTTCTAGAAGATAACACCACGCTGAAAGAAGCCTCGATGGCAGACTCCAGCGCTTGCAGGATAGGTATACCTGACTTTTGTAGCTTGCTACTGTGTGTGTGCATGTATGTGCATGTGTGTGTGTGGGGGGACCAGCTCCAAGGTTTATGATTTAACTTCATTACAGTGCTTTGGTACGCCTAATAAACCAGAAATGTAAGGATCCTGAGTTGGACATTTGAAGCCAACATTGGTATTAGTATCAAATGAATGATTTAGTTCTTGATTGGTGATCTTTTTATTTTACTTGACTATAGTTAGTGGGGCATGAGAAGTATGGCATAATAATATCTTTTTTATTAATTAGATAATCAATTATTTTCATATATTGAATATATTAATATATATTTGATATATTCCATATACTGAACAAGAAACTGTTTCAGTGTCAAAGTGTCACCTTAAATAATTGATATCTCATCATGTAAAAAGGGAATACTTTTTTCATAAAGTTTTTATATAACTTCATAAAATATATAGGTTGTAAAAATAAATCTATTCTAGCATTGGTACCATCTATAAATGATGTATGCTTAAGAGAGATGTTCTGTGCAGTCTTTGTACAAAAATGTAGTTATCAAAGAAGAAGGCCAAGTCATACAGGGAAGAGAAAATACTTAATCTTATAGTTTGCAAATATTTTTCTAATTCTAGTCAAATACAAACCAAAGATATGTTGGGCAAATTTTCTGTCCATCGCTGTAAATATTATTATTTCTTCTGATAAATGTCATACAGCTTGCAATTAATGGCATATTTTATTTATTAATAATTATTTTAATAACTTGTCCCCAGTCCTTGCCAACAAGTGGACACATATCTAGTAGCTTTAGAAGACAGGATTGGGAACATAGGCCAGCAAGGTTCTTTATGAATGCTGAAATAAGTAGTGTTTAAATTAAAGGACTATAAGATCATAGATGAAGTGGTTGTTCTGTGAAAAAAATATATTCTATCATTGATGATAGGGGGTTTGTGTCCTGTGTCATTTTGTACATATGTTCATTCTGGAACATAATAGTTATATGGTTTCACTTATGTAGTTTCAGTGATGAAATGTGGTGCATTAAATAAAATAGATTACATGATAGGATAGGAATGCTTAGGAGATGTGGCTTGTGATAGTTTTGGTGTGAAAGGTGTTGATTGTTGTGCCAGTGAAAATGTATTGACAGGTTTTGATTTTGTTGTTCTGGCAAAGTTTCATTCTGTTTGGTATTTGTCATCCACTAGGGAATTTTCTTTCAATTATGAATCTGGCTAGTTATGGGAGTTGTTTGAAAGCTAGGTGGAGGTGGGGCAATTTTTCTTTAAGGAAATAATTTAAAGTATAAACTGTAAGTTTTTTTGATGTTACATCATGTAGGCTTCAGTGTGGTATGGTATGTGACAACCTTGGGAACGTTGAAACCTTTTGAAAATTCTAGGAGATTTGTACGAGGTATTAAAGTGATTAATTGAAGATGAAGTCTATTTCCTTGGTGGAGAGTCCTGTTGGGTAATGGTGACTTTTAGGCTGAAACACTCACAGAACCAGGTATTCTCCCTGGAGTGGATGTGATCATATTTTTAGACAGATATGGACTATATCGTTCTTTATAACTTACTGTAGAGTGACATTTATTGATATTGATGGTTGTGTCCAGGAAGTTGATGTTGCTATAGGAACATTCCAAAAATGGTTTGATGGAAGAGTGGTAGTTACTGAAACTGCAGCATAAATCATTGAGGGAGTTCAGTTTTTTAGTTTAGATGATGATGATGTTATCTCTGCGTTGTAGGTATAACATAAGTTTGGTGATACAATTATCTAAAAAGATCTTCCTCAAGATGATTCAAAATGTTTGTGTATAGGACAGTAACAGGGAGTAGGCACCAGCACCAGGTACCTATAAAACACAGCAGATCCCCATGGCTGCTGGATGGGTAAAGAATAAGTTTGAGAAAACCATGACAGAAAGGAAATGAAGGCCATGTACACAAAGTTTTAATCCTGAACAAGGTTACTCCTCACTAGATAAGTATGCAAAATGTGCTGGCAGTGGTGTAGCCCACTTTAGCTATTGTGGTAATATGATGGGTATATTCTGTTAAAGAGTATTCTTGTACTGTTGCATATCATGTTCTTCATTACACTAAACTGTTTTTCACAACTTTTATTTATTTATTTATATATTGTAGGGGTTTTTGAGCAGGGGGAGGAATTTTTGTAGTGGAGGTCTCATAAAAGGGGAAAAATCTGTCAATTGGAGAATTAAATCAAAATATAAAGGAAGCCTGCCCATATCTTATTCTGAAACGGGCTCTGAAATATTATAATTGTTAAATTGATGGGCTAGCTAAAATCCATGGAAGCTGTTTATCTTCAAAGTTTTAGCATAAAGTGACCTTGACAATTTTAGGAATCAGTATGCTATAAATCATTTCAACTACAATTTAATGTGGTAAGTATGCTGGTTTTAAGTGTGATTTTCATGTTAGGATTAAGTAAAACAATATCCTACACACACCACACACAGACATTTTAGTTTTTGTCCTTTTATATATTTTGACTGCTTAATAAAAGTTTACCTTGAATTTTTTCCTGACCTGATTAATTAAAAAGGAATCTGGCTGGAAAGAATTGCAGAAATAATTGTTATTAAGCAGCTTATAGCAGTATCTTATAGCGGTGTCCCTACCCTTTGATTAATAAAGGTGAGTTTATGCATATTGAATTGCATGTTTGTGTTTTGTTATTCTTATAATCCTTATATGAATTATAATAATTAATATTCTCTTGATATTTGCATTGTTCTCTTTGAGTACATTCTTCTCATATCTTGGCCTAAAAGATTAGCCAGTTGACCAAGAAAACATTTTCCTTTTAGTTAAAGGAATGTCTCTTAAGCAAAAGGTTAAAAAATGGAAACTGTAAAGCTTTCGCTAAGGTCAAGAGATGGTTTAATGGTCTGCTTTCTGATTATATACAAGCCAATGTTGCATCTTCTTATTCTACTGCCTTAAAAGTTTCCATCCAGTTCTGCTCACCCATGCATGTTTTCTTTTCATTTTTGCCTTTTTATTATTCTGACGTGTTCCTCACAAACAAATGGGACATATATGAATATTTGTACAGAAGAAAAAGTGGGGTAGTTTGTAAAATTTTCAGATATGTACTTGCCATCACCTCACAAGTTTTATATTAATTACAGTGCTTTTTCATAACTCTTCCTAGACTGGAGGCAAGTAGTAACAAGTGAGGCAAAATGTCCTCCACATGCTAACCTGTGGACTTTTCTCCCCACAAAATGATGTTATCCACAAGTGAGTAATAACTCATTTTACAGGATCATATTCCAATCTCAGACTCACTAAGAAGTGTTTCATGTGACAAATGTCATGTAAAAGGATGAGGACAGGGTGTATCATTACTTGCTATATCAAAAACAATAACCAAAAAACACAATAAGCAGTATGTTACACATTAATCTAACATATTAATTAACTGTTCATAATGAATAATTGATGTCTTAATTTTGTCTTCAAGTTCTCCAGTTCTTTTTGTCCTCAAATTTTTTATCTTCAAGCTAAACCAGATGTGACAACTGACAACCGATGCTCAGGAAAAAGCAAACTTGCTAAATGGGTACTCTGCATCAGTATTTCACCAGTCCCATGGGATGCCCTTGCCCACTGTGGGACAGGAAGGCCCGGGTAAGGGAGATTCTTTACTATCCATCAAAGCTGACTTTGAGAAGAAACACCTTTACAGGCTGGATACCTTCAAGTCAGCTGGCCCTGACTGTTTACACCCAGGGGTATTTAAAGAGCTGGCAGGCATCATAGCACAACCCCTGGCACAGATCTTTGAGAACTCCTGGTGCTCTGGTGAAGTGCCCAATGACTGGAAGAAGACTGATGTGGTGTCTATCTTTAAGAAAGGGAGGAAAGTGGATCTGGCAAACTACAGACCCATTAGCCTGACCTCTATCCTGGGGAAGGTCTTGGAAAAGATTATCAAAGAGTTGATGGCAATATCCTGAGGGATAACCAGCACGAGTTTGCTTGACCAATCTCATTTCCTTTTATGATCAGGTAAATTCCTTTCCTTTTATAACCTGGACAAGGGAGAAGAGATTGATGTCATATATCTTTACTTTAAAAAAGCCTTCGATCTGGTATCCCATGATCACCTCTTGGCAAAACTGGCTAACTGCAGCCTCGACCTTACCATGATCTGCTGGCTGAGGAACTGGCTCCGTGGCAAGATCCAGAGGCTGGCAGTTGACAGAAGTCAATCGTCCTGGTGCGCTGTGACCAATCAGGTCCCTCAAGGCTCTGTCCTAGGGCCTTTACTTTTTACTATCTTCATCAATGCTGTTCATATTGGTGTCAGAAGTAGACTGGCGAAGTTCGCCGATGACACCAAACTTTGAGGTAAAACATCTACACCCGAGGACAGAAGGGTGATCCAGGCAGATCTTGACAGGCTCATGAAATGGGCAGATGAGAACCTAATGGTGTTCAACACTGAAAAATGCAAGGTTCACCACCTTGGGAGGAAAAACCTGCAGCATGCTGATAGGCTTAGCTGTGCTATGATTGTTAGCACTTCAGATGAAAGGGACTTGGGGTCATGATTGACTGCAAGATGAACATGAACCTTCAATGTGATGCTGTGGCTAGTAAAGCAAGCAAAATGCTGGCTTGCATCCATAGATGCTTCTCAAGCAAATCCCAGTATGTCATTTTCCCATTGTACCTGGCCTTGGTAAAGCTGCAGGTGGAGTACTGCATCCAGTTTTGGGTTCCACAATTCAAAAAGGATGTGGAGAACCTTGACAGAGTGCAGAGAAGAGCCACATGCATGATCAGAGGTCAGGGAAGCAGACCTTATGACGAGAGGCTGAGAACCATGGCGCTTTTCAGCCTGGAAAAGCACAGGCTCATGGGTGATCTGTTGACCACCTATAAGTTTATCAGGGGCGTTCACCAGGACCTGGGGGAACATCTGTTCACCAGAGTGCCCCAAGGGATGACAAGAATGAATGGTCACAAACTCCTCTGTGGCCATTTCAAGCTGGACATAAGGAAGAACTTCTTTACTGTCTGAGCCCCCAAGGTTTGGAATAGACTGCTGCCGGAGGTGGTTCAAACACCTGCTTTGAACACCTTCAAGAGACATTTGGATGTTTATCTTGCTGAGATCCTATGATCCCTGCTGACTTTCTGTCCTTGGGCATGGAACTGGACTCAATGCCAGGTACCTTCTAGCATGAATGTCTATGAAAATCTATGAATTCATGTTGACATTTCAATAAACCTTCCCCCCAGTAATTATGAATATTTTGGAACAAATCTAAAAGTGTTTAAATTTACGTCGAAATCAATGAAAATTTCCCATCAAGCAACATTCCTTTAATTTAAGCCCTACTTACATCATTCGGGCCTTATGTTTGGCTCTTCAAAAACAAAAAGCCTTAAAAACCAACCAACCAACCTGGACTATTGCATTTATATTAAGAGAGAATGCTAACATTTGATTATATAAAAAAGTGATTAAAGTAGGAATCTGCTTCAGAAGTGGTCTTTGGGAGGCTTTCCACACTCTTGCTTCTGGTCCGTGAACTTTAAATGGTATGTGTGCCTCCCAGCTCATTGGGGTGGCACTGTGAAGCTGGGGTCATGGCACAGTGGGGCTGGGGAGCTCCCCACACTGCTTCAGAAAGAAAAGGCAATACCTGAGCTGTGGTCCATGGCGATCCTGTTCGTGATGCCATGTCGCGAATTGCCTCCTTTAATCGCAAGGGGATCCATGAAGCAACTCGCTTCCCTTAACCGCAGGGAGATTTGCTTCCCTTAACCGCAGGGAGCTTTGCGAGTTATGAGTAGTTAGCTGCTGGACAGGTTTATCCTGACCTGTTCCAGTTTACAAGGGCCCAGCTATGCGGTGGAGTAAATAAGACGAGGGTACTTAAAAAATGTAGTTTTATTTTCTTCTCAACAGCAACAACGTAGTATAACGGGGTTTCCCACTCTGGACTCAGCCCAATTCTGAATTGAATTGATCACAAGTTGAAGGGACTGACTCCTTGTAGCCTCTGACCGCAAGGCCTCGGAGGAGGAGAGCTCTGAGTTCCCTGACCTCCAGGGATGGGTTTTATAGTAGGGCGGTACGTGCTTAGCCAATTAAGTACCGCGATCCGTTTCATTACCTAATATTGTGCAGACAGGGACCATGAGCATATTTGATTGGCATAGGGGGTACAGGTCCATTGAGACAAGTGACCAGCTTTGGGCACACATTGTGTACCATCAAGCGGGAGGGATAATAGAAGGTGGAGTAGAAGGCTATCTCTCCCTAGACTCCATCAGAAATAGCCAGGGCACAACAGACGATTCCCGCAAGGAGTGGATGGTCTCCAGCCTCCACCCTGCCGCCCTAGGTTGCATCCTAACCTCCCCTAGGGTCCTCTTTCGACTCTCATCCACCCCCCTGGCGGCAAGCCTCGAAAAAGTCAAGCCGCTCAAGAAGGAAGAACCCCCCTCCTCCCCTAATCAAGAAATTGCAGCATGCATACGCTATGCCTGGGAGGGAGGAGAACAAACCCCTGCAGACAAATCCCACTCCCCTCTACTTAAACCAGGATCAAGGGGGCACGAAATGTTGACGGAAGTTAGAAAAGCTCTAGAATCCGAGTGTTGGTCCCCAAGGCGATTAGGGGGCTATAAGTGGGACTCGGGGAAAATGATAAACGTCCTTTTCCGTGGTTTCATGAACACCCTGCGTGAGAACGCTGACCTAGAGAGCCAACTCAGGATGGCGACTGCGGGAAGCCACAGTCAATGGATCGAGACAAAAGAGAAACAGGAGGGAACAATACCCAAAGATGGCGCCGACCACGAGGATGGAACCGTTACGGTGATACCGCCCTTCATGGGAGGATCCGAAAAATCACAAGTAATGCCCCCCCTTACGTGCCCTCAGCCCCTCCTCTTGGATCCGGTGATAATCCCAAAGTGCTGGAGGGTGGATCCCCGCCAAAGGGCCTGCCCCCGTATCCTCCCCTCTATCCGCCCTTGCCAGTGGAGACCCGCCCCGAAACCAGACCCCGCCTAATCCCCATCACGATGACAACGAGTCGACCCCCTGATGCGGAAGTCACCGCCGCCGTGGCACTCCCCATCACCGTCATGAAAACAACTGCCCGATGGGGCAGGGGAGCACACACAGGAAGTAGTTGTCACCCGCATCTGCAGTCAAGCAGAGCTCAAGGAGCTATATGATACATCCCAATGGCGTCCAGAGGAAACTCCAGTCCAATGGCTTGGGCATCTAGTAATAGACTTCACGGGAGAATTAACTGACCAACAAGAGTCACAGTATCTTGCCCAGCAAACGGGATGGGGAGGGGGGCTCCTGACCTGACTTTTAACCCCCTCCTAGATGACAACAATGCCTGACCTATCCCGTTCCTGGCTCAGGCGGCCATCATGATACTAGGCAAGCCCCACTTCTGACACCTTAGCAAAGGACCCACCATGGGTGCCGGTCTCATCTATGCCATATTGGGGATGCAGTATCTCCTATGGGAGTCCTGCACCCACCCAGTTAGCCTAAAACAAGGGGAAAAAGAAAAAGAGTGGGCTCACAGATATTTGCGTGAGCCAGGGCTCATTCCCCTCACAGTGGAGACACTAGAAGCTGCCATTGATGTATATGGGCCCCTTAAAGAACACCCCAGCCTAAATACCATCCTAGGCCCCGCTGTAGGACAACCTATGTCTCATGTACTCTCCCACTTACCGAGAGTTAGTCCCCTCCTGGAAGGCACGACAACATCTGCACCGTCATTTGCTAACGTGATGGCTGTAGCGGGAGGGAAAAATGTATCCATACCATGACAGCCACCCTACAACAAGCTAAGCTCCACCCAGCCACAGCAGACACTGGAGGAGAGTGCAAGGTTCGGCTTCCTCCTCAATAATTTGGGCCTTAGCAAACAACAAATACGTGGCCTAGAAGATCAGGGGTAAATCATTCTTGCACAGCGTCTCAGTTTATCTTTCAGGAAAAGGCAAAAAACAAGTAGCGGCCAACATGACCAACATCGGCGGCCCGAGGACAACCACAAATCCCGAAAACCCACCTCACTTAGACCCGCCCTTAGCCCTACCTGTCAACGACGCCCTGAAGGATGAATGCCCTTATACAACCGTCCACATCCAGGACCCAAACGACCGGGATCGCAGTAAGTCCATTCCATTTCTACTTGACACAGGCGCACAAATCAATGTCATTAAACCATCCACACCACACAAACCCACGACACGATCAATCCGAGTGCAGGGATTAAACGCTATTGCGCTTGCACCAGTCATCAGGTTTCGAGTTCGCAACCATCCCCGACTGCTAACTGCTGCCCTCGGTACCCATGACATCCTTGGAATACTGGGAATAAAAGAACTTAACCTTAAAGCAGCCATAGCCGCAGTGTTTCCTATCACAATTGGCCCCGAAGACATGCATAACCCCCTTGTAATCAACACCACTCCCTGGAAGTTTCACGCCATGCCCACCAAAGAATCACATGCCAAAGCACTCAATCGGCTCCTCAGTGATTTAGAGACTCGGGGATGTATCTACCGCATCAATGCTAGTACGTATCTTTCACTCGGCTGGGGGATTGCAAAACCGGGTCGCCCGGAAGCGGTACATCTTGTCATAGACTACAGGGAAGCAAACAAAAGGTGTGCAACCCTCACTCAACCCAACACCTCAACCTTGCCCCAAATTCTGTGCGAAATGGCAAAATACTAGCACCGACCATGGTCGGGTACCACACTAGACTTAAAAGATATGTTTTACTCTATTCCCCTGAATGACAAGGACGGCCTACTCAACATGTGTGTTAATGGACTAATATATAAGTGGACCATATGCTCACTAGGGTACCAAAATTCCCCATCCTTGGCTACAAGAGCCATTAACAATACCCTAGACCGATTCTACCGACAACTCACCTCACCTCTCAACAAAAAAGACTTACAAATCTGGTCCTATGTCGACGACATCGCCATCATGGGCCGAGACAAGACTCAGGTTGAAAGCATCACAAAAGAATTCATAGCCCACCTAGCAAAAGAGGGGTAGACTGTTAATCTTCAGAAATTCCTGAGCACGCCCACACAAGACATCACCTTTTTGGGGACTTGGTTCACCCACAACTTACGAGCTCCTGCATCCCGGGCAAAAACTCCATTCATCAGCCCCCAACTTGACTCCGACCTCACCCTACACACCAACCTCAAGGGAACCCAGCAACTATTAGGAGAACTCAATTGGTACCGACACTATCTCACACCAGAACATCTGCCAATCCTTGCAACCGTCCAATGCCGAGTTCGAGAAAAGGTCCGGCTCCGAACACCATGGATAGAAGCTGATAAAAAGAATCTCAACAGTCTTCTCTTTGCCGTCCAAAACACAGCAATAAGTGCTATCCATCTAAGCACGCCGGTTATACTAACTGCCAGCTACACCGACACCCACATTTGGGTCACTGCAAAGGACAAACAAAGTCGACTCACCTTCGTGGTCCATAAAATGCTCCAGGGCCCCTCAACACCGATATGGTACCGTAGGAAAGGTACTACTAACCACTCAATTAGCCACTGAGTTAAGCATCAGCCATGGAATACTCCAAGCACCAGGTGCCCCCCTTCTCTCACAACTAGACGCTGAAACCCCGGACCGTCTATTTGAAGGTGAACCTGCAGCATGGGAAACACTAGTTCTTGAGTTCCAGTACCGCTGGGCTCACTGGCAGCTCTACAACATTCCACTCCAAACTGTCCCACCATCATATCCGACCCCCCGTCTATATGGCACAACTGCCCCAGCCTGGATGGTGTCAGATGGCACCAGTAGGGGGCAAGGAGGATTTGGGTTTGCCTGCCGATCCTGTAAGGTCTCAGATTTACGTTCAGGACCAGACGGCGAATCAGTTCAAGCCCTCAAACTCAGAGGATTCGAACTCATCCTCATTCATTGCTTACAATACCATAACGGAACTCTCCCCGTCCCCATTATTGCCATCGACTCACAATATATATATAAAATAGCCACTGGAGTCACCACTCCGACTGAGAACAAGCCCATCTGGGAGAACATCTGGATCATATTGCGCCGCTTCATGAGGCTACCCCTCCTAAAACACACCAAGTCCCACAAGTCCGACACGGATCCGATCCACGCCGTCTTTGACAAACTCCTAGAAGACCCATTGCGCAGCAATGTTGATCTCAAGCTACTAACAGCCCAAAGCCATGACCCATCCGTCACTGACCCCTTTTTATAGTGGCTGCACGACCAATGGGGGCACCCCAGACCAAGAAAGGCAACAGCTCGCTGGAATAGAGAGATTCCTACCCCAGAACTAACTGAATACGAGATGTACCGTAATTGGACCCGTATCTCGCAAGCCTGTGCCATCTATGCCAAGGAGAAACCACACCCCACTAGCCACCAGCAGAATGCCCTCGCAAAGGAACATTTTGTCCCTGGGCGCACTTGGCAAGTTGACCTAATGGGCCCACTACCCACCATAACCAAGCTCAACAAAGCCCTAGTAATCATCAACTTGGGAACCCGCCGCCTATTAGCTATACCGCTTTGAAAGACCCCTGTTCCACTATCATTACTGCACTCACCTCAGCCTCTGTTAGTTGGGGAGTTCCAACCACCATCCATATGGACGGAGGCCCACCTTTCAGCTCCAAAGCCACTGCACACTTCATGGCTGAACACAACATCAACCACCACCTCCACCTTCCTTATCACCCCCAATCCAACGGAGTAGTAGAATGCCATATTGGCCTCCTTAAGGAAAAACTACGTCTCTTAGGAGCGGGCAACTACAAACAATGGGTCAAACACCTACCCACCGCACTTCTCGCCCTTAAAGATGACAGACTACTGTGGGTGGACCGTCCAGCGACACCACCCACACCCTGGACACCCCGGTACAAAGCCGAAGACTTAGTCTGGGTCATGTTCCCCAGCCACTCCAGCTCGCAGCCCACACCAGTGTCAGGAGAAGTCATCTGCCCAGAAATATACCCCAACACATATCTCGTCCAACTCAGTACTGAAGAAAACCAACACTCCGACCACCTCACCCACCATAACTGGCTTTCCCGAAGGCACGGACAAACTACCCTCAACCCCATTCACTAAACCTCCCTACCCCAGATTTCTCATTTCGGATAACCTCCGAGGGACCTCTCAGGCCCATCACGAGACCTCCAAACCTTCTACTATTTGCCACTACACTGATCTTAACAACTGCTAAAGACAACGGCGCCAACCCACTTCTCCAGAACACCGTTCTACGATCCATTGCCGATTGGGCCAGCACTACTGGACCACACCCCAATGGAATCACCGCCTGCATTCCAAGACCTACAGCAATCGGCACCCCCATCCTCCACACATATGTCACTGAACTAATCGCTACTGAATGGTTTGTACACACCACCAGCACTCGCAACAACGTCACCCTAAAGGGGATTTTCGGCCCTACTTACCAATGGAATCATTCCTGCACTGACCTTACCTGTCTCCAATGCAACTGCTCGAAGTACTACCAGGCTGCCCCGGGAAGCAAGAAGATATGGCTACCTGACATAAAGTGTTCCGCGATCCCTTGGGGAATTAGCAACCCCTGGGACTTCACTCTTGATTCCGTTAACAATCCTGTTCGTACTCTTTGATGGGACCCCCAAGGTACACCTGAATCTGTTCTCTGTCTCCCCCCAGGTCCTCTCGAACCCCCAAACCCCATGCCCAAAAACCCTTATCAAAGTGTCTGGGATGATAACCCACAACCTAAACCCAGTTCACTCAACCGCGAAACCCCAATTGCAAACTGGAATACCGCCCGCACTATTAATTTATCCAATCCCTCCTCTCCGGCAGCTTACTTCGTCCCTTATGTTCGAGCCACCTTACTAAGCTGTTGGTGCCATAATAGCTCCACTCCCTTAGTTAATGACCCGGCCATCTTCCCGGAAGCCCTGCCCTTTACCACCATCATACTACACTTCTGCCGAGTCTTAATGACCCATCCACTCCCGGGCACGGTATGGGCGTGTAACAATGGCCTGCTATACACCAACCGCCCAGCAACATTGTCTGGCATCAAATGTTTCCTTGCCGATGTCCAGCTCTGTCCTGTTAAAGCCTGTAACACCTCTAATAACCCAATAACACTGTTCAAATGAGTCAAAAGGGCACCCACACCAACGTCTCCCACTTGGGTTGAAAACCCCCACTGGAGCAGAGTTAAATCCATAGCTCAATTCGCAGCCGAATATTTCCTTTCCCCCTTTGTCACCCATTACTGTCAAAGAGACGCCATTACTCACCTAGCAGAATCCCTCGAAGAAGGCCTGAATGCCACCAAAATCTCCCTCAATCTTCTAAATGCCCAACTCCAAGCCACCTCTAAAATGACCCTCCAGACCCGACTTGCCCTCGATGCGCTCCTAGTACATCAAGGGGGAGTGTGTCAATATCTCAATTTATCTAGTGATATGTGTTGTATAGCTATCCCCAAAGTAACTGCTCTTTTAGAGACCCAACTAAAAGTTATCACTGATGCTGTGAAAAAAGCCAATGAGGCAGGTAACCTCGCAAAAGGATGGCTGCCCGATCTCTTCCATGGCTTAGGTTTTGACTTCTCCTCTTTCTTAATGCATATACTTGCCCCGTTAATAGTTGTTGTCTTATCTTTTCTCATCATACTCTATATAGTTTGTGGCGTTATTACTTGTGTTCGCCGAAAATTTGAGCAAAAGTTTGCTTTGCTATATACCCGCCTCCCCGATCCCACTCTCGACCTAAACCAATTAGATGAATTTTAAAACCACCTATAACAGGTGCCATGAGCAAGGGGGCATGTCAATCAAACCTGCTCATGGCCCATGTCAATCTAATATGCTCATGGCCCCTGTCAGCACCATATTAGGTAATGAAATGGATCGCAGTACTTAATTGGCTAAGCACATACCGCCCTACTATAAAACCCATCCCTGGAGCTCAGGGCTCTCCTCCTCCGAGGCCTTGCAGTTAGAGGCTACGAGGAGTCAGTCCCTTCAACTCGTGATCAAGCTCAATTCAATCCAGAATTGGGCCAAGTCCAGAGTGGGAAACCCCGTTATACTATGTTGTTGCTGTTGAGAAGAAAATAAAACTACATTTTGTAAGTACCCTCATCTTATTTACTCCACTGCGTAGCTGGGCCCTTATAAACTGGAACAGGTCAGGATAAATCTGTCCAGCAGCTAACTACCCAGAACTCGCAAAGCTCCCTGTGGTTAAGGGAAGCAAATCTCCTTGCGGTTAAGGGAAGCGAGTTGCTTCGCGGATCCCCTTGCGATTAAAGGAGGTAATTTGTGACACCAGTTTTACTGAAAATGCTGCAAGGTAACACTTAAGTTTGCAGTTGAAAAAATATGTGTTGCAAATTTAGAAGGTGAAAATCAAGAGTACTAGCATAAACTATTAAAATCATTTGGAGTGGTCAAGAAATCTTAATTTTGTCTTCAAGTTTCTTGACAACTTCAAGAAATCATAAACGAAAGTTTGTCCTGTTGGAATGCTTTTAGGATAATTGACACACTTAAGCCTCAATTCTGCAAATACTTACTCAGGAAAATAACCATCCTTTACCTTTCCAAGTAAAAATGGGACCAATTGTGAACATTTGCAGAATTAGATTCTATCTCCGCAAGTGTGTGTGCGCCTTTGTGTGTGAACTCAGTCAGTGCCCAATTCTACTGCATCCTGGAGCAAAATTTGATTTTGTTTCCACCTGTTCACTTCCTAACTTTATCAACTTCATATTTAGAAAAGGCTAAATCAGAACACTGACCCGTACATTTTTTACATGGTACATGTCAATATATACTTATTAATATTGACAATAAAAATTAATTGCACAACTTATCTCTCTAAAGAAGTCCTTGAAATACTGTTCTCAGGGAATTTGAAAATCTCCTGAAATCTATTAATAAATTAGCTTAAACTTCAAATATCCATATTTTTTCATTTCTCAGTGATACAGAGAATGAGTTTAGTGGTCTTCTCTCACTTCCTCTGTTACATGCTAATGAATCAATGTGAACTTCCAATACCTATTCAATACCTTATTCTGACAACATAACAGTTTTTTGGTTCAAATTCAAGAGACAAGAGTCAAGTAGGGTTGTTTTATGTGAATGTTTATCTTAGCTTTCTAAAAATAGAGAATGCACTATACTGAGTAGCAAGGAAATATACATTGCAGAAAATATCTGAACTATACATACATCAAACACAAACTTCATGCTGAACTTTTGGCTGCATATTTCATTTATTTAAAACAAGTATATGTGTCTGGTTGAAGTAATACCTAGGGACTGTGTTGAATTTAATAATTTTCCTTAGAAAATATTTTCCCAGAGTTTACATAAATGTGAGTGTTTTGGTAACAGCAGATATAGAAAAAGAAAGTTGGGCAGGAAATCCTTGCTTTATCTCAGGGTGCTGCTTTCCCTATAAATATATATACATTGTTTTAATAAATTAATAAATAGAATGTGAGGCCTACAGAATGGGAATCGTAAACCATACTTTCCCCATATGAAATATCTAGAAAAAACTTTCAGTGAATTCCTGTTGTGAATCTGTTTTTTCGAACTGTCTGTTCTTTAAACAATGCTAGAATGTTCATCTTTGTAAAGATGATCTGCAGAATGATATCCCTACTCCTCTGGCAATGGAGCAACAATATATTTAAAATTCAAAGCAGTCCCACGCTTAATATTGGGCAGGTGCTTAAGCAAAGTACCTTCTTAGGCCATAAGCCAAGGAGTTGCCTGCTATAAACACATGACTTTTGGAAAGATACAAGTAGTTACAGCAGTAGGAGAAATTAACACTCATGGTATGGAAAAATAGGACTAACCATTCCATTTTCAGTACCTTGATGAATTTTAAAATACCAATTTGAGAACACTACAGCTAAATCCATCTCTGTATTCATTTTTTTTAAATTAAAGTACTTTCTGGGTGCATCTACATGTGAAATTAATACATGTTAAAGTTACTGTGCAGTAAATTATGGCATATTAAATGAAGGCTAGGAATGCATTTACACATGCACCCTGTCATGCAGATTTGTGCTCAGCCTTAGCAGTCAGATCCAGGGCTGCTCCTGCCCCACTCTTTCCCCTGCACCAGCCAGGGGGAGCTGCAGGCTGTGGCCAGGAAGGGCAATTTCAGGATGGCCCTAATACCTCTCCCTAACCCCAATGTGCATCAAAAATAAAGGACCCATGTCCTGTGCAACTACGTACAATATACTATGTCAATTTCTTGGGGAGAGGGCAGAACAATGGGGTGGAGGTGCCTATGGCATGGACCCAGGGGACAGATGCTGCGTACCCCAACTTCTGGCAGAATCACCATAGGTGTGGATGCCATGGCAGGGCTAGTGGGCTGGGGACTTGCCTGGCAGTGTGGGCAGGTACTGTTCAGCCGCTCTTCCTGCTCCCCCTTCTCCATGAGGCTGGGGCTTGCAGGACACATATACAGAGCTGGCTCAGCTGTGGACAGCTCCCACTCAGAAGCTACATCATGGCCAGGTGAGAAGCAGGTGGGTAGCCCAAGCAGGGGACCAAGCCACCAAAGGACCCAGATCGGGATCCGGGACATAGCACTCTGAGGTAACATGGAACCTCATTCCAAATGCACTGGGGGGCTTGGCACTCAGTTGCAGGCACCCGCCAGGGGGCAAGCAGGACTGGGGCTGGGGCTGGGGGCTGGGCGCTGGGCCACAGACAGCTGCCTGGCAACAGGCTGGGGGCTGGGCACTGGGTGGCATGAAGCTGACCATCAGAGCCAGGATGGTGTCCATCATCTGGCAGTCCGCCACAGTTGCATCCACTGCCTGGGCCACCATGGCAGCCTGCCACTTCTGAACCTTAAACAGTCTCTCAAGGTGAGGTGCCTCTTCTCAAGGGCAAGGAGACTCTCCTAGAGGGCACAATCTTCCCAGGTCCTCTCCGCTTCCCACTTCAGGCCCTGAAGCTGCAAGCAGATCCCCCAAAGCTGTGATCAGCCAGTCCAGCAGCAAGCTGTGGTCCTGTGTGCACTGATGGCATACAGAGGGCACCAGCTGACAGTGGTAGTGTCCCTGAAGGCATATCCCTGTTGCTGGCTGAAGGTTCTTTCCCAAACACAGCTGCTGGATCAGCAAAGCAAGGACAGAGAGGCTCTTTGTGATGGTCCGCAACATTGTGATGGTCTGCAGAGATAACATGCATTGATCTGAGGGACTGTGCAGCCTCAGATTGGTAGTACCTGTACACACAGATGTCCAGGAACCATGGTAAGTTGACTACCGGCCAACCTCTCCATCCCCAATTCCTGTGCTGGAGTAGGCAGGCCACTTGCTATATGCAGCAGGTAGTCTGCTGTTTCCATTCCCTACTTGGGCAAGGTCTGCCTCCTGCTAGAAGCTACTGCCACAGCTCTGAACCAACTCCCCAACTTCTTCTCCCTACCAGCCATGCAGTTTGCCACTATGCAGCCAGGCCCACAGCACCCACACTCTCCTCTGCTTACTGGATGGGTGTGGCAGGAGCTCCAAACAGTTAGACTTTGTCCTTGATGGCAGTGAGGTGGTCCAGCTGCCTACAGGGTTGGGGCATGAAGTCATGGTGCCTCACTACCCGTGCAGTAGCCCCTCTTGAAGGAGCTAATGCTGTTCACCACTGGGGTCATCCCCAGCCTGATCTCTCCACTTGGGGTGTGTGCCAGGAGGTGGTAAGGCAGGTATTGGCCTCAGCTGCCTGAGCTGGCAAATGAAGCTGAAGGTGGGTAGTGTACTGGATTTGTGACTCATGCCCTAAGAGGCCCTCCTCTGGAGAGTGTTCATCACTGCTGGGCTGCAGTAGAGGCTCCAGTGGCTCACAGCCAGGATATGAACCAACTGCCACATGAAGACCATGGTCCTGTGGGCAGCTCTGGACCACCAGTTGTGATTTGTGATGCAGACCCACTGAGCTAGCAGAGCCTTGACCTTGATGAGGCATTGGCACCCAAATCACTGTTGGCTATGCCCCAACATGCAGGCTGCCATTACCTCATAGACATTGTTGTTTGGCTAGGTGACCCGGCCAAACTGCCACTGTATCTCTGCATTGCCCCAGACTGCAGTGAGGTCAGCAGTCTCTCGCTCAGACTAGCTGAAGCCCTGGGACACTGTCTCCAGTGTTGGGAAGGCTGCAATCATAGCTACTACCAGGGGCCTAAGGGGCAGGGACTCCTGGTGCTAGCTGTGTTGGCAGTGGATTTATGACTCAGATACCTTATTTTGGGTGGACCCAAACCCTCAGACCAACCACAACTTCTTCCATTTGATAATAGGCCAATTTTATTGATACACAGTGATAACATTGGGATCACGGAAACCTGGTGGGACCCGACTCATGACTAGGCCATTGGCCTCGATGGCTATGCCCTTTTCAGGAAAGACAGGGTGGGTAGGAGAGGCAGTGGGGTTGCGCTCTATGTCAAGGAACGTTTCTCCGCAGTGAGCGTTAACTTGGGGGCGACTGAGGACCAGGTGGATGCAATTTGGGTCAGGCTGCAAGAAGGACAAGGGGAAAGGGACTTAATGGTGGGTGTCTGCTACAGACCACCCAACCAGAAGGAGAAGCTGGACCTCCAACTTGCTGGCCATCTTAAGGAGGTGGCTAGGACGAGGGATGTCATCGTCATGGGGGATTACAATCACCCAGACATCTGCTGGGAGGAGCAGTCGGCCAAGTCCGTGAGGTCCCGGAGGTTCCTGGCGGAGTTGCAGGACCTCCACTAGGTCCAGGAGGTGCATGGCCCCACCAGGGGGGATGCGCTGCTGGATCTGGTCCTGGTCTCAGGGGACGATCTGGTTGCA
>JAGPOW010003316.1:76461096-76472562 GCA_030014935.1 Caiman crocodilus
TCTTCAAGAGTAGATTAGATAGGTACTTGGCTGGGGTCCTGTGACCCCAGCACTTGTTCCTGCCATTGGCAGGGGGTCAGACTAGATGGCCTGCTCTAGTCCCCTTCTGAGCCTAGTTACTATGAAACTATGAAACTATGAAACATATAAGAATAATGCAGGCAAGGGAAACAAAATAATCCCTCCTCCCTGCTCCCAGATTCTGTATCTACTAGTCCTAGGTAGTCCTACAGAGGAAAGGTATGCCTGGTCAGTATGTCAGCTTTACTCTGTAGTTCTTTCTTGAATGTCAGCGGTGTTGGCGGTTGAGTGCTGAGGCCCACCCCATTCCAGTGGGTGGGTGGGTGGGTAAAATGGACTGGTATGTGCTTTCTGTCCATGGTGGCCTTGGGATCCCATCCTCAGGGACCACTTGTTGCCTTGAAATCCCTTATTTTGTACTCCTTCTCCTCCTGATGACTCTTCATTTCTGAGTATTGTTGATTCATCCCCCTGTGATCATCATACTGTCCATGTTCTGTCTTGTCAGCATATTCCTTTGTTACAACAACTCCATCACGTGGATACATCTTAATTTGGTAATTTACTGAAGTCTTTATTTGGCCTGCCCCAGCCTCCTAATTTGATCCATATACCAAAACCAGAAATCCCAGCTGATCATTATGATCTAATGCTACCTTATCTCATATTTTGAATTTTCAGGGAACACTGAAAATTTCCCATTCTGTTTATCCATTGGCCTCAGACATGGTGTCTGCTTTGAAGGCTGAGACCATGAAACTTTGTCACAAATGGGCTTTTAGAAGCCAATTAGCCTTTGCTATTCCCTTGGACCATTGTTCTAATGCGTATCTACTCTACCTACAAGCCAATTCCTAAAAGCAAATGGCTAAGTAGCATTTTCTAGCTATCAAGCAGGGCCTGATACATACCCGCAGCAGAGGGGTACGCTGCCTGGGAGACAAGCAGGCAGTTTGTGCCATATGCTTCAGGGCAGACAGAGCTGGGTTTTGTGGGGCTACTGCAGCTGGCACATGCCCACACTTGTGGGACACAGTGCCCAGGGACAGACAGCAGTTGGCAGAGGCCCTGCAGGGTCAGGCCAGGGTTCTGGAGGCCAGCCTGAAATAGGCTAAGGAGCGATCCCTGCCACATGGCTGAAGGAACTGCCAGCTACATGACTCTGTCACAAGGAGGAGACTAGGCCCCTGCTGGTGTGGCTGACTGGGCACAAATTTGCATCTGACATCAGCATCTACTAGGCAGTAGTTAATGCATGGCTAATCTAGTACCTATATTTCTTGGTACTAGCAAACCATTCACTAGCCTATTTTACTGTGCAATAAGTCCCATATGTGTGTAGGCAGTGATGCCTTATTGCCCATTAGATTAATGTACAGTACAGCATCTTGTGTAGACACGCCCATTATGTCTGATAAATCAATCTCCACCCTTATTCTTGTGACAAACTTGTGCTAGAACAGGTATTTCCCTGGTTGATTTCACTTGTTTAATTAATTTGCTTCAATTACATTGCTTGGTTTGGACTGGATTCAGGAAATGTATCTGCTTACACCAGCTGGAAATTTCTTTGTGTCTGTTTCAAGCAAATCCTGCATTGTACTGATCCATCAGTGTAAGCAGAACATAATATGCTTCATATTCTAAGTCACAATAAAACAATCCCTTTGCTTAACCCTAGCTATCTAATCTGGCCTTTAATTACCACATCAAAGAGAAGTTAATTAACTGGAAAAAGGGCTAGACATCTCTCTCCTTAATATTTAATTTACCTTTGTGTATAGTCAAATGATTTCTACGTAGGTCAGTTGACTTGCCTAGACTTACAGGAGACACAACAGGAAAAAAAAACCCTCCCTACATAGAGATATGAAAATGATTCCACTTTATACAGGTTACAGGGGTTACACTTTTTTTTGCAATATTTAAATCAATATTTATTTTAGGGAAGGAAAATTGTTATGTATGTGCCTTACTTTTATTCAGAGTAGTTTTGGGCCTATGTTCAATTTGAAGGGACATATTAGGGTGTATGAGAAAAATGTACCTGACAATCAGGAATATCTCTCTCATGTATTAGCTGCTAATAGATTTGGATACTACCATATGTTAAATTTTGATGAATGGATTTATGATAGATGTAGAACTATTCTTCAAATCCAGCAACAGAAAAACAATTTTATTTGGACAGGATAACAAATTAGTGTAAAAAAAGTGTGTGTTGAGGTGGAGGGTCAGGAGGAGGAATAGCTGTTAGTGCATGTTGCTAAGAGACTTCTCCGATGAGCTGGTGTCTGAAGGAGTTAGGCTTGCTTGGGCCATCATCACCAAGGATCCTGGTTTTCTCTGATTATAAAAAAAAAATCTCAAATTTTCATGTTAAAATAGTAACCCAAAAATCAACATTTTTCTATGATTATGAAAATGAAATGCCACTAATACATATATATGTAGATACACGTATGTATATCTGTGTGTATATGATATCTATACATATCACAGTACTTCATTTTGATCGTGGAAAAATGAATTCTTTTTTTAACCTGAAATTTGGAGATTTTTTTTTTTATCAGAGAAAGCCAGGATCCCTCATCATCACAGTGCTATTGGGCTCTGGCCAAGAGGAGCATGCTTACATATTGTTTTCAAATCTTTTTATTTTTTGTTCTTTTGGGGTCTACTCTTAAGTTATAAACAGTACTTCAGTTATAAAAAGGTACAGCCTTCTGTCAGTAACAGAACTAATCTGAACTTGCTGCGTAAATACAATTGATCCACCAGATGCTGTAGCCCAGGGCCTATTTCATAGCAGTTGAACCACTGATTCCAAGAGAAACACAGGCATAACGTTTTACAGTTGAGAAGCTGTATTTGAACATTGTAACAGGCACAAAGATACTCACTTGTGCTAGCTCTCTCCATGTTGAGGGCAGCATGGAGGTACATAGAGTGCCCTAAGAGAAACTTTCCTTTGGGTACATCATACTTTCCTTATCTCCACACAGGTCCTCCACTCAGAATGGCAAGGACCATATATAGTAGAAGCAGCCAGTGATGGCTATTCTCATATAGACATTCCTTGTCTCTTGGGAGAGTAGTGACTGTCCCAGGAGAAACCACAAGTGTACAGATGTTCAGGCTTTTTCTCCCAGTGTATAAATGGCCATTCTAGAAGAAAAATAACTTGGAAATAATTAGTGTTCACTCATGGGATAATGAATAGACATTCATCTTCACATGTATCAAGGACAATAAAAAGTTCTTTTTTAGATATGTGAGGAGCTGGAGGAAAAGCAAGGGTAACATTGGACCCCTGCTAAACCATATGGGTCAACTGACAGCCAACACCCAGGAACAAGCCAACCTGTGCAACAGGTATTTTGCATCAGTTTTTCACCAGCCACAAGGGATAGCTTTGCCTCATACAGTATGAGACAACCAGGACATGGGAAAACTATTAACTTACATCAATGTTGACCATATTAAGGATCACCTTGAGAGATCGGACACCTTCAAGTCAGCTGGCCGAGGCAGCTTACACACCAGGATACTTAAGGAACTGGCAAGCATCATAGCTCAGCCACTGGTATGGATCTTTGAGAACTCATGACACTCAGGCAAAGTGCTCAAGGATTGGAAGAAGTCCACTGTGGTGCCTATCTTCAAGAAAGGGAGGAAAATAGATCCAGGGAGCTACAGGCCCATCAGCCTGACCTCCAACCTCAGGAAGATCTTGGAGAAAATCATCAAAGAGACCATTCTTGACAGACTGGCTGCAGGCAACTTCTTGAGGGATAGCTAGCATGGGTTTGTTGCAGGTAGATCTTGCTTGACTAATCTCATCTCCTTCTATGACCAGGTGACATAGCACCTGGACAAGGGAGAAGAGATTGATGTCATATATCTCAACTTTACAAAAGCTTTCATTTTGGTATCCCACAATCTTCTTATAGAAAAACTGGCCAACTGTGGCCTTGCCTACATCACAGTATGCTGGCTGGGGAATTGGCTTCGAGGTCAGATTGAGAGGGTGGTAGTTGACAGAAGTCAATCATTGTGGTGCACTGTGACCAGTGGGGTCCCCCAAGGCTCCGTCCTTGGGCCTATCCTTTTCAACGTCTTCATTAATGATGTGGACAATGGTGTCAGGAGCAGACTGGCCAAGTTTGTTAATGATACCAAACTTTGGGGTAAAGCATCCATACTTGAGGACAGGATGGTGATCCAGGCCAACCTTGACAGGCTCAGAAAATGGGTGGATGAAAACCTGATGGCCTTCAACTTGGAAAAATTCAAGGTACTCCACCTTGGGAAAAAAAATCCACAGCATGCTTAAAGGCTCAGCAATGTTACACTTGCTAGCACCATGGCCAAAAGGGACTTGGAGGTCATGACTGACCACAAGATGAACATGAGCCACCAATATGATGTTACAGCTGGCAAAGTGAGAAAAACTCTGGCTTGCATCCATAGATGCTTCTCTAGCAAATCCCAGGATGTCATCCTCCCTCTGTACTCAGCCTTGGTGAGGCCGCAGCTGGAGTACTGTATGCAATTCTGGGCTCCACAATTTAAAAAGGATGTGGAAAAGCTTGAGAGAGTCCAGATGAGAGCCATGTGCATGATCAGAGGGCAGGAAAACAGACCTTATGATGAGAGACTGAGAGCTATGGGACTCTTCACCCTGAAAAAAGCATAGGCTCAGGGGAGGGGGGGGCTAGTGACTGCCTATAAGTAAGTAAGGGTTGTACATCAGGATCTGGGGGAACACCTTTTCACCAGAGCACCCCATGGGATGACAAGGTCAAACAGTCACGAACTACTTCAAGACCATTTCAGACTGGACATAAGGAAGAACGTCTTTACAGTCTGAGACCCCAAGACCTGGAACCGGCTGCCACCAGAGGTGGTGGAAGCACCTACTCTGGATTCCTTTAAGAGTCAATTAGACGTTTATCTTGCTGGGATCCTGTGACCCCAGCTGACTTCCTGCCGCTGGGATGGGGGCTGGACTCGATGATCTTTTAAGGTCCCTTCCAGCCCTAAAGTCTATAATATCTGTGAAATATTATAGCTTCTCTCAGAAGAGAATATAGTTCTCCAGAAAAAGAGTTTCTCCTGGATTGTTGCTCCAGCAGTGATCAGAACATGCAACCTGCACAATCTCCATGTTGTGCTACAGGGAATCACAGGCTGACCATAAGCAGTCTAGGCTGCCTTATATACTGATACCATCTGTCACCAGGCCAACTAAAAGAGCCTGCAGAACACTGAGATATGTGCACCGCGCCTCTTCTCCTCCTGCCCTCCCTCTCCCCTCTCAAAACTGCACAGTGTCAGCACTACAAATTTTCCATTCTTGAAGGCCTTAGTGTTTGACTATCTATGGGTCTGGGTAAGTTTCTTTACCAGGAGAACAAATCTTAGAGAATTCTCCAGGATTATTTGAATGTGTGTATATCACTTCCTCTCCTTCTGGTGTCTTGCATCCTATGGTGCAGGCAGAGGAAGCGGGCCCAATATAATGACTGACTGCTCTGCAGGGGGGTGTATCTGTTCCCTCTAGTGCAGCTGAACTCAGCCTAATCTACAAGGCACTGAAAAAGAGAGTTACACTCTAACTCTAAGCATGTAACTTTTGAAATGCAAATTTAGAATTGAAAAGGAGAGACAAAGAGAAATAAAACTTGCTAAATAGTAAAGGCTGAAATTGGTAATGGAAGAAGTATTTTCAAGTGTTTAACAGAGAGAATTGCAAGCAGTGAAGTTTTATAACCTGTTTTATAAAGTACTTGACAGTATCCTTCTAACATAAACCTGGCCAGGGTAGTTACTACATTTCTTGGCCTCACACAGTAAGTTCAAGTAAAATCAACTCTCCTTTGCCTGTATGAGAAGAAGGAAAACTGAGCTCTATTTCTCCAGAGGCAATGAACTCATTCTCTTCATGCTTATTCCTTCATTTTGTCTCCTTTAAGAATTTAAGGGCTATATAAAATGTACACTTTTTTTCTTGCAGCTATTTTCCCTGTCTTTGAAACTGCTGGACCCTTTGCAGTTTGGGTATTGTAATAAGTATCTGCCAAATAACAAGTCAGCACATTTGCCTAAGTTATTTTCACTAACTTAATCCTCCTGACAGCCACCAGCAAATGCCTCATGAGGATCCTCATTAAATACATCTGCCACAGTTTTAGTCAGGTGATGATCATCTTGATGGAAAAGATGGGGTAATTGCTCTGACATTATTTTATTACTTCCAGTGAAATACTATAGCTAACAATCTTGGCAGCAAAAATTACTGACTTGTTGACTTCTACTTTTCCTGGGTGGATTGCACCAGTTCCCTCAGCTGTTCTTCAGTTTTGCTCTAGTAACAAAGCTAACAATACAACTTGATTGATGCAACACTGTGCTGTATTTCTGCACAGACTGTTACTACTATGCTGACACATATTAAGTGTAAGGTCCCCACTATTTAGCAAACTGCCAAAAAGGCATTAGATGATCTTTTTGTAAAAGTCCAGTAATTTCCAATTACTTTTGAAAGAAAAGTCTGAATCAGAAGATTGGGGACTGTGCTTTCCTTAGAGAGGCGGACCTATATTCTGTCTTTGCTAATGGCTGAAAAATCCTGGGGGACCATAATATTTGATATAGAGATGACTGTGAAATTCTCAGGTCTTCACATTTTATAAATTGCTACAGTCCTCTATAACATACAGGGAAAGTGTGGTTGCAAGTGCCCAGAGTGTGACAGGTAGCAGAATCATAGTTCCAATTTGTCCCTTCTTGGCAATTGGCAAAATGTAAGCACTGTGAAATTTCTGAAAATTAAGGGGCATTAAGGTATGCAAGCTTCTTTCTTAAAGGACTATCCAGCATCCTAGAAACATTTCTGAAAAAGAAGGACACCATAAAGTACATGCATTTCAAATGTGGAACCAAGATATTTACAGATTCCTCACCTTTATCATTAAATATTTATGGATGGGTTATCATTTTTCTTGCCCAAGCTAAACAAAAACAGCAGTTCATAGGAGTGTGGAGAGAATACTGAGTGGGCATGTCTACATGTGTGATTAATGCTTGTAAATAAATTCTGGGGCTGACCCAGAGGGTCAGCCCGCCAGCCTAGGACTGCTCAAACTAGGCTCCACATGCTGCAGAGGGCCTGGCAGAGGCACAAGGGTGCTTCAGTGTTGGGCCACCTGCCAGATAGCTCCACACTGAAGTACCCTGTGCCAAGTCCTTATTTACAAGTACTACCCTGCTGCCAAGCTTATTAGTTTCATGAGTCCTAACAGGGGCATATGTTTAGATGCTGAGATTTTTACTGCACAGTTAATTAGCCAACTGCACAGTAAACATCTCGTGTAGATGCACCCACTGGTTTTAGAGTCAAAAAGGGATAGGAAGGAAGTGCTTGATGAAAAACAGAAAGATTTTTTTTTACCGTTTCTTGTACTTTTTAAGAACATTCTTCACCAGAAATTGATAATACATCATCTTAGGGGCAAATCTTGAATTGTCATATCATTATCAACTCCTTCCTTCCCTGTCCCCGCCAAATCAATTAAACTCACTTGAACTCTTCTTCTTTTTTTTTTTTTTTGTTCTTTTATTTAAATTCATAATTATACCATTAGGTAGCTTACATAGTGCCCTTAAAGGAAGGGAAAGTTAATAATATATCTAGAGATTTTTCTTATGTAGGAGATTTTTCCCTTCCCTCTCCCCTCCTTTCACCAGCAAACAAAATGCCCTTCAAGAAACTGAAGTCTGGCATCCATCAATCAATGCCAGATGATGTCAGGACCTCCCTCTTTATTGGTAATGGTCCTGTCACTTTCTTTGGAAATCCATTCTGCTGGGAGCAATAGTTTCTTTTGTTTCTAGGTTTATTGTCTTATTTCAACACTCTCATTAGTGGGGAAAACCTACTGAGCATGAAACAACTCCAAACCTGAATGTGTTTACCAAGAACACTAGCCAAGAAATCCTGGACAGGAACTGCAGGGTGACCTTCAGTAAATACTTATGCCCTTGCCAATAGGAAAGCTGGACAAACTCCCTGTTCCATTATGCTAATGAAATATAGGCATAAATATAGAGACACAAAACAGATACTAATCCATCACCTGGGAAATAAAAGGCATCAAGGCATTCTAGCTCTTGAACACACTAAAAAGTATATTAATGTTTAGTAAGAATGTGTAAAAGAATGAGTAACATAGGAATAACTTAGCTATTTCCCTACAATTTCTAAATAAGAGGATATTTCCGAAGTGAATACAGCAAAAGGCTTTCAAATACCTTTTTCAGAAGAAAACAGAAACAGGACCAGCATCAGGGGTTGCTCTGGGTTACATAGGAGGTTAACTCTCCTAAGAATAAGAGTAAATTCACCTTCTCTGCTAACCGCTAGCATTTAAATTTAAAACGAAAATTGAAGTGAAAATCTCATTCTTGAATTAAAAAACAAGGCAAATATGACTGGATATTGGTAAAAGGATGGGTCATTTTATGGTTAAAGCAAAGTACTGAATGTCAAAGGAACCAAGAGTAGTTTTTCCTCTTCTGCTTTTGGCTTTCTTGGTAATTTGTACAGTTCTGGCATCTACAGGTCCAAAACAGAGCTCCACAATAGTAGGTACTGCACAAATACAAAATAGAAACATAATTTCAAGTACTAAAGAGCTTACAGTCTAAATGATTACTCATACTTGGTGAAGTTATACTATCTCTATGCCTTGGTGTTCGGCATTTGAAAACTCTATTGTGACTAGGAGGTCTGATCCATAAATACTTTGCAAGTGCTTGAATTTGGTTTGAAGGAAGACTCAATATGGAGCTGCCACTAATATATCAATTTTCACTACAGAGGTAATTTATCATCATGTGTAAATTATGAGTGTGTGATGCAATCACTTAGTACAGAATAAGAAAATGTAACATCTCTAAAGTGCACAAAGATTCCACAGTATTATACTACTATCTATAACAGGCACCATGATAATATGGGGATTTGGAGGTATATACTTTCACAAATTGTCAGTCGGCCCTAATTTATTGATATGTACACTGTAGTCTTTTTAAGTTACTCCACACTGTTTTGTAATTTCCAGTACTGCTGGATATTTCTTTTCCATGTAGACTCTATTAGGTAATCAATTTAAGAGTAAAATCTCCCAAATCCCAAACTACCTCAGCAATGATCTTTCAGCAGACTTTAAAAATTACTTTATCCTTAACAACGTCTCTCTGGCCTATCAGCAGCCAAATTTTCACAGCAGATGTGCCTGCTATTTAAGTCTTTTCCTATTTGCCAAAGAGTTCTTTTGGCTAGGAACTTCCTCAAGTGTTGCTGTACTAGAAGAATTGCCAGAAATGAGGTTTATTGTTCTACATTATGGACTTTAGTCTTTTACCCTGTTTCAGATTCCTTTTTTAGTTTTGTCCTTTCTTTTAATAAATGTTTTAAAAAATGGCAATGTACTTGTCAAAAATTACGCGATACGACACTTATGTGATGTATTTATGGTGTAGGATTTATATCTTGTCACAAGTATACTATTTCCAATTTTGCAAACAAAAGTATGTGCACAAAAACTGTGAATGTGAGCATATTTATTGTATGTCTGCTTAGAGTTCTGCATATTATTTAAAACCTGTTTAAGAACTCTCTTATTAAAGTATCCAATCCAGAGTCATTTTTAAAAAACGATACACTGCTAATGGACCCAATATTGCAAGACTTCTTCATGCAGAACTACCGTTGCCTTTCACCTGAGACTCTCAAAATGCTTTGCAAAATAGTAATGGATTACATAATGTGATACCATATAAAGTTGTTTCATTTGGAGGGCTTTGTAAAACGAATATGGAGAACAGGGCCTCCCGAAACAAGCATCAGCGATGGAACTGGAAAGTTTTGCAGTGGCTTTAAGAAATTTTGGATAAGGCTCTGAATCACTACCTCTTAAATGAACAGGTAAAAATTTTGGGTTATTTATTTTAAAAGTTAGAGGATATGTTGCTACCCAGATTTTTATTTTAACAACTTTCATAGTATTTAGGGAAGAGAGAGTGGGGAAAGATTGTCTTTTCTCCTTGGTATTAAATAAGTACTTCCTTTTTTTAAAAAAAATTGTAAATGCATCTATTGTCAAGTTTAAGGATGTAGAGAAGAAATGATAAAAACATGAAGCAATAAACAGTGTGAAGTCTTAAACACACTATGGTGGTTTCACATTTGTAGTCCTACACGCCCACACTCCTTTTGTAATAGTTCCCATGAAATCAATAAGAACAGCAGACACCTCAAAACACTTTATATAAAAGAGATTAAGCACTTTTAAAGTTAGATCTGCATAGTTTCTCTCCTCCCCCTTCCCCCCATTCCCTGATTCCTTACTGAAAACAAGAAGATAACTAGATTCCCCCATCTATTCAATTTACTTCAGCGGCTCTGTCCTTTCTTTCCTTTACCTGCCCCATTTCCAGAGATGCATTTTACATTAGACAGAGAACTGCTTTTGTAACTATTATTGTCTGGCTAAAGCATTCATCCTAGCAAAGAACCCTTTAAAATGGATTCCTCTGTGTCAATAGACACTGCTTTCTAGATAAGAAAGCAGATGAATGCAGGATTTCCCACACAAGGTCAGCCAATTCATACAACTGCTTGAGTATTTTGTCTCTGAAAGAAAACAGGTACAGAAGCTTCAGAGGCCAGGAAAGAGACAAGAGTAGAAGAATATGTCCAGTAACAATTTTCTTTAAAAGTCCTGTCACTTAATATTGTTCTTTGTTCTAAAGCAGAAGGGCTTTTTTCCTTTAGAAAATAAAATCTATTGTGGCAATGAGTTCCTCAGGTTAGTTAGGCAAGGTTCTTTGAGTGAATCTGATATCTTTTATCAGGCCAACTTAAATAGTTAGAAGACTGAGATACCACCAAAGTTGCACTGAAGAGATACCCAGGATTGACACCTCACCAATCTTAAAAAGGCTTTCAGCCAACAAGAACACTCCTCCTGAGAGATAGGTTACACGTTTGAAAGAGCCACTCAGATACCACGTGAAGAACTGCTGCCATACAGAAGAAAACCCCTCACAAATCACACACTGCTGGTTATGATATATCACCCCTCCCTCGAACCCATACAGAAAATCCTCAAACAATTGCAAATGATACTAGAAAGAGATCCTATTTTTAAAGAGATCTTCCCAGAGCCACCCATCCTAGTCTTCAAACAAGCACTGAACCTCGCCAGCCTCATCACCAGAACCAAACTTCCTCAAGGCCAGAACACACCAAAAGGATCCAGACCGTGCCAGGACAAAAAATGCAAAACCTGCCAACACATCTCCACCACCCCCACTATGACTACACCCCCCAACAGAGCCATCAGCATCCCAGGATCTTACAGCTGCACCTCCAGA
>JAGPOW010003316.1:76474680-76512580 GCA_030014935.1 Caiman crocodilus
CAGGTTTAGGTTGGACATTAGGAAACACTACTTCACAGTTAGGGTGGCTAGGATTTGGAACCAGCTTCCTAGGGAAGTTGTTCTTGCTCCTACTTTGGGCGTCTTTAAGAGTAGATTAGATAGGTATTTGGCTGGGGTCCTGTGACCCCAGCACTCGTTCCTGCCATTGTGGGGGGGTCAGACTAGATGGCCTGCTCTAGGCCCCTTCTGACCCTAGATACTATGATACTATGATACTATGAAATATTAAAACTATGCATAGAGCATAACAATATCCTCTCGAGTGTGTACTAACATCTGCCATGTGACTGTACAGCCTGTTGTAATCCTAACCAAGGCCAGGAAGTAAACAGTAATCTTGGAACAGCACTCCATTGTGACACACCTTTCTAACAATGACATTTAACAACTGTGCAACTGGACATTGTGTATAATAAATGTCATCTGTCTACAAAAAGCACATGCACTGCTCTTTAACATACATTACATATTGATGCATCTAACTTACATTCATATTTATAGGTATGGCCTTTTGGACACTAAAGCCAACATTTTTTAACTGTGGTTATCTAATGTCTACTGGAAACAGGGCTTTTCAGCAGATTTGAAAATTGAGTCAATCATTTTTGGATCATATATGTGAATTCAGAAACCTGATTTAGACATTCCAATTAAAAAATAAAAACAGCCTTAGTTTTTGTAGAGGCTGTATCTTTAAACATCTTCTATGTTGAAGATTAATACAAAACATTTGAAGCTTGAATTAAAATGTGTGTCAAACATAACATTATTATTATAATAACACTATTATGATGATGCAGGAAAACACTTATGAAATTGGTTTTGTTCATGTTATTGACTTGTATTAACTTCCAGCTTTGTTATGAAATACTGACTGTCTTATTTTCCTTATTTAAATCATGGAAGTTGTACCATTGGTTTCTACTCAATCTAGACAGTACTATAAAAATTTGGTGAGGTAATGAATAATATTGAGGTAAGCTTGGTTTCATCAAATGCTTGCTGCTTTCTAGCAAACTGTCAGGAAGTCTGGATAACGCTGCTGCTTCAAAAGTATGATGGCACTTTTTCTGTTGAAAAGTTATTTATTAAATAAAGAGAAATTCTTGAGTATATCACCCTGTTGAAGCTTATTTGTAATTTAAACATACAGTAATGCAGTAATAGATTTCTGTTTGACTGTCTGTTATATTCTGGGCCTCATCACTTCATCATCTGTTTCTCTTTCTCCATTCCATAAGGAATACTTTTGATTTAATACAAGAGTTTGGCTAAGTTACTAAGGGAATACTGTGTCAAAGAAATGTTTGCATTTTGTTCTAAATACTCTGAAATTCAAGCTGGGAGTGGGGGGAAGAGGGGATGAAGAATGTGGTGGGTTGTCCATCCCTTGTCTTTGCATCAAGGCTGGATATCTGTCTAAGAGATTTGAGAATTTTAACTCAAACAAAAGTTACAGACTGTACTGGATGAAGTTCTGTGGGTTGTGTTATGCATTAAATTTATAGTAAATTCTCATGTTTATATTTTCTGTCCACTAAATGTGTAGCTATACAGTCATTCTCTTATATGGGATGCTTTTATATTAGTCAAGAATGTGCTCTTCCCCAAAAACAGTCTCACTCCTGAGGTTATGGTTCCCACAAGACTGGCTTTCATTTCCAGGTGGCAACGTACATTCTTGATTGTAATGTTAGTAAAGCAAAAAAACCCTTAAAATATTTATACTATTGGCGACTCATCAATGGTACAGATTTCCATGTAGGCATAGAGAATTTATCTATGTGTATTCAGTGCTGACTAGTTCAGTCATTCAGATTTTTAAAGGTAGAACTGAGACTGGGTACATCTACATGTACAATTAATGTGGCTCAATAAACTCCAGAGCAGTTCGAGCCAGAGTAAACTATCTATAAGTGCAGTATCTATAAGTACACCTGGGACAGCAGCAATTTGAGCTGGGGTAGAGAAGGACCCTGGCTGGCTAGGCTGCCTGGCTGTAAAGTATGCCAAGGGTTGGCATCTACATGGGAGTTTCAGCATAGTTAATTACTCTTCTGTAAAATACTGCTATCAGGGTTAGTTTACTGCATTTTATTACTGCGTAGACTATAACACTTCCATGCAGAGCTAAATAGTCAACTCCAAAATAAAACACATGTACACGCACCCACTGATTCTGAAATCTCTAAAATCTGCTGCTTTTCCTAAGACATTTCCAAGTGATTGTCATATTTTTAATGTATGCACTACTATTTTCTACTGGAACAAAATTGGCTATTCAGGTTAATAATAAATATTAACAATGTGGTCAAGAGAACAGGAAGCAAAGTAGCGCCATTGGATTTTTAAATAAGTTGTCTGGTTGGCTTTCAGTTTTGAAATGTGTGGTGGAAATTAATACCAAATCAAGGGTTTTAACAGCTTCCTCAATAGCAATAGTTCACATATTAATCCCTAGATAGAAAGCATCAAGAATTTGTGATCAACAATTTAAGAAAATTTCTTCCAAGAGCTAGAGTGAAAAACCCTGGAGTTTGTTTGTTTAGTAAGCTGTACCTGGGTGGACATATCTATACATGTGCTTTTATTCACAGTAGCCTATTTTACTGTACATTAGAGTGTCATGGCAAAAAATATGATAATGTGCTACCATGCAGTAAAATTACGCTACTGTGCATTAAGCATCACTAAAAAAATGTGCATTTGCTATTTGCTATTTAGTTAGCACCTCACGTTAGAGGTACTTAACTTAATGCTCAGTAGCAAAACCTCATTAATGAATGTGTAGAGGCCCCTCTTTTCACCCCTCAAGTAAAAAGAATGCAATTCCTTAGGGAAAAAAGAAGGGATTAACAAGGAGAAGGAATAACAGGAAGAGCTATACAATAAGGTTACAGTCATAGACAGAGGCATGCCTCTGTAGTTGAACAATTAATCTGGCTTGCATATCCTGTCTCTCAATATATAACCTTAAATCAAAGTTGATGTTGTTAAAAAAATACTGAGATTCAGGTAACACAAAGACACTAAAGTGAAATATAATATTTATTAGAGCTGTGCAAAGCTTCAGGTGCTGCTTCTATCTGGAGGACATTTGGCCCAATTCGGGGACCAAAAACTCTAAATCCAAATCAAATTGGGAGACCAATAAAAAGGTATGAATCAATTCAAAGTTCTCCAAATCAATTTGGAAAAGATTTGGAAAGCTTTGGAGATTTCAGCAATTCTCACTCACTGCTGCCGGGCACTGGACCCAGATTCTGTAAGAGTTAGTTGAGGGGGTAGTTCTGGAGGTGAAGCGAGGGGACCACGGGGGGGACTTCTGCCAGGCACCATCCCCTGCCTACTCCCTCAGCCACTCTGAGCACCCCCCAACCTCTTCCCACTCTCCCCACCCCATCAATGGCTGCCCCACCTGGCCTCAGTGTCCAGGCACTTTAAGAAAAAAAAAAAGCCCTACACTCACTGACTATTGCCAGGCAGAGAGAGATCCTTGTTGCCCCCCACTGCCCTGTACTTTATGGATGGCTTTGCCACAAGTCCTCATCTCCCATCCACTCTTCCAGCTCCATCAATAGCTCCCCTCTTCACCCCAGCTCCCAGTTCTTAAAAAAAATAAGGAAAAAAAAGCCTCACACTCACTGGCTGCTGCAGTGGCCATCGGGGCTTCTGGGAGCTCATGGCAGAGCACCCCCATATTGCACAGGGTAGTGGGTGGGGCTGGGAGAGTGGGTGGGGATGTGGCCTGTTTGATTTGGAGATTCAGCCAATCCAGGAGAGGCAAATCTTTAAATCAGATTCAGCCTAATCAAATTTGGAAAGTGATTCAAATCACCAAATTGAATCACTGTCCCCTGAATCAGCCAAATCTGAAGTAAGTACTAACCATTTTGCACAGAACTAATTATATTTATGCTAAGTCACTAAAATAAAGCATTGTTATTCTGGTAATATAAAAGTGAACAGACATAGCAAGCTAAGATCCAGAAAACTGACTACAATGTACAGGGGAAATGGAAAGTTTGGTAAGAAAAATGTCTTAGTCAAAGGGACTATGAGAAATGAGAAGGGTGGTAACAAATTCATTACACGGGGACAAAAATTCTACTAGGAATGCAGTATCATTTTGGTGATGAGGTAAAGTGAAGTAAATAAATACAGCATACAGGGTGTGTCTGCATATGCTATTAATTCTAAGCAGGCTTACTTCACAGTAAAACTACTGCATAGTAAGCCTACTGAGGGAGCAGATTTGTTCCCACCCTGTTCTGTCCCCCTGCAGCATCCAGAAAGAGGTCCAGGCTACCCCTGGGTATTAGCCCAAGGACTGGCAGGGAGCACGGTACTGATGTGCACACGGGAGGAATGCTGCTGCTGCAGAGCTCTGCTGCCCTATGCATAGGGACAAGCCCTGTGCCCAGTAGGGCTTCCCTGAACAGCCCAGGGCTGTTCTGTCCTATTCTGGGCAGGGAATTGTCCTGGTGTACAAGATCCTGGCCCCAGCTTCATGGCCAAAGCAGGGACCTGGTGATTTCTTCCTGCTTCTGGGAGCTGCCTCCTGTCAGGGCAGGCTCTGAGATCAGAGCTGAGCTGAGACAATGTCCCTACTGCCCTGGCAGCAGGCAGTTCCTGGTCCTAGATCTGCAATCAGAGTGGGGGCTGGAAGATTGTTCCCTTCCCCCAGGAGTTGCTTGCTGCCAGGAAAGGTTCCGAGCTTGCTGGGACAATGTCTCTATGCCTCCGGGACATTGTCCCAGCTGCACTCTGAGCTTAGAGCCCATCCCCAGCATCAGGCAGTTCCTGGGGGGCAGGAAGCAATCTCCCAGCCCCCATTCTGCTTGTGGAGCCAGTAGTGGGATATGCCTGCTGCCAGGACAAGGGGACAATGCCCTGGCCCCGGCCCCACTCTCAGAGCTTACCCTGGCAGCAGGCAGCTCCCAGGGGAGCGGATTGTTCTTCACTGCTGCTGAAGCTGACTGGGAGCCAATGTGCTCCTGTTTGGCCATCTACACATGGGCAACTGTGCAGTTAGTTACTACTGCACCATTAATTTGCTACCTGCATTACTTTGCAGTTGGCTGACTGCACAGTAAGCGTCTGCACATGTAGACCATGACACTTTACCACACAGTCAATTAGTCAACTGCGCAGTAAAGCGTCTCGTGTAGATAGACCCACAGAGTGTTGACTTGAGGCTTAATCTATAAAATAGAATACAGGAGCATACTCTGAGCTTTAGATTCTAAGTGAACAGAGGTCTACCCTCAGCACCAATTTACATAGCAGACCTGGGTGCATTTTGGATATAAACCATGGTAGCCAACCCAAGATTTTTTTAATGATAATCTAAATATCTTTTAATGATAACCAAATTTTTTTTAGAAAGCTGTTTTTATTTTTATTGGCATACATTTTGCCTAATGTAAATGTAACTCTTCTGCCAGGCCCTGGATGATCATAACATAGCTTCAAATTTAGGGGTTTTACACCAAAGATGGTAAAAAAAAGAAAAAAGTGGTTGGCAGTAAAAGTTTGCAAATTTGTTAGTAAAAATAAATTTAGTTGGTTGGCAGCCCTGCTTGACTGCAGGAAGGACTTTATGTAGTTCTGCCTCTACTCCAAGGGTCCCCTGCTCATACCCACATATTGATGCCCTGACCTCATTCCCATCATGCTTCTCTCTCATCTCACTCCTGAGCCTGTTAGCTGTAGAAGGGTTAATCAATGCTAATTAGAAGTATCAAACAGTTCCTGTTCAGGAAAGTTATTGGTCCACTAACAGTTAAGAATTACGAACACCGCCCTCCCACCTATCAGGAGGTGACTTGCAGGCTTAAAGCTTGGCCAGCTAACCTTGGTTCTAATAAAAACAAGTGTCCAAGGCTGGGTTGTCTATCAGGCTTTCATGGCAGATTCTCTGGTAATAAAAACAGTCTTACTTCATAGTTTCATAGTTGGTAGGGTTGGTAGGGACCTAAGCAGATCATCTAGTCCAACCCCCTGCCATGGGCAGAAAAGGATGCTGGGGTCAAATGACCATGGCTAGGTGACTATCTAGACTCCTTTTGAAGACCCCCAGGGTAGGGGCAAGTATCATCTCCCTTGGAAGTTGGTTCTAGCTTCTAGCTGCCCTGGTGACTTGGAATTCATAAACCAACAGTGAGCATATTGTGGGAGAATTTAGCAACAAAACCAAACAGTAACAATATACAAGTACAAGAGGACCATACAATTCCATTCATATTTACAACAGTATATAGATATATATATAACTATAGCTATATAGATATAAATAGATAGATAGATAGATAGATAGATAGATAGATAGATAGATAGATAGATGTTAGGGTCAGAAGGGACCTTAGTAAGTCATTGAGTCTGACACCCTGCTCTGGGCACGAAAGAGCTCTGGGGTCAAATGACCCCAGCTAGGTGCTTGTCCATCTCCTCTTAAAGACCTCCAAGGTAGGGGAGAGCACCACCCGCCTTGGAAGCCCATTCCAGGTTCTGGTAACCTTTACTGTGAAGAAGTGCTTTCTAATGTCCAACCTAAATCTGTTCTCTGTCAATTTGTACCCATTGTTCCTAGTTACTCCGGGGGGTTCCCTAGTAAATAGAACATCTCCTATTCCCTGCTGCTGATGAATTTATAGGCAGCCACAAGATCACCTCTCAGCCTTCTCTTGCAAAGTCTGAAGAGATCTAGGTCCCTCAGTCTCTCCTCATAGGGCCTTTCCTGCAGACCTCTGACCATATGAGTGGTCGTCTTCTGGACCCTCTCAAGATTCTGTGTATCCCTCTTGAAGCATGGTACCCAAAACTGGATGCAGTACTCCAACTGTGGCCTGACCAGTGCCACATAGAGGGGGAGCATCACCTCCCTGAACCTGTTTGTCATGCATCTGCTAATGCATTATAAAGTGTGCTTACCCTTGTTGATCACTTCATCACACTGGTGACTTATGTTCATCTTGGAGTCAACTATGACACCAAGATCACTTTCCACTGCTATGCTGCTGAGAAGGTCATTCCCCAGCCCGTAAGTGTGTTGGTCGTTCTTTTTGCCCAGGTGCAGCACTTTGCACTTGTCTTTGTTGAATTGCCTTTTATTTCATTCTCCCCATTTTTCCAACCTGTCCATATCTCTATCCTCTGGTATGTTAACTTTGCCCCATAAGTTGGTATCATCTGTGAACTTGGACAGGGTGCTCTCCACACCCTCATCCAAGTCACTGATGAAGACATTGAATAGCACTGGCCCAATACTGAGCCTTTTGGGACTCCACTGGCCACAACTTTCCAGGTTGATATTGACCTGTCCACCACCACACTCTGAGTGCAACCCATAAGCCAATTTGCCCCCCACCTAACTGTATAATCATCTGCATCACAGTCTGTCAGTTTGTTTACAAAAGCAGCATGAGATACCATATCAAAGACCTTCTTAAAGTCTAGATAAATAACATCTACCTTGACTCCAGCATCTAAGCATTTTGTGACCTGATCGTAAAAAGAAACAATGGTGTCTTCTAAGATAGATAGATGTTTGATTCTCTGTAGATTTTAAACTAATGCCAATGATCACAAAGAAAGCAAAGCAATAGTAACTCTGGTACTTTAGCAGCCCTGATAAGCAAAAATCCTGGTTTTCTCTGATAAAAATAAATCCCCAATTTTCAGGTTAAATCCACATTTTTCCATAATCAGAATGAAACATCACTATATATATATATATGTATCAATGCATTAGTGGCATTTCAATTTAATCATGGAAAAATTTGGATTTGGGGTGGTAGTGGTGGTGGTAGGAGGGGTGTTATCAGAGAAAACCAGGATCCCTGTTATCAGAAGGAAAATGCCCAGATCAACATTACAATCACCCAAACTTCTGAACTCATACTTTCTGATATACATAGAAAGTACCTCTTTGTTCAAATGTCCCCTGAACTAATATGCCCTAGCAGATGTTTTCACACCCTCTGTCACACAGAACTTTCTGGGATCAACTAGTCCATCCCCAGTACAGCTTGTTCTACTAAAGCCAGTACTAGTTTCTCTTGTCAGAAAGATAAAAGTATATACCCAATCTAGTAGTGGTAGATTCACTTGATCCCTCTGGGGGTGTCTACAATCCTCCATCTTTACAGGCTGGCTTATAGCCTGCTCAGACCCTGGTGGCCTGTTACTACTGGTTTACCACTAGACTGTATCTGGTCTAGAATCTCTCTACTCTCTTCTCTCATATCCAGAATTGATTGCCCTTATAAAAGTCTAAATCATGTCATACTTCTCAACCATTCCAAAGTCTTACATTCCTATCACTCACCCATCAATCATTCATCTCTCTCACACCAGCCAATCAATATGCATATCATCTCAAAGAGTGAATACACTCTTTCCTGCCAAATATTCACTCACTCAGACATGCTCACTACATCCTCACTTTACCAAGCATGAGTGTATCCAGGCAAGTTGAGAACTGAAACTTATGACATCCTAGAAGGCTGAAGAATTCATCTTTTCTTGAAATTTCTTGAACTCAGACAACTGTGTGGGCCTCAACATACACAAATATCTTAACAGCTACACTTAACATATGGGAACTTAGTTAATATACTACATAACAAAAACTCTACCAACAAGCCTTCAACTCTTCCAGCAGCCCTGCCCCCATCCACAGTTGTACTCCTGCTCAGACACTAGGTGACATTGCTCAGCTCGGTCTGACCTTCAATATCCAGCCTCATTCAGATGACAGATGTTCATTCAAGCTCAAGGTTGCTTAGATTTTTTACAGATGGCTACATTTTATGGACTAAAGGCTTTTTTATGGGCTGTCTATAAATTTATGGACATTTGGCAACCCTGATATGAACCTGAGTTTAGTGTTTTTCAGTTGGCTACCTCTCTCAATTTCCTCCCTCAGTGTGTGTTTCTTTCTGATTTTGTTAGTTTAATCTTTCTGCTTCAGCACCTAATTCTATCCTACGCACTCTATAGTACAGAGAACCTAGTCAAATAGCTCTGAATTTTAGATTCTACTATGAAGGTCAGACACATTACTTTAGGAATCTAGTCTTTCTTTAATCGATAGCTTTAAATGCTTGTGTTCTCTATTGGATATGGATTTTTAGCCCTACCCACTCTGATTGTAAAATCCTGTGTACACCTGAGATTCCCTTGCTCTTCTCTTTAAGTGACTCCAGCCTGGCAAAATATCACAGGCCACCATTAGAAGTAAATTGTAACATTTGACATTGTTTGCATAAATCATTTCTTATGCACACAATGAGAGTTGCTTTAATTTTGATTGTAATGTAGCCCAAAATGTTGCATTTCAAGTAAAGCTTTGAAACCCTTCAAAAGTCTAAAAACTTCATATTTACAGGTGGCTGGACAACATATTCAGGCTGTAAAGACCACTGTAGATTGCCAAATTATAAGCCTGTGTTCATTGTCCTACTTCAAGGAGAAAGGGAATACCTGGGGTATTCACTTATACAACATGCATCCAAAATACCAGGGGCTGCTTGATGAATGAGTTACAAGCAGGTGTTTTGAGGACCCTTAAAAACCCCTTTGGGGAGTCCCAGATCCCTCATAGAAATGCCTTTCACCAGCCCAAGGCTTTGAGCCATAACTGAGCTAATACACAAAAAACGTTTTTTTTCCTCTTTGGCCACTTACTAATGACTTCATATAATTTAGCATGATTTTTTCTTGAAACTAGAGAGGGTGAGATCAGAACTGGGTGTATACAGACACTAATAGAGAGTGTAAACTACTAATTAGCAGATTATGCTACCACAACTCTTATTCCTTCTTCTGCATAGACTGACAAGAACTTGATCCTACATTTCTTGTGATCTTAACCATCCAGTGAAATTGACTGGCAGATGAAGAAATAAAGATGTAAATGTCTAGGTTTCTTATGGTTTCTCCATGCATGCTTGGAAAGGAAGAATTTTGGTAAGAAGTAAGGAAACGTCAGTAGGGAAAGTGGAAGAAAAAGGGCTCCCTCTTGGTTTTCAGCATGAATTCAATAACACTCGAGTGCTTACTTTCCATGTCAGAGGTTCCTGGTTTAAGACACGGAAAAGGAGGATTCTTCAATTCATTCTTCTGTCTCTGGTGGTTGGGTGAAAAGCTGATCAAGCTGCCTCCCACTATATATATATTTTTCATCAGTAAAAATATTTTCTGATAAACTCTTCCTATCACCATTCCCTTACAGCAAAAATGGAGTTTTGAATGGGGTACAGAGTGAGTTTGGGAATCTGACAGGGAGAATGTTATTGACCGGTTGATTCAGATGGCTGGTATGCATTTAAATATTAGGAAGAACCCTTCAAAGGAAGCTGTGCTTGTTTTGTAGGGATACTACCCACTGAGACCATTACAATTCCATGGCATGGTTGTAAAACTTGGCATAAAATATTAATAAATTATAGTTTTAGATGGAATATATTAGTATAGATTTATTATTTATTATTTTAAGTCATTGCAATATATTCTTTGATAAAAAAAACAGTTTTTGACTACTTGAAACACATAGCAAGGTATACAATGATACTTATTCAAGAGCATTGATATAAGGTTGTCTCCTTAAGAAGTGCCACCTACATACTGGCTTGGGCAATAATGACACAGGTTAAACAAGTAGACTGAAAACAATGCAAGAAGAGAGGAATAATATTTAGAAAGAAATACCTGGGAGTGCCAACATGGGCATTTTTTTCAAAGACAACTGTTCCTACAGTAATGATAGATGTAGGATCCTTAGTATGCTATACTAGCAAACAGTAGTACAAAACAGCGTTCTTAAGTCTACAAACATTTCCCATGACGTGCTTAATACATGGATGAGTGTATTATTTATAGCGATGATCATGCATCTCAATCTGGATTTTGCCACTGGGTTTTTTTTATCTGGAGGTTCTGTGCACAGCCTCAACAGTGCAATTCCACTGCAGAATCAGAAAGGAAAAACAGTTTTGAATTACAGGACTGTTCTCCTGCCAAAGTATCTGACAGCATCAAAAACCATAAAAATGGAGTATAACTGGTAAATGTTATACCAGCAGGTCTAAAAGGATGATATATACTTGTTTTTATTAAGTGGCCTTTTTTTACTTGACTCTAGCAAGAATATCTTTTGTTTAATTTAGACACATGACATCATACCTCATGAATTACAGAGACTGGAAAATATCAGACCTAATGAAATAGCTGTTCTTTTATGAATTGCTCCAGTATGCTAGAGAATAATCTCCATTTAGGGTATAACTGAATTTTCTTTAATGCAGTTGTATCCCAGCATACCCAGATGACAATGTGTAACACAATACAGGCTGCTAGGTTTTCGATCAGTTTACCATATGGCATTAAGTGGCAAATGTACCTGCGGAGATTCATTATCTTAAAATTCCTGTCAAAGGAAATAGGAAAATGGGAAAGAGGTCTGCTACATGTAAACAGGAACAGCAGTATGAATCCTAAGTGAGAAGTTATAGATAACAGACTAGGGGAGAATTAGAACAACCACCTAAGTAGGCAGCATAAGCACTCAAGGAAGTAGGTGAAATAAAATGTATTCCTTTCCCCCATTTGGGGGATTTTTTTTTTGAAAGCTGACACAAGTTTATGTTTTTAAACTAATCTCCACCATCATATTCATTTTTTCTGCAGCTATAACTTGTTAGTTTTGAGTCATGTTTCAACTTCTTAACAGATGTCTCTAGTTTGAGACATGGACTGTAGGCTCAAAACTGATTCACTGAAATATCTTTCACCATAGGAAGACAGTAAGCGTCTGTTACAGCACACTTCTTACATTTAATCATTTTACTGTTTTATTGTGTATAAACCCCCATGCAGCAGTAATTTCATATTTTAATGGGCAATATGTTTCAATCTTTAACAGCCATTAACAATTAAATTTATTATCCACATTATCTCATAACTATTTTTCCCCCTCTGGCACATCACAAACATATTATTGGTACCATTTTGTCTAAGTGGATGATCACAAAAGTCAACATCCAGTGTAAACAAAACTGCCTTTTGTTTTAAATAAAATGCATGAAAGCTGTGCCACAATAATACATCAAAAGCTATATTATTTTGTGCAACAGTGAAGAAACCTAACAAATTGATGGTTTTATGTACAAATGACCTTTTCTAAAATGCTTGAAAGAGTCTTTTTGTTCTTTATAATGTAGTTATACCAGCAATGTACTCATACATTAATATTTTCATGGGTGCATGACCCACCTATAAAAAGTGCCCTGAGCCAAGAGCACTAAACAAGAAAGAGGCCTTGCAATAAGATCTAGATATCCTTTTACATAGCTGTCACAACCACAGTTCTGCAGGAGGGTGGGACAAAAACCAAGTCTCGATCCTACAAACACTTTATTCATAAACTTAATTTTACACTTAAGATTGATACCATTGAAGTGAGTGAGGCTGTTCAAAGTGTTCATTCAAAGAATGCACATGATCAAGTGTTTGTAGGATCAGGCTACAAATGCTGGGATCTACTTGAAAGAATCCCTAAACTGGGATACTGAATCCAGTTTTGTATGAAAATATTCCCCAAATCCTGAAGAATCAGATTTGGCCCCATATGGAAAGACAATTAAGATACCATTTTGGACTGAACACAGCTATATTTCTTAAGGAATTTTTTGGTTACGTCTCTAGTCAAAGGATGAGGATTGCTGCCTTTGTTGCCTAAATAGTGTATGTGATATGCATATTTATTCCACCCTATTCCTAGCAAATTAAACACTTGATCCTTCTTTGGCCTGAATCCTGTGAAATAACTTGCATCAATATAAGTGAGGGGAAAAAGGCATAAAATATTTCTGTAGCAGAATGATTTACACTGGTGTAAATGACTACATAGGGGACAGGAAAATGAGAATCGGGCTTTACATATCTCTAGGAGAATTAGTAGAGTTTTTTTTCACAGTAAAGGTAAGGACAGAAAGGATGGGGTACTGAATTATCCTCCCATCCTTTGGATTGTTCCTTCCCAGACAAGGTGATGGCAAATTAAGAATATGGCTAAAACAATTATTATCCAAGGCTGGATATCTATGCTGAAGATTAAGAGATTAAGAGAAGATTTCAGTTTTCAGGCCTTTCAAGCTATAATTCCAAAGCTACAATTATTCTAAGGACCTCATTTTCAACATGTTTTAGGAGTACTTTAATTTTCAGTACACTGACCTAACAACTAATACTCCTGTATCCTTAAACTTATGCTTAAGTTTCGAAAGGTTTTCACAACAAAATTAAAAGTATGTTATTGTAGGCCTGTGGGGACAGGCCAACTCTCAGGATCTCAATATTGCGCTGTTAGACAGGAGGGTGTGAGACAATTGCACGTATACAAACACATAAATCAGTTAGATGCATACATACACACCCTACCAGCTCAGGCAAATGCACATCCAAATCAACCTAGGCACATGCATACCTACCACCAATTCAAGCACATACACTATACACCCCAGAAGTTAGACACAGATCACTACTTTGTATATCATGCACACAATGCCATATATATATATATATATATTTTTACACACACACACTCACACTAGCAACTCAGATACACATATGTTCAAAATAACTAGGCAGCAAGTTGATTTGCATTTGAATCCTGATGGAACACCAACATAAAGATCAAAGCATTTGTTCAAACTAAGTGTACTTAATCCTTTATTCTCTAGGTAAATTATTACTTCAACATTTGGACATTGTGTATTTTTTTGAAGATGTTTACCAGGTTCTGCATGGATTTTAAATCTATCAGTGGCTGCTACATACTTAAAAAAAAGCATATGAAGGTTTCTTAGACCAATCTGTTTTAAAACATTTCGTTTTCCTTATTTATTACACTGTCGATTAGGTTATGAAAAGTCATATAAAGAAGCCAGATCTATGAAATTCCATCTGTTAGTGTCATACTTCTGAGGCCTTCTCAATATTCACATCTGAGTAGTTCATGTCTTGGACTTCAGACTTGATTCAGCCCAGATGTCTATCACATCCCTGTGCTCCCTAGGAAGACAAACTATATTATTGCAGGATTAATATTAAATATGTTTCATTTTATTATGTTCCCCTGTGAAAAATTCATAATAGCATGAGGTCTTTTCTAAGTTAACTTTGATGGTCAGACACAGTCCTAAAGCCACCAAATACAATTAATATGAATGTGATCTATATTTGGAAGAAGGCAATTTTAACCTGATTGCTGTCTTCAGGAAAAAAAAAATATAATCACGCAAATAAATGGAAGTCCTATCTGCCTACTCTATTATGTGGTGAAAAAATCAAAAAAGAGCATTAGCAGTTTGGGATTTTCAAGACCATTCAATATTGACCTACTCCCAGTGAAGTCAATGGTAAAATCCTGGAGATTTCAGTAGGGAATAAAGTTAAGCCAACTTTAATTGCTTTTGAAAATTCCCTGCCCACAATGTTTAAAGAAACAAAATCATACTACTAGAGAAATAATGCCAGTAAATATCAGCTATCCATATCAATGCAAGTAAAAACAAAAACAATCCCCCCACTATTTAGCTTATTGCCCTCTGTCTCCTTTACCAGGTGGGTCTTTCTTCTTTATATTGCATTTGACAAATAGAAGTCTTGTATTTAAACTGTTCATAGTTGTTACCTATAATGTCCCATCTGTTCAGATAGTGCTACTTTCTCTGCTCTTTCTTTCTCATTCATGGCTCCTACTCTTGTCTAAAACATGTTTTTGCTTGCAGTGAAAATGTGAATATCTTTACAAAAAAATCAACTCTTTTGCTTAATGTATACATATGTGACTTTATATATGCTGAAGTCATAGCTCCTTCTATATCAGCACCTCCTGATTTAACAGAAAAACCAGATTGAAAGTTTCCTGGTAAAATAACTAAGGAAGCATTGTTGAATTCTTCTCTCCCACACACCACTACTGTTATTACCTGAACAGATGTGCATTTAGTTTTGTGGTCAGCCATATTTCTTACTGCATCCTGTGGTCATAATGAACACTGAATAATGTCTGTTCTTGTTTTGGGTAAGTCCTCTTACTTAAAAATATCTTCACTGCTAATTTAATTTGTACAAGCAAACATGCCATCCCCTATGCCATCCAAGAAACCTAAATGGCCAAAAGGATCAAAGTTAGAGTTCATTTCAATGGTGACAGATTAGGAGTCATCTGTGATCTTATCACATTTTAAATATATTCATGTCTGGTAATGATTAATTAATAGACTTTCCTGAGATGTTTAGTGTGAAGAAGTGTGGATGTTTAGCTACAACTATTTTGTTCTTTACAAGTAGGTTGGGACTCTTAATGCAAATAGTATTTTTCAGTACTGATAGAGTTAACAGTTTTGTCATCTTATTTTGCATCACATTATCTTTGGTGTTTCTATAAAGCCCCAGCTCTTGGAGTCATGTGATTACTTGACCATCTGGGAGGTCATTAAAATATTAGTAAGCCTCTCTGTCTTTGACAAAAAGAATCTAAGGAGTATTATTTTTTAGAATCTCATGATTTTTAAGCTACTTCTATTATTTTGGCAGACTTGGAGGGTTTTTTTTTAATATTTAGGACTGGCAGTACTGTAATACTCCTTCCTCCTTTTCAGATTGAAGTTATGACTGCAAAGAAAAATGAAGGAATTACTGTAATATATACAAGGATACCTATGCCAACTTAATCTAGTTAATAAGGGTAACAATTGCACAGGGGCATACAAGTCTTCAGGCCTTGGATGTTGTTCTGGTTGCTAGTACAACCATGCTAATGTGCTGTTATTATCCATGATCAGACTAGCACATATAAACTAGTATGTGCTATAATTGCACCCTCATTTTATATCTTGAAAGGCAGTTTATAATATAGGTTGAGAGTAAAAAGCATAGAAATAATTAAAAAGTGCAGGAATATTTTTTCTTTTCAAGTATCATGAAACTTCTAGTTTACTAGGGTGTGGAGATCCACTTAGATTCCTATTTTATCCCAATTTACATGCTCAATCTTTAATCTACATGCACATGATTTAAACAATCATACTGCAAAGTTGAATTCAAGGCAACTTACCTTTGCTTTAAGTCACGGATGAGAGTAATTATTAAAAATTACAGCTTCAAAGAAGAAACTCTAACAAAATATCCTTTTAGGACAAAAAATTATGTCCTAAAATATTATCAATGAAGTAATACAACTATCTTGGCTCTTTTGGTTTTTTTTTAATATAATTGTGTGTTGGCATCAGTATATTTATAAATCTTCAATGTGAAATAAATTATATTCTTCTATATTCCTCACTCTTGAGCTAAATATAAACATATGTGAGGATACAAGTAAGGAAAAGTGATTAGTCTTAAGGAGAATGCATTAACCAGCAGCAAGTTGCATTGTTCAGTTCATGTCTAATTTAGAGAGATGGAATATTTTCTAATCAAAGCATGCAATGTTTATTACATAAAAGCAACTATGAAAACAGCATACCTCCCTTCAAAAATAACTGTAAAATAATGCTTTAATCAACTGTGTGTGTTCATACGCACGCATGAATTCATCCAGGGTTAGTCGACTAGCAAAGCCCTTTCCCATGAAAATTAAAACATTTTAATCTTGGAGGCACTATTAGTGGCTACATAGTTAATCTTAGCAGAATTTAATTCTTTCAGGGATGAACACAAGTGTTTCTCATAAATAAAATTGCAATTAAAATGCACATACCAATCTAATTTTTCCACAACATTGCAAGGTAATGCATTCAGTTGTTTAAGGGCTTAATAAAGTTAAATGGTATTGTTTTTTCAAATTATGTCCCACAAACGTGGTACACCTGACACTGACCAGGCTGTTTTGTGATTCTAGTACACTGGGTCTCTATGCTCTTCAGTGTCCCTTTGCCTAAGAAGACTGAAACACTGTCTTTCTTTGGCTTCTTTTATAAACTTCCTGGGTAAAGTATCTGTTATTCCCTTTAAAAAATAGGACCTTTCAGTTTAGCTGCTTCTGGCCCTCAGGATCAGTGTGGATTACCTACATTCCCCTGTAATTTAAGGAAACCCTCTCCCAGAGCCCCAACCATGGGATCACTCTGGATTTACAATTCACATGCCCCGGAAATTATGACAGTTGAAGAGAACAGACAAATGAACAATAAGTTCTCAGTAACTAATAAGCACAAGAAATAAAGAAATCTAGACAAAATAATAAACACAACCCATGCTTTTCCTTGCTTCCTTTCCATAACACTCTTGTGTGGTCAAAGTCCTTCAAAGGGCCTCTTCCTTCCCTGTATGTGGCTTCTTGATCTCTATTCTCTGCAACCTGTTTCCTTCTTCTGTGACTGGTCCAGCAACTAGGTTAGACCCCCCCTGGTCTATCCTGCCCAAGTTTTCTGCATCTCTGTGTCTCATGTTCCCCCAGTCATGTCTTGCAGACTCTGTGGGGTGATCACTTTCCCTTTCTAGGCTATCCCATAATGCAAAATATTCCCATTTGAGTGAGTGTTCAGCAGACAGAAATGCCAGAAGTATAATGAGTGCTTTCTTGGTCACAGCAGGAGTAAACACAGCAGGGATGCTAGCCCCTTCCAAGGGCTTGAAGCCTGCCAAGTTTCAAGGAGGCAGGTGCAGGGGTTTCTGGGAAACTGCACCTCAAACTGTTCAAAGCAAAACTCATGACATGTGTGATTTTGTGTGTGTTAAAGGACAGAAGGATGAAACCAGCAGGGATGGTAACCTGTAACAAGAGGTCTTCCCAGTGCCAGTTAGATCTCTACCTACCCACCTGTTTCTGGGCCAGCTGCCCGCCCCTCTTTTTCCTGCCACACCTTGATGGAAAACTGATTCAGATGTTTCCCAGGCAGGAGGCTGCCCATTTATGTGTCTTGGGGTGACATCCATTCCATAGCTCTGTACCTCCCCAAAAACTGCAGTCCATGACTCACAGATTTCATTCATCACCCCCTCCAGCTGTCCCCTCTCTAGGACCTTTGGCTCTCCCTTAGGCCCTGGCCCCACCATCAGGCCAGTCAGAATCCTGAGCCTCTTGCTCTGGGCACTTCTCACAGTGGGCCCCCGGTGCTTTGACCCTGCTTTTGGTCCTGGCCCCAACACAGACCAGTTGAGGGTACCTCTGATATCTTTTATGAGACTGGGGTGGGCAATTATTTCAGGCAGAAGGCTGCTTACTGAGTTTTGGCAAGCCATTGAGGGCTGCATGATAGGCAGCCAGGGGCAGATAAATATTCATTTCCTAAATTTTTTAGGGGTCCTGTGGTCTGGATAGAATGGCCTGGTGGGCCGCATCCAGCCTGTGGGCGGCATTTTTCCCACCTCTGTAATTAGACCAACTGAATAGTTGGAGAAATATATCTTAGCAAACTTTTACATCCGTGATTGGTCAGCAGCAGAGATGAGGCTCAAGGGCAACCAGCATGGTTTCATTTGAGGCAGACCCTATCAGATCAACCTGATTGTCTTCTATGATCAGATCACAAAAGCATTGGATGCAGGTGTCGTGGTGGATGTAGTCTTTCTGGACTTCAGCAAGGCTTTTGACACTGTCTCCCACCCCATTCTCATCAAAAAACTAGGTGACTGTGGCATTGAAGCCTACACAGTCAGATGGATTGCAAATTGGCTGAAGGGTCATACTCAGAGGGTAGTGGTGGATGGGTCTTTTTCAACCTGGAGGGAAGTGGGCAGTGGAGTCCCCCAGGGCTCTGTCATCACCGACTCCAAGATGAACATGGGCAATAGGGCTAACCATATCTTGTCATGGATCTACAGATGCATCTCAAGCAGGGCCAAAGAGGTGATCCTCCCCCTCTATGCAACACTGGTCAGGCCACAGCTAGAGTGTTCAGTTCTGGGGGTCGCACTTCAGGAAGGATGTGGACAGCATTGATAGGGTTCAGAGGAGGGCCACCCTCATGATCCAGGGACAGCAGGGCAGACCCTATGAAGACAAGCTATGGGACCTTAACCTGTTCAGCCTTCACAAGAGAAGACTGAGGAGGGACCTGGTAGCCTTCTATAAACTCACTAGAGCAGACCAGCAGGGTTTGGGAGAGATCCTGCTCCCCATAGTGCACCCCAAGGTAACAAGGAATAATGGCACAAATTGTTAGAGCGTAGGTTTAGATTAGGCATCTGAAAGCTCTACTTCACAGCCAGGGTGGCTAGGATCTGGAACCAACTTCCAAGGGACGTAGTGCTGGCTCCTACCCTGGAGTTCTTTAAGAGGAGGATTGACATCTACCTGGCTCAGGTCATTTGAGCCCAGTTTTCTCTCCTGCCCTGGGTAGGGGGTTGGACTTGATGATCTACAAGGTCCCTTCTGACCCTACTTCTATGAATCTATGAATCTATGGTTTTAAAAACCCTTTGTAAGGATGAGGAAGCATCTAGTTTGTGTGTGTGTGTGTGTGCTCTTCGTGGATGGAATGAATAATGAAGACGTTAGAGGCCGGCATGCAATGCAGGCAAGGAAGCAAGTCAGTGAAGATGTAAATTGAGGTGTCAGAGGGAGAAGGGACAGGGAAGGGGATGTAACAGGTAAAAATGGAGAGATACCTAGGGAGTCCGATGTCAGGCAGCTTACAGTGTGTCATAAATCCAATAGGCCTTTATGAAGTGGCTTGTACTTGTTTCAGATTTGAATTTGGCCGATTTGGGAGACAGTGTTTTGATTCAGTGATTCAAATCACTGAATTTACATTTGGCCAACTCTGATTCAGAGATTTGGCCATTGCTGAATTGGCCACCACCACCTCTGTTCACCAGGACCTCCATCCAGTGATTGAGGGTTTTGGTGCTAGACATGCTTCCCTTCACCCTTGAGTTGCACATGCCCTTTAGCACATGGATCATACTGAACTGCAACAGTTCCAGCCACTTTTTGATGGCATCCTTCAGCCACTTCACCAGTGCCTGCACCTCTGGTGAAAGTGGCTTGCATCAGCCACAAAGATTGATCCCCTGGAACTTCTCCATTTGGTTCTCAAGCTCCTTGACTATGGGGATAACCTGGATAAGGAGGGCATTCCCAGTGTTGAGGGCCTCAGTAGCCTTGACGAACAGCTTAAGGACCACCAAGATCTGGGAGATGGTATTCCACACTGCTTTGTTAAGTGGACCACTAATCCTAATCTCCCTGAGTCAGGCCATCTCATGAATGGCCTTCTGTTGCTCCACCAGCATTTCCAGCATCAGGTGAGTCTCCACATCCTGCATGATTTTGTGTTGTGGGATGCTCAGCTCTGCCTGTTTCTCCCACAGCATCTTGTCCCCTTTGATGCTGTGGTGCAAGTAGTCTGCCACCTTCCTGCATTTTGAAATCAGCTAGGTGGTAGTGTGGCACCACCACGGGGAGCCCTGTCTCCTACAAGGCATCCCTGACTATGAGATGGAACTTGTGTGCCACACAGCAAATGCCAACAAAGTTGGCACCATGCACTGCCTTGACCATATTGGCCCTATTGCTGGTGACTGTAAACCCATGGGTGAGCTTGCTCTGCCTAATGAAATACCCCTGCACCATGCAGTTCATGGTCACCATGTTCTCTCTTGCTATGTGGGAGTCATTTATCACCTCTGCTTGAAGGAGAGCCCACCAACTCCCCGACTGATCACATCAGTGTCCTGTGAGGGAGAGGTAGGCATGATCTCCACCTTGGCTGTTCCAGGTGTCCGAGGTGAAGCGTATGCCTGAAGACATGCACTTCACCTGAAGACATGCCTTGTGCAGCTCCTCCCTCAAGTACTCCCTGCATTCCTCATACAGAGAGGACACAACTGTTCAGCTAGAGGTGGTACATGCAGGCACTTGGTAGGATGGGACCATGAGTGCCATGAACTCCCTGAACCCTGGCTGCTCAACTAAGAAGGGCTGGCCATGCAGAGCAAACATCTCCCCAATGCTCTGAGTGACCTCACTTGCCCTAGCAACATGCCCCACTTTGTCTGCAGCTTTCCTGCACTGCTACAGGGTGGCCTGCCTCTGCTTCATGGGAACAGGGGCTTTGGAGTGAGAGGGGGACTTCCCTTTGGGCATGCTCCCATTGGTGCAGAACTGAGGAGGAGCAAGGGCAGAGGGGTGTTGCCTTCTGAGATGCAGCAGCATAGCCATGCTGGTGAAGTCTTTCACCTCCTTGCCCTTGCTGATCTGCTTTAAGCAGTGATGGTAGATAGCATACTTAGAATCATTTGCCACTTCAAAATTATATCACACTACACTATCCCCCCTTCCCTCGCTTTTCGGTTGAGGGTGGGGATCCTGCCTTACCCCCCTTCTCAGCAGGCAGAGGTACAACAACAGGGGAAGCTGAGCTGCCTGCCCCACAACCTCCTCCAAGATGCTTTCTGGAGAAGGAGACCTGCCTCTAGGGGAGCTTGGAGAGGTGTGGAGCACAAAGTCAGATTTCCCTTTGTTCCCCAGAATTTCTTTTGCTAGGGTGCTCAGGTCCCTAGCTTCCAGCTCCAACTCCTCCTCTGGCAGTGGGAGACTCGCACTGGGAGATAAAATTGGGGTGGAGGAGACTGTCATGCTGGTGCTGGTTGCTAGTTCTAGTGTTAGGGGAGGTAGTGCAGGTGCAGATACAGATACAGCTCTCACCTCTTTGCTCCCACTGGCAGGAGAAGAGTCATCTCTGCCAGGAAAGAGGATGCATCTATGTTTTGACTTGGGGGAGGGACTTGCCTCTCTCCCCCTACCCCCTGTAGCCCCTCTCCCTCCCCTGCCAGAAGATGTGACACCTGCCTTTCCATCAAGCTTCATAATCTTTGCTGTGATGGAAAATGTGTGTGTGTGTGTGTGTGTGTGTGTGTGTGTGTGTGTGTGTGTGTGTATGCAATGGTTATATCGCTTCTTCTCTCTGTTTACTGTATGTGCCTGTAACTAATATCTCTTCTGCTCTCTGCTTACTGTATACGTGTGTAATTAATATCTCTTCTCTCTGTTTACTATATGTTAGTGAGAGAATGTAATGTATGTGCTTTTCTGGACAGTGATGGATCACACTGCCAGGGAAAACATGGCTTTCATTTTTTAAAATTTGGGGGAGGGAAATTACAAATAAGAGATTTTTTGAGGAAGAATAAGTTAAAAGAAATGGATTGGATAGTGATAAGTAGAGGAATTCCAGGCAAGGGTAATTAATAATCTGTATCCAATCCTTTCCAAGAAGAAAGATTAGCAGGAGACTGACTAGGAAACCATGCCAGTCCAGTAGTACCTTTCAGACACTGCTGCTCAGGCAGAAACAGCTCACAAAAGGGACAGAAAGGCTGCAGACAGAGGCTTATATGCTGTTCCTATGTCCCTCCCCCAGAGCACTGTGATTGGAAGGGGACTCAGGGAAAGCTCACAGTCACTGGCTAGCTATAGATGTCAGTCTTCCTCCTCCTTTCCCTACCCCCACCCCCACCGCTCCCTCTCCTCTTCTCAGTTTCTGTTCCCCTTCAAGACTGCCTTCTGAATCACTGAATCTCAGAATCTTTTTCCAAATCTTTTCTGAATTGATTCAGCGTATCTGCATCAATTCCAAGTGGGGGTTTTTGCCTCTCGATTCGATTCAGAGTCAGTGATTCAGCTTCCAAATTGGGCCAAATCGTCCCCGAATCAAATTAGCAACCAAAGCTTTGCACACCCCTAATGGACATATATATACTTAACATCATCTCAAAAGTTTGTTTGTTTTGCTATAGGCTCATACACATGTAACTATTACAGTGTAACAGCTGCTGTGTTATCCTGAGCAGCAGCTTATCCACCCCTTTTGATGCTGCTCCAAGCATACATTTGTTCATGCCCCTAGGGCATTCAAAGATACTGTGATTTCATAACCTTAGTCATGATGGTACATGAATTCCTTACATAAGGGATGTCCTGCTTCTAAACCCCTGAGGGTCATATGCCCCGGGGTCCACACCAGCAAGGACCGTATATTGGATGGCTGTCCTTTATCCTATGGGGTATCTTAAATGTTTTACATGCATCATTTACATATATACCTTTACGAAACTGAACAACAGGCAGGATTTTCAAAACTAGGCAAGATTTTCAGAACTGCCTCAGGCTGACTAAGCACTGCTCCCTGTCAAGTTGGTAAAATAAATTCCTATTGAGACAGAATTCAGCTGCATATTTATGAAACTCCCTTTCAATACATAGATCCAGAGCAAGGTAAAATCTAGCACATACCTTAGGATTCTTTGGTTGGTTTGTTTGTGGTTTTGTGGGTTTTTTTATAGAAAGAAAACATTCCTTTGCATTATTTATGTCACTGAAACAAATGGATAAATATATCATCAAAATATCAATCTACAATTTTGCAGATAAAAACTATGGCTAAGAATTTTAAAGACAAAAAATGTGCCTGCTCAATGAAATCTAAAACTTCACAAGAGTAGGGTCTCTGCTTCATTTAAACCACATTAGGATTCACAAATTAGCTGTTTTTTCATCTGTCTTACCAGACGGCCTTGATCTTGTAAGTGTTTTCAGAGCACACCTACCAGGTTTAGGTTGAGCACAAAGGCTTGTTGTCAACCAAACATGGGGACTGAAACAGAGGTCTCCACTGTCTAAAGTTAATGCCTTAACCACTTTTTCTTCTTCTCTCTTCCCTTAGGGATCTTTTATGCAAAGTACAATAACTTCAACAAGAGGGGCTAAGGTTTTTTCCCCATCTCCTCTACCCCAACCTTTACCTTAGAACCACTTGTAGTCTAATGGTTAGAGCAGTCTCCTGGTAAATAGGTACTCTGGGTTTGATTTCCTTCAGTGGAAAGTGGCTATAAACCAAACTGCCCTATATCCTGGCTAAGTGCTCTAGAGATTGAGCTATTGGTTAGAATGCAGTGAAAAGGGTTCATGATCTTCTCCCTTCAATGTTTTAAAAAATAGAACTGACCCATACTGCTTTTCTAAGCGAAAAGACTTATGCACTTTTATTTCAGGAGATGGTTCAGGTCTGAGAATCTGAAGTAGAGGGTTGTGTCCCTCTGTAATACAAAGTAAGTTGCAAAGTTCATAAAATATCTGCACATATGCCTTTCAGTACATTAAAGATTATGTACAAATATATTTTATGGCGTTCCTAGGATATTAAGGACATTGTTGAATAATAATAATGACAATATGTAGGCACTGAAGTCTAGTTTTATGATGTGGTACACACTAATTATGCCGGCCATTTATTGATAATAGTATTTTATCCTTAGTATGCTGTATAATACTTAATATAAAACTAAATTAGAAATTGCCAGTTGGCTGAGAGTTCATGTTACCATGGAAACATAACTATTACAAGTCATTTTATGTTAAAGTATGGAAAATCTTCACTTATGGATGCATAAAAATTAAAATTGTTACACACAGTTCTCAAAACCTGCAACTGAAGGCGTTTTACTTCTCTTTGTTTTCTTAACTTTGATCTACTGTAATAGATGTACTGATATATTTGGAGCTGAATGAATTATATGAATAGGCTTGGAAGAATTTGATTTTTATTTTTTAATAATTTTGTTGGCTGAAATCAATGTTTATTTTTAAGCCTTTATTTTGATTTTTATCGATTTCAGTTTCCAGAATTGTGCAAAATTAGAGGTGTGGGGGTATGCACATGCATGCATACATGCACATACATGCACGCACAAATGTGCCCACTTCCTCCTTCAGCCCAGCCTGCAGCAGGCATGGGGGAAGTTATTGTGGTTCTCAACTGTCTGCACACCACCTAGTCCCATGCACAACACCACCAAGGTCAGTGCCTGTGTCACCAAGCTATTGCTGCCTTCCTAGTGTAGGGGAGGATTTCTGGTGGCCTGAAGTAGCTGTGTCCTTAATAAGGCAGCCTCAGTATATTCTCCACATTGAAGCTAGGATGCTCTGGTCCTTGAAGTCTGGGACTGGCCTGGTACCTCTTTGAGGCTCTGTACCTATGCCAGCAATCACCACCAGCTGGGGGCAATGAGTTGGCCTTGTAAGGTGGGCAGAGTCTGGTCTCAGGAAGGTTGGTCCCCTGTCCTTCCCCTAATTCTGCTCTCCAAAGGGAATCCCACTTGACACCTTCCTGGCTCATTAGACTATGGATCAGTGAAACAGTGGAACAGTTATCTCCTGTTCCTGGGCTCCCCCACATTCCAGCATCTCCCAATCAACGCACAGTGTGGAACATTCACCCACAGCTACCATTCAGCCCCCCGTCCATGGGACTTTCAGTCATGTCATCCCAGGGAGGAGTTTCTGCACCAGGGATCTCCATGACAGGAGGTGGGGGCTGGCAGCCTGCCCCACTATTCTGGCCCAGGAGGGCAATAGTCTCCCAGTAGGAAGTGATACTGATGCCACTCAGGGGTGTTGAAGCTGGACCCGAAGTGGTTTATGGCCTTGTGCATTAACTCCCTATCCTGATGCTGTAACTCAGCTCCAGAATGGCATAGGCGGTCTCCCTCAGACAGCAGCTGATCATCTGTAGACCTTTAATTGCAATACATTCCTGGGCCTGGGCAACTCATTCAAGTGCTGAGGCACCATGGGTGCAAGCAGTCACTAACCTTTCCATTCTAACGCCCTACACTGAAGGTCTCCTTTGGTCTTTATGTCACCAGAGCTGGCTGTGTATGTCTCTGGCACTCTGCAGGTGTCTGGGCAATCACTCTGGCATCCTGGCATCCAACATCTTGGGCTCCATGACTGGGCCACTTGCACACAAATTCAGAGTCTGCAAACAAGAGAGACATCAAGGGACCTCTCGAGCGTCCCTTGTCTGGACCTGCTTCCTCTCCCGAAGCTGGAAATCATGCAGCTCCTTCTGACCCAGTGCTGACCACAGCACAGAATGCCCATGTTCTGCCTCCCAGATGAGAAAACCTGGACACCTCGGTTCCATCTCCCTGCTGCAAGGGCTGGGAACCCCAAGTGTCAGGGCTCAGAGGGATAAGCCTCCTCCAGTTCTCCAGGAGGAGATGGAGGAAGGGAGTTGTAGGAAGGGTGTTTGCTAGGGAGAATTCCCATTTCCCACTGCACATTACTTGCAGTGGTGCTCTTTCATAGCTGTTCTGGCAAACGACAACCAGAGGATCACCAGCAAAAATGTAGTTTTTCCTGTTGCTTACAACTCAGCTCTGGGGCTTGAAAAAAGCTTTCAGTGTATATTGGGGTCTGTTTTGGTTATGGTTTGTGTCAGGTGGATTCAGGTAAGCATACTGGCCTCTCTCAGGAAAGCAACATGGCCTTGAGAGATGAGGCAGTCAGTTTTCAATTTCACAGATTTATGGCCGCATTCAATGTAACACAAATTGATAATTGTCCAACAGCTGCAATGGGGGACCAAGCCTGGTGCTGTACTTTTATTCCATGCCAGTGGTATGAGGGTTGGAGGGAGTTATTTGGAAGACAGGAGGCCAGTGAGGAGCATCAATAAATTAGTATCATTAGTCTTCAGCTGGACAAACATAAAGCCAAGATGCACCGAATATCGGAGTAGGCAATCACATCCTGCCTCATGAGCATATCCTTACCTACCAAGGAGCCACATTAAACCATTGCTTCACCTATAAACATAGCATTCAGAAGGTCATTAGTAAGACTGCACTGGTAGCTGCCGTTAGCCAGCATGACGCAACATGGTGTGCCAACATCAAAGGTCTCAGAATCATGAACTTGCAATGGTATATGCCCCAGCAGATTGCTGTGCTCCTGTATAGTTCACACTAAAGAGTTTGACACTGTACTTAACAGTGTGCAGAGATTCATACCAGGTTGCACAGCTTGCACACCCACAGATATATTCCCTGCACCCTTGGGCATTAGACCAAGTGCCATAAGACAAACCCTAACTGCTCCCCTGCTGCCAAGTTTCTGGTCCTGTGGATTGCATAGCAGGATAGGTATTGTGGCCTTGTGTGTTGTGCTAAATTTAGATCTGGGGTGGAGTGAATGGAAATGAAATGATCATTCAGAGTAAGCTGGTGTGAAATTTATTCCTACTGAATTTTATACCAACACCAAATTAGTCCTTCTTTGGGCATGATCTTGACAGAGAAGCATGGGTGAAATCCAGACTTAGATCTGGCTATGGACATTTCAAAACAACACTGTACAAGATAAACATCTTTGGCAGGCCCATGTGTGAATGCAGTGTCCACAATCAGCACAGCCCTTAATTGAAAGCTGCAGTCTTTACAAACGCCCAGATGGGGTAGATGGAATCCACACATTGAGTGATAATACCAGACAGTGTCTCGTAGCTAGCTGGAGGAACAAGGGTGAGGGGGTTGGAAACAGGGCTTTCTGGCCTAGGCTAAGCTGTTGCCCTATAAGGAGGGGTGAGCAGGGTATCACAATGCTCCATGAGATGTTGGCAGAATACAACCTACCATGAGTCAGGATGGGATTTGGCATGGATATCTGTGTCTGGGAAGGGACACAAATTTGTAGGAGGGCCCAGGGGCAGGCCAAAAGCCACTCCTATACTTCTATGCCACAGCTTAGTGCTCTCCCCACAACACGCTGCCGGTCTACATGGCAAAAAAACTGCCCCATATGGTACTGAGTCGAGGGGCAGTCTCGGGTGGGGGGGTGGCATGTGCCCCCGGCCATGTTCCCTTTACCAGTTGCCTGTGGGATGTGGTACAGATGTTTGTTATGGTGCTTCAGCCTACAATGCTGAAGTGCGATAGGACATCCATCCAGGATTATCTTAGAGTGGGATCTGCCATTTTTACAGTACACTATAGGCCCTGACCATCTGTTCATTATGACAGTAGAGTGCTTTCTACACCCTTACTGTGCCATAAGTATAACTTCTGTACCTGACCCCTCTGCTCCCTGGCCTCCAGCCACTGCTCCACAGAAGCTCACTCAGGCACTGTGGCAGCAGCCTATTGTTATGTCCCTTTTCTATAAATTTTGATTATTAACAATGAAAATATTTTTGTTGATCTGTGAATATGAGGTGAAATTGATGTTTGTCAAAGTTTAGTGATAAAAATAGAATCTCGTCAAGCCTATATATGAGTGACAGATGAAGGAAGAGGTTGGATAAATATTGGTCAGAGACCATCAGAGAGTACCTGTGCCTGGAGTGCACTATCAAGAACAATGCCTGGAAGCCCAGGAGCCCATCATGCATGTACAGATTTCCTGGAGATAATGAGAAGCACTCTGCAGTCCAGAGCAGGTGTATATTGGTAAAAACCATGCTCAGCAGCAGGACAATGAAGCAGAGTTCCACAACCAGCTTTGTTATGAAAAAAGATTAAGGCAACTGGAAGAAGGTTATGGAGAGGATACAGAAAAAGGTTTTGCATTTCCAGTTAGAGGGTGTGATACATCGAATTATGCTTCTGTCCCCAGCTTGCAGAGCAGAATGAAGGATGTCTGGTTTTTCCTATGCATTTGGGCAGGAAAGGATTTTTTTCCTCTTGATGTCAGGATTTTTTGTTGTTTTATTGTTTTTGTATTTTTTGGGTGGGGGTGGGGATATGGTTGCCTTTCTGAGAAGCATTGGGCGTTAGCTACAGCTAAAACGAGATTTTGACTGGGATGTGCCAGCACTCTTGGGACTAAAACCCAGAGGTTCCAGGTTGAAGGCTCTTGCCTCTCCACTCACGATCAGACTGATGGCCTCATATGGGATCTAAGGTACTTTACCTCAAGCAGACGGTTGGACTAGATGACTTCTGAAGGTCCCTTCCTGCACTACTTTTCTATGATTCTATGAAAGGAATAATCCACTCTATGCTCCACTTGATGCAGCTGAGAAAATAAAAAAAGATGTTTGGCTGCTTTAAGGTAATGGCTATGCTAAGTCTCACTGACTCGAAAGTCCACTGGGGGCTGTCCTACCATCTGAAGATTACTGCAGTACAAGAACATCCTAAGGATAAACCTGATTTTGTAAAAAGTCCATCACAATTTTTAATTCCCTGTAGAAGTGTGGTCAGTGACAGCGATGTCAGCAACTCTTTATAGAACATTGTGCTTTTGGTTTTGGTAAAACTGGCAAGTTCATTAAACTGGATTAATCATTTTGCAAGAAAATACAGCCAAACATCCAAAATGATTTGTAAGCTACCATTAAGTGGACTGCGAGGAAACACTGTTAATGTTCTGAAACAAACTTTACATGCCTTAGCAATTTGAGGTCAACCAAAATAATAATACAGTGCTGAAACCATCACAATTACCCCTCAAGGAAAATCTCCAAATAAAGTAAACTCTTCAACTAAAAAGTAGAACTTGCAAATAAAACTGCCTAGTTCTCCCCAGCTGCAGGGTCTCAAAGCAATTATGTCTCTTATTAGTATCATTCAAGGAGTGGTGTTTTTCCAGTTTAGTATTTAGCATTGACCTTTCCACAATCTTTATTTAAAAAACTACTGTCTATTGAGGGAATAGGCTATATATTAGAATGAAAATGTACCCTAAATCTAAAAAAAATACAGCCTTGTCAAAACAGCAAAAAAATACAGGTTTTTCCCTTATGTGCGTCTCTTCTGAGGAAGTCTTAAATAGAATGGTTATTAAAAGGATTTTCTTCCTTCTTTTAAAGCTCTTTAGCAGGTGCATATATAACTTCCAGACTTTTTAAAGGAGAAATAAGATCATTATAGCTCCCTGGGAATCATTACCAGTCATAGGAAGAACAGAGCTGCACTATTGTATAGAGATTTGTGCACTGCACTAATGGAAAGAGAATAAAGACCTTGAAGAGCAACAGGTTCTCTGGAGCAGAGATGGTTGTTGGGACACAAGAAGGCAGGGTGTGACTCCCTAGTTCTGTTGCTCAGTCCAGGGTTAGTACAGAGCCCTAATACACTGTCCACCAGCTGAGTGTAACCAGAATACTGTGTGATCACATAATTCTCTTCCCTGTACAGGAAATACCTTATCAACCATCACTTCTGCTCCTGTGCTGGGATCGTGATATAAAGAACAAAGTTACATTGAACCCATGAAATCTAGTAGAATCACAAATTAGATTAAATTAAAATGTATTTTTACATATAAATACAACCCTCCTCCTCCCCTGAGCAAATTTTACATGAAACTTTTAAGTCAAACAGAGATTTTCCATCCTCCTTGGCTTAAGCCCTGGAAAATGTAAAGAAATTCAACTCAGTTGTGATCAATAAATCATCTGAGTTTGATTAGAACAGAAGTGCTGTGTTTCACTTTTGACTTACCCCTATCCAATGTTAGACAACTTGCTTTCCCAACTAAGTGTACTACCCTAATATTTAATTTTTCTATTATAAACCCATTTATCCCTAATGTTAAATCTCTTGTCATCACTAGATCTATACCAGGGATAAATTTGGTCTTCTAAATGTTAGGCAACCTATTTTGACAACATTAAAGGTTTGATCATCGGTCTGACTTTTTTTGTTCTTCATTTGTGGTGTTTATTGACCTTCATAAAACATAGTCCCCATGTCATCATGCTTTACATGTGTAAGACTAATGAGAAAAGTTGCAGAACCTAAGGCATGCCTCTAGCTTCACTTTCAAACAGGAGTCATTTAGGTGTAGATCCTTAAGGAGGAATCATTTACCCCCAGTTTTCTGCAAAAATGATGTGAGACTCCTGAAGAACTTAAAGTATGAGATGTCAGTATTATCCTTAATAACTTATTTTTAATAATAGGTCTTTTTGAGCTAAATCTTAATTTAAAATGAGAGACATACTTGTATGGTAGTATTGGTCATAGGAGGTGCTTATACATCTGCATGGAGATAACTCTGATGTTTTCTAAATACAATGCATATATATGTGTATATACTCAATCAAGTTTGCTGGAAAGAGGTAATTACCATGCTCCAGGAGGCTCCAGCATCATGTGTATCAGCATCTCTATGCTGAAAAATGACAGCAGGGTCACTTTAACTAAAGGTCATTTGACAAACTTTAGTTAAAATGCTCCACTGCCATTTTTCAGTGAGGGACGCTGATACCCATAATGCTCCAGGTGCTTTAATTAGAGCCGCTCTTGCAGCCACTCTAATTAAAGTGCCACCTCCCTTCCCCTCCACTCCCAGAATACATGTGTAAACACCCGGGGATTTGTAATGTGCCCTGGCACTGGAGTGGCAAAGTTGCTGCCACTGGTGATTCATTGTGGGTGCACACAGGTGTACTTGCACCCCCTGAGCATGATGGTGCACCTCCTACAAAAATTGTGGGCAGTTGCTGCTCACCACTCCGTCACCATCACCACCAACAGTATCTGCAGAAGGTCAAAAGTGGGGTTGGATGATAGGCCATTGTCTGGGCTAAGGCATCCTAGCCTTGGCCCATTTTATTTTAGCTGGGTCCCTCTACCCATGACCCACTGAATCGGGACTCTAGGGCCCCAGCTTCAGCCATGCCCTTTGCAGGTTCTGGGCCCCCCGGCCCCTGGTCTTTCGCTCTGTGGGCTCTGGGCCCCCTGCTCCCTGGTCTTGCCCTCTTTAGGTTCTGGGCCCCTCAGCCCACTGGTCTTGCCCCTCATAGGGTCTGGGTTTATGCCTTGTTAGTCCTTGCTGCCAGGTATTCAGTCTACCAACACACTTGTTTCTGAAATGTTTGTGTTTCTGTTATACAAAGCCCACCAGGCTTCAGGCCCTGGAAGTGCTCTGTGCTGGGTGCTCCTGCAGAACCACTATTGTCTTCAGTCCTCCCATTATAGTCACAGTCGGTCCTCTGGTGTGAACACAAACCAAAAATATGAGCATCCACTCCCAAAACAAAAGGTTCCTGTCCCAGGGTTAATCTCACCCTGTTGTAGCACTACCACAAAGACTTGAGGCACTTACCTGTTGCTGCTTGGAGTGCAAGTTTTCTTCCAACCCATGTACCATTATAAGTCTATTCAAGGGGTTGGTGTTGGCCAGCTGACCCTTGGCTCCCTTTCCTGTTCAGTAATAGGGTAAAGCCCATTACTGGATGCTAAAAGTAAAGTCAGTTCCTTCGTTAGTATACATGGAAGATATAACTCAGATGATTTAACTTATAAATGATTTAGTGTAGCAATGGTACCTCATCTCTGAGAACAGACTTCAAGTCATAGTTTGTGTGATATGTTTTCTCTATTTTTGGAAAAAATATATGATGGATTAGATAGAATCATAGAATGATAGGGCTGGTAAAGGTCTCCCCTGCTTTAGGCAGGATTGTCCCTGTCTGAAAACCACACCAGACAAATGTCTGTGTAACATGCACTTAGAAAACTGTTATGGAATATATACCATAGACGTTCCAAGTATCCGTTTCACTACTTAACACCTAGACAATCTGAGGGGACAATAGCCAATTTAATGTAGAACTTAATACATTTTCTCCAGTAAACATTTTTAATAATACTTCTTTAATTTTGTTTTCCTTCAAGGCAGTTAATTTGTCACAACATTCCTGTTTTCCTCAGGAGTACGTAGCTTGATTTTCTAAGATCAAAAGTTTCCTTAATATGACTGCCACACAAGGCCAATAGGAAAGTATCAGGACAGGAAAAGTCAGTTCTAAACAGATTCATGAAGTCCATCTCCACAAATAACGTATACCAATTCTATAGACAGCTTGAATTCTTCTGTCTTGTAATTCAGATATGCTTTCCCTTCTCTTTATCTGACAAAAGCAAGACATTGTCTCTTTTCTTCTTTTCTATAAATATATATTATTCAGTTTGTATATTGAAAAGTTGATATATATGTGTGTGTGTGTGTCTATAAAAGTTCATCTATCTATCTATCTCTAGATAGATAGATAAATATATGTATGTATATTGAAAAGTTATCATATATATAGATATATATAGATATATGGCAAATGCATGCTTTGTTCAGTTCAGATACATCTCAGGATTGAAACTGCTTCATTAACACTAAATTGCTATGACAGGCTGGTTATTTTTGCTACTCATTCTATATATTTTATTTAAAATTAGGGGATATATGGTACAGATTGTCAGCTGTGGAAATCTAGACTTTTATGGATTGCCATAAAATGAGAATAACTACCAGTTTTTCCCATGATCTGGCAAATGTAATGGTTTTTTTACAATTAAATAGACTGTATAGAAATTTTTACAGTTGGATGAAATACCTTTTTATATTTGGAGGTAATATATCTGAAAGAATTATAGAGTGATGATTCTTGTAATTCAAAGTGCCAAATAAATTCTTCTTTAAGCCCTATTTTTGTCCCTGTTCCTCCCACTTCACTCCCTTAGCTTGCAGTTAGTTTTGAGATGGAAAATACCACCTTTATGGTAAAAGCCTAGAAAATGTTTTCCTCAGTTAAACCAAAATAGTTGTGACTGATTTTTATTCAAAGTTCAGTAAAATTTACCTTAATTCAAAGTTGGACTTGTATTCTTTTTTTTTTTTTGGACTCCCATTTTTTATCCCACTGTAGAATAAAGTCCCATATTGGATGTTCTTAAATCTCCCTAGAGCCTTTATAAGGAGTGCAGGTGCCTCACCATATATCTTTGACTAACCAGGTAGTCATCTAATTTTTAAGCTTAACAAAGCCTAAACTGGAGGCATCTAGAAGGTAATAACTGAGAAATAGTTTAGGATTTCAATATGGCTTGTGTAACTGAAGTCTACCTACATCCTCCTTTAGTCACCTAAGCTTTTTTAATTGGATATGGCCCTTAAATAGTTAGGCCAATTTGTGAACTTGTTATTCATCTTAACAACTTACTTTTCATATAACTTCTAAAACAGCCTGAAAGAATCAGAGCAGATGCAAGGGAAGGTATTCACAATCTGCCCAGCAGCTACTGATAATCAGGGATCCTGCTTTTCTCTGATAAAAAAAAAATCCCCAATTTTGGTTTTAAAAATGTAACCCCAAATCCATATTATTTGTGATCAAAATGAAACACCACTAATATATGTATATATGTATGTGTGTGTGTGTGTGTATCCCCAATTTTCCCCCTAAATCCCCAATATATATATATATATATTAGGGATTATATATATCATATATAAATAATATATGAGTGGTGTTTCATTTTGATCACAGAAAAATGTGGATTTGGGGTTATTTTTTTTAATCTGAAAATTGGGGATTTTTTTTTTTATCAGAGAAAATCAGGATCCCTCCTGAAAAAGTTCTTGACACATTTTATCTTCATCTATATTAGATTTTGTCTATTTTAGAAAGGAACTATGGCTGCCTGTAGATGTGCAGGATATCTGCTCCAACTTGCTGGATTCAAAAAAATCAATCAATCAAATCTTCTGGAGTGTGACAGCTGAAAAGTGTGCCGGTGTGACAAAGGTTCTTGTTGAAGGCCCTATGAAGACCAAGTGTTCTTCTGTAGTTGTTTAGATATTAAGCTATAAGTTGTTGCTAAAAGCCTAATTAAAGTTTAAGATATAGTGAGGCCTTGTATAAAGTAAGGCCTAGTAAATGTAGCAAAGCCTCGAAGTAGTAAGGTCCTGTGGCATAGTTAAAATTACCTTATCAAAGGAATGCAAGGCTTGTATTGCTATTGGTCAGTCTAAGGACAGTTGAAGTAAAAGGAATCTGTGTGGTTGTTCATTATCAGAACCATTCAAAAGCTATAAATTAACTGGACTACCTGGAAACCATTCAGAAGGAAGATACAGCCCTGTAAAAAGGATTAGTTAGCTGTTGCCTAGATTAGTGAGCCTGTGGACCTTGAGGAGCCCGAGGGCTGCATTCCAGGGTTCTTCCCTGTACCCCTCAGACAGAGCTGTTCGGGGACGTCTGAGTTCACTGAACTTTGTGGAAAGAGAAGCTTGCTGTGTATCAGGCATCAGAGGGGACTGCTGATACGTTGCTGACGTGAATTGCTTTTGTCTGTCATTGTTTGTCTTGTTACTATGTGTAGTTATGTTTTTGTTAAGCAAACAAACCTTTCTTACCTTACTACCCTCAAACATACTCTTAACTCTGAACCCTCAGCAGGCAGTTGGGACACTGGTGAGTGCTAATAGCGCACTGTAACAACCTTGGCATTTTGTGAATTCAGCATCCCCACACTTCAAAATAGTGGTGGGGGTGCTTTAATTAAAGCTCATGAGGTAAATAAATAAATCTCCCAAGAACCTCTCTAAATAAAGCACCCCTGTGTAAAGATGCCCTGTGTCTCCTTTATTGTTTTCAGGCTCTTACAATATCAGAGGTCAACAGAGCTATGTACTGATGAGGAAATTTTTTAGTGATTTTTAAGACTTAGAAAGGGAGACAAAAGATCTGGCTCCTATTCAAGTCTGCTGCAATCCTCTTGCATGAACAAAGCCAAGTCATTTATGGCTTTGTACCTTATTTTCCCTATATGTAATGCAGTGGGGGGTGGAAGTAATACTTGCTCCAAGAAGGTTCTCAGATTACAAGGAACTTGTAAATCTAAGCCTTTTAAATATTTTTCCTCCTTAGTGGGGCTGAGAAGAATTACAGCCTTAATTTATAAAATATAAAGTTGTACAAGTCTTCTAATGAACTATTGTGCTTTTAGTGTTCTCACTGAGTCTGGCCTCCTTACACAAGATTCTTGAGCCAAAAGGTATATTTATTTAGAACAATGATTTCTAAAAGGCTAAGAACCAAGGTACAGTAAGAGGTTTCAGGAATTGTGATTTTCATATTATCAAGGGAAGCATTTACTTGCTTTTCATATTTCAGTGATTCTTGGGATAGCTCTTGGGATAGGCTGGGGGCTGACTGGCTAGGTAGCAGTTCTGCAGAAAAGGACCTGGGGGTTACAGTGGACAATAAGCTGAATATGAGCCAACAGTGTGCCCTTGTTGCCAAGAAGACTATTAGCATACTGCTATGAACTGGTAAAAGTGTTGCCAACAGATCAAGGAAAGTGATTTTTAATTTATTCATCACTGGCGAGGGCATATCTGGAGTACTGTGCCCAGTTTTGGGTCCCCCATTACAGAAAGAATGTGGACAAATTGGAGAGAGTCCAGCAGAAGGCAACGAAAAAGGATAGAGGCCCGGGGCACATGACTTCTGAAGAGAGATTAAGGGAACTGGGCATATTTAGTCTTGAGAAGGTAAGAGTGAGAGGGGATTTAATAGCAGTGTTCAACTAAACTAGTCTGCTTACCTCATTAAAGTCTGCGTTCCTGAGGTCGAGGACTGCTGCCTTGCTGGAGACTTTCATCACCTTGCGCTGGATGGTGAATTTCAGCAGGTGATGATCGCTATTGCCTAGGTGGTTGAGCACCTTCAGATCCCATACCAGGTTGTCACTTGTGGCCAGGACCAAGTCCAACAAGGCATCTCCCCTGGTGGGTCTGTGTATCTCCTGGGTTAGATGGAGGTCCTGTATGTCAGTTAAGAACCTGCGTGAGCAATCACTCATGGCTGTCTGCTCATTCCAGCAGATGTCTAGCAAGTTTAGGTGGGTACACTAGTAGGAAGGAACAGGCTTCAAGTAGATCTGGACAGGTTACAGGGGTGGGCTGTAGAGAACAGGATGGGGTCCAACACTGACAAGTGCAGGGTACTGCACCTGGGGAGGAAGAACCAGCAGCATACCTACAGGCTGGGGAACTCCCTTCTCACCAGTGTTGAGACAGAAAAGGATCTTGAAGTCATCATTGATGCCACAATGAACATGGGCCCACAGCGTGGGGACGCAGTCAGGAAGGCCAACCATACCTTGTCGTGCATCCACAGATGCATCTCAACCAGGTCCAAGGAAGTGATCCTCCCCCTCTATGCAACACTGGTCAGGCCACAGCTGGAGTACTGTGTCCAGTTCTGAGTGTTGCACTTCAGGAGGGATGTGACCAATATGGAGAGAGTCCAAAGGAGGGCCACCCGCATGATCGGGGGCAGCAGTGCAGGCCCCACAAGGAGAGGCTGAGGGACCTGAACATGTTCAGCCTCCAAAAGAGAAGACTGAGAGGGGATCTAGTGGCAGTCTACAAACTAGTCAAGGGGGACCAGCAGACATTGGAAGAGTCCCTGTTCCCCTGAGCAATCCCAGGAATTACAAGAAACAACAGACACAAGCTAGCGGAGGGTAGTTTCGGGCTAGACATTAACAAGTGCTATTTCACTGTCAGGGCAGCTAGAACCTGGAACCAACTTCCAAAAGAATTGGTGCTGTCTCCAGGATCAGACTAGATGATCTCCTCAAGTCCCTTCTGACCCTACCAACTATGAAACTATGGAACTACCCTTTAGGTAGAGGCTGGAGGCTAAACCGATCTCAGTGGTGGCAGATGACACAACAAGGAGCAATGGTCTCAAATTACAGCAAGGGACATTTAGGTTAGATATAAAGAAAAACTTCCTCACTAGGAGGGTAGTAAAACACTGGAACAAGTTACCCAGAGAGGTTGCAGAATCTCTATCATTGGAGGTTTTTAAAGCCTAGACAAAGCCTTGGCTAGGACGACTTAGTTGAGGAGTGTCTTACTATGGACAGGGGGTGGGACTACATGACCTCCTGAGGCCCCTTCCAATCCTAATTTTCAGTGATTCTATGATTTTATAATTCTTGACACATTTTTTTTTAGAAACATAATAGTCATTCTCAATGGATTTAATTTTCTGTTCTGTGCATACTTTAACCTTCTGCCAAAGATGCAGGGGGCTGGACCTGATGATAGTATCATAGTAGTATCATAGTATCTAGGGGCCTAAAGCAGGTCATCTAGTCTGACCCCCCACCAATGGCAGAAATGAGTGCCAGGGTCACAGAACGCCAGCCAACTACCTATCTAATCTACTCTTAAAGATGGCCAAGATAGGAGCAAGAACAACTTCCCTAGGAAGCCGGTTCCACATCCTAGCCACCCTAACTGTGAAGTAGTGTTTCCTAATGTCCAACCTAAACCTGC
>JAGPOW010003316.1:76512680-76529254 GCA_030014935.1 Caiman crocodilus
GCTTCCCAGCCGGTATGTGTGCTGGGGGTTGCCTCTCCCCAGATGCATCACCCTGCACTTGTCCACGTTGAATCCCATCCTGTTCTTGTCCGCCCACTCTTCCAGTTGGCCCAGATTCTGCTGCAGCCTCTCCCTCTCCTCTGGTGTCCCCACCTCAGACCACAGTTTGGTATCATCAGCAAACCTGGATAGTTCACTTTCCACCCCCTCGTCCAAGTCAGAGACGAAGATGTTGAACAGCACAGGCTCAAGGACTGAGCCCTGAGGGACCCTGCTACTAACACCTCTCCAAGTTGAGTATGACCCATCCACCACCACTCTCTGGGAGCACCCCGTCAGCCAGTTTTTGACCCACTCAACCGTGTATGGGTTAATGCCACAGCTTCCCATCTTTATAATGAGGATGCGATGAGAGACTGTGTCGAACGCCTTCCTGAAGTCTAAAAAAACTACGTCGACAGGGACGCCTGCATCCATGGATTTGGTCACCTGGTCGTAGAATGTGACCAGGTTGGTCTGACAGGACCTGCCCTTAACAAACCCGTGCTGTTTGCCCTTCAGCATAAAGTCCCCTGCCGGTTCCTCACAGATGTGGGACTTGAGAATTTTCTCAAAGATCTTCCCCAGAACTGAGGTGAGACTGACAGGCCTGTAGTTCTCCGGGTCCTCCTTTCTCCCCTTCTTAAAGATGGGAACCACATTGGCCACCTCCAGTCCTCCGACACTTGTCAAAATCTCCAAGAGCGCTAGTATAACCGAGCCAAGGGCTCAGCAATCACCCCCACCAGCTCCCTTAACACCCTTGGGTGCAGGTCATCTGGACCCGCCAAGTTAAAGACATCCAGCCCTTCCAGAAGCCCTTCCGCCAGGTCAACCCTCACCCTTGGCCTAGCAGTGATTCCTGAGGGGGAATACAGGCTTCCAGCGGGAGGAAAGTCCCGGTCAAACAAGAAAGTCCCGGTCAAACAAGCATGTGATAGATTTACTGTCTGGGACACAGATTTACTGACTGGACTATTCACAGGACATTGAATGTTGCACTGAAAAGCAGGCTAACTGACGCCAAATAATAAAGTACTGTTTTAATTTCATCCTGATATCAGTTACAGGATTTAAAATCTAATGAATTCAACACTATTTTTGGAGATCCATCAAATGCCATGGAATTCATTGTAGCAGAGTTCTGCTTTGAAACACATGCTTGCTTCCTGTTCCTTACATAATAGAGTTTCAAGAAATTCTTTTTATGACATAACTTCCCATGATATTCTTTGTTCTTAGGCTGACTGGTAATGAAGACTGAAGTGTGCTGTGCTTGGCTGATTACAGTAATAGTGCATTGGAACTAATGGGGCCCAGATGGAACAGAGGAAAAATAAAACCAGGGGTGGGATTGATTGATTTATGTTTTCTATTTCCATTCCACTCTTTCAAATCTCATCTGCCTTACCACCACCACAAAGAAAAAAACAATCACAAAAAATTCAAAAGAAAATAATTTGAAATGCTTCACTGAAAAATGTGTCCACTCTACCTGATTTAAACTATCAAATATATTTCCTCTCACAAATTAAGCCACACCCTTAGTTGATGTAAATGCATATAGACTTCCTGGAATCAATTCACATTGGATGGTATTTGGCCTACTAAGGATACTGAGAAGTCCAGTAAGCTACATCTGTTAACAAACAGCCAAGTAATACTTTACTTTTCCTTCTTTGCAAGCTTTGGAAATATTCATAATTTGGTTTTACCTCTGTGTGGACTTGGAGACTCCTAAGCCTATTGTGTCATAAGACTTTTATATAGCTTGTGATTATGTGGGGCCTATATGAAGACTTTTCTCTTCTTCCTGCTTACGAAGTAAAAGGTCTGATCTAGATAAATGTCAGTTACCAGCTAAAGCATACAATGAAGTCTATATTATTTAAATTAAGCCTAGTCTGAAGATAGAAATAAATATTTTATTCATGATTCAAACTCTTTGCATATCATTACCCTGTGCCACATTTCTGTATATACAATAAAATAAATATACTTTCTTACTAGTGAGAAAGACTTTTGTATAAGTCAGTTTTATGATGCTTTTTCTTCATCTGGCCTTATTAATGTTTGCTATAAAGTCTAGCTCTGATCAAAGAGATGCAGATAAATTCAGGTAGGTAAAAATTCTTCATGAGGTTATAATAAACCAGGATCTTTTTACTGCCTCCATATGTACAAATTGTTACAGGATGAAATGACATGTTAAAGATAGTGGGGGATACAGATCAGAGAAATATGCTCATGGTTTTATACCTGCTAGCAGCTTCACAGAGTGTACATACTGTATCCAAAGCTACAATTATATTTCCATACTTCTTAAAAATGGTTATGCTTGAGAATGCATGCATACAATTTCAGTCTGGTCAAAGGACAGTGTTGGATGTGGTGTGTTCAGCCTGCCATCAAAAACTCCACGGATATGTATTAAAATACAATTCAAATGCTGTTGAATGTAGATGCCTCACAATATTGCACTGATTGGAATAACACAAGGAATATATTAGTATGAGAGGTGAACAGCAATGCAGTTAGCAGTAAATGTAATGTATATGCAATAAAATTCAAATGCATCATGTTACATTAGGACTGACATTTTCATCTTTATTATAAATACTTTGAGACATAGTCAATACCTATCCTGCATACAGGATAACAATTTAAATAAACATTTTAATTTATCTCAGAAGCTACACAAGTTCAATAAGGAAGGGAGTCAGGACAGCTGTGTAAAGAAAACAAATTATTCTTGCTGTAATAGCACTAGAAATTACAGCATTTGTCTTGTTCATCAGTGCCCTATGTTCTGCACTGACAACTCATGCAAATAAAGCTATAAACAGATTCTGCCAGTTTCTCTTTGCATTTTCCAGTAGAAGGCCACCATCACTTAGTGTGATGTTTCATTTTGCCATAAGCCAGTTTTATTCACAGTGCCAATGTGTTATGGTCTTATTAAGGATGAGCTACCCAGAAAGAAACCACTCATCATAACATTGTCATCCTTTGATGTCTATAAACCTATTTCTATACTTGGACTGTGTGAATTGCCACCGTGAAAAGTAAGGATGTCCACTTAGCTTTATTTGACATACATACTGTACTGTATGTTCCAAATCTGTCATCACAGAGTTGAAATCTGCCTTTGACATTAATTTGTATAAATGGCAGGTCACCTGAGGAGTAAAATATTTCTTTCTGAAAAGCAGTACAGTCTGGTTTTTATAGAAGTAAAGTCTTCTAGGGGCTTTTAGCCAGTCTTAAAGTTATTCTTGTCAAATCAATTTGCCTTTGGTATAGATAAAACCCTGTGCAGTTCCTCTAAAATGTATTCTCTTTGAAAGTAAATGAATGCAATGAATTGAAATCCAATTTAAGGCACTAAGGGCCAACCAGTGAAGCTCAAATCTTTTGACATCCAAAAGCATTAGGAAAACTTGCATAAAATATACAAAATTAGTGAAATGATTTCCCTTTTAAATGAAAGAAGTGTTCTAATGTTTCAAGAGAGGCTCAGGGAAAAATCTGTTGTTCTCTTCATAGAGGCCTATACTAAGTAATGCGAAAATCATGAAATACATTTATATGATGTTCTGCTTAGGAATACATATAAAAATCAGACAGACCAGCCAAAGAACTTCCGATGAAAAAAAGCAAAAAAAGGCTGTACTGAAAATCTCATTACATATCTGATCTCAGAAGCTCAATAACTTAATAAGGTGCTCAATAATAGCTTAGTATGTTAATAGTTTAATAAGGTACTCAATAATTCTTGTCATGAGATTATCTTCTTCAATTCACTACCTCACAACACTTAGACCCAAGTACCTTGGATCAGATTTTCCGCTAATGAAAATTCCCATGGCCTGATTGAAGTCAATGTGGAATAGTTTGGAAAAAAATATTTTTTTCCTTCTCCTTCACTTTGTAAATATATTTCCTTTACTTTCTTTATATTTTAAAGAAGCAACCCCATAGTTATGTTAATTCAGTCACCTTAAAATCTAAAACTGTTCATAGAAAAATTTGGCTTAGAATGGGGGAAACCAGTAATGTAACTTCAAATTGAAGGGCTGAGCAGACCTGGGCAGTGACTCAGAGGGGACTCCAGAACAACAGTATCCAGCGAGCCCATGCCACTGCAACAGCCTGTATTTGAGGAGCTTGTAGTGAAGCAGCAGCCAATGCTGCCACAACCACAGCTGCCAGTCCTGTCCAAGGACATAAGCACTCATTTCATTTCCCCCTGAGTCCCACCCCTACAGCCCTGCACCACCCAGAGTGCCAACATCTTAAATTACACTTGTAGCAAGCTTGCCTTTCAGAGCTTGGGTTGAATCCCAGGCTTGAAATCTTCCTGTTTTGATTGGTGGAACCCATTCACCAATCAGGAGGCAGCAAAAGGCGTGAAGTCATGCCCCTTTCCTGACGGGAGGGGGAGAGAAGTTCCCCCTGCTCTGGACCTGGTTGAAGATTGAAACACTCACTCAGGTCTGGAAGACTTCAGGGGTGGAGCCCTGGAGAGTATAAAAGGAGCTGCATGCCCAGCATGACTGAGTTGCGTTGGGGACAGAGAAGCGAGAAGTGCAGGACTTAGAAGAGCTGAGGACACCTGCTCAGCAAAGCAAAGCAATAGCCTAGAAAAGCCCCTGAAGACTTCCATCAGCAGGGAAAAGTGAACAACACCAACAGCTAGACTCATTGTGCAGCACGGCGCATGGCATCCAGACCTGAGGAGCTGTGTGAGGTGGCTCAGTTTTGCAACCTCTGGCATGCAGCCAGAGACATAATGCTTAGGTTGGTGCATGGAGTAGAACCTTTGGAGCACTTGGGAAGCTCATGTCCTCAACCCCCAGAATGAGGCTGGGAGCTCAGTGCAGGAGGTGCTGCATGGAGGGTCCAGGAACGGACCTTTCTTTGCTCAGTGATTAGAAGTGCCTCGGCACAGCAGAATTTCCTGGGCACAACATGATCCCTCAGTGCAAAAATCCCTCAGTATGGCAGGAAAACCTTGGTGCAGTGATCAATTTTCCCAAAGAAAAATCCCAAAGTTTGCAATTGCACTGTTTGCATGCATGCTACCAATTGGCTTATCATAAATTATTCCTACCTGGTGGCTAGCAATTGGCTCGCTAGCCGTATAAAAGCTAGAGCAGTTTCCACCCAAGTCAGAGAACTCTGCGTGCACTTCAGAAGAGAGTTCCACATGCATCTCGGAGCAAAGTTGGAGGCTTGATCATCCACCAATGACTCCGTCGCCAACCTACCTGATGTATCCCATACCCTGCATGCTCGGAAAGCATCGGTGTGCCACCCAGTTTGCAACATGTACAGAAGGTACCTACACTGTGTACATCGATGCGAGTCCCTGTACTGCAGCTCTGTAAGTAAAGTTTTTTCCAACTTCAACCAATATGCTTCTGTGCCTAATTCTACTCCATTGGTCGAAGTGTCTATAACCCCATCCGGCTATACTCGGCCCCCACATGGCATCACAAACAGGATCAAGATCCAGGGAAGATGCGACAGAGCTAGAATTAGTTGAAAATTGCCCCTGGCACAATGGGAAATGCCACATGCTGAACACTGTGGAGTTGAGAGCATACATCGCCTACCACCAGGTGAGTGGAGCGGGTGGAAGACTTGTCAGCAGTTACTTCTCACTTGAAGGAGAAGAGGAAACCGTGAAAGAGTGGGAAGTACATCTCCACCCCGGGGCATTTGGATGTGTGATGTGAAGTGAGCGGATTCTATTTAGACCCCAAGAGGAAGGGGGCACCGAGCCCTTCACCGGAGCAAAGCTGAGTGAAGAGAGCCCTGTCCTCAGCCGGGAGTTTGCTCACTGCATACGATGCATGCAGGAAGGTGAAGAGCCAGCACCGATTGATTCCCTAATCCTGGCGCCCGAGCTGAGAGACCTGGAGCTTTTTCCCGAGCGCCACAGAAAATTAGAGGCAGAGGGTCACTCCGCAATTAAAAGGATCGGCATGGAACACAGAAAGGGGAAAATATTAAATGCAATGTTCTGCATGGTTACAACTTTGATGCGGGAAAAAAGCAGATCTGGAAGCCCGACTGCTTGCCGCTCAAGAGGCTAAGCAGACGGCAGCAGAAAAAGACCCCAGTCCTCTGCCATTTCAAGACGGCCCCGAAACAGAAGGGAGCCGCCCGGAGGACCCAGAAGGGAAGGGTGGAGCTACCAGCAGGTGGGTGGAAGTTCAGTCAATGACTCCACCCCCAAAAATAACACCGCTCCTGATGGACCCGCCTCCTCGCTACAGCAAGGGGTTAATGGATAAAGAGCTGTGCTCAACTCCCCCTTTGGATACAGCGACGTCTCAGACGGCCACATATTCTGTTGCAAAGAGAAGCCGAGTGATTGGTGTGCAGAATGCAGCCTGTACCACTGCTAATACTCATCACACCCAGACCTGGACTGAATTTCAGGAACTGTGCAAGAAGTCCAAGATGAAACCTGAGGAAACTCTGGCTATGTGGCTGGGACGCCTTGTTGTGGAGTTTGAGTCTGACCTGTTAGACCTGAAAGAGGCAAGTTTTCTAACTAGACAAGCCTCATGGAGCGGAGTATACGCCACTGACATTGATATGGTGACTTGCAACTCTCACTGGCCCATTCCACTTCCAGCACTCATTGCAGGCCAAGCTAGCCACAAGTCATATGCATGGCACGGAGGCTGTCCATTGAAAGTTGATGTGGAACAGATTCTACTAGCAGTGATAGGAATCTCGTACTGCACCTGGAATCCTAGAGCACATGCACTGGGAATGACACCACTCCAGCAGCAAGGACCATGGCCTCACCGTCATCTACAAGATCCCGGAGCTGTTCCGAACATGCTTAATGTTGTGGAAGCTTGTATTGAGGTCTATGGAGGAAAGAGTGCCATTATCCTTTGGATTCTTCTCAACCCATTGGCTGGACAACCTGCAGGCGACCTTTTGTGTCAACTCCCATGATTACAAGCTCTTATGAAGCCGGACATAAGAACGTCCAGCGACTCGGAGCATTGATCCACCGCATGTCCGCATGAGTCTAGCTCTCGACGACAACAAGTGCCACCAGAGAGAACCCTGGAGGAGCGAATGATGTTCGGATTCCTCCTACGTCACTCCAGACTCACGAAACGGCAATTGTGAATTTTGGGAGATGTGGGCCAATGGAAACTGGCATATGAGCTGGGTTTTCAATATTCAGCCAAGCCAGACGATGGGTCATCTTGTTAAATCTGAAGTGTGTTGGTAGTGTTGTAATATAAGTTTGTTTAATTGTTTATAGAATTTCTTTCTCCACAGGTCCAGAATCTGGGGCATGTGCCAGAGAGAGAGAGGGAAAGAACACACCAAAGAAGCAAGGACTCAATATGTAACATCACCATGAGGCCCACCCAAGTCCTTATAGTTGAACTTTTTTGTAACAAATGTAATCATGTGCATTTGTGTATTTATAGGTTATTGTTTAATCCGGTCCCTAGAGAACGAACTTGTTTCATTGTCTGCATTTGTTTATACCCATTTGCCTTATGAACCCCTCAGGGAAGGTGACAATTTGATCGACTTGCATGTGGTCCAAATTCAGCTGTGCCATCGGCAAGGGGCATGTCTGTGCTCAGTGATTAGAAGTGCCTCGGCACAGCAGAATTTCTGAGGCACAACACGATCCCTCGGTGCAAAAATCCCTCAGTATGGCGGGAAAACCTTGGTGCAGTGATCAATCCCTGCCAAAGTTTGCAATTGCACTGTTTGCATGCATGCTACCAATTGGCTTATCATAAATTATTCCTACCTGGCAGCTAGCAATTGACTTGCTAGTCGTATAAAAGCTAGGGCAGTTTCCGCCCAAGTCGGAGAACTCCACATGCACTTCAGAAAAGAGTTCTGCGTGCATCTCGGAGCAAAGTTGGAGGCCTGATCACCCACCAACAACTCCCCGCCACCGACCTACCCGATGTACCCCATACCCTGCATGCTCGGAAAACATCAGTGTGCCACCCGGTTTGCAACTTGTATGGAAGGTACCTACACTGTGTACATCGACGCGAGTCCCTGTACTGCAGCTCTGTAAGTAAAGTTTTTTCCAACTTCAACTAATACGATTCTGTGCCTAATTCTACTCCATCGGTCGAAGTGCCCATCCGGCTATACTCAGCCCCCACAGGACTGAGCCTGGTGCTGCATGAGGCAGCCCAGGCCTCCGATCCATAGCAAAAGGTTGAGTCCAGAGAGCCAGACAGTGCTTGGACTATTGAGCCAGCAGACAGGGCTGAGCCACAGACCCCAGAAACTCTGCATAGTGGATCCCTGTTCCAGGGAACAATGGCCTCCCCGACCGAAGCCCACTGCAGACAAGAGAGCAGCTTCACGCAGAGGATGAGGACCACCCTCCAGGCCTGGGAGCTGAGAGTTGCAGGGGAAAGAGAATTCCCACAGGGGAGGGGGAGTTCCCCACCCATGGTTAATTAAGGGCTCCTGAAAGTGGAGGTGCCACTGGGAGGGCCCCCCTGAAGTTACCAGCTTCCTTGTAGGGCTTAGGAAAAGTCCAAGGGCATTGGGGTTTCCCCTGGGGATTAAGTTTATCTTTGGGGTTCTTGTGCCATAAGTGGTGTGATGTCATGCCTTAAATTTTATGAACTCTCATGTTTGTGAGTTAGTAGATAAGTATAGTCCTAGGGCTCTGCTGAGACCCCCTGTTGCTATTATTTCACCTCTTGTTTACTTGTATTTATTTGTAGCTCATAGCTTATTGTTCACCCATACTTATCTATAGTTTACCTGTTAGTTATCTATGTTTATTTTGTGGTTTATCTGTTTCAGATCAGATATTCAGATATTTACCTGTGACTTACCTGTATCTACAGCACTAGTATAAGGTTTTATGTCATTTACCCAGAGGGTATTGTTTATGTTACTGGTTTAGATAGTGTGTGTGTGTGTGTGTGTGTGTGTGTGTGTGTGTGTGTGTGTGTGTGTGTGTGTGTGTGTGTGTAATCTCCATGTTCCTTTCCCTTGTGCTAAGATAATGTAAATAAATTTGTATATAGTTAAGTCCTCTGGCTGGCCTGGTTCTATAGGGATGGAGGGAAACTGAGCAGTCTGCAGTTCCACAGCACATCTGCCAGCTAACAATCCCCTTCAACTGGAGCAGGGGAGTATAAACCCAAGTTACCCGGGCTACACGCTTCTGGGGGAAATTGTTCTTATTTCTACCATCCTAGAGAAAATGTGAGAAGATTGTTTGTTCTCATGATACTTTAACCTCCAAATGAAAATGTAAAGAATACTTTAATCTCTGACAAGAAAAATCTGGCTTCTGGCATTTTTAAACAAAAAGTCAAAGCACATTCAGATGGGAGCTTCCAGATTTGCTTCAACTCAAGAATAATGACTAGTGTTATTTGAAACTTGGAGCTTGTTGAGAAGCAAGGTATCTATTTGGTAAAAGTGGAGGTGCCTAGTCTTCCCCATCCTAAGCTCCTGAATGTCCTCCCACTTGACTATAAAATAGAAACTGTCAGATCTGCTGTACTTCTGTTCAAGCTTCGAAAGAATTTCAGTAAAAATTGGATAGATAGATCACATATGTGATTTTATGGGGGGGTAGTTATTGTAAATTTAAAATCAATTTTCATCTGAATGGAATACAAATCCAGTTGAACAACGTGCAGTAGCTTTTTTTTTTTTTTTTTTTACAGGAGTTTTGTGTATTAGTGTACCCTTCCTGAGCTACTTCATGGACACAGTCAGCAGGGGATACTAAGTTATTTACTGCATATAAACTGACTGCTTCCTCAATCTGTCACAAAGGATCCTATTTTTACTGTATCCTTGTCGCATAAGGGTAATAATAACAAGATTTGAAAAGCAGACAGCTTTGATTTATCTTCAAAGCTGCAATAGGTGTGGAGGGGGGAGGGGGAATAGTTCCCCTTCCTATTTTTTCCACATAATTCTAAACTCCCTTTCAATGAAACACTGGATTTTAGCAGAAGTAGTTGATTTGTTTGAATTTTTTAAAAAGGAAAAAAAACAGCCCTTGGCTAATGCTGATGCTTGAACTGATAAGGTTGTCTTGAGTAAGAGAGTGTGTGTGTGTGTGTGTGTGTGTGTGTGTGTGTATACTATAGCAAACAGTAATGCAGCTGTTAAAGCTAAGCTTTAGTTCTATTTTCTGTTTTACCATGTATGCAACTATGAAACAAAATTGGCAGGGTTGGGGAGGGGGCTGATAATAGCTATGAGTGATCTCAGGTCTATGATATAGAGCAGGGGTTTTCAACCTTTTTTAAGGAGTGTATCCCTTCTGGTGGTGGCAGCCAGTTGCGGGGTCACAGGAAAGGCAAACTGGTAGCTGGACCAGCAGCGGGGTGGGGCTTGCACGATGTGGCTTGGGGTGCTAGATGTCAGCAGTGGCCAACATACACAAGCCCTCCCCCACCCCCAGCCAACTAGCTGGGCGGCACCTGTGCAGCCACATAGGAGAGCTGCTGTCCTTGCCCTGCCACCTCCAACTCTGTTTATGGGACGTGGCAGCATGGGGTGGTGGGTGGTAGCACTCCATCCCCACCTGCCTGTGCGTACCCCCAAGCACCTTTCCAAGTATTCCCGATATAGACAATTCCTGATATAGAGAAAGTATGACTTCTGGGGGAAAAAAATCTTGCTTCCCCATTTATTATAAGCAGCAGCCTTGGACAAGAAGAGCTTAGTAGTAAATAACAGTTTGAAGTATCAAATTGTTAGCATTGTTATCCATAGTGATTCTAAACTAGCCATGTCTGGAAAAGAACCCCATCGTTGTTTTGTTTTGTTTTTTAGTTTTTTTCCCCTTATCTAAGCATATTTAGCAGTTAGAATCTGCTAGGCTGGGGCTACCTTGGAGATAAAACAAATGAGTTCCACCTCCATTAACATTACATGGTCAGGTGCTAATAGCTTTTTCATACAAATTCCTTTTAGTTGAATACTTTTCATACTTTCTGTGAATATTTTTGGGAAAGTCTGAATACAATTTGTTCTCCTGAATGGATGTGATCTTGTGAACGATTTTACTATGTCAGGGGTGATAACATAGAAAGGAGATAGTAAGACCTTAGGTCATGTTTGAAAGAAATAGAAACCACAAGTGCTTCAGAAGAATTAGATTCTCCTTTTTCATAGAGAACAGTATTACCCACAGGGATATGGAAAGAAACATTTCTCTTAAGTACTTTTTTCTTTATTCCTCCTCTTCTTGTAGTTTTCAGTGGTTTAATCTGCAATTTAAATGCACTCATTGCGCCATCTAAGAATGACTTAATGAATCAGATATGGTGACATGGACACAAGAAAGTGAATTACTGAAACTGAACCTTTTCTACCTCCGCTCCAGCTAACCAGAGAAAATAATACTGGCTATCAAACTTGATTTCAAGAAGTTACTTCTATAGGCAACTTTTAAAGCTACAGTTTCTGTATAGAGACTGTACTATGCAATCAGTTAGAAAACAGTTCTATCATATTTCAATCTCTTCAGTATTAAAGAACATTTTATGCATCTGCTAATGAAAGAAGCCGAGTATGGTTTTTAAACTACTACGCTCGTTTGTGTATAATATTATATCATTTTGTATACTGCTTGGCAAACCCTCTCTGCCTTCCCACTAGAAGTGTTGTGCCATGCTATTGGGTGAGGGCATGAGGGTGCAGCAGGGACTGAATCTGAGATCATAGGATCTCTTGCAATCTAACCCTCTAATGCCCAAACTAAAAGATCCCCATTAGTTAGCCAAGATTGTAATGGGATCATCAAGCTCTAGCTGTGATCTAGTCATCCTCAATCTATAGGTATGTATGAAGCAAAATGTCAATTCTACTTTTGTGTGCTGCAGTTCTACAGCTCTTTAGTAAGTTTTAGCATTAGCAGTGATCACAGGACAACAAGGTGTCACATCAGGTGAACCAGTTCTTCTTTCATACTTCTCACCCTACGCTGGCAAACTCAAACATTAAAAAAAAGATGCAACATGCCTTTCCCCAACCCTACCACCTCCACTAAAAAAAAAGAAGGTTGTCTTAAACAATTAAAACTAAACAAGTCTAAAATATAGATTCCTTGCATCCTTCTCTCAGTCCTGTCTCATGTACAGACTAATACATTGGGCTATCATAAGCAGGGATTCTGGTTTTCTCTGATAAAAAAATCCCAAATTTTTTGAGTTAAAAACGTTACCCAAAATCTACATTTTCCATGATCAAAATGAAACATCATTATATATACACATCTATGTATTAGAGGGGTTTCATTTTAATCACAGAAAAATGTGGGTTTTGATTTAGGTTTTTAACCTGAAAATTGGGGATATTTTTTATCAGAGAAAAACAGGATTTCTGATCATAAGAGAAAGGTATCCTATTCCAAACACTTACCAGAAGAAGCAGATGAACTGAGAGGCAATGATACTCCAGCTTTTTATCCCTCCCCCTTTCTCTCACCACATAGTTATACAATAGCTGCCAGGAGATGTTAAGTCCCAACATCCTCCACATGCAAGAGCCAATTTTTATGGAAGAATGCCCTGAAACTCTGTTAAAGAACATGTTAGGGACCACTGGCATTTGAAAACTCATGGTGGTCAGGAGAGGTCCCAGATGATTGGAAAAGGGCAAATATAGTGCCCATCTTTAAGAAAAGGGAGAAGGAGGATCTGCAGAACTATAGACCAATCAGCCTCACCTCAGTTCCTGGAAAAATCATGGAGAAGATGCTCAAGGAATTCATTTTTAAGCACTTAGAGGAGAAGAAAGTGATTAGGAACAGTCACCATGGATTCACCAAGGACAAGTCATGCCTGACCAACCTGACTGCCTTCCATGATTAGATGACTAACTGTGGATTCATGGAGACTACTGGACATGATATACCTTGATTTTATCAAAGCTTTTTAAATGGTCTCCCAGAGCAGTTTTGCAAGCAAACTAAGGAACTAAAGTTTAGATGAACGGTCTGTAAGGTGGATAGGAAACTGCTCAATCGTCAGGCTCAAAAAGTAGTAATCAATGGCTCAATGTCTAATTGTTCAATATCTTCATTAATAACCTGGAAGATGGCATGGAGTGCAACCTCAGCAAGTTTGCAGGTGACACCAAGCTGTGAGGAGTAGTAGATATGCTGGATGGTAGGGCTAATACTCAGAGAGACCTTGACAAATTAAAGGACTAGACTAAAACATGGAGGTTAATAATGACATGTACCAAGCCCTGCATTTTGGATGGAAAAAATCCATGCACTGGTACAGACTGGCTAAGCAGCTGCTCTGCAGAAAAGGACCTGGGAGTTACAGTGGACAACAAGCTGAATATAAGCCAGCAGTGTGCCCTTGCTGAAAAGAAGCCAATGACATTTTGGGCTATGTAGTAGAAGGATAGCCAGAAGCTATAGGGAAGTGATTCTTCCCCTCTATTTAGCAATGGTGAGGCCACATCTGGAGTAGTCTCCAGTTTTGGGCCCCACACTATAGAAAGGATGTGAACAAATTGGAAAGAGTCCAGCTGAGAGCAATGAAAATGGTTTAGAGGCTGGGCACATAACTTCCAAGGACAGGCTAAGGCAACTGTGGCTTATTTAGTCTGGAGAAGAGAAGACTGAGAGGGGATTTGATAGCAGCTTTCAACTACCTGAAGGGATGGTTCCAAAAAGGATGGAGTTAGACTGTTCTCAGTGGTGGCAGATGACAAGGAGCAAGTGGCATCAAGGGAAGGTTAGGTTAGACATTAGATACAACTTTCTCACTAGGTGGGTGATAAAGCACTGGAATGGGCTACCCAGAGAGGTTGTAGTCTCTCCAACCTCAGAGATTTTTAAGACCTGGTAGGCAAAGCCTTGGCTGGGATGATTCTAGTTGGGGTTGATCCTGCTTTAAGCAGGGGGTTGGATTAGATGACCTCCTGAGGTCACTTCTGTTGGCACTGGATTTAGGACCCAGCCCTTATACCTTTGGTCTGACCAAGCACAACCCTCAGACCAACCACGACCTTTCCATTCAATACTAAAGCAACTTTATTGACACAGTGATAACAGAAAAGCAACAATACAAACAATCAAGCAATTCTATATTTACCAATCTTAGGACTGTCATCAGAGTCAAAGTACACCTGGTCAGGATGCAGACTCCACTCTGAGGCTCTTTCTCTTAGGTATCACCAGTCTGGAGGTGTGATGCCGAAGCCCACACCCCCTCTCCAGTGGGGTTCATGAAACAGGGTGTATGCCCTCAGTCCATGGTGGCCTCAGGGACCTTTCCTGGGGGATGAGGATGGATACAGGGAGAGAGGAGCAGGAACCCAGGTGGGGAACAGAAAGGAAGAGAAGGAAGGACCCTTTGTTACTCTCAAGTCTCTGCTTTTGTATTCTCCTTCTCTCCTGATGACTCTTCATTCTTTGGTTGTTTCTCTGTGGCCACACATCCACAAAGCCTTCCAAGCCTTCTCCTAATTTGGTCTGTTCCCTCGAAACCAGGACTCAGCCCCCCTGCTGCTCTGGGGCCTTGTAGCTGGTGGCACACTGTGTTATGGGACAGTATGGTATGTAAATCCTTGGTTCCCAGGCTGTGTGTCCTCGTTGTGTGAGACAACCTATCTGCCATGAAGGCTGTGATCTCGTGGCATGGCATGCCCCACCTCAATTGTCAGACTGTGTCCATCCGTTCTCATGATAGACAACCTGTCTGCTTCCAGGGCTATATCAAACTCTGTGTGGGAAACCCAAGCTCTTACAAATCAGTTAACCAAGCTGCCCATCTTGAACCCATATAATGTGTGTGAGTGTGTGTGTGTGCGCACATGCGCACACACACACCTATAAGCCAATTCACCCTAAAACAGACCTTTAAATACTGTTTTCAAACCAATACTTAACAATGCAAATTTTCTATGATTCTGTGATATAAGGCCTCAATTTGTACCAGGCACTTGGGGTTTCTGTCTGGTAAAAAGGCATGACCACCTACCAGAGTATTGTTTGAGACTAAGTGACAATACCAAGGCCCGCTAACAAGTTAGTGTCAGGGTTAAGAGACACAACCATCTTTGGGCATTCAGTAGCAGAGGACGAGCTCTGTGTATGCGAACACCATGCAGTGGAAGCATGATTGCAGCGTGATCAGGAGGGTTGTACCAATCAGTGGCTACTCGGGAGACATGATTGCCTGGCCAGCAGCCATGTTCTCTGGAACCTTCTTGTCACAAGGAGCCCTGATTGGCAGAGAAGGTGATAAAAGGGCAAGCGCCCCTCAGCGCAGCGTTCCTCGTGCGCACAATTAGGCAGACTGATCACCTGCCTAGCCGAGTGAACCCCTAGGATGCTAACTCCGCTAACTCCGCTAATTACACTAACTATGCTGTCTACGCCGTAAACTGCTAGCTACGTACAGAAAGCTCATTTCACTTATAAGCGTGATAACTGTGACCAGTGTACCCATCGCGCTGCGGTTGTATCTTCATTTGTCTGATGACTGTTTGTGTTCCTGTCAGCATCACGTTGAATTCATTGTTGTGAGTAAAGTTTTTCATTTGTTTAAAATTTCAAACCGAGTCCACACTTGCAACCATGGCCTGCTGGCACCCAGGTTGGCCTTGCCACCTGCCTCAGGATCCCCTGAGTGTAGCATGGCGACTACCTCGGACATGGCGTCACGAACAGGATACCCCGCGGAGCAAGGGAATGAAGGTGTGGACATGCTGACAAAATGCTGCCCTTGGAGAAACCACCACAAGCCTCCAACCGTGAATGCTGATGACCTGTGGGCCCATGCCATGTACCATCAGGCCCAGCAGGAGGGGGAGATAAGCGGCCATGTTTCCATCAGCCCCCCCGAAAGCATTGCAGAGCCGCTGAAAGAGTGGGCCGTTACAGGCCTCACCCCTGCAGCCTTGGGGTGCTTACTCGCTAGTCCTGCAGTTTTATATAGACCACTCAACACAGCCACAAAGGTCCCTACCATTGACACTAGCAATCAATCTAAAAAGTACGTTAAAGATCTGAAGGAGAGTGAAGGCGGCAATGCACCTTTTAATAAGTTTGAGTACCCTAGCCTCAGCCCCGGAGGCAAAGAGAGTGAGACCAGGACAGAGCTCTGGGAGAGCCTTGAAGCCAACAGGTGGGAGGCTACAGAAACAGAAGGGGATAGAGCAAGAAAAATTATAAGTATGTTGCTGCGGGCAGTAACAGGCTTATCAAAAGAAGCCAAAGATTTAAGGGCCCAGTTACATGCGGCAGGCATAGAGCCGCCAGGGCAGGCAGTAAAGAACCCTGAGCTGCCGTTACAAGATGGCGCCGGCCGCATGCAGCCGCCATCTCAAAATGGCGCCGAAGAAGCTAGAAAAGGGCACAAAAACAAACAGCTGCCCAGAGGGGAAGGGTTAATTATGTTTTCATCTTTGACACTGTGGCGGGCCAGTAGGGGGCGCTCCCGTTTTGAGCCGCCCACCTCCCTGCGCCCGACCACCTTCCAGGCTCCGAGTGCCTCCCTTGGGGTGCC
>JAGPOW010003316.1:76531967-76550439 GCA_030014935.1 Caiman crocodilus
CTTCACAGTTAGGGTGGCTAGGATGTGGAACTGGCTTCCTAGGGAAGTTGTTCTTGCTCCTACCTTGGGCATCTTTAAGAGTAGATTGGATAGATACTTCTCTGGGGTCCTGTGACCCTGGCACTCGTTCCTGCCTTTGGCAGGGGGTCAGATTAGATGGCCTGCTCTAGCCCCCTTCTAACCCTAGATACTATGATACTATGATTTCCAATGTATGGTTCATAGTTTTATATGAGCAATAGTTTAGTGTATATGTGCAATAGTTTTATACTCTCACATCTTGGATCTTTAACCTGTAGAGTTCTCTCACCATTGCTATTCCAGAAATGTTTATAACTGTAGCAGAAAGCCCCCTTTTCCTCTTGCCTGCAGTTGCTCTCCCCTCCTTGGATATAGTTTTCCTCTTCTACCTTTTCTTCCTTCCTCTTTCTTTCACTTTATGATAAGGAATTTTGTTTTAAAATTTGTGTGTGTGCATTTTGTATCTCCCCTTGTATTTTGGCATTTTTATCTATTTGTGTGACATGGCATTACTCTCGTAGCTTATATTTTATGCTTCTCACCTTTTAAGAAAATGTGTTTAGTTTCAAAAGTAAGTTATACATTGTAACAATGTTAACTAGGGCAGGAATCAAACTGCCGCTTCCCTGTATCAGGCGAACCCTTTAAAAAGCGAGTGAATTAGTGATTGACTGCATAACACGGTAGCAGGTAGCAATTAACACCTAGGAAAACTGCAGAACAACCAACGGAAGAAATCAATAGAAGACAATATGGCAACTGGGAATTCTCTACATGTCACTGTCAAGGGCTAGAAGCCTTAGTCTGAGGTAATCAGTGCCGGGGACCAACTTTTGGGATGAATATCTCCAAATCGACCGCTCCCAGAGCCCTATTCAAAATTCATCAACGGACTCTCAAACCTGCATGTACATGCAGATGACCCCGGCGCTGACAGATGCCATCTAATAGCCCCCGAGGGGGATGTTTCATGATGGTTAACAACCCTTGGATTGGGCAAACCTGAAAACTGGGGAGTCACCAAAGTCTGCCAAGGACAGATAAAAAGCAGTGAATAGTGACCCTCAGTGGCACCCTCTTGATCTCCAACTTGACCAACACCCGACCTGTCCAGCCAGAAGGACCAGCTGGCGACACACTTCTGGAGGATAACGCCACGCTGAAAGAAGCCTCAACTGGCCATCAACAGCAGACTCCAGGGCCTGTGAGATAACTATACCTGACTCTTGTAGCTCACTACTGTGTGTGTGGAGGGAGGCAGGGGGACCAGCCCCAAGGCTTATGATTTAACTTCATTACAGTGTTTCAATCCGCCTAATAAACCAGAATTTTAAGGATCCCGTATTGGACATTTGTAACAAACATGACCAGTAGGCAAGAAGCATGGCAGTTTATACTGTTTTTACTAAAAAAAAAAAAAAACCAAACCCAAACCCCTCTATTTCGAACTCCATGAGTACTCCAAAGAACTTAAAGAGTATCATAACAGGCTACAGAAAAATTATCTGCCATGTTTCAATGGTTAGGAGCCCTTGGGACCTCTCACAGGTGCAAGGACTGTGTAATAGGGAAGGAGTAAGGTCAGAAAAGAGTTAAAAAGGAAGGGAAAACATGGCAAAAATTCAAACTCAATGGCCCCAGGGTAGGCTGCATTATAATTACTTGAAACCCCATTCCTTTTAAACAACAGCATTTAAACAACAAACAAAAATAGCAAAACTCCACAAAGAAATCTATCAGGTTTCTTACAGCTGCTTCATCAATATTTATTTTTCATCTGCACAGAGAGTCTTCTCACTTTCTGGAATTCGTAATGCAGCACAGGGATACACTCTAGCTGTGTTGAATAATTGCAGGTAACTCTCATTACAGGTTGTAACCTGGTCTATAGAGGGTTTTTTTTTTTCCTTCTTCTAGTCACCTAAGCCTATTTTTAAAATTTCTCCTCTTCTCATCAAAACTCCAAGGAGGAAGGCTTTCAGATGGAGAGATCATTCTTTTTATTTTATTTTTTGTTCTCCTGTCTAATCTTCTCCAGCAGTTTATGGGCTTTTAAAAAGGTGGTTCAGATGTTGCATCAGCAGGATACAACAGTGCTCTTGTATTTTTTTCTCCTAGTCTATGTAAAAGGGCAACATTAACTTATTTCTTTGCCTCTTATACCTTTATTTCCAGGTACTGGCTGAACGGAAACAATTTGTGTGAATGTAAGTAAAACTGCAAAGGTGTTAAGAAATGCATTTCAGCAAATGTATGTACATATTTCTTTTAATCAGAACCTTAAATATACTCAATGTGTTGTACATTTATTCATGTATTTTTTCAGTTGTGTGAGCTGACTGTACTGCATACATTTTCTTATATATAATAATGGACTGTAGATAATATCAGGGCTGTACTTTTGGTTCCATCAATGCCAGATACCTCATTTCAGTCCAAAACAAAAGACACATCCTTAAAATCAATAAGAAGAGAGGAAGAACCAATATATACAGACCAATTATTTTAATTTTAATTGCCTTTCATACTAACCAGATTTTCAAAATCCATAATGTTTTTCACTGGAAAAAAGTTTACTGTCACTTGTAACTGTAAAATAATCCTTGTGGTTGTAGGAAAAAATATTTGCTTAAGTATCCATTTCCAAAGAAAGAAAGCACAGTTAAAATTATAATAATAAACCTTTTCTTACCCTAGTACTAATACTAATAAGTGAGGCACAGGTCCAACATCTCTCACATTATTGTGTTTCTAATTGAATCCAGTGACAAGTGATGAAAGAGCATAGCCAATCATAAGCATATATATTTGTTGATTAAATACTTCCAGTGCCCCATCCAGCCTCGTTATTCTATTTCTAATCTAAGGTTGTCTGTTTTCTAGTTCTAATTGTGCTACTGTTTCTTCTTTCTACATTCTTATTCTTTACTCAAAGTAAGTCTCAAAGGTCCCAGTCAGGATTGCAGTTCCATTTTCCTGAGCATGAAACAAATTAAAAACTGAAACCCCTGCCCCCTAATAGCTTAGAGTTAACAACTGCTCAGAAAATGTGCAAAATGCAACTTGGTTAAAAGATAAGTGTGCCAGTTACCCTATCTTGCTAAGACAGCAGTATGACTTTGATGACCTGTAATTGTAATATACTCCACCATTATTGATACCTGCAAAAGAATCAGAGAAAATTGGGGCAGGAAGATCAGTGCCATTCAGGCTTTTCTTGACTAAGTAATCCCATTTCTTCTTACCTTTCCTCACCCATCAGGTTTCCAGACCTCTAATTAATGTTGTTGCTGTCCTCTAGCCTTTTTTCCAATTCTTGTAATTCTTAGTGCTTGGTGCTTACAACTAGAGATGGAGCTCTAGGGCTGAATCCAGATGGGCAGGCAGGCACATGTGTTTTGTGGGACTGTAAACCTCTTTGAAGCACCACAAACTGCACATGTTTTATATCAATCAGTGCACAGCACTGCTAATTTGCAGTGCTGGGGCAAAATTTGCTACTGGGATTTCTCAGTAGCAAAAAATATTCTGGAAAAAAAGCAGCACAATCCATGCCAAAGGGTGCACACTAAGATAAACACAGGGACAGGGGACAGCCCACGGCTGCCTGGTCTCCCATCTCTGAACTGTGGAGCCTCCATGCTGAAGCACTCTGTGGCCCAACTGGCCATTCGCTGGTTGGCTGGGGCACAGGGTGCCTCAAGATGGGAACAAGCAGTCTTGTGCTGGCAGCTCCCCTGTCTCCACATGCTTCACTGCTAAGACCCTGAGCTGAGACATGTAGAGCCCCCAGACTGAGACACCTTACATCCCTGCCAGCCACAGAGCAGCTGAATGGGGTGCAATGGGCCTTGAGATAGGGGAACTGCCTGCTTCCCCATTTCAAGGCACACTGTGCCCCAGCCAGACAGATACCCTCTGTCTGGGACACAGGGTGACTCACTACCACATGGGGGCTCTACACCACATGGAGATGAAAGATGCTCTCCCGTATCCATGTGCAGCTTCCTGGCTGGCCAGGGCACAGGGTGCCTTAGGACAGGGATGGCTAACACCTGCTGAGGCACCCTGTGCCCCAGCCACCTATTTGTGCCACTACTATTTGTGCTGCTGTAAAGATACACCCCTGCTTGTATTGACTCACCATAGGTGGGTTTTCAGCAGTGCTTATTAAAGCAAAAGAATCACTTTTCATGGTGTGTATATGTAAGAAGAGGTTGGTATGTAAGTAAAGAGCCTGGAGACATGGATAAACAGTAAGGGGAACCAATTATGGAAACCATAGCAATTGTCTCAAAGAGAGGATAAGACAGTCAGTCAGATGCTTTAAATGTCTGTGCACTAATACAAGAAGAATAGGGAACAAATAGCAAGAATTGGTGATCTTAATACAATCACAGTATTATGAGGTACTTGGGATTATGGTGGGATTGTGGGGACATAGTGGAATAGTTCACATGACTGGAGTGTTATCATAGATGCATATAGCTTGTTAAGGAAGGATAAGGAAGGGAAAAGAGGAGGCAGTGCTGCCCAATATATATAAAAGTGATGTAATGTGTTGGGAGATGCAGTACAAAGTGGAAGGTAGGAATGTTGAAAGCCTCTAGGTAAAGGTCAAAGGAGAGATCATCAATGGGGATGTCATGGTGGGCATTTGCTACCTGCCTCCAAATGAATAGGAGGAAGTGGACAAAGCCTTCTTTCGACAAGTGATGGAAGCTTCCAAATTGCAGGACTTAGTTCTCATGGGAGACTTTTATTATTGGGATATCTGCTGGGAAGGAAATACAGCAGTGCAGTCCACAAGTATTCCAGTAAGTTCCTGGAGTGTTTTGGGAATAACTTTTTGATTCAGATGGCAGAGAGGCCAATGCAAGAGGAAGCTCTTTCTGACTTGCTGCTCACTAGCAGGGAAGAACTGGTTGAGAACTTGAAGGTGGAAGGCAATAGGTGACAGCGGCCATGTCTACGTGAGACACTTACTATACAGTAGCTCGTTACTACTGTGCAGTAGCTTGCTAATATTGCAAAATAGTGGCACAGGGCCTGAACCCTGATGTGACACTATGTCACTTGTAACTGTAAAACAATCCTTGTGTTTGTAGGAAAAAATATTTGCATAAATGTCCATTTCCAAAGAAAGAAAGCACTGTTAAAATTATAATAATAAACCTTTTCTTAGCCTAGTACTAATACTAGGCTAGCACAGTAGTACTGAGCTACAGCACAAACATCATCACACATAAGGCACGCAGGGACACTACTGTGCAGCAACGCTGGTTACTACAATCATTTAGTATTTGGTTATGCAATGACTGCTCAGTAACAACTGCGTAGTCAGTGTCTCAAGTAGTCATGGTCACTGACTATTAAATGATAGTGTTCAAGATCCTAAAAGAGAAGGAAAGAGAGCAGCAGAATAAGGACTCTGGAATGCAGAAAAACAGACTTCAACAGGAATCCAGGAGAGCTAGCTGTACTTGAATGAGGAGCTCTTAAAGGCACAGAAGTAAGGTATCCCAATAAGGCAGAAGAATGGGAAGTGCAACAGGAGACAAGCCTGGATAGACAGCAAACTCTTCATGGAGTTGAAACTAGAAGGGAATCCTATCAAACTGAAAACTTGGTCATAGTACTAAGGAAGAGTGTATGAGTGTCTCATGGGCATGCAGTGAGAAAAACAGGAACACCAAAGTACAATTTGAGATGCAGCTGCTGGCAAAGGACAGAAAAGGCAATAAAAAAGATTCACCCATTGACTTCTCAATCTACATTTTCACTGACTACCTGTCTTGTATGCATACCAGACCAGCCTCTGGTTTCTTTACTTTTCATTCCATCCAGGAAGAGCACACACCAACTGCAGAAACTTCCTCTGCCCGACAAAAGGGGTTTGAACCCAAAAGCTTGCTTAATACATGTTTTTCAACTATTTAAGTTGGTCTAATAAAAGATATCAGATTCACCCAAAGAACCTTGTCTGTCTATATCCTTAGACCAACATGGCTACAACCTACACCCCTATAAAAAAGATTCTGCATTTTTGTTAAATGTAAGAGGAAGACCAGTGAAACCATTTGCCTCTTACAGAATAGGGAAGGGAATCCAGTTACAAATGAAGCAGAGAAGGCTGAAGTATTTAACAACTTTTTTTACTTCACTTTCCACAAATAAAGGCAGAAAGCAGATGATGAGTGTATTTGGCAGTCAAGATAGGGAGGGAGACAAACAGCCTGAAGTAATGGCAAAACAGGTTAGGAGTTACTTAGGGAACTTAGATGCTTTCAAGTCAGCGGGGCCAGATAGGGTGCACCAGAGGGTACTGAAGGTCTTGGCTGAGGTAATTTCATAGCCAACAGCTATCCTCTTTGAAAACTCATGGAGGTTGGGTAAGGTTCTGGATGCCTGGAAAAGGACAAATATAATGCCATCTTTAAAAAAGGAAAAGAGAACCTGGGAAACTCTAGATCAGTCAGGCTGACCTCTATGTCTGGAAGATCATGAAGCAGGTGCAATCCATTGTGAAGGACCTACAGGAGAACAAGGTGTTCAGGAATAGCCATCATGCTTTCACCAAGAATAAATCATGCCTGATTTGCTTCTATGACGGAACGTGGATAAGGGAACACAGTACACATGGTGTACCTTGCCTATGGCAAGCTTTTGACACTTTCTCCCATAAAATTCTCATTAACAAGCTAGGAAATACAGACTAGACGAAAATGCTATAAAGTGGCTACATAACTTGCTGTCTCATTGTATTCAAAGTGCAGGGATGCATCATGACTGTCCACACCACCAACGGAGAGACCGCAGAAATCCCCATCCAGTTAGGGGTAGAACAGGGCTGCCCCCTCAGCCCCATTATCTTCAACCTAGCCATGGAACCACTCCTTGAAGCCATAGCAGGCAGCTCCAGAAGGCTAGACCTGTATAGCCAGAAGTTGAGAGTCCTGGCCAATTCCAATGGCCTCATTCTCCTCTCCCCTGATACCGACTAGCTGCAGCAGATGCTGGATGTGATGTCCAAGGCAGCTAGGTGGATGGGCCTGCGCTTCAACGTCACCAAGTGCACCTCTCTGCACATCAATGGCAGGCAGAAGAGCCGCATCTTGGACTCCACCCTCATGATTCGGGGCTAAGCGATGAGGCACCTATGTGATGCTGAGTCCTACTGACACCTGGGGGCAGCCACCGGCCATTGGATAAAGCAGATGCTGGAAGAGCCCATTAACAGGATGATGCAGGATGCCTATAAACTGTACTCATCCCTGCTGGCCCCCTGGCAGAAGATAGATGTGGTGAGCACCTTCCTTATCCCCCACGTCACATTTATCCTGAGATTCTCAGCAGTCCCCAAGACCCCCCTCAAGAAGGTGGTTGATGAGATCCAGCAGCAGCTGAAGAAGTGGCTGCACCTGCCACTGAGGGCCAGCAATGAGATCCTGCACATCCCTTGCTGGCAGGGAGGTGCCAGCATCCCCCACATAGGAGAACCTCTGTGCCTCCTGACCTGCCCAGACCCCACAGTATCATTGCTGCCAGTGCCCTCGAGGAGACCACCCGCAAGAGGATGGCAAGACCTTAGCCACATTACTTAGCAGCTCGCTGGAGGGCAAGTCCATCAGAGATGATGGGGACTTTGCCTTGCTGTGGAGCTGAGCCCACAACATCACGTGCTGCTTCGGGAACCACATTGGCTGAACCTGGACCTAGATTGAAGAGCGCCAGGAGCTGGGAGTATCACTCCAACCAGCCCCATATGCCAGCTGCATCACCATGACACCCCATACAAGGACCTTCCTGGAGCGGTTCCTGAAGGATGCTGTCTGAAACAAGTACACCAGTGACGTGAGGGCTAAACTCAACCAGTGCAAGATTTCTGATGACACCTTGAAGTGGGACTCCAGCAACCAGTTCATGCCTAGCAGGGGCTTCATACGCTTCACAGACTGGCATTTCCTTCACCGTGCCTGCCTCAACTGCCTGCATCTGAACAGGCACATCCGCTTTGGCCACCAGGACAAGAGGTGCTGATGGTGTGGGTACGTGGCAGTGACCTTCCTGTGCACATACTGTGCAGATTGAGGCTGCACACCACAGCCTGGCAGCTCCGCCACAACGCTACCCAGGACCACCTCGTGAGGGCTATCCTGACCACATGAGGGGATATACCTGTGACTTGCACCATTCTGGGCTGTGAGAGGCAGATGTGACCTGACAGCATGATCACCAACCAAGAGGCCAAGAAGGTCGTGATCATGGACGTGACCATACCCTTCAAGAACTGGCACCAAGCCTTCACCAATGCCTGGGATCACGAGTGGGAGAAATGAGCCTCACTGGCCAACATCCTGAGGGGCTGTGGTTACGACATGATGGTCAATGTGCTCATCATGGGAACACTCGGAGCCTGGGGCCCCAGCAACGAGAACATCTTGCATGCCTGCTGCATCTCCCACCGCTATGCCAAGCTGATGCTCTGCCTCATAGTGTCCAACATGATCTACTGGTCCTGTGACATCTTCATGGAGCACATCACGGGCCACCACCAGTACTCTGACCCCACCAGATGGACTGCTGATAAACCGGACCCAGAGGGGACCACCTGAACCTCCCACTGCACCTGATGGACTTCACTTTGAGAGGAATCTTCAGCAGTGGACCACCCCTCTCCACCCAAATAGGAGCCTGATGTTGATACTCTGTATGGACTGGAACATTTCTTCGACCTACTACTTCCACCATTGTGGACCATTGTACAGCTTTGTGTGCATCTATCTTCTTTCTCTCTCCGTGTTGCAAACCCCCTCCCTCCCTTTCCCCCACCCCTTACCCCCACACCCAGGCTTAGTTGGTTAACATTGTATTCTCTGTAACATAGTTGCATTCCCCTTCTCACCCACATCCTTCTAATATTAGTCCCTCACTTGGGTGATTTATATTTCCCTACTGGCTTTGTCATCTTTTTGGATTCATGATCCTAAACATCTACTAATAATCTTCAATGGCTTAATGTCTTATCTATTTGGGAGGAGGCATCAAATGGGGGTACACACATACTGCATCTGGTATGGTTTAATATCTTCATTAATTTTTTGGATGATGAGATCAAACACATGCTTAGCAAATTTGCAGATGACACCAAGTTGTGTGGAACTGAAGACACTCCAGACAATAGGGCTAAGATACAGAATGACCTGGGTACAGTGAAGGAGTAGTCCACAATCAATCAAATGAGATTCAGCAAGGATAAGTACAAAGTCCTGCACTTGGGACTGAATAACTGTATGCACAAATACAGATTAGGGAATGAGTGGCTAGGCTTTAGGACTACAGAATGGGACCTGAAGAGTGCCATACACAATAAGCTGAATATAAGCCAACAGCATGCTCTTCTTGCAAGAAAGGCCAACAGCATTCTGGGCTGTATTAACAGAAATCACGTGCAAATCAAGGAAAGTAATTTTCTGTTCTATTCACCATTGGTGAGGCCTCTTCTGAAGTTCTGTGTTCATTTTGGGGTACCACACTCCAAAAAGGATGTGGGCAGTTTGGAAAGAGTCTGTACAGAGTGACAAAAAATGATTGGGGACCTAGAAGACAAGACTTAGGAGGACAGGCTGAAAGAAGGAAAGGTTATTTGGTCTGGAGAAGAGAAGGCTGAAGAAGGATTTGATAGTTTCCAGATACCTGAAAGGCAGTTGCAGAGAGGAAGGAGGTAGGCTTCTCTCTGTGGCTGTAGGGGACAGGACTTGGAACAATGGCCCCAAGATGTATCAAAGAAAATTTAGGTGAGAAGTCAGGAGGAACTTTCTGATTCTGAGGGTGATTAGGCATTGGAACAGGCTACCTAGAGAAGTTGTGAACTCTCCATTCTTAGAAACTTTCAAAAGCAGGTTAGACAGAGACCTGGCTGAGATCATTTAGTCAGGGATGATCCTACCTTGAGCAGGGAACTGGACTAGGTGATCTTGTAAGGTTCCCTTCAGCCTTACTTTCCTATGATTCCTATATATACTATATATAGTTCTTTTACTAATTCTCTAGTCTATTGGGGATTTTATGTTGGGGGGGTGTTTTTGTTTGTTTGTTTAAATTCAAATTCATCTTATGGTTCATTATAGCCCTGAGGTCCTTTGCTGGAGTACTGTTTTGCGTTGGACAGGCCACACCGAGTCACTTAACCGAAAGACTCTAAATAACTTGAAAAAGGTACCCTTCGGGGTTCAATAAACAGCCTAGTCAATCACTACCCATTTATAGTCATGCATTTAATTGTTGCTTCCTAAATGCAGAACTAGGCACTTGTCCTTACTGAATTTCTTCTGATGTATTTTATGAAACTTATCAAGGTCACTTTGAATCCTAATCTTATCCTCCCAAGTGTTTGTACTCTGCCCAGTTTGGTTTAATCTACAAATTTACTAAGGCCTAAATCTAACTCTCCTCTAGGGGAGACTAATTAACAGGCCCAGAAAGACCAAGAAAGTTGGGCTTTCAGAACAGAATCTAAAATCTATCCTAGTGGCCCAAAATAACATTTACAAGGTTAACTTTAGCCACACAGGCTGATTACAAACATTAAAAAACAAACAAAAACCAGAACTTTACTTTTAACACTTTATACTCCCACAGCAAACCCAGCACATGTCCAAAAGAGGCATCGCGTTAGTTGGACCCAGCTCACCCAAATTGTGTATAGATTAGGCACTTAATAGGGCTTTTTTGACTCAGCTTTAGATAAAAATGCCAAAAAGCCCAGCTGATGCGCCTGATCTATATAGACACTGCAGAGCTGGGTTGAAGTAACATATAAACATTTACTTCCAGTAAAGTGCATTGGAGGGGGATAGGAGTGCTTAACATCTGCCAGCAGCCATAAGTGCTACTTACCTTAGTTGGATATAGATCTGAATGTTCACTCAATTCCAACTTCTGTGTCATTAATGAAGACACTGAATAAGACTGAGACTAGAAAAGAGGCCTGGCAAACCCCATTAAAACCTTCACACAGTTTGACAATAAGCCATTGATGACTGCACTTTGAGCATGATTTTGAAGCCATTTATGAGTATCCACCTACCCGCTAGATATATTTACTAATGCATACACCTATACTGTTTAATTTAAACTTTTCTGCTTTTGTAGTTCTGGTGTTGGCTAACTGCATTTAATTTGTGTTTGTATTTTTTTATCTATAAAAATTAATTTAAATTAATTTAATCTATACTGATTAGATTATTAGTCGAAGATCCAGTGCATATGAATTTACCAGTAAAATGTTATATGAAAAGTAATAATATCAGAAAGGAAGGGTGCAGTGACATTTTTTGATGAATACATACTAAAGTTTAATCCGATCCAAAATGTTTGTTTCTGCTAACTACAAGCAACTGACACTTCAGCAGTTTTACTTTAAATGGCATCTATTGTACTAAGTACCAGTAGCAAATCCTTTCATCATGATCAAAACTGCACCTAAATGATCTAACATATACCTCATTTTTAAAGGAACTATCACAGATCATCTGTTCTAGTGGAGGAAAAACAAAGGAACTGAGTTTGTTGTCATCTTTTCATAATTCAGCTGAAAATCGTGAGCTGACATTATCACACAAACAGCTTTGTTTCCTGTGCCTCTGCTTTAAATTATTAAGATTTTCAAGAATAGTAATTTCAATATAACTTTACACTGGCAGTGCTTCAGTGCAACTAGGATTTTGTCAATTTTTCCATTATAAAGAGTTATTTTCAGAAGTCTGAGCTTATAACTTAGTGGAAAAATATCCTTTTGGGGAGGATGAAATTTGGTCTATAATTTTTTTTTTCAATCCATAAAAGAATTTTTTTTCCCTAAAAAATTGTTAACAATTGGGCACAGAAGAAAGTAAATACATGATGACTGTGTTTAAAAATAGAATACAAAATTGGCTTATTTATTATTTCACCCTCTAGGTGATGCTACCTTTTGCTGTTAAGCTAACTAAATATATCTTATATGATCAACAACCATGGCTGTTTGGCATGTACAGTAAGGATACTTCAATGTTTTAAAAGTATTTGGGACTCAGCTTTTTTGAGGTAATGGAATTTGGGTTTCCCAGGGAGTTGCACTGGGAACAGATCCAGTGCATTCAGATTTGTTAGCAGTGACTTTGTATCCCAAGGTAACTCTTTGGAAGAAAACAAATACATCTGGATTTCACATAGATTGTAATGCAAAGCTGCAAAAGGAAATGCAAAATTAACTATTTCAGTACTAAATCCAGAATTTCAGGTAGCAACTATACTGCCCATATTATATGGCAGATAGCAAATATCTTAATAAGAATCTTAACCTACTGTTACTCAGGGGAACTGTCACAGATTTCCCAGGAGCATTTGCTTGGGACCCCCAACCTTGTATACTCTCTCTATCTCCTGAAATGAGATAGCAAGGTGTCCTTTCCAATGTCTGCCTCAAGTCCACTTAATGTATCAACATAAGCTAATCAGCTCTGTTGCTTGATGGCTTTTAGTCCTAGTACAGCATGTAGGCAAATAGATTCATAGATGTAGGGTCTGAAGGGACCTTGCAGATCTTCTAATCTGACCCCCCTGCCCTGGGCAGGAGAGAATACTGGGCTCAGATGACCCCAGCCAGGTAATCATCAAGCCTCCTCTTAAAGACTCCCAAGGTAGGAGCCAGCACCACTTCCCTTGGAAGTTGGTTCCAGATCCTAGCCACCCTGACTGTGAAGTAGTGCCTTCGAATGTCTGGTCTGAACCTACTCGCTAGCAACTTATGGCCATTATTCCTTGATACTCTCTGAGACACTCAGGGGAACAAGGTCTCTCCCATTCCCCGCTGGTCCCCCCTTAGTAAGTTTATCGATGGCCACCAGGTCCTCTTTCAGCCTTCTTTTGTGAAAGCTGGACAGGTTCAGGTCCTGTAGCCTCTCCTTGTAGGGTCTGCCCTGCTGTCCCCGAATCATGCGAGTGGCCCTCCTTTGGACCCTCCCAATGCTGTTTGCATTCCTCCTGAAGTGTGGCGCCCAGAACTGGATGCAGTACTCCAGCTGCGGCCTGACCAGTGTTGCACAGACGGGAAAGATCACCTCCTTGGCCCTGCTTGTGATGCATCTGTGGATGCATGACAAGGTGCAGTTAGCTCTACTGACTGTCTCCTCACATTGGTGGCCCATGTTCATCTTGGAATCGATAAGGACTCCAAGATCTCTTTCTGCCACTGTGCTTTCAAGAAAAGAGTTCCCCAGCCTATAGGTATGCTGCTGGTTCTTACTGCCCAAGTGCAGCACCCTGAACTTTTCAGTATTGAATCCCATCCTATTCTCATTTGCCCACCCCTGTAACCTGTCCAAGTCCAGCTGCATCCTGTCCCTCCCTTCTAGCATGCCTACCTTGCCCCAAATCTTGGTGTCATTCATGAATTTAAACAGCGTGCTTTTCACCCCCTCAACCAAGTTGCTAATAAAGAAATTGAACACTGCAGGCCCAAGGACTGAGCCCTGGGAGACTCCACTGCTCACATCCCTCCAGGTCAAATATGATCCATCCACCACCACTCTCTGAGTGCAGCCCCTCACCTAATTTGCTATCCATCTGACTGTGTAGGCATCAATGCCAGTCACCTAGATCTGGCACCAAACAAGTTTTCTATAAGTGACTTAGGTTAAATCAATAGTGAACAGAACACACGTTCACCCTTTGTGTGGGGGCCACATGCAGGCTGCCTTCACTGGCTGAGACCAGCAGGTTAGGGGTGCTCCTATACAACTCCCTGCAGGCCTCAACAATTCCCTGGGCTGCTAAAAACTGCTGAGCACAACTGAATGCCCAGGCCACCCCTGATTGGCTGCCAGGCATGATTAAGGACAGCCCCAAAACCCTACTGCATCAGTCCACGCCCCATCTGCTCCTGAAGTTTTCAGGGACATCTGCCTGCTTGCCCCAGCTTAGATGCTCAGTATCCCTCCAACACCAACCCCACCCTAGTATACTGGGACCTTGTAGTTACCAGACAAAAAAGGTTTGCAGCCCCTCAGGTACCCATAGCCCAAATACTTGTAGGCAGCGGCCAAGGAGCAGAAGTCACAGGGCTGCTTCCATGCAGGCAGTTCCAGGATTCTGCCCTCTGCCACCCTGAACCACGAGAGGTGAGCTGTCTGCTCCAACTCTTGCTCAGTTGAGGGAGGGGAAATCCATGCTGTGGTCCAGGTGGCAGAATGCCTGGCTCTGGCCATTGAGATATGGTGTGCAGGAGGCAGGGTTGCAGCCCATGGGGCTGCACCTGTGCACAGCGGCATGTCTGTGTGTACATCATGGGGTGCTTCATGATGGAGTGCAGAAGCACAGCTTGAGGACGTGGGTGTCCAGGTCCCAGGATTGATGTAAGGGACCAAGCCACCTCTCTTTCTTTCCTGATACCTGCCTGTGGCTGACAGGTGGCAGGAGGAAGAAGGCAGGGCTACAGAAAGGGTCTCTGCTGACTCAACTTTGGAAGAGCTCAGAGGTGGGACTCACTGTGTGCTTGGCCAGAGCAGCTGAGCACAGGCCAAGAGCTAGTGCACCTCCCTTTGAGAGGGAAGTTGCAGGAGGCTGCACAGGACCCTGGGATGCCAGAGGATAGCAATCTAACTTGAATCAATGGGGGATCTCCTACAGAAGTTTGACTCATCAGTCTAACCTAAATCAATTGATTTTGAGTGTGCATCAATCCAGGTCTATCTTGGACTAGGTTCCACCATTTTTAGACCAATCTATATACACCAAACTTATGTTCAGTGGTTTAGATCAATTTCTGATCACTCCTATAGCATTTGGGAATTAGGAATTCACTCAGAAATTACTCCAGCACCTTCATTTGCAACCTGAACCCATAACAAATAAAATCAGCAGCATTACCCATCACCCATCAAGGTGCTTTATCTCCTTTGGGTTCTGGTTGCCTAGATCTCTTTTCTAGCATAGAGCTCAGACTTTTGGCTTGCTGTCTCTCTGAAATAGTGGCAGCAAAATACACCTGTCTAGTGGCCTACACAGTCTCTTGTACACCAACACCATCTTCCAAACAAAGATGAGATGATAGCAGGAACCAGAGGGATATTGAAAGGAAATCTTGTTCTTCCTCTCTATCCATTCTCTAGCTAATCAGAAGTGTCTAAACATGACCAGCCTTTAATATTCGTTGTTTTTTCCCCTCTCACATTTATGAACCTGTACTCTTCCTGAATTTATTCAAGACATGTTCTCCTATGTCCACCTTAATGCATCCCTAACAAGTTTCATTACTAAGTGCATATATAGCAATACCAAAAGGTGTCTTCCTAAAAATATAGGGATTTGAGAGTTTAGAAACTTTGGAATATTTTCTCCTTCAAGGGAAGCATTCCATTTTTTTTTACTGTGAACAGTAGCTACATTTGTGCCCAGAAACAGAGTGCCACCTTGTGCACAAATGACATTTAGGGAATTTAGATGACTATGTAAGTGGTCTGGAAGTCTGGGTGTCCACGAGAAGATAGAATGCTACCCTCAGAGTGCATATCTAAAGAGAGCTTTAGAAGACTTTGGGAACGTGCATGTTACACTTAAATTAACTTAACTGAAAGTAAGTCAATCAAAATGCTAGATGGTACACATTTTTGGGGAGTTTAGATCAGGCAAAATGTGGCCAGCCCAATCTATCTTAGTTCACCTAAGAAGATGCACCATGTAGATCAGGCTAACCTGTGTCCAACCTAATTTAATATGTGCACATGTTTGGAGTACAGCCCTGGAGCTGGGAAAGCCCAGCTGCTCATCCCAACCCCAGGGTTAAGATTTTCCTATACCCTCTCCGACTCTAACTGGGCTATTCTTAGCCCTCCAACCCTGTCACCCCTAGATGAACAACCCCCACAACCCCAATCCCACCTCTACCTCCCTCTACCCTGATTTACTTAGATTGTGTTCCTGGCATGGCTCCCAGAATTGGTGAACACGTGCAGAAGCAGGGATCCAATCTACAATCATACAACTTAAAACAAATTATATGAACATAGATTGAGATCTGTGAACATGTTTGTGTGCCCTTTAACACTTCCTCTTCCAGATGTTTATCTTCCTGCTGTATTTAGACAGAGCAGTCACATCTACTGTCAGACTTTGTTTGCTATCCTTATTACTAGTTCTAGTATTCAGGTTACTCCTTATTTCTGCTTCTTGTAATGTCATATACGGAAAACTGCTTCAGGGAAACAGGTGTTCATTGCCAAATGGAAACATTATTGACTGTGCTTAGTTTACCTCCTTGAAGATTTCTTTAGTTCTGAATAGCACTTCAGTAAATTTTAAAAAGGGTTTATGCTGAGTGATTTAGCAATTAATTGGTTTGGAACACTGGCAACAGGATAGGAAGGGACCACATGGGTCATTGAGTCCAGTTCCCTGCTGTTTAAGGAAACCACATCATATAATCCAATTAAAAAATGTAACAAGCTCCTTCTTAAACTAAGCAACATGCTTCACTCCACTGCTTTTATTGGAAGCAAGTTCCAAAGGTTCCTCTCCCAAAATCCAACTTCTCCGATTGTGAGAAGCCCTCTTCTTATTTTGACCTACATTTATTGATTTGTTCTTATGTCAGAACTATCCCTTACCTGTAACTTTAGCTCTTCTCCCCTCTATGTGTTTAGCTTCTTATTTTATTTATAGAGAGCAGTCACATCTACTCTCAGCCTTTGTTTTGCTATGGCTTTTGACATTCTAAAGTATCTCTGACATGGTAATGAAATCCATTTGCTTTACACACATTGTTTTACCAGTTTGTAAATAGGAAAGGAAACTGTCTTTTTAACTGATGACAGAAATTACATGATAATAAGGTCTATGGCATCAAGAAACACTATCTATATGGAACTGTTAGAGTTTGAGAAAAATGCTTTTATCTAAGCAGTTAACCCCATTCTACCTACAGATACTTTGATTTAATAGATTTCATAGATTCCATAGACATTAGGTATGGAAGGGACCTCAGAAGACCATCAACTCCAGCCCTCTGTCCCAGGGGCAGGAAGTCAGCAGGGGTCATAAGATCCCAGCAAGATAAATATCCAAATTTCTCTTGAAGGTGTTTAAAGTAGGTACTTGAACCATCCCCAATGGCAGGCTATTCCAGACCTTGGGGGTCCAGACAGTAAAGAAGTTCTTCCTTATGTCCAGCCTGAAATGGTCTTAGAGGAGTTTATGACCACTCGACCTTATCATCCCTTGGGGCACTCGAGTGAACAGACATTCCCCCAGATCCTGGTGACTGCCCCTTATAAAATTGTAGGGAGCCATCAGATCACCCCTGAGCCTGTGCTTTTCCAGGCTGAAGAGTCCCATGGCTCTCAGCCTTTCATCATAAGGTCTGTTTTCCTGACCTCTGATCATGTACGTGGCTCTTCTTTGGACTCGCTCAAGCTTCTCCACATCCTTTTTGAATTGTGGAGCTCAAAACTGGGTGCAGTACTCCAGCTGTGGCCCCACCAAGGCCGAGTACAACAGGAAAATGAGATCCTGGGATTTTCTTGAGGAGCATCTATGGATGCAAGCCAGGATTTTGCTCACTGTGCTAGCAACAGCATCACATTGATGGCTGATGTTCATCCTGTGGTCAATCATGATCCCCATGTCTCTTTCATCCATAGAGCTAGCCAGAGTAGCACTGCCAAGGCTATAACCATGCTGCTTGTTTTCCTTCCCAAGGTGGAGAACCTTGCATTTTTCAGTGTTAAACACCATTAGTTTCTCATCCACCCATTTCCTGAGCTGGTCAAGGTCAGTCTAGATCACTCTCTTGTCCTCAGGTGTGGATGCTTTACTCCAAAGTTTGGTGTTGTTGGTGAATTCGGCCAGTCCACTTCTGACTCCAATGTCCACATCATCAATGAAGATGTTGAATACTATAGGCCCAAAGAAAGAGCCTTGAGGGACACCACTGGTCACAGGACACCATGACAATCAACTTCTATCCACCACCATCTTCTGGGTCCAACCAGAGCCAGTTCCCCAGCCAGTGGATAGTGGTGGACCGCAGGCCACAGTTGGCTAGTTTTGCCAAGAGGTGATCATCGAAAGCTTTTTTTAAAGTCAAGATATACGACATTAATCTCTATTTCTCCAGGTGATAGGTCACCTGGTCATAAAAGGCAATAAGATTGGTCAAGCAAGACCTATCCACAACAAGCCCATGCTGGCAATCCCTCAGGATGTTGCTGTTGGCCCGTCTGTTAAGAATAGCATCTTAGTATCATAGTACCTAGGGTCAGAAGAGGCCTAGAGCAGGCCATCTAGTCTGACCCCTTGCCAATGGCAGGAACAGGTGCCAGGGTCACAGGACCCCAGCCAAGTACCTATCTAATCTACTCTTGAAGATGCCCAAGGTAGGAGCAAGAACAACTTCCCTAGGAAGCCGGTTCCA
>JAGPOW010003316.1:76550539-76635125 GCA_030014935.1 Caiman crocodilus
TCACCGTCTGGTCCTCCCGTCCCCGGTGAGTCTGCTGTCTCTTCCTTCGCCCCCTGGGGTCCCTCTCGGGTCCCTAGGGACGGCCCGGCGCCGTCACATCCAGCTTCCCACATATATAAAAAAGGACTTCTTGTCCTTGATATTTGTAGCTAGTTGGAGTTTCATCGCAGCCCTTGGCTTTCCTGGTTCACTCCATGAAGGTCTGGACCAAGGCAGAGTATTCCTCCTTGGAGGTGGATCCCATCTTCTGTCCTTTGTAGGTCTTTCTTTTTAGACCCAGGAGGTCTGCTAGTTCCCTACTGAGCCAAAGGGGCTGTTGTGCTCTTTTTTGCCTTTCCTCCGAGACGGAATAGACTTAGCTTGTGCATCCAGATTTGCTCCCTTGAGGAGCAACCACTGTTCCCGAACTCACCTCCTCTTTGGGTCATGGTGCCCTAGGGCCTCACCAGCAAGCCTCTTGAGCTTGTCAAAGTCACCTTTCCTTGAAGTTGAGAACTTCTGTATTGCTGACTGACTTAGCAGCTTTACAGTGGATGGTGAAGGTGATCAGCTCATGGTTGCTGTCACCCAGATTCCCTTCTATCATTAGGTCACTGATTAGGTCATTCCCGGTTGCCAGTACCAGGTCAAGCAGCACTTTACCTCTCATTGGCCCCTACACTTCTTGCATCAGACAGAGCTCATGCACACACGAGGAAGCTTTGCAACCGTTCAGATTTGGCTGAGCGCTCTTCCCATGAGATGTCTGGGAAGTTGAAGACTCCCATGACAACCATGCATGAGGAGCATGCAGCCTCAGCAAATTCCCTAGCAAACTTCTGGTCAAGCTCTTGACTTTGGGTGGGAGGTCTATAGTAGATTCCCACCATTGTGTCCCCTGTGGTGTATTCCCCACAGATTTTAACCCAGAGGGTCTCCAGTCACCTTCCCTGGCTTCCAGTGTCAGCTTGCAGGGATACATAGCTCTCCTTGACATAGAGAGCTACACCCCCGCCCCTTTTATCCACTCGATCTCTCCTGTAGATGGTATAGCCGTCTATACCTGCAGCCCAGTCATGAGTGGTTTCCCACCAGGTCTCTGTTATCCCTATAAAACCATAATTATTTGTGTTAATTATTTGTGATTATGAGTGTTTAACTGTTTCCATGAATATGGAAATTGTCTCCCCCTACTATTCATTGTGTTTAGTCCTGTTGCAGAGAAGTACTGGAAAAAATATTGTTTCAAGGTCTGCAACAATTTGCTTTATGGTTTACTCATAATCAGCAATTTAACACATCAGTGGCTGCAGAGTATAACATCTCATAAATTGTTTTCAGTGTTTGATATGTAGATCCCAGAGCTAATCACCATTTGATGAGAAAGGGCTATATATAGGTGTAGAAGTAGGAAAATACAAAGCATTCTTTAAAATAGTGAATTGCAAGAAATTAAGTGGAAAAAATCCTAAAGAGCCACATATGGCTGAAGGTCTCCAATTTCAAACAATCAATGCAAATTGCTTATCTACTTATTTAATAATGATGATGTTTCTAGGCAATCACTCTTTTCATCTGGAAGATCTCAGTTTTGTATTAGGAATTATGATTCATGGTTCCTTTTCAAGAAGCAAATTGCAGCCTAGTAGCTTAGTAAAATAATAATTAACATTCAAATATTACTTTTCACTTCAAAAGATCCCTAAGCTATTTACAAACTCAGTATATACAGGAAATAGTTCATCATGATGTATTTACACTTTTGGAAGGAAACGAGCACCACAAAAGAATGTATATATGTTTAGCAGTGAAACCTACTGTATCCTTGTGTCCAATTGAACCTACAGAGTGAATTGTAGGGGAAAAATAATTAGTTTTCATAAAGTGTCACATTGACCATGTACAGACATTATACATAAACTGGTATAAGTGATCAGAAACCAGTCTAAACCTGTAACAGAACAGAAGTTCAGGACATATAGACTGGTTAAAAATGGCAGAACCCAGTCTAAGATAGACCATGATAAATATAGTATCAGACTTAGCTGGTTTAGGTAAGATCAGTCTATCAACTTCTGTACAAGATCCCTTATCAATTCATGTTAGGTTGTTGCTTACCGGCATCCCAAGGGCCTTTGCAGTCCCTCCCTCTTCCATCCCCTTCCCCTTCCCCCAGCTCCTCCCTCCTCACTCCACCAAAAGTCTAGGTATGGTGCTGGCCCTCCCCCGCTCCCCTCCACCCCATCCAAGAGCAAATCTGATTCTGTTTGCTCCCAATCCAATCTACTCATCTTAAAGAAACCATGTAGGTTGGATTGATTCTTTTTCAGGCTTTTAAAATGTTTGTACTTAGCCATTGCCATTAATTCACACAAAAGAGCGCAACAGAGCAGGAGAATACTGAGATTATATGGTTTGTAACTATGCCCCTTTTTTCCTGAACCTCATTTTATGTCTTTCATGAAGCACAAGCTAGAGTTCTGACTTTTCAGGACTTCTCCAAAAGTATTATACAAAACTGATTTAACCTAGCCAAGTTAGGCTAACCTGCAAAGATTGAATTAATTCAGACTCAGGCTTCTTGAATGTCTGTCCCTAGCCTAAGAGTGTACATGAACACTAATCATGGAGCTGTTGGGACACAGAGGTCTTCAGGCCTAGGTTTGACCTTTGTGCTCGGCTCAAGCTGCATTTTTAGCTTGAACTGAGGTTGAGACTTGCACCCAGTGAAAGGAGCAGATGGAAAAATACTGTCCTTGACTTAAAATAAATCAGGAAGTCAGCTAACTAAATTGAATAAATATAACCTGGGCAAAAAAGGAACAGTCAGAGCAAAACCTACCCCCACCTAAGAATGAAAAGATTAACTCAGAAGAGAAAATTCCAGTTAAAGGTAACCATATTTGGCAAACAGAAGCAAGATTATTAATATGCATTAGGAGGAAGGCATAAATTAATTGTGTTATTAAGAAATGTAAGCTATATAGTATATAAAAAAGACAGATAAGAGAGTGTACCCTTCAAAACACTCCTGAAGAGATCCTGTTACCAGTCCAAGATCCTATCTCAAAATCATATGTGGAAACCAGGAGTCCCAAACAAGACTCCCCAGCCTGATCAACAGGGGTCCTGGTTTTCTCTTGTTTAAAAATATCCCCTATTTTCAGTTAAAAAAGTAACTCCAAATCCACATTTTTCCATGATTTAAATGAAACACCACTAATACATATAGATAGCTATAGACATAGATAGATAGATATAATAAAGATAGATAGATCTATCTATCTAACTATATATAGTGGTGTTTCATTTTAAAAAAAATGTAGATTGGAGGTTACTTTTTTGTACAAAAAATTGGGGATTTTTTTAAATCAGAGAAAACCAGGATTGATTCCTACTAATCAACCAGTGAAGTTGCATCCATAACATTACTGGGTGGTGAGCACTGAGTATCTGCTTTGACCTGCTACAAACTTCAAATTTTTAACTGCTAATGAGGCTTCAATTTTAATTAGAATTGAATCTGTTCGGGTTCAATAAACTTGCCTTTAGTTTAGGACAACCATGATTTAATCTCCTTGCCTGGTATGAGACCCATTATAGCATCAAAGGGTTGCAACAGAGAAAACAATATAAGGTAAAAGACCACAGAGAAGGTACCTTTGTCCACATCCTCTGTTGTCTAACCATATACTGCGTGTGCATGCAAAAGCAGACCTAAAAAATATCCGAGTCTTCTCCCCATTGCTTCTTTCTACGTCTTTCTATGTTTGTTGGGCCAAACAAGGTAAATATGGCAATATGACAGGATGAAGTTCAATTCTGACAAATGGAAGATGCTAAACCTAGGGAAGAATAATCATAAATACAAGCACAAAATGAAGGACATATGGATGAATGGCAGCACTACAGAGAAGGATCTAGGAATCTTGGTAGATCACAGACATATATGTGAAGGGATATAATAAAGAAGAGGTAAAATACCTTATCTCTTGCTGCAGAGAATAGGACACAAAACAATAGTTTGAAGTTCCAGCAAAGTTGGTTTATATTGATACCAGGGAAAACTTCAAGGAGGTAGTGCAATAGACTGTATACGGAAGATGTGCACTCTCCATCACTGAAGGTGTTGAAGAAGAGGTTTGATGACCAAGAAGGTGTTGGTTAGGGATGATCTAGGTATAGCTATGCTTGTGTTGGAATGGGTATTTGACATGCTTCCAAACTTTGCTGGTTGTTGCACGGGGCTGGGAGGGAATTTTTTCCTCCTCCTGCTGCTACATATATCAAAGGGTTTTGTTTTAATCCTTCCCCAGATGCATTGACTACAGGCTGCACCCAATGCTGGGAGATTTGGGCCATTATGTCTTGTAGTTATGTCAGCATTGACTGTAGCTCTGCTAATAGGTTAAACAATGGATTTGTAGAGGATGGTTTTGTTAAGGATGATCTCACCTCAGGCAGGGGGTTTGACTAGATGACCTAGGGAGGTCCTTTGCAAACCCACTATTCTATAATTCTATGATAAAGTGTTTAGGTTATAAGAGCACAGATTACATTTTAACATCATGCTGATTCGTCATTAAGAGAAGAGAGTGCCATCTAGCGGCTTATTAACATTATTTTTTGCATTATTTTGGATTTTTCTGAAAGTATCTTGTGTACTCTTGTGCCTCTTGGATCTGAATAATCCATGGTCTGAAAGTATATAGCTACCAATCTAAATTGTCTTTGAAATATGTAAATAGCATGTCCCTCTGGAGCTCTAAAAAGAATATTTTAGTATCATTCTTAGTTTGTATTGCATTAAAAAAAATGTCACCAAGTAACATTTCAAAGACCTAAAAGCTGTTCTTTTTTTTTTCCTGAGTGCAACAAGCACTAAGGAAGTAGCATGATAAAGATATTATGGATGCTATCACTTTTGGCTTTTTTAAGTAAATACCTGCTTTTTTTCCCTCAATCTACAGAAATTAAGTCTAACTGAGTTGCTAGATTGGTCTTTGTTACTGCAGTGAATAGATTACATTTTGATTTTTCTTAAATTATGTTGTTTAGTAAAATTCCCTCGGGTGTATACCAGATTTAAAATTTGGTCCGATATCTTTAATTGAATAGTATATAAGATACTTTTAATACAAAAACATGCCTACACTATGCACAGTATAATTCTATTAATCCTTTTTTGCCCATTCATGATGTTTTGTCTGTTATTCTGTATTTATTTTTTCACTCATCTTTCCCTTGCATTTTTAAAGCATATTTCTCAACTTCCCTTTTTGCATTTATAATATTATTTATCTGTTTCAGCAATTTTTATGTTCCTTCCAGTACTAGCAATGAGGAATTATCAAGTGACTAGTATATTTGATCAGTAATGCCGTGTGTGTGACAGTGGACAAAATGTATGGTTTTTATCCCACCTTCTTCAGGAAGTGATCAGAGATATTTGGCATATTAATTAACCAAGTTGGGAATTTAGCTTTCCATAGTGAACTTTTCTATGTAAATATGCAGGGGAAAAATACAAGAATATAGATCTCATCCATGATGTTGCAAAATCTGGTAAGTGCATTGGTTAAGGAAGGTGATTAGTTCAGCATCCATCTGTATGAATGGCTTGCCAAAAACATTCTTGACTTTAGTTGAAATATAATTTCCTCATTAACTGTTGCTAACATCCTACATCTTAACTCTGGTCATATCTCTGTAATCAATGATATATTAGGCACTTTGTTCTAATCTAAATTCTTATTTTCATACAAATTATGTGTATTTTTGTAGCAACAGCAAGCTATTATCCTGCAAAAATGTACTTGTATTTTGATCTAATAGTATGATTAAATCCTTTCGGACTCTTTCTAGCAATGAGCCCTACAGGGTACATGTTTTTATTTGATGAGTGCACATAGGTTCCATTGTACCAAGAAGGGTAAAAAATATTCATTTCAAGGGATTGACATCCTTCTGAGAAAAAAAGTTCCCATCACTAATCTCTACTCCACACCTCCTTTACATTTATCTTTATTCATTTTTCATGCAATTACTGGTGATAGACAAAGGGTATGCATACAGTACAGTCAGGCCTCAATTTACATGGTATTTTTTGCATGGTCAATTAATTGTGAATCTCTATTTTTTTACACTGCGTGGATTCACTTTTACATGGTACAGCATGGACACCAAGATGTGGAGATGCCTTTAAGAATCAGCTGGTCACTTGCCACCCCCACTCCACCACACTGCTTTTAGTGTAGGTGGTAAGTATGCTGTGTTCTGGTGGAAAGGGAGAGAGGATGGAAGGGACGTGGGGAGGCAGATCAATGCCCCCCATAGTGAAGAAGAGAGTGGGGCAGGTGCTGCCCAGCTGAGGCAATGCAGGTGTGGGACAGAACCATGGCTTGTTCCGGGAGAATGTGTGGCTTCTGCCACTGCATGCACCCCAGGAGGGCACAGGGGAGCGTGTGCATCCTGGATCTGTATGGGGCAGGGAGGGCTGCAGCTGTGGGCTGGATCCAGGGCTGCATGGGCATCTTCTCAGGAAAGATTGAGCTGGGTTGGGTTCAGAGCAGGGGTGGTAATCCTGGTCTATGAGGGGGGCTACAGCAAAATCTGGGGTGGCTGCAGCACCCTCTTAAGCCCCTCCTAGCACTGTCACCATTCTCCCCAAGCCCAGCGCCCACCAAGAAAAGCCTGGACCAGTACCAACTCCAGCCAGCAGCTGCAGCCTGCCCACCTGACCCCGCACAGATTCATGGACACATACCCACCCCTTGCTCTTCTGGGGATGCACAGAGCAGCAGGAACCACTCTCCTGTGTCTCCTGGATAAGCTACAGCTCTGTCTTGCACCCGCCCCGCCCTGGCTGAGCATCATCTACCCCTGCCCTTGTCCCACTCTTCCCTCACCATGGAGGCCTTGGTCTGCCCTACCATGCCCCTTCCCTCCTCCATCCCCTTCTACCACAACAGACTTACCAGTTGCATGCAGCTCTCCAAGCTGCTGGGCTCTGCTCCTCACTGCCTGCATGCTGCACTGTGGCTGTGCACACACACAGGCATTTATCAGCCAAATTATTAGCTGCATCTGAAACCCAAACCTTTATTTCCCCTAGACTCTTGGTATCTTTTTATCCAATTTCTATTTGCATGGTGTTTTTTTCAAGACTGTACCTACCGTGTAAATAGAGGCCTGACTGTAATGTGGAGAGATTTTAAGTTTGTTCCATTAAAGACAATTGCAGCTGGTTAGCTTCCAGACTACCGGATCAGGCAGCACAGTTTAGGGAGAAGGTGAGCAGGCAACAGTGGTAAAAGAACAGGTTAGGGACTATTTAGAGAAGCTGGACATATTCAAGTCCAATGGGCCTGATAGGATGCACTCAAGGATGCTGAGGAAGTTGGCTGATGTGATTGCAGAACCACTGGCCATCATCTTTAAAAACTCATGGTGATCAGGAGAGGTCCCTGATGACTGAAAAGGGGCAAACATAGTGCTCATATCTAAGAAAGGGAAGAAGGAGAATCCAGGGAACTACAAACCAGTCAACCTTACCTGAGGCCACGGAAAAAGTCATGAAGAAGATCCTCAAGGAATTCAATTCTAAGCACTTGGAGAAGAAAGAAGTGATTAGCAGGGATCTTGATTTTCTCTGATTTAAAAAAAAAAAATCTCCAATTTTGGGGTTAAAAAAAAGTAACCCAAAATCCACATTTTTTCCATGATTAAAATGAAATGTCACTAATATATAGATATATATAGTGGTGTTTCATTTTGATAATGGAAAAATGTAGATTTGGGGTTACTTTTTTAACCCCATAATTGAGGATATTTTTTTAAATCGGAAAAAGCCAGGATTCCTGGTGATTAGGAACACTCAGCACGGATTCACCAGAGGCAAGTTATGCCACACCAACCTGACTGCCTTCTATAACAAGGTGACTGGCTCTGTGGATGTGAGGAGACTGGTAGATGTAGTATCTTGATTTTAGCAAGGTGTTTGATACTGTCTCCCACAACATTCTCATAGACCAGCTAAGGAAGTATGGGCCAGATTAATGGACTGTAAGGTAGACAGAAAACTGGCTTGGAGCATTGGGCTCAGAGAGTAGTAATCAATGGCTTGATGTATAGTTGGCAGCCAGTATCAAGTGGAATGCCCCAAGTGTTGGTTCTGGGGCCAGTTTTGATCAATGTCTTAATCAATGACCTGGAAGATTGCTTAAAATGCGCGCTCAGGAAGTTTGCAGATGACACCAAGTTGGGGGGAGTAGTAGATATGCTGGAGTGTAGGGCTAGGATTCAGAGTGACATAGGCAGATTGGAGGACTGGATCAAAATAAATCTTATGAGGTTCAACAAGGACAAGTACAGAGTCATGTACTTAGGATGGAACAACCCCATGCACCAGTACATGCTGGGGGATGATTGGCTGGGCAGCAGCTCTGCAGAAAAGGACCTGGGGGTTACAGTGGACAATAAGCTGAATAGGAGCCAACAGTATGCCCTTATTGCCAAGAAGGCCAATAGCATCCTGGGCTGCACTGGCAGGTGTGTTACCAGTAGGTCAAGGGAAGTGATTATTTCCCTCTTCAGTACTGGTGTAGCCACATGTGAAGTACTATGTTCAGTTTTGGACCCCACTACAAAAAGGATGTGGACTTGTAGCAGAAAGCCCTCTTTTCCTCTTGCCTGCAGTTGCTCTTGCCTCCTTGGATATGGTTTTCCTCTTCTACCTTTTCTTCCTTCTTCTTTCTTTCACTTTAAGATAAGGAATTGTGTTTTAAAATTTGTGAGTGTGCATTTTATATCTCCCCTTGTATTTTTATCTATTTGTGTGCCATGGCATTACTTTTGTAGCTTATATTTTATGTTCCTCACCTTTCAATTAAGAGTGTTTAGTTTCAAAAGTAAGTTATACATTGTAACAATGCTAACAAGGGCAGGAGTCAAACTGTTGCTGCCCCTGTATCAGGCAGGCCCCTGGAAGAGCAAGTGAGTCAGTGATTGAATGAGTAACACAGTAACAGACAGTAATTAACACCTCAGAAAGCCACAGATCAACCAATGGAAGAAATCAATAGAAGACAATGCAGCAACTGGGAATTCTCTAAACTTCACTGTTCAAGGGTTAGAAGCCCTGGTCTGAGTTAATCAATGCCAGGGACCAACTTTTGGGATGAATATCTCCAGATCGACTGCTCCCAGAGTCCTATTCAAAATTCATCAACGGACTCCCAAACCTGCACGTACATGTGGATGACCCCTGGGGATGACAGATGCCATCCAGTAGCCACCGAGGGGGAAGTCCTACAAGGGTCAATGACCCCTGGATTGGGCAAACCTGAAAACTGGGGAGTCACCAAAGTCTGCCAAGGACAGATAAAAAGCAGTGAATAGTGACCCTCAGCAGTGCTCTCTTGATCTTCAACTTGACAAGCACCCGAACTGTCCAGCCAAAAGGACCAGCCAGTGACCCTTTTCTAGAAGATAACACCACACTGAAAGAAGTCTCAATGGCAGACTTCAGCACTTGTAGGACAGGTATACCTGACTCTTGTAGCTTGCTACTGTGTGTGGGTGGGGACCAGTTCCCCAAGGATTATGATTTAACTTCATTACTGTGTTTGAATCCACCTAATAAACCAGAACTTTAAGGATCCTGAGTTGAACATTTGTAGCCAACAGACTAGATGACCTCCTGAGGTCCCTTCAAGCCCTACTTTTCTATAATGCTCTTGTCCAAACTGCAGTATGTAAAATCAAAAATATGATGATAAATACTTATAGTGTGGTAGTGCACTTGCAATTGTAGGGATTTTTTTTTCCATTTAGAAGATACAAATTACTTTGATTGGATTTCCTGATGAGCTTAAACTGAAGCTCACAGTTGCTTTAATTCACCCCTTCCCCCCCATTAAAATGATCATTTAAATGTAAACGATCCTGGGTGTGCAATGCTTATGCGCTTTATTGTCAATAGTTGTATTGGTGATATGCACATCTGTGCTAATCCAAGCAATGTAATATTTTTTAACAGATTCAAGCCACCTTAAGACAAGGTAGTAAATGAAACGGTGGGGTGTACACTGTTCCTTCTGGTAACAAGGGCCAAGGCCTCTATTACTTACTAAAACAGTGGACTAGGATTATATTTTGCTGGGGCCAGCTGCATAACAGAAGCCAGGCAAGAGAAATCTCAGATAGAGGTTTTAGAGCTGCCTACAACAACTTGGGAGCTAATTGGACAATAGGTAAACAAACAGGGCAGCACTCCAGACATATAGAAAGGGCTACAGTTCAGCTGTGCCAACCACAGTTGACCAAAACTGGCTGCTATTTCAATGTATGGAACATTGCTGGGGCTAGTCAGGCATCTGTGACTGGGAGGGGTGGAGCTGAGGGAAGTATGGCCTTTTCTGGAAGAAGCTCTTGGCACAGAGCTGAGAAGCAGATGGAACTGTGGCTAAAGAGGGTCAGAGCTGCAAGAAGTTAGCTGAACAGGGTAGAAGCTGGGGAGAGCCTGGAGATTATCTGCAACTGGTGATGGTTGGGGTTTTGGTTATTGTGGGCTGTCAAGCCACAGGTTTTGGGTTGTGGCTACAGGGGAGTTAGAGACCTTAGGTGGAGTACCTGAGGTGCCAGTTAAGGCTGTCTTAGTATCAGGGCATGAGGCAAGAATGGGTCCAGCAAGGCTCTGGAAACCCATGGGATCCCGTGGGTAGCATAGGCCAAAGCCAAAGGCATCAGAGGCAGTGAGTAAGTGACCCTGCAAGGGGCCAGAGACCCAAAAGCGATTTAATAAAGCAGACCCATGGGGTCCAGTGTAAGAGATGTAAGGCCATGGGTCTTTTTCCCCCCATTGAGGTTTTTCTGAAAAATACAAAGTTATTTGTCATTTCTGAGTTCATTGCTTTTGAAAAAAATGTCATTAGATCACAATAAACACAGATTTGTGTGGCAAAAAGTCAAATTAGTGAAGGCCTTCCTGCCTGGCTTCCTGCTTGCTAGCTTGCTTCCAAGTTAACCACATAAATTGTTTTAAATAACCAGCTCATTAAAGTAATTCAAAAAATATCAGGTGAAAGTTCTCTCATTGAACAGACCAATTGTTGGTTACCTGCAGTCATATGCCAGAATTACTTGTGCTCCTGTGCTGAATCTAGCATCCTCCAACTAAACTCACTTCTTAACTCAGGCCTTTGGGTTCTTTGTGAGTGGGCCCTGTGGTCATGCAGAATTTCACTGGCTTGTAATGAAGCCAGCTTGATAGAAGCAGTAGCTTGATAGGAAGAGTAGAACATGAGGGATCTCATGTTCCCTGAAAAAATGAGGCATGGGAATCAGGAGACCTAGGATCCAATGTAACCTCTACCACCTCAAATACCAGCTATGTGAGGCTGTTGGCACCTCTAGCCTACCACACTTGTGAACCAGTTCCAATCAGTGACGATTGATAAAAGTTAAATTTTATGGGAGTGTGCACCCTAAGGCCATGTCTAGATGAGTGCAGCTGTGTGGTATGTGGTGCCATAGACCCGTCTGTAAAATGACACAACACACATTCAGGCATTTCCCACAATGCTACCTTGTAGCATGGAGGGGAGGAGCGTGGGAAGGGGGTGGCCTGTGGAGTTCCAGGGGTCAAAATAAACATGAAGAAAGAAAAAAAAGAGCGGGATGGTTCACATGGAAGCAGCACATGCCACCCAAAAGTAGAGCCTGACTGGCCAGAGCCATTCTCTGGCTGCCAGCCAGGCTCCAAGCTGAAGAAGCAATGTGGCTGCAGCTTCCCTGCCCCTCAGGGCCCCAGGTAAGGCTCCTGGGGCCAGCACAGTTGCTGGCCTCAGCATCCCCTTCCCCACCTAGGGTACCTTGCTGTGCACCAGAGGGCAAATGGCATGGGCATTCCCCAGGGACAACTAGCTGCAGCAGAAGGTGTCCCCCTGCTAGTTGTCCTGGAGAACCAAACACTCCCACTCCTCTGGATGCAGCCTAAGGGTGAAAACAAGCATTTATCGCACCTGATTTAGGTATATGCAGCTTACTTGAAAGTGTCTATGCCTAGACTGGGAGCAGACTCATGCAATTTGCTGCTCCCAGGAGCAGCATGTACATGCTTTTCCCCCTTCTAGGAGTTGCAGGGGGAAACTGAAATAAGTAACTTGGACTGGGGGGGAGGGGGAGCGGCTGGTGGGTGTGCAGGTATTTTGTAATGTCTGGATGGAGAAGGGAAGGTTGGTGGGTCTGTGGCAGATGGAAGAAGATTGCCCAATTAGATAATTAAAAAATAGCCCAGTCAGGGTTGGCAGAGCATGGGTTGCTTGATTTAAGTTAGTACACTTATACAGGTGAAATAACTTAGATCAGGCACACCATTTTTGCCTGATTTAACCCCTCTGAGTGTCTACACAGATGGGCATTTAGATTGGACCTAACCATGGTTAGGTCCATCTAAAGGTAATGGCTGTTCATACCCTAAGATTACTGCCACCTTAAAGAATATGCTTGCCAAATGTGCATTTTCACACATAGGCACACATATGCTAACAAAAGCCATTCAAGAAGACTTACCTTGACTTCTTCTGTTCTAGTATGCCAAAATTCATACATGAGAGAGCAAGGGAGAGAGAAATCACATCATTTATATTTGCAATCAAAGGGCAAAACCCTAAAATTACCTATAATTTATCTCAATGTTCAAAAGCAATCATTAAGGAAGTTTAATTTTATGAATGGATGTACATGCACATTTTTATTGGTAACATCATCTGCTGTCATTGATTCTTCATATGTACAGGGGAAAAAAACAACTTTAGTTTACTTCACTGAAAACAGAAGAGTAAATTGGAAGAACAGTATGAAAACTATTTTGGAAAAACAACCACAAGTTTCAAATGCTTCTTGACAAGACAACACCTAACTTGTTAAATAGATACTATTGTAAGGTTGCCAAGAACAAAGAGTCTAAGAATTTCATTCTTTCTATAAGGCTAGGTTGGCTTGCCTTTAGTCATAAACTAGTGAGTTCTCTTTTATAATGAAAATGAATCCTGCAAAATAGCTCACCTGTCCTGTCTGTTAAGATATTTAAAAGTCTAGACTGTCTTGTCCACAAGTGTCTGCCAGAACATGTTAGAAAATGCTAACTAATATTATTTTAAGAGTCATTGAATTTAAAGCCAAAGTAGACTGTTGGATCATGCAGTCTGACCTCCTGTATATTATGCATCCTTAAATATCACCTAATTATCACTGTATTGAGTCCAATCGCTTGCGCATTTCTCAAGCAGATTTTATAGAAAGCCATCTAGTTTTAGCCATCACCACTGCCTTTAAGTGTGCTCTTTTCCTCCTCTTCCCCCTTCCCCAGCCCTCCACCCAGTAGTTAAAACCCTAACTGTTTAAAGGAAAGGTGCTTTTATTTCTAATTTTAATTTATCTAGTTTCAGCTTCCAACAATTTGTTCCTGTTATACTTTTCTCCACTTGATTAAAGAGTCCTTTGGCACTTGGTATTTTATCCTCCTGTAGGTACTTAACACCATAATCAAGTCACCTTTGAATCTTGTTTTTTTTTTCTAAGGGTGCTCTTACATGTTGCTTTTCCTATATGTTAAGGGCTCTTAAGATAGAAGTGTCTGAACATTACGGCAGGAAAAGGCAAACTAAGTGATGTCTGAGTGTCCCAGAGATAATCCTCTTTGGGCAAGGATTAGTTCTTAGAATTTAGTTCTTAGTTAATTGAATCTAATAGCAGCTTTTTCAGTATATTTCCTAGATCTGACAGCAGACTAATCAGCTTATAGTTACCAGGTAAGAGTCTGCTACTGGTCATTTCAGAACCGGCACAATAGCATACATCCAAGCTTCTGGAATGTTCCTGGTATTCCCAGGATTTATTTAAAAATAATCTCAGTCTATTAACTTCAGTACAACAGAGATCTTTTCAGCCAACTTTTAAGGGACTCTTACAAGTACAGGAAGTCAAAAAGTCTGAGGCTGAATTGATTCAGTCTTTGCAGTTTAGTCTAAGCCGCAAAGATTAAACTAAAGAAACAACTGAACAGACATTCACTTTTTTTTCAGGAAATGCAATCATATACCTTCAGTGGCTCAGGCCAGAAGCCTGGAGGTGTGCTACAGCATAGCTCTCTGGCATGTAGCCAGCATAGTCTGTGTGTTCACTTCCTTTTCCTGCTACCCCAAAGGTCTCTGGGATTTGCAATCCAGACTCACAGCAGCAAGACTCTGCAAGTTTACTCATCACTCCCTCTTCCTGCTTCCAGGAGCCTCTGGGATTTGTAGTCCACAGTTGCAGCCAGCAATTAGTTTTTAGTCAGGCAAGGCAGGGCAGCTGTGTACTCGGGGAAAGGGAAATTTAACACCCCCCCCAGTCCCTAGCCAGGGTTTGCCTGGCCCATCTTTGCTAGAGCAGACAACACAGAGCAGATCAAACCAGCCCAGACCCAAAAGCGTGCTGGGATTCTGAGGGACTGTGAATTAACTTGAACCAAGAAGGGGTCTGGGCAGAAGTTTCATAAACCATTTTGAACCAAATCAGTTAAGTCTGATACTACATTCAACCAGGTTTAGCTTAAACCAGTTTCAGCCATTTTGAAACTGGTTTATATGCACTGAACTTCTGTTCTGTTACAGGTTTAAACCAGTTTCTGATCACTTAAACTAATTTATGTGCAACTTCTGTCCCTAGCCTTTAGCAACACAACTTTAAATTCTAGTTAAGACAAACTCTGGCTCTTTACTGGAGTTACCTTGGGTGCTGGACCTAAATCCCTCATGTGCACCCATCCAAACAATAAAACCTCTCACCAAAATTCATTAATGCTCTCAGTTTAACTAGTTAGGTCATGTGGGGCTAATCCTACCACTTTGCACTGGGGACCCAGATTAGCCCAAATCAAATGCTAGTAGTTCTCATATGCCTTCACACAATTACCCATGTATCTAATACAAACAAGTTCTTCCACAATACACTGGGATATTGAATGAACATCCAGGGTTCATTCAATTACAGAACAGTAATGTTCACTGGGGAACAAAGAATAGTGGGATATTCTTCCATAAACCCTAGTGACACATGTCTATAGCTTTATAGCTTGGCTACTAACAAGCTACAATATACCATCCAGGATGCTCCAGATTAGATGCTGATGATCCAAGTTATTTTTGAAGTGCAGATACATCCTGAATGAAAACAGAAAATGACAACTTCCCAGATAAGGTCTTGGGTCACCTCATTCTCTTGTTGTCCACTGCTGTCTGTCAGTGGGTGCAACTACATGTGCAATTAATGTAGACCAATGAACTGTGGAAAAAATTGCTTCACAGTTCATTTGTGCACACCACATGGGGAGCAGTCCAGGCTAGCAGGGGACCCAGGGGGTCAGCCTGACAGCCCAGAACTGCTCTGACTGAGCTCTATGTGCTATGTGGGACTGACTGGGGCACAGGGTGCCTCAGTGTGGGGATGGACAGCAGGTAACACCAGCCAAGGAGTGGCACATGAAGAAAGAGAAGCAGCCGGCCTAGTCAAATTAGTCTGCTGTGCAGTAAAACCTTTTATGTAGATATGTCCTGTTAAGGGCAAAGTGGAATTGCTAACCTGAAAACATTTAAACAGATTTTAAAAAATAAAATAGTTTTTTTCTTCTAATGCTTTTAACAAACTGTGAATGAGTAGAGCATTCTCTGAAAATACAAATATTCAGCCCCATAAAGAGATGTATTTACCTGTCTTTGTGCATTTTTTCATTCTACCTATTAACATTTGTTATCTAAACAGATAGTTGGCAAACAGTGGCTCATTGGATCCTAATGAGCTTTAGCTTTATTAGTAATTCAACACACAAATTAGTTTTTGAGAGAAAAAAAGAATTCTGTCTTTCCCAAAATGTTAAGGTTTCAACATTTTTTTGAGTTCTTGTATACCTTTCATAATCAGAAAGCGGGGAATAAGACCCAAAAAGAACCTATACCTCATCAGTTAAGGCATTAACATGAGATACAGAATCCCTAGTTTTAAGCTTTGTTCTTCCTGCTTCAGAGCTTGAACCTTAGTCCAAGAAAACCTCCATGTGAGTACTTACTGGGTTATTGGCTAGTCTGAAGAGGGGCTCCCTCTGGTGCCTTTGCCCAGAAATGTCAAAACTAGTACATTTTCACAAAAAATAAATTGATTCCATGTAAAAATTCTGACTAGTTCTAACAGCAATTGAACCAACACATAACCTTTGACCTAAATTTTCTGCTCCCAAGTTTGGCTTTGCCCTGGGTATCACCTGCCCTCTACTTTACTAGTGAGGCACTCCAACCATTAGTATAGCCTACTTGGACTTAACAAAAGCCTTTTGGGCTAGGGCCAGAAGTTACACATAAATCAGTATAAGTAGTCAGAAACTGGTTCAGATCTGTAACACAACAGAAGTTCAGTGCACATAAACCACTTTCAAATTGGCTGAAACAGGCTTAAGATAAACCTGCATGGATGTATTATCAGACTTAACTGATTTAGGTTAAATTGGTTTACTGAACTTCTGTCCCAGGTCCTCTCCAGATTCAAGTTAACTCAAAGTCCCTCAGCGTTTAAGGATGCTTTGCATCTCCCCCCTCAACCCCCCCACCCCATCCCTTGCAGGGTGAACGGGCTAGCCTTGACTGCCCGTCAGATGTCTGCTCCAGTCAAGCATGGAAGCATGCTCTATTGTCCCTTCCCTTCCCTTCCTCTCCCTCCCACAGTTTCTGGCCTGAACCACTGCAGGAATAGGGCTGCATTTCTGGAATCAAAAGTAAATGTCTGTTCACTTGCTTATCAGTTCAATCTATGCAGCTTAGCCTAACCTGTAAATCTTGAATTGATTCAGCCTCAGGCTTTTGGCTGTCTGTACTTGGCCTTCGTGGCATAGATCAACAATTGTTCTTCAGTACAGAGCAGGGTCTGGAATCTGAAATTCCCTTATCTTATCTGAAGAACCCTACATTTCCATGCTGTCATAGAAAGGGCTACCTTATTACTGAGAATTTCAAGAAAATTGAGAACATTAAAAACACTGGTGTTGGTGATCCAGTAAGTGTCTTTTTGAATATTTTTCCAGTTTTGCATTATTACTTACAGGGATATTTGCAATATAAAATAGAGCAACAGGATTATGGGAGAACTGTATTTCAGGATTATGCCACACTATAAAATGCCCTATTTTAGGGCAGGAAAAAGAATATTGCATCTACCCAAACTGCATAAGGAATGTAAATAGGCAGAAAATGCAAAAATTCAAATTAGGATATGTCCAGGAGATAATGGTTCAGATCCCAGTGACTGATGAATTTTGGCTGGGAAATAGGAATACAAAATTAGAAGAAATCTGTAGAGAAGGAAATTTATCCTAAAGTAGAAGATGAACACAAAGTCTTCAGCATCTCTTAAGATCTTAATGTAAACTTTAAATGATACACACAGTTTTGTTTCATATGCTTGCCTCAGATTTAATTTATTTCAATTACCCATTGTCATTTGTAACAGCAGGCATATTTTCTTGATATATCAGGGGAGATGTGTTCAGTGTACAAGCATACTCCATCATGCATTGTGCATCTATAGTATATGTTGAAAAGAAATGGGGGTGAAGGGTGACATTTTAAACTTTGAAATTGTGTGCTTTACTAGTATAGTTTTCTGTATCCTTTGGTCTGCAATTTTGACTTGCTTAAATTACACTGCACAAGCTTCATGATGACAGGAAAATTAGTTCAGTTTTAAAAAGCGGCCATTAAAATGTACTAACCTATGCACTTCTTTTTAATTAGATCCATTGATGGTAACAAAATAATTATATTTGACAGAGAGAACTATTTTTACTGTGTTATATTTTTTGTGTTTGGATACCATCTTTCATTAAATTATGTAATCCTGTTTACAGAACTAGCTATTGTTATTCCAGCATTACAGATGGGGAAACTCAGACACATAAGGCTAAATTAGTAATCCAAGACTGCACTCAGCTCCCTGACTGAAATAGGTAAAGACATGTATTTTCTTTCTCATCCCTGTCGTCTTCTTAAAGGTTATTCCAGGCTGAATAGTTCAGATCCAGATTTTATACATTCCGATGTTATTGTTTTAATTCCAGTCCTACCTATAAGCCACATTCCATTATCTTTACTTACTTTGAGTAGCCTGTGTGATTGGAAGGAAGAAATGAGCTGCGTCTAAAAGCAATAAAACCAAAGTTTATTTTCCTTGGATAGCTATGTATTTCTAATCACTGTTCACTACTGTGCATGTCTGCCCTCTACTGGTCAAAATACCCTATCTGAAAACAACTGCAAATGACTGCATTCAGCAATGGGTTGAAAACTACCAACACATTTTTAGCTACAGAATTCATAAACCATGTGTAGACTACAGTGAACTTATATCAGTGGAGCCAGATTTAGACCCCACTCCAACCTGCTACCAACCTGAATGACAAGGACAGCAGAATCCCCCTGGTCATCCCTAATGGCACCCAGATTGAACACTTTAGATACCACATTAATGACCTCCAGACCCACCTGGAAAATGATTATTATTTCAAGAAGTCTTGGGGAACAAGCCTGTTCTGACCTACAGGCAGACCTCCAACCTAAAACGATGTCTCCCAAGCAACAGACTGCCTAACTCCAATTCTCTCCAAGCCACCAGACCTCACTACAGATCTAGAAACCAACACAGATCACACCATCACTGGCCCAAACATCTGGTTACTCATTTGTTTGTTCACCAGCGTTACATACTTTGTCACCTAAGTCATCTAATTAGAGTTCGCCTCTGCTGTCTACATTGTCTGGACTTAAAGAATGAATGGCTGTCAGTCCAGTGTTATTTCTGGAAACACAAAAACCTGTGGCAGAATACTGGACTTTCCATCACTGATCTCAGAATAGCTATACTTAAACAAAAACAGGGAAAAATGTTAAAAAGCAACTTGAGCCTGAAATTGTTTGACAGAAAATCACCACATGGACTGGATTGTGTTAACCCTCAAAACAAGTCTCAAAACAAGTTATGGATTTTTATCCCATTACCTGGACTAGCTCTGAACTTGAGTGTCCCTCAAATTGTTAACTGCTTTGTCCATCTCAATTTCTCTAATTATACCACTTTTAACCTTTCTTAGTAGCATCACCTCTCCCCATTCCTTTGCCTCCTGTATAAAACCCCTTTGTTTATGCTAGTCTATTCATAGCAGGTTGCTGCCTAAAAAAGCTCATGCTTCTCTGAACCAGTTAGTCTCTAAGGTGACACCTTGCCTTATATTTGACTTGTGTTACAGGTGTCACCTTCCTCCATTTTCCTCTCTGTGTTGGAACAATTTAGAATAGAATGGAGAGGAAGAATGCTGTTGTTCTTGTTGCTAAGGATCAGGAACTTGGAGCTGAATAGACCTTGACTAAAAACGACACTGAACAGAGCACCAGGAGAGTAGAGCGGCCAATGGATCTAGGAAAATCAGCATGATGGTTTTGTCGCAAATCAGCCAGCTTATACACAAAATGAGGGGACACTTTCTGTGTGTGTTTACAACATTTCAAAATTGGTGCGTGTTTGAAATGTGTTGTGTGGAACTGTTAAGCTTGTAATTAATTTCTTTTTGTTTCTTGAGAGTCAGGGAAATATTCACAAATATTTTCTGTCCAAAAGTTAGAAAGTTTTTTTTTCCTTAGAAATAATTGCAAGGACAATTCAGTCACCCTCTATAGAGTAGCTGTGTTAGATCTGAAGACTCATTCATCAAAATCTGAAAGAAGCAAGTTTTTTCCATTTCAGGTGCACATTTCAACACATGTGTAACTATGGAGTCGCCTCTCAGGTTTCCACAGTAATAAGTGAAAGGTGAAATACTTCCTGTATAAACGTTGGAGATATTTCTTACTTGAGTTCTTTTGTACATATTAGAAAGAGCAACAGAGTAGATTTCAGGGTTTGTCCTAAAGCACTGATCAATCCCCTGGATAAGATAACAGTGAATTAAATTATTTTCATTTCAGGAACTTGAATTACCCAAAATTAATATGAGCCACACAAACCCAAATTGGAAAGGGCAGACATCATACGTACTGATATCTGATATCTGTACTGGGAGGAAGGAATTTAATCCTATACTTTATGAACTGACCTTGATAGGTCTCTGAGTAGAGCAAAAGGAAAGAAATAAAAGATGTTACAGGACTTGACACTTTTATAACACCACAGTTTCCATAGGCTATCCACCATCCCATTCACTAAGCATAATGAATAAGTAAGCAAGCATATCTGAAAGAATCCTGATATTCTACTTATCCCAACAAAAGCAACATAAGTTAAAGTGATTTTCCCCCATTATTACTTTTAAAAGTACAGCACATATATGAGGAGAGAGCCTGAGGCTGCATTTACCACTAAGTAAACTATCCTGCCAAAATACTGCTGGTGTGGATGCAACGTGAATTGGCAAAACTGACTTCTGTCAATTTGTCCCATCCATCCACACCCAAGTGAAACAAGTGATGCTGGGAAAAGTACAGTTTGCCTGCTATAAATACATCTGTATCAGAACTGTTTTTCATCACAACTATGTCAGCCAGGTGTTGCCCCTAGGAGTCCTTTTACCAGAGACCCCCAACGATTGACAAATCATCCAATTTGGTATCAAGTGAACTTTAATAGTAACAGCTAGGCTTTATTACAAATCTCCTTCTTATAATATGACCTGGCAAGCAGTTCCTTTAGATCTTACAGCAGCGACCTTCAGTGGTACCAGCCTCAGGCCATCTGCTGAGCGTGTGGGATGTTAGTTTCCGGAGTCCTCAGTATTCAAACAAGAATTCCAAAGTTGCTTCCGTTTCTCCAGGGTGGCAACACAAAGCACACATGGTCCTTTGTTTGTCCACCACTTTTTTTTTTTGTAACTTTTCTCATCCCAAACTGTCCAGTCCCCTGGCTCTGTGCCAAGCACTCCATATATGGTGCACCAGTCCACTGGCATTGTGCTAGCCACATTCCTGTTGTGCCTTGCTCACCTGCTGCCTAATCACAGCATTCGCATCTCCCAGAGCCATAGAAGGCGCTCTGTTCAAATTTGTTGCTTAGCTCGGGGAAGGCCTGGACTATGGCTAAAAAGCCTTAGCATAACTCAATTTGTCCACTGCACCAAGGATCACAACATTTCACACCCATGACCGACATAACTATATCAGCAAGGGTCTGTACTATAGACCTGATGTATGTGATCAACACAATAGCACTTATATTGCCTAAAGCTGGTTCTCAGCAGACTGTCATGGTTGTGTTTTCTCTGTTTCTGTCTATACAAGGAACCCAGAATGTCTACCATTTTTGCTTTTGACACAGGCTTACCTATTAAAGGAATAGAAATATATTCACTTGTTCTATGTTACCACTTCAGCCATTGCTGTCACTCCTGGTGCTTACTGGTACTTGACCAATTTTTAAATACTGGTAAATACTATAAATACAGAGCAAGTGGCAGGTGATTTTTGATACCCAAGGGTCATATTCTTCAGGGTTACAAGTTGAGAATGTTAAGTTTTTTATTGGGAAAAAGAGCAAATAAACAAAGGCCTTTGTCCTGATTATGTTTCATAGGACTTCTCATTTCAGGTCTGTGTTCCCATTTCAATTTAGCCATTGTGAGCATTAACTAATACCAGTACTATAAAGTTGAACTATAAAGTTTGAACTTGCAAACTATGACATATCTTATCAGTGACTATTTTCAGTGAAATATTGAAGATGCCTTTCATTTGACTTATTGGCAATCTTAGCATGATGTACAGTTTCTCCATTCCAGAAAAAAAAGGAAGTAGTACCCAAATAATCTTGGAAAGTCTATAGATATCTCTTCAGTCCACTGTTACTATTTTCTGAGGTTTTCCAAGCTAAATTGTGAACATGATTCTTTAAATTATGTTCTCCTAATTCTATAGGTTCCACATATCACATACATCTTGTGTTTTTTGCTACGTGCTCTGGTTGACCCCCCCACAATATTTTTTAGGACTTGTCCAACATTTTTGTGAAGCCAGTCATGAATCCTCCTTATCCTCAGGGATCCTAGTTTTCTCTGAGAAAAAAAAAGATCCTTGATGTTATCATCTTATTGGGAGAGAAGCTGCCTATGGATCCTAGAACAAGCCTGATGTTGTTCCTATGTTGGGCTTTGGCCTTCTCAGCCTCCACTCCTTTTCTCTTGCTGAGTGCTCTAGCTCTAGTCCACTATACGGGAATAAGTTTCTGGCTAGAAAGCTCCAGCTTTCTATCTTGCCCTCCAGGGCCTTTGTTTTGGCCCCCTCACATGTGCTGGGCCCTCTGGCCTCTATCTCCACCCTTCTAGGGCACTGAGCCTCCTTAGGTTCTCCCTCTGTCTGGTCCTGGCTCTGCCCTTCTTGGTCTCTGGGCCCTCTGGCCTTCAAATACAGCCTGGCCCTGGGCTCTGTACTCACTAGCCCCTAGTCTCTGCTTCAGCCTGTCCTGGGCAGGATTCAAAGCAATTGCATGTCTCTTAGGCACTAATGGGATTGATGCAATCCCAAGCACTATAGGATTACCCCTTTAGGCACTATGGAGCCCCTTACAGTCCCACTCAAGTCACCAGACTAAATTGTAACCAAAACATAAGCTTTTCTTCCTATAACTAAAGTTCTAGCCTCCTGGCTATCATATAAGTTCTCAGCTTCCTGGCTATCTCCTAAATTCTTTCTTCTTTCTGGGTCTCAGTCCCCTATCAGCCCTCAGTATCTTACTTGCTGTTTTCAAGCTGGTGAGGTCCAGTCAGTCATCCAGCCAGGCCTTTCGCAGTCAGCCTCTGGGACTACACTGCCCACTCTTTCCCTAGCTTATATCCAGTAATCCTGGTTTTCTTTGATAAAAAAATCCCCAATTTACAAATTAAAAAGTAACCCAAAATCCACATTTTCTCATTCTTAAAATGAAATACCACTAATATATACAGATTGGATGAAACAGCACTATATATACATATATACACACACACACACCCCACTAGATGAAACTATACACTACTATATATGTATATAGTGGTGTTTCATTTTAATCATGGAAAAATATGGATTTTGGGTTACTTTTATTAGAATAAAAATTGGAGGGGGGGGTTAAATCAGGGAAAACCAGGAACCTTGCTTATATTTCTCCCAGTCCCTGCCCCTTTCCCATGAGGTCGACCTAGGTTGCCTGTAGGTGCTTTCTAATTAGGCTGAATATCAGGACTCCATTGCAACCTTGCTGACTCTGTGCCATGCCTCCCCTTCAGGGCACTCCCTGGGCTCATTCTTCCTTCAGGTATCAGAGAGTCCCACTGTCTCTGCTACACACCCATATATTTGTCAGATAGGCACTCCCTTGCTCTTTGTGAATGTACTCAGTCTTGACATCTGAAAATATTAGAACAAATGTGCTATAAATTTTCAATCCTCCCCATGTAGCTAGAGCAGCATTCCACTGAGTCCAAACATACTGCTTTAGACAAAAACAACCTCAGTCTTGAAAATCTCATAAAATGCTAGTTCTGAGGATAAAGTCAATACATTCTGCAGATTCTCAAATGCCTGTGAATGTACTTTAGTCCAGACCCATAATAACTTAAGTAGTTTTAAAGGGCATGCATTTTTAGTAGAGATTAGTTATAAAGTTTGCCTCCAAAAATGATCACACCAAGAGTTTGCTTTGATTCTGTAACAATTTTAAGCACAGAAAATCTTGCTGTTTGAATTTTTCCAAATCTGTCTTCACTCCCAGTTGATCTAAAGTAGTTGGATTTGTCATTTTTTACTCTTCTCTGTGTAATTTTAATCCAACAGGTAATTTTTACTATCTGCACTACTCTTACTGGTCTCACATTTTGCTTTCCTTCTATTTTCCAGAGCAAAAAATATGTGGGGTAGATATTTTACTCAGCAAACTTCTATTACCTCAACTGCTAAATTAGGACTTCAAAAGGGACCTCTGAAAAAAGCTGTTGAAAACTAGCTCCTGCACAAGTGGACTAGTCTGAGTAGTGGTCGTTTTGCTCCCAGTTCGTTGTTCCCACAAGAAAGAAAATTATGAACAAGAGAGCCTTGTGCATGCCTTGCAGCCTATCTGGTGCCATAGCTGGAGCAGCCTGCAATCAGAAACTGTAGAACACAGCGATGCTCAGTTCATTGTGCCTTGCAAGCTGTCAGTGAGTGACGTAAGGTCAGTCTGCAGGACAAATCTGGTGCACAGGTTCTGTCCTTGGTTCCAATCTAGCTTACAGAGCTATGTCATTGAACTCAAGGACTCCCCATGGGTCTGGAAATGTTGGGGGCAGGATATGTAGCAGCAGCATTAATTGCTGTGGTTCTGGGAGCACTGAAGAATTTCACAATTGTTTAATTTCTAGTCCAAGGCCTCCCCTACAGGCCATAAGATGTGGCTCCTTATCTGGCCTGTGGGCTATATCTTGGTCAACCCTGGTGCAGAAGGTCAGGATTGCCAGCCCCAAAAGCTTAAAAAGTAGGTGTCAGACTTGGAAAAGTACCCATGAGATTCCACCCAGCACTACCACCAAATCATAATTATTTGTAAAGCTATATTGTCATTATAATATGTATTTTGATTTTGGACTCCCTTCTGTGCTTACGTGCAGCATGTTAGGGGTAGTCACAATGTTGCCAGTTTCCCACATACTATAGACTTAAGTGATTTAGGTCCATAGTACATGAATTCTCCCTAGGTGCCCAATAGGGTGGAGCTTTCAGCTTTCACCTCAAAAGTCTAAATTAGTGGTTCTCAACCTTTTTAGACTCAAGGGACTCCTTGTTATTGTCACAACCCAATAAATCAGTGCCCATGTCACTGACAAGAAACAAAGCCTAAAACCTTTGTCACAGCCAGGAAGCGAATTTAACTCTGCTTCTAAATTTGGAAGTAGAAAGGCTGCTGCCTTACTGATAATCAGCATTCCACTTGGCGGCTTACCATTGGACAGTAAAACAAGGTCCCTGCAATAAATCTCTGGCATAAAACCCTGGTGAAAACGTTAAGTGATTGGTGTCTCAAAGTCAAACCAAATGATGTAGCCTAAAATGATTGGTCATAACGCAAACAAAGCTGTCCTGCACTTATAAATAGTTATGCAATTTCCACCCAAGTCAGAAAACTCTGAACAATAGGACAGAGTAACTTGGCGGATTGATCACCCACCAATGACTCCCCACCACTAACTGCCCTGGCATATCTACGAACCTGCTAGCTCATTTCTGTTGACGCCTCGTTCATCACGCACTGTCAACTGTAATCGAACTTGCACACTTATCTGTAACTAAAGCAAGTCTTCTGCCTGCATCATGCCTCTGAGGGTGTAAGTAAAACTGTCCTGCAACCAATATGTGTCTGTGCCTAGTTAATTCCACTCCATCTTTAAAAACCCACCTGCTGAGTCGAAGGCCCAACCATTTTACTAACAACCCAAATGAAACCACCCAGCAGCATTAAAGCCGTCGTGGACACTTATGCTGAAGACACCCCTTCAGCCTGGCCAGCAGCTGGAGTGTGGCTGAGGCCAGCCAGGCTCTGGTTTTGGGTAGCACATGCTGCCGCCATGTGTACCACCCCACTTTTTTTCCATGTGGGTTATTTTGATAAGGCAGAGGATTAAATTCCTCTTATTAGTGAAATACTCACTCCACAAGGAGCCAAAATTCTAGGAATAGTCTTGGATTTCTTTTTTTTTTTTTTAATGTTTTCTCTTTAGTTTTGGATTTGGGAATTTTGGATTTTTCTCTTTTCCTTCCTCCCCCTCCCCCCCCCCCGGTCTGAAGGGATTAATATACAATTGTACTATGCATTATGTAATGAACTGGAGATGTATACATTATATCTTGTATTTTTTTGTTATGCTTTAAATTTATAAGTGATATATCATGCTTTGCATTGCACTGTCTTTTAAGCTTGTTCTGTATTATTAGATTATAGTTTGCAAATAACGTGTTCTTTGTAAGCCTATTCACACCTTAGCTTATCACCCAGTGAATGGAAGTATGAATGAAGGTATGAATGGGAATTGATAGCACTACTGTAGACAACAGGGATTTCCTGTAACTGCAAAATAATGAGATCAAGGGTGTTCCTGCAACATTGTATCAACTAGGTGCAGACAGAGTATCAGCTGTAACAGACTGTTGATCATGAAAATACAGAACTGAGAACAGGATTGCTACCTATGTGCCAGAGGGCATGAAGTGACCTGCCCCACGGGACTGGGCAGCTGAGAATTCTGCCATACAAGTATGAAGGGCAGTGAAAAGTGAGTCCTGGTGGTGTGTGTGTGTGTGTGTGTGTGTGTGTGTGTGTGTGTGTGTGTGTGTGTGTGTGTGTGTGTGTGTGTTACCTTAGGAGTGATCACTGGGCTAATATTAGATCTTTACTTTCCATTTAATAAATTGGAATGATTGAGACTGCACATTGGCTTTTTGATGTAACAAAATTATAAAAGCTGCAACATTATCGTAGCACTGGGGATCCAGTGAAGAGGATCCTTCTAATTAGCTGAACTTTGCCAAGTAGTCTGTGAGTTCCACTTTGACTTTAAGAGGAAATTAGAAAGAGCATATATTTATTATCCTGGAGAGCCTAAACTCTCTACTGGAATGTCCCCATGGGAGGCCACGCTTAGACTTTGAGTTATAAGTGAATAAGCCACTAACCTATGACATTTTCACCCTGAACCCTTTCTGCAAGCCCTAGCCATTCTGGAATGATTATTGAGACTCACAGTAGCTAGAAGTCAGAGGATCCATCAGTGAGAAAAGTTTCACCACTGTTTTTTGAGTTGTGGTACCTACTGAGCATTTTAAATGTCTCAGAAGATGTGGTATACTATAGCACTGAACATTGGTAGTATTTGCCATATACTCAGGGAAGCAATCTGATGGGTAAGATGGTGCCATATTATAGAGACATATCATTGTAGAACTACACTATAAAAATGTGATCCCAGCTAGCTGAGTGCCTCTATAGAATGTCACTGGACAGTCCTTCTTCCTTCATACTTATTTAAATGAGCAGTGAACATGGTATATACATCCTCTCCTACTCCTATTATTACACACAGTGAAATGCTCTACAAGCCAAAGGCAAGTTTCAAAGAGCTTGAAGGGCATATCTTTATACATGTAACCTAGCAGCATACTTGCAAAGCTTGTACCTACACTAAGAGCTATCTATCTTCCAGTGCCACTTACTTCCCTTGCATTTTATTTCCCTTCCATACTCAACCCATAAATGGATTGCACAGTTTTTAGGTGTCTAAGGTTTCCTCCCTCACTCACCTCATCAAGGGAGAACCATCTATTCAAATTCAGTTTACTAAGCATGAACACAACCTACTCTGAGCCAGGTTTTACAAGCATGTTATTCCCAACCACTGTCAAAATCTCACTTGTATGCTCAACAGAGGATTCTCAAGCTATGGAGAGATGTGTTTGCATGATTCTTACTGGGTTAAGTGTTATTGGAAACTCCCATCATTTATGCCCAGGAGGGTGTTTGAATAAGGCAGGTGCAGCAGATATAAATCACTGTTCTGAAATAAAACACACAGTTAAATTGGCCACTAGAGGGAGCTTGGGCACCATATTGCATTCATCAACTACAGTAATAAAAATTGGAACTAGAAACTCTTTGTATACCTACATTTAAAAGGACTTTTCAAAGACATATAAGCGTAATCTTCCCTATAGTTTTCTTTTGTGTTAAAAATGATTCAGAATTCCTTGGTTTACACTGAGGGCCATGTAACTATAGACTTAGGGGTTTTTTTGCTTTCCTTGTTATTTTTCTCCCATCTGAGCTTTTTAAGCGGATCAGTATAACAGCATGGCATTTTTTTAAAGGTCACTAAGAAATAAAATGTATCTACGTTCCAGAAGGGTTTCTTGGCAGGCACATTTCACAATTTGCTACTTTCTTCGGCTTTTTCTCTGAAAGGTTGAGCATCACTTCCTACCTTACCCAAATTGGGTGCATCTTCACAAGTGTGTATGTGTAGGGGACTGCATTTCTCATGAGACAAATAGCAGCATAACATTTTTGTGCTGCTGGTATTTGTCCCTGGGCACACCCTTACACATGCCAGTGTCCCAGGTGGAGTAGGGGAGGCTGAGGCCACCAACTGTGCTGGCCACAGAACCCTTACCTGGAGTCCTGGTGGGGCTCTTAGGGCAGCACCAGCACTGAACCAGCCACTCAGAGCCTGGACAGCAATCACAACATGGCTTTGACATCCTTGCTCTGGTTTCCTGCAGTGCACACTGTTGCTGCATGTGCCATACCACTTTTTTTCAGAGGCATTTTTTTTTTCACACCGGGATCTCCCAGTGTAAAAAACCCCCACCATGCTGCTAATTAGCAGCACAGCAAACTGGTGCATGTGTGTTGTGTGCAGTTTGCAGTGCCCCAAATGGGTCAGAGGAACTGCAAACTGCACATGTGCACTCATGGGGATGCACCAATTATGTTTATTATGGTTAGCACTGGCTAATTTCTATTAGCTGACTGAAGGTAGAATAAATATGTTTTGTTGTTCATTTGTTTTTTTGTTTTTTCACACCAGTCCAATTAGTTTTACAGTTCTACATTAAAAGCAATTGTTCATACATGGAAAAGTAGGACACACTTAAAAATTTCCTTACATGTATATATATATATGAATATTTTAAAAGGGTATACAAATCTACTTTTTACTTCTTTAATGAGGTTGTTTTATATTTTGAGGGCTTCATTGTCCTTTCCTAGGTTATTGATGAACCTTTAGAAGTCCCTGCCAGTCAGAAGCGAGGATATGCTGAAGAAACCATTCCCATATAGAAGTATAAACATGCATTTGGTTTTTGACCAGATTCTAAATTTAGTAAAAGGGTTGGGAAGGAAGATGATAGTTACAATCTAGTTCTCCATGCCTGATGCCAAACAGTTTAAACAACACACAAAAGCATGAGACAAAGGACCAGATGGAGCAAAAAGAAAATTATAGGAAATCTTCATCTCAACTACAGTTAAGATTGAAAAAAAAATAAGTACTGACTTTTCTAAGCACTCTAGAAGTTGCATGCTTACTCGGATTGCCTTGAAATTTACCATGTTTCAACCCAGTCATTTTTGTCACCCCAAGAGAACCCCAAGATACTACCAGCATTTTTTGCTCTGTTTAGGGTTTGAACTGTATGATCCCCAACTGATCTCACTCATTTGACATACATCCCTACTAGTGTCTGGCCTTTTGAGGAAGCTGTATTGAAAATGCTGTCAAGGGGAAATTTTACCTACCTAGCATGTACAAAAGGCGCACCTACCAAGTATGTGGTTTTCTATTCAGCCTGTTTTCACAAGTCATGGATTGCTCAGAAAGACATGCTGTGGCCACTGACCCAGAGCTTCCCCCTAGGCACAAGATGTTTAGTGTTTCTTGACAGAAATCTGGGAATAAGTTGAAGGCATGCTGCTACAGGCAGCCCTTGTCACTGTTGTTCCCTTTCAACATTGGAGGAAATGTTTTCTTCTGAGTTATTTTATTTGTTGCTGTACTTAGAGAGCAAATTACAGAAGTGATTGCTTGCAAAGGGTGAGGGGATAGATTTACAGGACCACAAGCAGGGAAAAGGAAGGAAGGAATATTGGGGAGCAGTAGGTGAGAAGAAATGAGACACTAGGGAAAGAAGTGAGAGTGAGGTAGGTAAAGTGGCAAGACTTGAAGGGTCCCCTATCAGGCCCCTATTCTCTATTTACTTGATTGTGTCTGGGAAAGATTAGAAGGTCCTGAAAGTAGCAAAAGTATAAACCTCTGAGTAAATACCGATGAAGTGGACTGTGTTGGCAGCTTGGACTCCATTTCCCAGCAGGATCTTAGGAAAGAGGCAGGAAGCCCTGGGGGAAGCTGGAGTTTGGTATGCAAGGCAGCTGATAGAAAAAGAGAGTGAGTGAAGGAGGGAGGCTGCTATTGGTGAGCTGAGATTCCAGGACTGCAAGAGGACGGCTCCTGACAGGCGGTAGCAGGCAAGACATGCAGAAGAGAATCCAAGCATGCAGCAGAGCTAATCCAACAGATCACGGCAGAGGGGACCCAATTGTATAGTCTGGGATGAATGGTAAACAGATGTCCAGGAAATCAGAGTCTGGTTTGAGAGCTCTCCAGGATCCCTTGGTGTGAATATTCCATTGTTAGTGTTTCTTACTTGTCATTCAGTTATTTGCAGCTGATGGGTTTTTACCACTGCGTTACTCTTAATCCCATTATGTTTATTCCCAGTGTAGGAACCCTAATGCTTCATCTGCTATGGTAGTTCCAGGCATATGAACCTTAATGCCTATCTGCCTGCAGTTATGTGTTTATAACCTCCTAAATCCATTGGCCTATGACCCTAACCCCTCAGTACTGCCCCCCCCCAATAAATTCTAGAAATTCATCTTTGGCTCCCATGTGGTTTGGGGGTATGCTGCACTAGTAATGTATACCATAAGAACAAAAGGGATGAAGGATTAACTGGACTGGTGGTAGAGTATGTACTCCTGATGAAGGGTTGGGGAGGCCTGAAACAAGCAAAGGAGGGATCCCTGATCAAGGCAACTATAGTGGACTGCCCAGCTATTTGTGCTGCTTGTTTTATGTCACCATGGAAAAGTAAGACCTGCCTATGATGTCTACATAGTAGCAGAGATCAACAAAGAATGGTTCTTACATGCCAATGGCTTCTGAATGGCTAGTAGTTTAGCTGGATGAGGAGGGGAGGATTAGCTACAAATAACAAAGGAGTTATCCTTTCTGAGGGATGGTGGAGACAGATTCACCAATCTTCTCCCATTCACTTAAAATTATTGTAATTAGTATAGGGGAAAACAGACCCGGGAAGATTTTGAATCATAGACCAGGTCTCTAATTTCTCCTCCAGCCCTGTCAGCAACTGTCTTTTGGAAATATTTTAAATCATAGTTAGCATCACAATTCCACTGAAAGAAAGAATACAAAAGGAAGGAGGACCATAAAGGAATTACAATGCATCTTCTAACTAACCACTGAATTATAAATGGGAGAGAGATCCTGACAAAACTTCATTAATGCAAAATTTAATTTCCTTGGAAGTAGTTCATGCCCTTCTAGAATATTCAGTTCAACAAGACTCAAAAATGTAAAAACAAGGAAGTAGATTTTTAAGCCAACATAACCTTATATAACCCATCTTTGAGGAATAAGCAGAAAGCATACAAGAACTAGGACATGTAAGCACAGCAGCATAGAGTTCAATGACTTGTCTTTGTTAAGGCAACAGTTGTCTTTAGGTGAGCTGTAATGAGCAGGCACTACCTGCCCTTGCCCCGAACACTCCACAGAAGCATTTACCACATTTGCTAAATTCTAGGACCCTGACACCCTCCTGCTATCAACCTTACACACAAGCTGCCATTTAACACTAAATTTTCATTTGTCCATGATTAAACATACCGATTTTTCTAATATGGGTAGGTCTTGCTTGACCAATCTTATTTCCTTTTACAACCAGGTGACCTATTACCTAGACAAGGGGGAAAAGATTGATGTCACATATCTTGACTTTAAAAAAGCCTTTGATCTTGTATCCCATGATTACCTCTTAGCAAAACTAGCCAACTGCGGCCTTGGCCTCACCACGGTTCACTAGCTTGGGAATTGGCTCCATGGTCAGGCCCAGAGGGTGGTGGTTGATGGAGCTCAATCGTTGTGGTGGCCTGTAACCAGTGGGGTCCCTCAAGGCCGTGTCCTGGAACCTATATTATTCAACATTTTCATTAATGATATGGGCATTGGAGTCAGAAGCAGACTAGCAAAGTTAAAAAACAACAACACCAAACTTTGGGGTAAAGTGTGCGTACCTCAGAACAGGAGGGCAATCCAGGCTGATCTTGACAGGCTCAGGAAATGGGCGGATGAGAACCTGATGGTGTTTAACACTAAAAAATGCAAGGTTCTCCACCTTGGGAAGAAAAACCTGCAAAATGCTTATTGGCTCAGCAGTGCTACGCTGGCTAGCACTATAGATGAAAGGGACTTGGAAGTCATGATTGACCACAAGATGAACACGAGCCTTCAGTGTGATGTTGCAGCTAGTAAAGTGAGCAAAACGCTGGCTTGCATCCATAGATGCTTCTCAAGCAAATCCCGGGACATCATTCTCCCTTTGTACTCAGCCTTGGTGAGGCTGCAGCTGGAGTATTGCATCCAGTTTTGGGCACATTTCAAAAAGGATGTGGAGAAGCTTGAGAGAGTCCAGAGAAGAGCCATGCACATGATCAGAGGTCAGGAAAACAGCCCCTATGATGAGAGGCTGAGAGCTATAGGAGTCTTCAGTTTGGAAAAGTGCAGGCTCAGGGGTGATCTGGTGGCCACCTATAAGTTTTTCAGGGGTGGTCACCAGGATCTGGGAAATGCCTGTTCACCAGAGTGCCCCAAGGGATGACAAGATCAAATGGTCACAAACTCTTCCATGACCACTTCAGGTTGAACAAAAGGAAGAACTTTACTGTCCAAGCCCCCAAGGTCTGGAATAGATTGCCGCTGCAGGTTGTTCAAGCACCTACTTTGAACACCTTCAAGAGACATTTGAATGTTTAGCTTGCTGGCATTCTATGACCCCTACTGACTTCCTGCCCCTGGAGTAGAGAGCTGGACTCAAAGATCTTCTGAGGTCTCTTCCAGCCCTAATATCTATGAAATCTATACCCTACCTCATCACTGACACTCCTTCTGGGAAGAAGATTCCTGTGTTCAAATTTCAGAACTCATCATTGGTTGCAGGTATACTATATCTTTCTTAATATACATGTTTTCCTTTACGCTTACCATGGACACATGTGTGTAGGGGGGAGTTCCCAGCTCTTCAGAGGGTAAAATCTCGTCACATCACACTCACAGCTTTCACAACTGCTCAATTTCTACACCATTCAATACAGCTGCAATACTTGTCTATGGAGTGTATGACAATAATTAGTAACTTAAATCATTTATTTTTTCGTTTATAGAAGTTTGAGTTTTGCTGTATCTGTGCTCTAGAAGGAATGTTATTTGTTAACATTTATTCTATATTAACACAGTGTTTTGTTATTATTAACTGTCCAGAAACAAAATGTAAAGGTTGTTTTTAAAGGATTTCTACCCTCCTATCCTTTTCTTGTGTTCAGACTTAGTCAGTCAGTCTGAAGGCAAAAGGACTTGAAAGTGTTTTTTAAAATCAAAATACAGGTCTATGCCTACAAGTATGATTTAGTATGTGTAACATGATGGGTAATGGCAGCAGTTGGTAAACTTGTAGGTTTATAGAATTAAATAATTTTAGAACACATGAATAGGAGACTGAAGTATTAGAAGTAAAAAAAAATGCACATAAATGTACTTGTCACTTGCATTAATCTTTTTAGTTTATTTCATAAAAAATAATACCAATCATAGAAATTAAGGGCTGGAAGGTACCTTACAAAATCATTAAGTCCAAACCCCATGCCCCTGCTCTAGGCAGGAACACTGCTAAGATCAAATGATCCCAGTAAAGTGTCTGTCCAGTCTCCTCTTGAAGACTTTGAAAGTTCATATTGGCCATTTTCCAGTCTCCTGGGACCTCTCCTGAGCACCACCAATCTTAAAACAACTTTGTCAATGGTTCCGCAATGACTGTAGCCAATTCCATCAGCACTCTTGAGTGCAGTTCATCTGGTTCTGATGACTTGAAGACATTCAGCCACTCTAAGTGCTCCCTCACCAGTTTGACACTGACCATTGGTTGGCATTCACTCTCCCCCGCATCCATCCTGTATCCAACCAGATGGGTGACCACCATTTGCATGCAGGAACAGTAACGCAAAGTACTCATTAAAGAGTTCAGCTTTCTCCTGACTAGCTGTTATCAGCTGTCCTGTACCATTCTGCAATGGCCCCACATTTCCCTTGGTCTTCTTTCTGCTCCCTATATATCTAAAGAAGGATTTCTTATTGCCCTTGGTTTCAGTTGTCAACCTGATTTTGGTTGCTGTTCTTGTCTTCCCTGCAAATACGGGCTACACTTTCTCCTTGGTGGCATACACAAGTATAGTACAAGTTTTAGTACATCATCCTAAACTATTTCCTGATAAATAAACTTGTCGGTCTTAGGGGCATGCCACAATCAGAATAGCCAGCTTGAAATAAAATAATTCTACAGGATATTGAATTTTTCAAGGCTTGTCTTGAAATTAGATCAAATTACAACATGACCACAAATGTTATATTAAATGACATAATTTAAAATGTAGCTCTGCAGTCAATTGCAGGATCGTTGTGCCATTAATGCTGCATCAGCTAGTTGTTAATAAGTCCTAGTGTCTACTAGGCTTGATCCATGACAGTGTGAGATACAGTGTCTCCTCACAATCCTGCATCGATGGCACTAAACCACCTTGCTCAGAATGAGCTCATAAAAGGGTAGTTTCATCTAAGTGTTGGTAGTCCTCCAGTGGATTTCCACAATTTTCCAATGAGCCCCTGAAGGAGAAAAAGGTTCACTTGCAATTCACTGGGAAAAGAATCATGAAGTAACTGAGCTTACTGTAGCCCCAAAAACCCTGGGATACAACACCAAAAATCGTAACACCACATGGCAATGGATAATACAGCACTACTGTGAATACAAGAACTTGAGTTAGAGTGTGGCCACTCACTCAAGCCATTGTAAGACAAATGACAAAATTTGAGTGTAGATAACTTGAATTAGTTCTTCAATAGAACTATACCTTTTATGTGCATTGGTCAGGCCAGCACAGACTCAGAACAACCTTTAAAATAATAACAACAAATGCAAAGGATCCAATTACATGTTCAGATATACATGTCCATATTTATATTATAATTAAAACTATAACTATTTTTTAAACAAAGTGAAGGATGACTAAGGATTTGTGTATGAGTATGTATACATGTATTATATGTGTGTGTGTGTGTACATACACACACACACACAAATATATTTGTATTGAAGCACTTAATCATTAATACAGATGCTCAAAATGCTGAAGTCGGTATCAGAGATGTTTTCCCCCACTTCCTGAAAAAAAAATTGAACTGTGGCTTTGTAAATGTTACTTCTGACTTTTATTTCCCTGGTTTCCAGGTTGAAATGATGAATGATTGTGAGGAACTGTTTGCTAATGGATTATTATAGTTTCCTTGGAATGTGCTGAGCCTGACAGAGGACTCTTAATCTATTTTCCGGAATCCAGTGAGCAGGCAGAAATTATATTAACTACACTTTTAATAAAGGACCTACTGTTCAATGATCTGAACCATATGTGAGTCTGAACGCTAAAGTCTGTGCAAACATCAGTGGGAGGTGCAGTTTAGGGAATGCTGGCATAACAAACCTATCTAACAGAAAGGGTATGTAGTAAACTTTCATTAACTTAGCTGCTTGTGTTCTACTGGCAAGACTAAGCTTTCCCCTGATCCTTTTTGGTTTTGAGCATTGCGCATGAGCAGATAGTGTGTACTGCCTTTGGAAACTGATGATAGCCCCTGTACTGTGACAGGACTCCTTTCACAGAGAAACTTGGAAACTGTATCAACTCTGAAACTGAGATCACATACAATGCATGGATTGCCTACTATTCTAAACTACCGAAGTGCTATGTGACACTGCCAGGTACTGTATTTCTTACTTCCTATGCCTGGAAATGTACAGGGAATTTTTAATAGACTTGTAGAAAGGCCTTGTACTGCCCTGGACACAAATAATTGGAAAAAACTTCTGAAAAAATACTTGCTATTACAGTGACAGCTGCTATCTGCAAGTATTTCAAGAATATGCCTGTGTTTTGTAAAGTGGGATCAATCAACTGTGGTTGCTTTGAAACTATAAGAACTGCTTTGTGTTGTATGCACCCAGTCTGCCATTGGGAATGTTTTAAAAGCAGTTATTGTAACAAACTGGAGTAAGGAGTCATTATCATATAAGAGATTTCCAAGAGATCAGCTGGGTGCTACGGGTATGTTGGTTGCATGGAAAGGAAAATGCATCTAACAACGGGCAGATTTTGCCTAGGGAGATGCAAAATTTAAGCTGGATGTTTAGGAATATTTTAATGGCAAAGTGGAGAGGATTTAAACAATGCTATTGGTATAAAAGTCATCTAGTTAATAAGATGTTAAAAGTTAATACTCAATAACAATCTTGATTAATAAAACTGCTGGTTTTTTTCTTTAAATTTTACTTTTTCTGTTTAATCATGACTAATCATAATAAAAAAGACTGTTGTATATGAGTAGTTAAGGCCTTGGGGGTTTTGTTCAATGGGGTGAGGTGTCCTAACCTGTAAATACTTGCAGTCATTTTAACTGACTTGGTTTAATAGACAGGGATTACCAGAACCTATACTCTTCCCACACGCTATTTCTACCTACACTACAGAAGGGATTTGAAGAGAGTGAATCTATATAAAAGGAGTGTATTTGTTAATAGACTGTTTTAGGCATCTCCAGGAAATAATTCTGGTGTTCATTCTTGTATTTAGAATAAGGATAACATTGCTGTTTAGCTCAGGAATGACTAGCAGACAAACACATTATAATTTTAACTGATTTTCAATAATGCTGAGACCCTGCAACTCCCACTAACTTCTACGGATAGTGGGATTACCTAGAACCTCTGAAATTTTCCACCATAGGAAAGATCTGAAAAAAATCAGGATTCTTTTCTGCTCCCTCATACGGTATGTAGCTAAATTTGTGTCCACACAGACACTGACTGGAGGCAGTAAAGGTCCAATAAACATTTGCTTTTTTGACACCATTTGGAAAGTTACTGTCAGTTTCTTGTGTGTATAGGCTGTGGGGTATCAGAATTATATCCATTCTAAATCCCTAATTGTAAAAAATGCAATTTTTCTGCAAAGGTTTATAATCCTGGTGAATTAGACTTACTTTGTTTTTGTGAAATTTATTACCAGTATCTACACAGAATTGAGTATTATAAGCATTTCCAGCTCTTGTAGGTATTAAACTAAATTGTAGAACATGGCAGTTAGATTATTAAACAAACAAAACCCACAGTACTGGGATATTTGGTTTATATTCAAAGCTGTATTAGCAATCATTGAATAAGCTTTGATAAGCCCATTCAAAAGCTGTGAACCAAGGTCATTTTGGTCTCTCTTTTCATCCTTTGTAACTACAGCTTCTTGTTTTAAATGCATGCCAACTGGAAAGCAGTAGGAGTGATAACTCTTACTTAGCAGGCATATACAAAATATGTAAAAGAACAAATGTAAAGTCCACAGATAAGAGCATTCCAGAAACAAAGTCAGGAAAATCTGACATTTTTTCCAACAGGAAATAAAAGGTACAGCAACATGATGCACAGCAAAATACAAAATGAGAAAGATGCATGGACTACACATTCAGAATACAAGGAAGCCAAATTTTCAGTGTTTCTATAAAAAATGACATCAGCAACAAGGGTCTGTGAACATGAATGAGAGAGTACTTTTAGTGTCTCTAAAGACATGCTGAACTGTTAAAAAAACAGCATTTTGGAGATGACAGTGAACAACAATTGTTTCTGTTATTACAGGGAATAAATCTTATCAAGGATGAAACTGTAAGTAGATCTGTAGGATTCCTTACTTAAGAAAAACTGCTCTTAACTAAACATAAATGTCTGTTGCACATGGTTGAAAGGTAGAGGAAAAGGAAGAAGGGGTTTCTGTCTAAAAGTTAGTTCAGAGACAAAGAAAGCATGTCGCGTTTTAATTTCCATCATATCAATGGGATATCATGCAAGTTATTGATTCCAGGTGCTATTCCAGTTGATTCCAGCTGTTGTTTCTGGTTACTGTGGACTTGCATGACAGTTGCATCATACCTGATTCAATGACTTGAAAATAAATAAATCAGAGAACCAGGTCCAGAAAAAATAATTATTAAATGCATGTGAATAATCAATCCTTTCATTTGCTAACCAAATCAAAATATTTAGGGAGAAGGCTGTCTTTTTGGTTTGACCCCAAATATTTTTTTCACTTTGTCCAGTGAAACAAAAAATGTGACTAATCATTCTGTTTTAGTAGGATGCATCATTTCCTTGCACAATTTAAAAGTACCTATTTTTTAAAGTGAAATATTAGTTTAAAATGTTTTGCTTACAAATGTTGAAATGAAGAATGTGACTTTTTTGCTTGAGAGTTCTAGTATAAAATTTGTGAATTGTGCTGGTCAGCCTGAGTAGGCATTTTTCCAGAGGGAAAAAAAAGTTCCACCTTAAAAATGTTGCCCAGCCTTATAATGTTTCTCTCTTTGAGCTCAAGCAGATAGCTAGCTTTGGGTGGTCATGTGAGTAATGCCCTTTAGGAAAACAAATTAATGGCAAAGTCTAGTACGAGTGTGCTTAATATATAAACAGGATACATTCAGACCACAATAGGAATCAAACAACAGTATACAACATTTTTGCCCATCGTTCCATGTTTCTTTTTAGACAGTCCTCCGCCCAAAGTGCTCTCCTAGCTTTTCCTCAGGGGCATGTTATTAGCTGTTGGTCTGATGATGTCCTTAGTTTTCTGCAGCCTTGTCTACAGATACTGTCTCATGCACAGAGACAGAAACACAACTGCAACCAAACTAATTCTTTCACCTAAGCCCCAGTACAGCAACATAATGTTACTCTCTCTACCTTCTCCATCTGCTTGTTTACTTTTTATTATTTAAAAGTAAATACTCCTGAGGGGTAAACACATCCCACCTTCAATGTTTAGAATGGGAAAGCTAAGAGAAGAACAGGAACTATCAGTGATATCAGAGTATCGTGACCTGCTCTTAGACCTTGATTCCTTTTTTATTTTTTTATTGTGATTGCTCTTCTTCATTTTGAATCTGATTTGAAGCCTACTAAAATCAGTTAAATTGATGCCATTCTTTGGATTTTGGATCAAAACATTAATCTTTTTTATATAATTCCATTTTTATTATAATGCTTGAAAATGCTATTTAAAACTAAGACTACTCTTTCTGCTTGTTTTACAGAATCCTTACCACAACAAAAAGGCTAGTCGATCAAAATCATGCAGCAACAAACATTTTACTGGTAAGATCAACTATTTTCTGGGATTAATTACTGTTTATCTTCACTTGTGAGTTGTTAGTTTAACAGTGGTATGCTAAAATCTACAAGGTTACAATGAATATAACAGAATATTGGAAGGATATAAAATAACAATAACAGGCTTTGATGGAATCAGTGGTGGATTAAGATATATTGGGGTCCAGGGCAAATGGAAAATTGGATGCCCCTCATACGCCATTATAAACATGAATGCATCAAAAAACATTAATAAACAGACCTGTTAAATGGTTACATGATGTATTAATAAATAAAGCACAACACATAAAGTCAGAATTAACTACTCAGTTTTGCCACTCACAAAACTGACTAAAACAACTGCCTTGGGAAAATGACTCAGATGTATGAGATCTCCATAAACGTATAATAACACAAAAGGAAAAATGTTTAGGTTTACTGCTCACGTAGACTCTTGTTTAACTCTTTTTTCAAATATATATTCTACATTGTACCTATGCTACGGTAAACTACTACAACAAAAAAACAGGCCACACCTATAGCCTCAACTTACAAGTCTAAGATTACCATTAATAATTCTTTCAATTAAAATAAAGCAGTAGGTCTACACAATATATCTCAATGTTTTGTTTTGTTGTTTTTTTACCTTTCCTGAAACATTAAACATGTGCTAAAACCCATATGCTGTACTATAAAGCTGTCTTTTTTAAATCACCCATGTTTTAATGTTACCATCACATAATTATGTAACCGACATATGATATCTTGATATACATGAACATACACACATCTCTCTCTATATATATACCTGTATCTCTCTATATATAGATATCGTCATAGATGTATACATGTATACATACACATACATATACAAAATCTTTCTCTCTATATATAATGCATCTCTCTAGACAGACAGACATACAGAGAAATCTATATCTAATCACCCCCTGGAAGAGCTCACACTTACCAACACGAGCTGCCATCACTTGGGAGAGATGTAGACCTCTCTCTATCAGCAGCCTTATTTGGGGTCCAGAACTGCAGACAGTATCCCAGAGGCAGGGGGATTTCTCTTCTTGGCAGCAGGACTAAAGCATCATTCACTGCCCCACAAGGGGATCTGGTGTGGTTTGCAGTCGCACCTCCCCAACACACACACACACATACACACACTGCACCCTCTATGAGCGACACAGCAGCCCATCCTGAGCCACCTGCCTGTCCTGTGACCTGACTTTCAGGAGGGAGGGAAGGAGGAAGAGCAGAATTGGACTCTTTGCAGGCATAGGGATGGAAGAGACACAGTCCAGCTGGGCAGTAAGCAGCAGGGTCAGTGCGGATCCTTACTGCTGCCTCACCTTGGCTATCCCCACAGAGCAGTTGGACAAGTTCCCAGCTTCTGCTTCCCACCAGTGCTGATGCACTTAATGCATGATGGAGCTTCAGTGCTTTGCTGGGCTTTCCCCTACAGGCTGGGGAGCATGACAAGCCCTGATCCTGGCCCTGGCCCTGGCCCTAGCTCCTACCCTTGCCTCCAGGGTGCCCCTGATTGTCAATTTATCTTCTGATTGTTTCCAAACTTCCCAGAAGATCTCTAACATGCAATGTTTATATTAAAAGTGGAATTCTTTTTAAAGTTTTCTTGCAAGGGTCAACAATGTTTTCCAGTGGCTGGTCAGAATGACCCAGCTTGGGTCTGAGGTGAGTCTGCACTAGGACCAGACCACCTTTTCTTTACTATTTCTCCTTGTGGCATAGGAAGAGCTCCCTCTCCCCCCAAGCCTCTACCATGTAGCTTTGGCATAGTGCAGACAGCATCCCCATGCCACCAAATTCTCTCATAAAATATTTATTGCTGTACCCATGTTGATATTTACCAGCTTGTATCAAAGACCACATTTATGATAAATCAGATTGGTGTTTTCTTTTGTTTGTCTTGTATTTACTTCTATAAGGACTTAAATTGTCAGCTAGTGTTACTATGGTCCAAATGAAAAAGTCAACAGGTAGTTTCTATAACAAACTGAGAGACATAAAAGCATAATGTTATAGTTCAAGACTGTGCTTTTTTCCACAAAGAATCACTAATTAACACCAGTAATAATTGCATAGTCCACTGACGTACTACTACAAGTTAAGTTCTGCTAAACTTATGTTTCTTCCTAAGATGGATTCCTGCTCCCTTGTTGCTAGGAGGTATTAGGTGCACAGAAATGAAGGAAAAATGGAACAAAACTTTCTGCAGTCTAACTGATAGATTTAACCACATCAGCTGTCTTTACCTAAACTTGTATGTTTAGGACAATGGAAATATTTGTCACTTCTAACTGTTCAAGTATTTTTAAAAAATAGGTTGTTTTATTATTAAAGCAGATATTAAAATAGTTTGAACTTCACTGAAGTCTTCCACATAGCCACAGGCTACCCTTAAAATATATGTTTACTTATAACACAATGGTTTTGTTTGGTGCTGCTAGCTCTTCATGAAATTTTTAGCTGTCAATTTTTCATTGGGCTTGGGACACTTTGATTTCACTTTATATGTTCCCTGTGGATGATACTAAAATATTTAAATGTTTGTCCATCTACAGTGAACTTATTCTTTGTATTTCAGGAACACTGTAGCCATCAAGCTGGTTTTGTGCCTGTTTCTATGGCTCCCTGGATCACAAGCTTCAGCTAGCTTTAAGCCCAACATAGTGCTGATAATAGCTGATGATCTTGGTATTGGTGATATAGGCTGCTATGGTAATGATACCATAAGGTAAAGAATTTGAGTAAACTAGCGTATTAATTTACCTTTTATTTTAAAATTGGCATGTTCTGTCCTAAGTGAAGCCACTGAGAGGGGTGCTGTGGTCGGTTTGTGACAGGTTCATGCCCCAGGCCAAGAATCCCCCTGCTGGTCATGCGATGCCTGCCCAGCTCAATCTCTGTTGCAACCATCCCTTAATTGCTTTCCTGCCATGCCTTGTTCTTACTAGAGATTGAATAACAGAGGCTGAGCCATAGTCCACTTTTGGTACCACTGGGTCTCTCCTGGACCCCCAACCACTTTGATCTGACCCTTAAGCTCAATAGACCCTCTCAGCTGATCTGTGCCACTGCAGGACCCCTGCAGCATTGAAGGCTACATGCATATCTATGCCCCTCCAGGGTACCTATAGCCTTAAGGGTTCAATGTGTGGCTGTTTCCCCACCTACATCATGCCCAAGTCTCACAGCTGTTCTCTCTCTTTGATTTTAACTCTTTATACACTCGACCCCCTTGCACCCTCAGACCCCCTGGTTCCTTATGCAGTCTCCCTCTACACTCTCAGACCCCTGGTCTCACATGCAGCCCCTTCTCTGGGCTCTTGGACCCCCGGTCCCATACATAGCCTCTCCTCTGTGTTCTCTAGTGTGGTTTAGCCCACTCTGAGCTGCAGACCCTCTGACTCGGCCCAGCCCTTCCCTGAGCTCTTGAACCTTCTGGTTTGGGTCTCAGCCTTTTACTAGGATGCAGGAATCCACTAATATACAGATATATAATGGTGTTTCATTGAAAAATGTGGATTTTGGATTTTTGTTTAATCTGGAAAGGTGGGGGAGAGGTTGGACTGATTGTTTTTTATCAGAGAAAACCAGGGTCTCTGGTCATAAGAAGGTGCTGACAGTGAACCCAAAAGTCAGTTAAGTCTCCCTGAGAGTGACTTAGGTTTTACGTATGCGGAACAAATTGGCTGTCTCAAAAATTATTGCACATTTTGAACACTTTTACTATTATTGGTTGTACATTGTACAAGAGTTGAAATTATTATACAAACATGATAATTATTGTATACCTGGCAACACTGTAATGCAGGTTCTGGGCTTATATAGCTCAAGCCTTACTCCTTTTCCAACCAGGTGAGTCCCTCATTAGTTCCTCTCTACTACCTGCAAGCAGCCTCTCATTCTCCCTTTCTCCAGGTTAAACATACATGGTTCCTTCAGTCTTTCCTCATGTGGTTTCCATTCTAACCTTTTTATCTTCATCACTTACCTCTGAATTCTTTCTAGTTTCTCTCTATCCTTCTTCAAATACAGTGATCCAAACTGATTGTTTTTTTAGGACCCCTAATATTGATCGTCTAGCAAAGGAAGGAATAAAACTGACTCAGCACATTGCTGCAGCTCCACTTTGCACCCCAAGCAGAGCAGCCTTCTTGACTGGCAGATACCCCATCAGATCAGGTCTGGATCTATTTAACAGTATAGTGTTCTCTTAGCAAAAGAATGTAGTTGTTAAGCATTTTCCTTATGTTCTTGTTATAAGAATCCCTTCTTCCCATTTTCTATATGACAATAATTGTATATTACTGATAGGAAAGAAGTCTATGAAGTACAAACAGATGGGATCAGCAACCGTATTAAGTCCATTTAGTCACTCCCAGTAGCCCTCCACATAGACCGTACTATTTTGGGGCTCCATAGATATTTAGGTGTAGCTGACCAATAAGGAGAAGAGCAGGGTAAGAAAGCAGTAGCAATTCTTATCAACATGTTCCCCCCAACTATATGTTTTGTGCCACTAAAAACATATGGAATAATGCTGCTCTGTTATATTATTTAAGTAGTGATGTCCTTAATTTTAAGTAGTTACTATACCATTATGAATTGCAAACAGTTGATAGCACAGTACACAAATGGCAAAAGATTTCTTAAATGTGTTTTGCTGAGAGGTACTAAAAAGAAATACCTTTGGTAGTATACTTACCTATCAACAGAGGGTAAACGAATGTTCAGAAATGTTTGGATTTATTTATTCCCTCCGCTTAGGAGACAGAATGGCAAGAATGCTTTCTGTCACTGTATCTTAGAATTCATTCATTACACAAAATAATCAGTTGACATTTACATTATCTGCGTAGGTTCCATCACTTGAGAAAAAGCTATCCTGACAAACTCAGTCCCTGGAATAAAACAATATGGAAACTAAATATTTATACAAGCTTCTATCCATAATTCCTTAGTCATTGTACTATTGTAAATTATAACAATATGGAACACCCCAAGGGTTTGAAGCTGATGTGTTTGCCTAGTGCTATCCTGAGAATTCCCACTGAGATCACTTGGAGATGTGCACACAGAATTGTGTATTTGTCTTGGCACAGTGCCCACATACCATGGATGCTACTGTACAATATAAATAACCTTTATAATATTGTCTCTTTTCAGACTTACAGAAAATTGATATTTGAGTTGCATTCCCTGTGTATTTACATATTTGCTCTCTCACCTCAAAACATTCACTTTGGTTGACAGACTTCAGTAAAATGTTTTGGCTTTTTACTTCGGTAAAAAAAAAAAATCAGAACAAAAAACAACTTCCAACTTCACTGCAATAATTATCCTGGTTTTCTCTGATTAACACTCACTCCCCTTCCCCCTCCCCTCCCCCCATTTTCAGATTTAAGAAGTAAGATGAACATTGGAGACGACTTTTTTGTCAGAGAAAACCAGAATCCCTGATGTTTATTAAGAGTTACATTATAGAAGAAAATTTAAAATTCCATGAAACTAGTACTTATTTACAGGGGCCAAGGCCCAAGCACATCAATATTTTTTTTTTCCCATTGGTCAGCTTTGGTATAACCTGGTGGAGCAACCTGAATGCTTGCTAAGATATATTTCTGTAAGTATTCAGTTGGCCTGCTGAAAGATACCAGATTGGATTGACCCAAAGGACCTTGTCTGCCAGTGCCATATCCTTAGACGAACACCCCTAGCATCTAACTAGAAGGACACAGGGCCCTGGGTACATCTATGCCCCCAGGCTGGGGCTGGCAGGGAGAGTTCTCTGGCAGCTGCTAGAGAAGAAGCTCCTGCAGGAAAGGAAAGAAAAGCTCTGTGACGGTTTGGCTGCCTGAGATGCTACTGTGCTGCTCACTAAGTTATTTTTTTACCTGATGTCATTTAAAGTGGTGGTCTGACCTGAGGCTGTAGGGGAGGAGGAGACCTCACTGGGGCACACTATCATGTTGTGTAAAGGCCACAGTGCCAGTGAGGCTGCACCTTATCACACACACAGTCACAAGTTTTGCTTAGCAGCAGCCTGAAGTGCAGTTTCCCAGAAACCGCTGAATCTATCTCCTTGAAACCTGCCAAGCTTCATGGCCTCAGCAGGGGCTACCATGCCTGTATATTTCATATGAATCGGGCAAGAAATGACAAAGTTATAGGCAGTTTCATGCTTCCTCAAACAGAACAGTGCTTTCAAAATGAAACAAAACTCAAAATGAAACACTGTCCTATCAAAATGGTGGAATGGAAGTCAAAACTAAATGGTGCTGTTCTGCACAGCCCTAATGATTTGTCCCCATAGGCCCATTTAATAAACCAGAAACCAAAGGAAAAATCATAAAAAAAACTTCCCTCACCCCTGAGGCTATTTCCATACAGTCTCTCTCTATCTCTCTCTCAGGCAGGGACAATCTGGGCTCCTTATCAAGCACGGCTCTACTACCTCTCTCCCTCTACTGGCTATCTTTTATCCAGCCCACCTGCTCTTACCTTCCAGTTATGTAGCCTACTCAGCCACAGCTGGCCCTTGCCAGGCCAGAAGATCCTTGTCTTAAAGTGGCCGGGCCTTTGTTCTTCATTCTTTGCAACATGGACTCGGCTCCCTGTTACACCAGCAAATTAATCACTTATTAAAAAAATGTTAACACAGTGGAAGAACATAGCAGAGGGTAAGTTAGCAAGTCTGACAAGTTTCAACTGTGAAGATAAGTGAGTTCAAGTGTTATAATATAAAAATGGCCCTAACTATAAAGTTAGAGTTGAATACAAGCATTCTCATTACTTTTTTAGCACTGGTTTAAATGTATATATTTTAGGTATGGATTCCATTAGCGATATTCGTGTTATTCAGTGGAATGGCGGTTCAGGAGGCCTCCCTCCAAATGAAACCACATTTGCCAAGATATTGCAGAAGCAAGGCTATATCACTGGACTCATAGGTATGTAAAGGCTCAATAGCATCTGCATAAAAATGTCATCTGAACACCTATTTTTGAGTTTACTTTACTTGGAGATTGATCTGTAGCTGTAATGTTTCCTTTCAGGGGTATATAACAGTTCTAAGCCAAAGAAAGTATTCTATGCAGAGAGAGATTCAGTCAGCTGGGGAAAATAAATAACATGCTTGGCCTTTAGTTAGAACTGTATCAAAACAAGCTACAAGTAGAGATTAAAAATCTAACTGCCTGTACCATTACATGGATCTTACCAGCTTCCTTTAATACCAGGATTCTCAAAATAGATTATACACAGAGAAACATGTTGCATGTGCATGTTCAGCTTTTAGACACTGTATGTCAAGTCCTTTGTTGATACCAAGATGTAGCAGACATTAAAATCAATGGAGCTGTGCTATACAAATGTGTATACCCTGTTGGTATACAAATACCATCAGGGGTTTGGCCCTTCAAATATAGTGCCCTTCGTGCACCTGTTCTCTTCCTGACTCCTTGGTGTCACCCATTAGCCCAGGGGCTCGTCATGCCTTGCTCTATCCTCTTAAGAGAAGCCCTCTACCACAAATTGGGACAAAGGAAGCTTATGGTGTCAGACAGAACCCTGGACTAAAAAAAAAAAAAGCATATCTTTTCTCAAGGCAATTGCTTTATTAAGAAGTTAAACATAAGTTTAACTAGCATTCAGATCAGGCAATCAAAATATCAAAATCAAAAACAAAAATATACTCACACCTGGGTGGCTGGATGTAAGCAGGACCTCAAAAATTCTAAGCTTTTGTTCAATTTTTCCAAAAGCTCAGGTCCATGATTCTCCTCTTCCCACAGGTTTACAGTCACATACGTATACATATATACATACATACACACACGCACACTTATTAGCAACATACATCCATTTACAACTTAATTATGCAAAATTTAATAAAAGGGGTTGATTATGAAGACTCCCTTCCCAGCTAAATGCAGAATTTATAACAAATACTTAACAACTGTTTAACTAGGATGATCTCAAATGTTATCAATTAGGTTTTTGACTCTTGACATTGAGTGCTGTTCTATATGCTAATAGGTTTTAATTGCCTAGTTTGTGTGACTGTAGTCAAAGCACTTAAATTGATGCTTTCTTGTTTACATTGGAAAGACTCTGGCCTTGTAAGCCTGTCTCTCTACAAGGTTACCCAAAAACCATTCAAACATTTCTATAATGGAGGATGTATACTAGATGGAGGCACTTTTTCCGAGGCCTCTAATGTGTTCCTTACACCCCCCAGACCTCACTTTAGGATATTCAAAAGCTAGAACATATCATATTATACATATGCACAATTTTTTGATACATTCACATAGTACATCATCTTATACTACAGAATTAAGGAAGATGTTAATTTTATTTATAGGTATCTAATAATACCACAAATTCACACAGGTGACTTGTGGAAACAATTTTCCTCCTTCTGATCATGATTAGGGTTACCATATGCCTGAGTTTTCCCAGACATGTCCTTTTTTTGATCCTCTGTCCTCCAGCCAGGTAGGTTTTTAAAATGCAAGCAAATATCTGGGGTTTTGCTCTGCCTCCACTTTTCCCTGGCACTTGCAGTTTGGCTGCTTGGGTCTGGGAGTCGTAGGGGAAGGTGATTGGCTTTTAAGGAATCATGTGCTCTGTGCATAGGCCCTGGCAGCTGCTTGCAGGTAAGAGAGAGAGACAGAGAGAGCACGCATGTGAGCTTCATGGGTAGCAGGGCTGGGGGGGCAGGGGTTGGGGGGTTGGGTGTGAGAGGCACTGACAGGACTGGGGGCAGAAGGGGACTGTGAATTGGGAAGGAGGGGCACAGGCAGGCCTGGGAGGAGGGGTACAGTGGGTCAGGAGTAAGAGGCAGCAGCAAGGCTTGTGGAGGATGTCTTAGGAGTGAGGGGCAAGGGCAGGGCGTGGGCATATCACTGCCCCCCCATTATATACCCCTTCCCCCTCTCCTCCCGCCACAGGTGTCCTCTTTTTTGATATGGGAAATACAGTGATACTAATCATGATGCAGTTCTTAAATTCTCCTAAAATATTCCAGTAAGAGAACTTTTAGAAGGACTTATCAGTCTGAAATAGGTACCTAAATTAGGGCATCCCACTGATGACCTACCTATATAGCATGTACACATGCAAATTAAAAAGATACATTACTACACATTATACTAATGTATGTGCATCTACCAATTGATTTCTATTCATTCAAATTAGACAATAAAGATGAGAGGATGATATTAAAAATGTGACCTATCAAGGCTTCAGAAAAGAGGAAAGCCAAGAATAATGTTCTAATGGATGAAAATAATCATCAACATTACATTTGAATCTTTGTGGCTTGAAATTTTGTGAGGAATAGGCAAGCATGGAAGGATCCAGGATTTCCTAAAGTGGGATGTGAGAGATAAGGCAAAGTATGGCTAGAGGCGCTGGGCTTGTGGGAGGTACCAGGGTGTTGGGCAGGGACCAAATGCACAAAAAACCTGCCTGCCATACCTGGATGATTCAGGGGCAGAGGGAGCCCTGAAGCTGCTCCTGCCTCTCTCCTTCTAGATGCTTAGAAATGGCTTTACAGGGTGCCAGGATTGGTTGGGGACAGCAGCAGTAGTAAGCAGGATCATTTTTCCAGCACTTGTTCCCTGCTGTTTCCCACTGACTCCCTCCTACCCATCCTTCACTGGTCAAGAGCAGACACTGGAAGAAGGAATTGGTGTGCCACTGCCACTGCCACTGTCCCTGGCCAAGCTTTGCACTCTATGCAACTGCTCCCTTCAACTCATGGCTGAAGCAGGCTGGGAAGAGGTATAGCAGCAGAGTTCTGTGCCTAGCCAGCTGTGTGATGTCCAGAGCAGCAGTGGAGTGTTGATCATAGCAGCTCAATCAGTCATAACTAGTATTTCACTGCCCCTCAAAGGTGATGTTCAGAACTACTGCTCCTCTGGGAGTAGGTGCAGTTCTGGGGCTTCCTCCATATCTGCATCAGCTGGAGACAGTGGTATCAGTGTACACATTCCTTCTTCCCCTCCTGTTCCCAGCCAGTAGATGCAGAAGAAACCTGCTCACTGCCACTGCTGTTCTCTGCTGCACCTGGCACCCTGTGCAACTGCAGAATGGAAGTAGAGAAGAACAGTAGGACCAGAAGTAGAAAAAAAGGAATGTGATTAGGTAAATGGTATATAGATGGAAAAGCACATTTTTTAAAGGTTTGCAACCTTTTACATGTTTAAAACTTTGTATTTTCAGGAAAGTGGCATCAAGGTGTTAACTGTGAATCCCGCAATGATCATTGCCATCACCCTTTAAACCATGGGTTTGATTATTTTTATGGTATGCCTTTTACTCTAATGAATGACTGTCAAATAACAAAACCTCCAGAGAAGGACAGAGCCTTGAGATCCAAACTTTGGCTTCTTACTCAGATACTTAGCCTTGCTGTACTCACACTTGTTGTAGGAAAACTTGTTGGCTTGATCTCATTCAGCTGGAAAATAATGATCTGCTTTGCTTGGTTTGATTTCTTGTTCTTCATGTCCTGGTTCTCAATGTATGGATTCACAAGATACTGGGACTGTATTATGATGAGAAACCATGACATTACAGAACAGCCAATGGTGTTAGAAAGAACTGCATCTACTTTCTTGAAAGAGGCTGTCTCCTTTATTAAAAGGTAAAATACATTCCATTTTGAACATATTTGCTCTGCAGTTTATTAATCAATTACTACATTCTAAACAAATTATTTACAAGCATAAAGCCCTCTATACGCTATTAATCAAAAAAAAAGTAATTAGACTAAAAGGGATATCCAGAGGCTTCCTTTATAATCTTCTGTTTTCCGGAGTTTCTAACTTCCCAAAATATTCATGTTTTAGACTAAAGCATGTCTAGAATATCTATATGGATATATTTGATTCTGAGAAGCAAGATAAATTTTGAATGATTTTTACACATTTGAGCTGTTGAGCCATACCGGTGCCTCAACATGTTCATCCTCTTCCTCCTCACCCCACCATCCCAGTCACTGCAACAAGGAAATGAAGTCTTGAGGTCCGGATTCTCAGTTAGCGTACAATGACTTAGCCCCTTTGAGTTCAGTAGAACTATTTTGATTTATACTAGCTAAGAATACTCTCTCCACTATCTCACATTTCCACTCAAGACTGGACAATAAAAAGGGGAGTATGTTAAACATTCAAAAATGAGTTCAGTTTTCTGGGACAAAACAAATTTGCTGGATAGTGATACTTCACAAAATGTAAATGATTTGGGGATGAGTTGCTGGAATGTTAATGCAACTAATAGTGCAAATTCTATTAACAAAAGAGTGTGCCTTAATATGTATGACTAAAAGCTTTCTTTATAAACAAATAATAGATGTATTTTGTGTGTTTTTTGAACTGGTTGTTTTTATTCATTTATTGTTTTGTTTTTTCTTTAAAGAAACAAGCACAGACCATTCCTCCTCTTCATTTCCCTTTTACATGTCCACACCCCGCTTATCACCACAGAGAGGTTTCTTGGGAAGAGTAGACATGGTTTATATGGAGATAATATAGAGGAGATGGACTGGATGGTAGGTAAGTTGACTTAGTACAGATGTCTTGCTTTAAGTTATCCAGATGCTTAATTATAATGATTTAGTCAGGGATCATCCTGCCTTGAGCAAGAAGCTAGATTAAATGACCTCATGAAATCCCTTCCAGTCCTAATTTTCTACAATCCCCATAACCACTTATGATGTAATTCCAAATGTGGAATAACAAATCCGGTCCTCTTAGAATTGAAAACTTTATAGAAAAAAGAAGGAAATGAAAACTGTCCAAATGCAGGAAACAAAGATGATAAAGGGCTTGGAGCACAAGTCATATGAGGAGTGGCTGCAGGAGCTAGGCATGCACAGCTTGCAGAAATGGTGTTTACAAGGGGACATGATAGCCATTTTCAGATAATTGAAGGACTGCCATAAAGAAGAGGGAGAACACCTTTTCTCTCTTGCTGCAGAGAGGAGGACATGGACCAATGGTTTGAAGTTGCAACAAAGTAAGTTTAGACTGGATATTAGGAAACACTTCTTCACTGTTAGAACAATGAGGCAGTAGAATAGAGTGCCTAGGGAAGTTGTAGGGTTAGGGTTAGGGTTAGGGTTAGGTGTTCAAGAAAAGATGAGACAGCCATTGGTCAGGGATGATCTAGGTGTAACTATACCTCTGTTATTCTATAGGTATTTCCTATGGACTTTGCTGGTTATTCCCAGCCCAGTTTTCTGCTACATGTATCAGGATGTTTTGAGACCTCACTCAGAGATACTGGATGTTGGTTGCAGCCAAGGCTGGAGATTTTGATTGGGGTGTGTCAATGCCCTGGCTGAGATCAAAGCCAGAGGTTCCTGGCTAGAGGGTCTTGCCCCTCTGCTCAGGGTCAGACTCAGCACCATATTTGGGGTCAGGAAGGAATTTTACCCCATATCAGTTTGGTATGCACTATGGGGGGAGGAGGGGAAAGCAAAGGGTGTGGCCCTCTACCTAGAATCTCTTGCGCGTATATTGACAGCCTTTTTTAGAAACAGGACATTGGTTGCCATGTCTCCCCTGCTTTATCCATGGCAGGTTATGGTGTTTGTTCTGTGTTGTGTCAGGGTTGACAGTAGTCTTATTGGCTAAGTAGACAGTCAAAAAGCCTGAGGCTGAAGTGATTCAATCTTTGCAAGGTTTTTTAAACTGCATAAATTGAACCAATAAGCAAGTGAACTGAAGTTCACTTTTTCAAACAAGAAAGGCAGCCTGATCCCTGCAGTGACCCATGCTAATAGCCAGGGAGTGCTAAAGCATGTCTCCCAGGGCAGGTAAGCTGAAACTGTCTCCCTCCACACTCCGAGGTGGGATTGGGACTGGGATCTCCTAGATATGCCCCCTTCTCAGCCTCCTAGCCAGCTGAGGCATTGGGAGAGAAAAGCCTGCACCTGGGCTTGGCTTTGCCCCAAAGAGCTGGAAACCAGGAGTCACACCCACTCCTTAACCTCCAGGCTCAATGTGGGGAAAGTCGACAGTGGGTTTTGGATCCATCCCCTCCCAGCACTGGGAGTAGGGCTGGAGTCCCCTAGTCATGCCCTCTTCTCAGACTCTGGTCAAACTGAGGGAAGAAAGGAAGAAAGAGGGGCTTGTCTCCCCCCCACAGCTGAGAGCCATGGCCCCTTCTCAGCCTCTGGGCTGGCTGAGGACAGGGGGTAGGACAAAGCCCTCACTGAGGCTTCAGGGTGGCTGAAGGAAGAAGGGAGTAAGGAAAGGAGGGAGAGGAGAAACCTGTACCAGGGCTTGGCTCACCAGGAGTCATGCCCCCTTCTCAGCCTCTGGGCTGGCTGGGAGGAAGAAGCCTATACTAAGCCTTGGCTTTGCTTCCTAGACCTAGAAGCAGGGCTGGAGTGCCTTTGCCATGCTCCCTTTTCAGCCTCTGGACTAGCTGAGAGTTGGGTTGTAGCTCCCAGCTTTGGGTGGCAGAGCCAAGACTTGCTGCAGGCTTCTGCTTCCACCTTGCCCTCAGCCAATCCAACCAGCAGCATCTGGATGGGGGTCTGGTGCTGTGCCAGTTGAGTGAGGTTTTTTCCCCCCACCCCATCCTCACCCATCCAAAGTGATAGTGCTCTGACTAGGAGCAGGGGGACAGGGAAGGCTAGGAGCATGGGGTGGGGCAGAGAAGGCCCTGCTTGCTGGACTAGACAGCACAACCCAGGGCTGCAAAGTATCATAGGATGCTAAGAGACTGTGAGTTAACTTGAACCAGGAGGGAATCTTGGACAGAAGTTCTACAAACCAGTTTGATTTAAATCAGTTAAGTCTGATAATACATCCAACCAGGTTTATCTTAAAAGAGTACCAGCCATTTTGAAAGTGGTTTAAGGGCACTTAACTTCTGTCCTGCTACAGGTTTAAACTGCTTTCTGACTACTTAAACTAGTTAATGCATAACTTCTGTCCCTCGTCATGTAGAGTTTAGATTATGGACTGTGTAGGATGGTTTAGATAGGGATGGGATGATGACCACCAGAGGGACTAGATGACCTCTAGAAGTCCCTTCCAGCCCTACTTCTCCATGATTCTATATAAGTAGTGACAAATTTTGCATGACTTGATATTCCAAAATAATCATACCACCAATGTGTAGTTTGTTATTAGCTTCTCTTTCTTTAAAAAAGGCCTTAGGTGACCAATCACAATCAGAATAACAGATGACAAATAATTAAAACATACAGTTCACAAGCTATTTTTGGCTGACGGTTATTCATGAGAACTATTAGTTAAATATAAACAAAAAAATGAGAAATGAGGCTTAGTTTTTGAATAATTTTTAAATTAAAGATTTAGTAAAAAATATTTGTAACAAATTATTTGCTCAGATTTAGTTTCCTATGCTGAGAACTCTACTGTTATAAAATTGAAATCATAAAAATTACAATACTGTCTGTATCATTTTTGTTTCGTACTTTGACATTCTGTTACTTGGATTGTAATTCTTTGTAGTAGGTGTCCTGTTTTGTTCTCTTTTTGTGCAATTACTAGTATTACGGGGTACTCATCTGTGACTTGGAGTCCTAGACATAACTGCAATAATACTAATATTAATGAGATTATTGGACAGTACACCTTGTCTTTGCATTGACAGACACTTGAGCCCCTGACATGTGTTACATTTATGATTGTGATTAAGGTATAAATCATAGCACAAGTAATAACAGTGCTACACATGTATGCAATACATGATGCTGTGAAGTGGCAAACCATCCACAAAGATATTCTACAAAATCCGTGAAACACTTTTGTTGCTTGTTTGTATGCCATAAATTGAAAATGCAGCACCCCCAGTCCTGGGCCTGTCTCAGGGATAAGGCTGACTATAAGCTGATAGTGAGGTCCAGTTCCAGACAGCCCCAGATCTGGAACTGGCTCAGGGCTGAGGGCAGCCCTGGGACTAGGAAAAAGCTGACCCCTGCCTTATTCTCAGGATCAAGTAATTTTATGCTCCATCCCAACCATTGCATGTCTGGCCTAGCAGGAAGCTCAGTGTTGGGGCTGAGACATAAAGGGTACTGACATATTTTTAAAAAACAAACAAAAAACCCCAAAACAAAACAACAAAAAAGGATGCTTTATTTAAACTTGGCATGTTCCTGCACCGACCCCCATGCATTCGCTGAAGGGGTTGGGCATTACTTCAACCCAGTTCTTCAGTGTCTGTAAAGACTGGGTACTTCAGTGGGGCTTTTTTGAAGTTTTTGTCTAATAGATTATTGAATCAGCTTTAGGTAAAAGTGACAGAAAGTTCCACTGAAGCACCCAATCTTTACAGATGCTGCAGCCAGGCTGAAGTAGCATGCTGCTGTTTCTGGTAAAGTAAGTTTTTTAGTTTTGTTTTTAACATCTGCAAGCAGCCAAAATTCTTCTGATTCTACTTGTGACATTGTTTTAACAACTGCCAAGTGTCTTAATAAATTCATAAACATATGACTTGATCACACAAAAATTATGAATACAAGAATGTGTGAATACCCTTTGAGCTCAGTTGAACTACGTATGAAGTTAAATATGTACATGTTTGCAGATAAGAGAGAATATTTGTTTCACTAATATAGATACTCTTTTTATTTTCAGGCAGGATTTTGGAGGCTATTAGCACAGAAGATTTGAAAAATACTACCCTCATTTATTTTGCCTCTGACCATGGTGGATTTTTGGAAGCTCGAGAAGGAAACGCCCAGATGGGTGGTTGGAATGGAATATACAAAGGTAAGAACTGTTGTGAAGAATGAGTTCCTGAAAAATACAAATTGATATAATCAAGAGTAGTCATTGAACAACTGAGGCACATCTAAAGCTTGACTGGCCAAAAAACTAAAGGCACACAAGGCTTTTGCCATTACAAAAGGAATTGATAAAGGTTTTCTTACAGTAATAACATATTCAAAGAAGGATAGCAACTATACTAATATATAGTATTATTTAATGAGGAGGATGTCAAACCTGATTGTCTCTAGAAAGCTGACTGATTTCATGTTAAGCTGCATTCAAACACTTATACTCTCATTAAACATGTTTACAGTGTTTAATTTTAGATGTAAATAATTTTCTTAGTTCCAACAGGAATATTATATGATTGTAAATGGAAAGTGGTCTAAGGAACTGTAAAGAATGTGGGAGAGTGGCAATCATGAGACAATTTGTATATTAAAATGTAATCCACACTATTTTCTAGTATTTTCTTTTTCCTGTAAGGCAAAGGAGAGTCAATAGATGGACTAAGGTGCTGAAGAGGTCAGCTGAAGAGAAACAGCTTAAATGATTATGACGTATCTAAATTTGTTTCTGAGGTGAAAAAACAAAGCTAAAACTGAAAAAGGCAGAAAGACTTCATTGACTAAACCAGAAATGCTTGGCAGGATATATAGACTCCATTCCATGCATTCGGCGGCTGCATCCAGACAAGCGCAGCCATGCAGTGCATAGCACAGCAGATACATCTGCAGCACCAGATACTTAACATTTAGTTTTTCTCCATGCTGCAAGGGAGAAGCATGGGCGGCTTTTCTGACCCCTGGATATTCAGGGGTCAACAAAACCCTCAGAAAAAAAAAACAAAACAGAGTGTCACACATGGCAGCAGCAATGTGTCATGGCAGCAACATGAAGCCTGGCCATCCAGATCCATGCTCCACTGCTGGCCAGGCTGCATGCAGCAGGATCACCACTGCTGCAGCCCCAGGATGCCCCCAGGACCCCAGATAAGGCTGCTGGGGCCAGCCCCAGCCTCCCCTACCCCACCTAGGATAAATTGCTACACATCAGAGCATGCATGACAGAGTCATTCCCTGGGAACAACTAGTGATGGCACAAATTGCACCATGGCTAGGTGTCCCTAGGGAATCAAACAGTCATGAATGTATGGACAAAGTCCACATTTATAAATTCCTTTCTTATTTTTTAATACCAGGTGGAAAAGCTATGGGAGGCTGGGAAGGAGGAATCCGTGTGCCAGGGATATTTAGGTGGCCAGGAGTGTTACCTACAGACATAGTCATCGATGAACCTACAAGCCTTATGGACATTTTCCCTACAGTGGCTCATCTGGCGGGCGGGACAATGCCACAGGACAGGTACTGACACCATAAAACTACTGTGGCCAAACTGCAGCTCATGAGCAGCATGCAGCTCACTGGCATGGCACTTGAGGCTTTCCAGAAAGTGGCCAAAGCCCTGCCCACTTCTCCCTGAGGGGCTTCAGGGGACAGCGCAACCCAGCACCTCCCGCTGCTCAGGCGCCCAGCTGCTGATGTGGAGACTGCAGCCACGGCACTTACTCTGGGGTGTGTTCCTCATGGGGAAAGCTGGAGTGGCTTGGCAGTGCAGGGAAGGTGAGGGGTGGTCACCTCCACTCCAGGTCGCTCAGCACCCCCACCCCCCACTCCTTCCCCGCTCTCCAGCTCTTGAACTTCGGTGGAGGGTCGGATGTGGCTCCTGGGGTGAGTAACTCTGGCCACCCCTGCTTTAAAACATATTCATTCCTTTTAAGTTCCAAATGCAACATGGTATCCAGTTTGAAAAATACTCTGACATGCATTTTTTGTAAGATTTCCAGTCTGTTTTTCAAATTCACATTTCATACTACACTCACAAATTGTTCATGTGTCAGAGTAAAGGTGATTTAAGTGTTTTCAGTTACAATAAGATGTCTGAATAGAGAGCTATTGCCATACAACTCAACCTGTCTGGTGATACCTATTTTTATATATTGCATAAGGATAATTGATGGACAGGACCTCATGCCATTACTGCAAGGAAGAGTTCAGCACTCAGAGCATGAGTTCATGTTTCACTACTGTGGTGTGCATTTACATGCAGTGCGGTGGCACCAGAAAGACAGTGAGTATGAAGGGTCTTCTAACATCCATTGGTTCTACCCTTAGAAATGTATTTGTCCAGCTCAGTTACTCTTATTTAACATTAAATACATCGAGACTTTCTAACAAGCTCCATGGGCTAGAAAGTAGGGGTGTGCAAAATGGGCCATATTCGATTCAGATTTGGCCTGAATCAGGGACAGTGATTCCATTACTTGATTCAGATCCATGTCCCAATTCAATGCTAATTTAAAGAATCAGCGATTCAGCCGTAGACACAGCTTTAAATGTTTTTTCTACGTACCTCAATGTACCAGACGTGGTTCATGAAAGCTGTGATGGTGAAGAGAACAGAGCGTCCCACAAGGGTACACACCTCCCCCCCAGGTGCTCAGCTGTGGACCTGGAAGTGGACCGGAAGTACTTCCAATCAACTTTTGTATCCACTACCAAGTATGCTAGGGAGTCCTCCCACATCCCCTCCAGCTCAGTGATTGGCCACAGGTGGACCTTGGGTGCCCCCCCCCGACCCAGGAGGCACCAGTTGCTGAGCCAGGGGGACATGGAGAGGGCCTTGTGCACTCCCCAGTGGACCTGGAAGTGGACTGGAAGTGCTTTTGGTCTATTTCCCAGTCTGCTGCCAAGTGCTCTGGGAACTTCCTGCACTCCTGTGGGATGCTTCATCCACCCCAGCATCCCAGCATAAATGAGCCACCTGGTACCTTGAGGTAAGTAGAAAAACATTTAAAGCTGTGTCTATATCTGAATCATCAAATCTTTCTGAATCTCTCCGAATCAATTCAGAGGGCTCCACTTTGATTCAGAGATATTAAAAGGTCTCCTGATTTGATTTGGATTCAGAGCTTCGGCTGCTGAATTGGGCCAAATCTCCATTGAACTGAATCAGCAACCAAAGCTTCGCACAGCCCTACTAGAAAGTATAGCATTGTACCATCCAGGTAAAACACTGGTAATCACAGGATAGTAACAATTTTTGGATGGCCTGAAATCATATTATGCTATGTGCTCCCAGAGGATCAGGTTGCTGGCCAGGTTATAGGCAAGTCTCCTATTTCATCCGTTCACAGTTGCTCTGAGTGTGGTGCTATTGCTTTAGTTCTATGCAAGCTAAATCCTGTATCCAATGCAGTTACTGTCTTATGACAGCTAAATAACAATGTCGATCTGCTCTGTTAATTAAAAGGAAAGTATTCTAGGGAGCTGCAGGATACTTTTTTTCCATTTTTGCATTAAAAAGAAAGAGATACCAATTTTAGAAAAAGTCATAATTGGTTAAAATCATGTCTGAATGGTACATTACATTTTGATCATGTTCATTTTAACCAGCTGAAGTACAATGTCTTCTAGACAAACTCCTGAAAAAAATAATTTTCTATTATTCAATATTCATCTGTATCATTTTGTATTTTGTTTCTTTTCTGCCAGGTGGTGCAATATGGAAGGCTCATTATGTGACCCCAAAATTCAGTCCAGAAGGTGCTGAAGCTTGTTATAGAATTGGAATTTGCCCATGTTTTGGAGAAGGCGTAACCCATCATGACCCTCCTCTCCTGTTTGACCTCTCACAAGATCCTTCAGAGAACAATCCTCTCTCAACTGGCACCGAGCCCCTGTTTGACACAATAATAAGCAGAATAGAAAGAGCAGTGGAAGGGCATCGCAGGACACTGACTCCAGTCCCACAACAGCTCTCTTTGTACAACATTATATGGAAACCTTGGCTGCAGCCCTGTTGTGGGACATTCCCATTTTGTTGGTGTGATAAAGAAGATGACAGTGCACACAATACTGTATAAAGAAAATAAACAAATGATGAACTTTGTGAAAAAGAAGTTTGAAACCATTTTTTAATTGAACTTTAATTTAAGATCATGCAATTTTCCAAATAAATAAAATGGGCTTGATGAAGGCCACTTTGTGAGGTAAAATATTGGTCTGAAAGGAACCAACTAGTGTATGTTCCATATGATAAGTCGTCTTTTATAAAATAGTGCATAAGTCATGGATGCATCGTTTCACATCCGAATTTGTAATCCAGATATGCTACAGTGTGCCAGAATTAAGGTTGCCCAAGTAATATAAATTTGATTTTCTTGATGTGTAAGGCTTTGTACATATATGCTCATAATGGGTGCCTTTCTGAATTTCTACACAGTCATTTACTATATTCCATCGTGATTGTTGGCTTAGAAATGGTATTTAAAGGTCTGTTTTTGGAGGAATTGGCTTATAGATATAAATATATGCATTATAAGGGTCCAAGATGGGCAGCAGGGTTAAATGAATTTCTAAAGAGCCTGGGAGATGCACACAACTTCTCACGGCTCTGGAAGCAGACAGGCTACCTAGCACAAGGCCAATGGATGGACACAGCCTGAGAACTGAGGGGGGTATCCCATAACATAAGATCAGCCTTCAAGGCAGACAGGATGTCTAACGCAACAAGGACATGCTGCCTGGGAAGTATGTACCATACTATCCCATAACACAAGATAAGTAACACCAGCTACAAGACCCCAGAGCAACAGCAGGGCCAGGTCCTAGGTTGGAGGGTGGGAACAGACCAAATTAGAAAAAGGCCCAGAAGGCTATGTGGATGTGTAACCACAGAGAGACAGCCAACCAGAGATAGCCATGGACGAAGTCATCAAGGGGAAAGGAGAATACAAAAGCAGAGACTTGAGTGTAACAAAAGGTCCCTCCCTTTTTCCTATCCCTCCTCTCTTCCTTGAGAAGGGCCGCCATTCCTATCCCCATCCCCATCCCCATTCCCCAGGAAGGGTCCCCAAAGCCACCATGGACAAAGGGCACACACCAGCAGCCAATCCCATGGACCCCACTGGAAGGGAGCTGTAGGCCTCGGCATCCCATCTCCAGACTGCTGACGTCTAAGAAAGAGAGCCTCAGAGTGGAGCCTGCATCCTGACCAGATATATCTTGACTTTGATGTCAGCCGTAGGATTGGTAGATATAGAATTGTTTGATTGTTTGTATTTTTGCTTTTCTGTTATCACTATGTATCAATAAATTTGCCTGCTATCACCTGGCAGGTGTTGTGGTCAGTCTGAGGGTTGTGCTCACCCAGAACAAAGGTATAGGGGCTGGGTCCAAATCCAGTGCCAACAGTGATAGGAGGAAATGTTTTCGGCCAGATTTTCAAAGGTGCTCAGGAGCTTGTTTAATAGTGCACCTTACAAAGGGGAGAAGGAAGCTGTGGGGCTGAGCACAGAAACAATTTCATTCCTTGTCTTCTCTCTCTCTTTCTCACACACACACGCATGCACACACACACACACACACACACACATACACACACACACAAACATATGCATTGAGAAAGAAGAGAACAGCATCTGCTGTCAGAATTATTTTTCACTGTTTATTTTTTCCTTCTTGAGTAATTTTCCGTCATTCCCTTACAGCAGTTTACACTTCTAAGAAATATTTTTATTTGCCCTCATTCCCTCTTGGACCTTGAGAGCCCTCATCCTGGCTGTAAGCCCTTGCTCAGGCTTCCTGCTTCCGGCTGGGAGCTTCGGTGATCTGCCTCTGAGATGGGGGTCGCCCAGGAGTGTTATACCACTTGTACCAAGGAGAAGGGGAAGTATTGGGAAACCTTCTCGTCATATGGAAGGTGTGTTGTTTCAGATTCCCTGGAATGTGGCCAGAACTGTATATTCTTTCTGTTTTCTGCACAGGCTCCCAGTCAGGCTTCAGCGCCCCCCTCCCCCCTCCTCTGTTTTGGTGCAGAAAGCTGTTTCAAAGTACTAGTCTCTAGTACAAAAAGAAACCTTTTCTTTTGGGGGCTGGCTGTCTGGCTTTCAAATTAAACTGCAGCTCTGCTTGACCTCCCATCTGCCCTTCTTGCCAGCCCTCTGTTTAGTCACGATGGATATTTGTGAAAGGACTGACTCACTCTGTGATAAACAGTGGAAAACAATATGTGGGCAGAGTCTGAAAAGAGAATAGCAGTTTCTTGTCCTATAGTTCCTTTCTTCCTCCAGTATTTTCCAACTCAGCTCTCTTGTCTGGTTTTGGATTTGGTGCTGGGCACAAATTCCATTCACTTGAGGTATTGAGGGGTTTACTGTGGATTATCTCTAATAGACTAGGAACATAATGTACCCTGTACATATATTACATGTGGTCTTCATGCTTTCTCTAGGAACTATACACTTACGTGGCAATGCTTCCCCCCATGTAGCTCATTTATTAGAATTGCTTCTACCACTATTTATTCCTCCCTTCTGGTATCCTGCAGTCCTGTTTGTAGAGAAGTTTGAATCAGAGAAATTAAGGCTAAAGACACATTTTGATCACCTAGTATTACTTTATGCAGGGCTCAAATTAAAGGGGAGCTTAGGGAGACTGAGCCCCCCCGTAAGAGACAAGAGCCCCTCTGTAAGATTTGAAAATCATAACCTGGGGAGATTTTTAATTTTATTAGGGCATCATGATGGGCAGCCCGGGGTTTTTTTGCAACCCCAAAGAGTCAAAGTATAATTCAAACCCTGACCTCATGTACTTCAAAAGCTGATAAAATTTACTTTCAAGCAATTTAGCTGAGCCCGATATGCCTTTCTGTGTTCTTCAGTAAAACAGTTTAATGTTTAATTTTGTAGTATTTAAGTAATAGGCAATCCACCACTTCTCTGGGGAGTTGCACTAGTGGTTAGCTGCCCTCAATGGTAACATTTATTCCTAGTTTGAAATTGTCTGCCTTCAGCTTCCAGCCTTTAGTGGTGTTTGATAATTTTTTTCTTCAGAATAATTGTTTCTTAGTACCTAGTATTTTTTTTTCTGAAAGTATTGATACAATGTGACCAAATTGCTTTTCAATCTATTTTTTTATGGAGCTGTCAGAGTATATGACATTTTCTCCAATCCTTGAATAATTTTTGTGGCTATTTTCTGAACTGTATCCAATCTTTACCTTTTTGTTTGAGTAGTTAAAAAAGGTAAAATCAACCAAAGTGAAAATGAAGCATGGAAGTAAGGAACAATAAAGTTAGGAAAAAGTATAATTTTGTGAGGATTACAACTATACTAGTATAAGTCTTACCATTTTACAGAAGTAAAATTACTCTCCTACTCCCCTTTTTATCCATCGGTTCTTTTTGGCAGTGAATTGAAGTGGTAGCCCATGATGACTTGTTTGTTCATTATGGTCACTAAATTCTATTCAAAATCCCTGCTTCCCATATACAATTCCCTAATCTGTATATGTGCATGCCTTCTTCCTCAGTGTATGACTTTAGTATAAATTGGTCTGTAGTAGAACTCATATTGTTTGACTAGGCTCAGTTCATACTGGAATTGCACTGTAATTCAGCATGTTTTGTGCTTTTCCAATAGAAATTTCAGTATGTTAAAAGATATATTCTTTCCTTCAGTCTCTTCTTTCTTTCTTTTTTTGCCATCCCCAAATGGTCCTCCCTTTTGCACAGATCCCTATGTTGATCTTCCTAGTTTACAATAAGTAAAGCTGCCCAGCCTGCCAATTTCTCAGGAATCAACTAGAAGGGAAACATTGTTTAAAAATAATATTTTGACACTATACTGAATGGTCATATCCTTCATGGAGCACTTAACCTTCATTCCCCTGGGTAAACCTAGTGTAGGAATGAGAACCTGCAGGATTTTTTCCAAGATACAACCACTGCCCTAAATTAAACTACAGTTAAAAAGGCTTTCTTAATTGCACTAGGTGGTGATGTCCTGTAATTGGAGACAGGCAATTATTATTAAATTTATTAAAGTCTACATGAAAAACAGCACTTCATTTTTAATTAGATGTTTATCTAATGGAGATTACGAGTTTAAATGAAAACAAGGTTCATTCTTCTGAAGGATTTACTTTGGCTATGTATGCAATTGTCTCATTAATGATGATGCTGGGTGAATCAACAGGAAAATATTTTTGCAGGATGTGTTCCATTTACTCATTTCCCATCCACCATCAGTTGTTCAGTTTTAACTGTGTTGAGTAATCAGATTTTGTCCCATACTTTACGCCATACCTGAGGAAGGATTTGGACATGGTTGTTTTACAGTGCTCAGCAATGGTACACAACATCTTAGGATATCTTTTTTAACCTGCAGGTGACATATACAATCAATGGTTGCTTTGGTTACTTAAATTGGAATTGTCCTTGACATTAATGCCAGTCAATGGAGTTATCAAACCCTATTACAAATACCAAAAAAAAATTGAAAAGACATTCAGAACCTGGTAACATGACAAAATTAGAGTGCTTGTGGATGTTAATAAACAGAGTTTCATGAAGTCAAACTGTCTTTATTTTCTTTTTGTTTTATATTGTGGGAAGTTGCTAGAGTTTGCTTCTTCTAGTTAGCATACCTTTTACAATCCTTTTGGTGTTGTTATTTTCCAGTATTCCTCAATACCATCACTGACTGAGCAGAGCTCTAATTGTATCACAATCTTGCACAATGCTGGAGGTTTTAATACAAATATAACACTGTGTAGTAATTCATAAAAGTCAGTGTAGAGTTCTCCTTTTCTCAGAATAAGTAAGTAATGCACCAGAGTAAAACAGTTACTTTCAGGCGTGACCATCTCACATGACTGCACAAATCCCTGCCACAAATTCTTGTTAGTGTCTGGCATAAGAACAGAAAGTTTACTCTAAGGAATTCAATTGATGTGGCTGCATAGTCTTTACCAATACTCAGGAGCTGACTAAGCCTTTATATTTTCTTAGTTGTTTCTTATTTTGTCTTTGTTTCAAATTTGTTGGTGAGGTAACCACTACTCTTTCCAATTGATGATATAATTTGGAATAAATAACTTGACATCAAGCTTTTAAAATTAAAGGCTCTAAACTTGTTTAAGAGATTTAGGATATTTTCTCACGCAGGGCCATGACCTGCTGCTGTTTTTACATGAGTAATAGCAGTGGCTTTGTCCTACAGCAGAGGTGTCATACAAACAGCCTGTAGGCTGGAATTAGCCCACAGAGCCATGCAGTCTGGCTCACAGGATTTATAGAGAGGTCTGGGATTTGGGGGTGGGGCCTTCTGCTAAAACCCAGGGCATGGAGCCCCACTGGGAATATATGGAGGCAGTGGGGGCTGAGGGATGGCTGAATTAACTCTCTACCCCTGTGGTTCACTGATGCTGCTCAGCCTGTGGCCAGCATTGCATCCAAATCCCACCCAAAAGTAGTCCTGCAGTCCAGAACTAGATCAGGGGCCCAAGCATATTTGCCACCCCTGCTTTAGAGTCAGGACTTTGCTTTAATTTACATTTGCAACAATTACAAGCTGCATGTTCTAAATAAATATGCCTTATGCAATACAAATTAGTAAAATAATTGAATAGTAGTTTGTAGGTCACTAAAAATGGCTGTATCTATCACTCTGGCTAGGTAATATGTATGTATTTTAGCAGCTCAGAATGGCAGAAAAGGACATAGTTTGAACTCCACTTTTTATAAAACTTAGTGTTATTTACAGTATCTTTAATTCTGTTCCAAACTGACTAAACCTTATTTCTTATGGATAAGTATAGACAGTCAAAAAGCCCAAGGATGAATCTATTCAATCTTGTCAGGTTAGTATAAGCTGTGTAGAATGAATCAATAAGCAAGTGAACAGACATTTACTTTTCACTTTTGATTCCAGAAATACAGCTGCATGCTTGTACTGGCCCAAGCCAGAAACTGGGTGGGGGGACAGGCGCGAGGGACAGCGGGTGCTAGAGCACACCTTCATGCCAGTGGAAGGATGGAGACAGCTTGGGTCAAGGCTAGCCTACCCACCCTGCAAGGGGGAGGGGTGGGTTGCAGGGGAGGTGCAAAGCATCTTGGGATGCTGGGAGACTGAGTTAATTTTGATTCTGGAGGGACAGAATTTCAATAAATTGTTTTAGCCTAAATTAAGTCTGATACTACATCCATCCAAATTTATCTTAAACCAGTTTCAGCCATTTTAAAAGTGGTTTATGTCCACTGAACTCCTGTTTTGTTACAGATTTGAACCAGTTTCTAGTCAGTTATACTAGTTTATGTGTAATTTCTGTCCCTAGCCAAATAGTAATATTATTAAAAGTACCTAAGTGACTTAACTCCCCTTTGCAAAAGTCAAATTACCATTAATTGTCAATGACCTTTAGGCTTCTAAGTGCATTAGCTACTTTTTTATAGATTCATAGATGTTAGGGTCAGAAGGGACCTCAATAGATCGTCGAGTCCAACCCCCGGACTCGATGAATATGTGAATTAGAAACCTGAGTCACTTAGGATAAAATATTTAAATATACCCATTGCTAAAATTCTCTGGTTAGCATGCCAGTTCTCTCTGCCACCTCAGGCCCTAGAGTTGGACCTTCTACACAGCTTTAGGCTTTTCTCTATAAAAGCTAGTTCAGCCCAATGACTGTGAGGAGTGTGACTGGGGGTGAGAGTGTTAGTTGTTGCATCTACACAAGACACTGCTCACTAGCTCATTACTATTGGGCAGTAGCGTTACATGGCACAAAGTGTGATGTGTTGCTACTGTGCAGTAGTAATGAGCTACTGCACAGTCAGCATTGCCTAAAAGCCATTTGACAAAACTACTGAGCAATAACTCCAGTTACTGCTCAGTCACTTATAAGCACTTGTATAAACAAGTTCTAAGTGACAGCGCAATAATGACTGTGCAGTCAGCATCTCATGTAGACATGGCCAGTGGGTAGAAAAAAAGGGGTGAAAAGCATTCAAGAAGCAATAGGCCTTCTTGCCTTCTGTTCTGAGAATATGCTTGTAACTGCTCCACATCTCACATTTAGTTTCCCTGATCTGTTGCCTAGCTAGGTCTTTGGAGAGTTCAGGGGCTGAGTTGCATCCTGAGTGGTGTCAAGTCTTGAATCATCTTATTTTCCCCGTGCACAATACCAGAGGTCATCGATTTAAACAGCCCTTCTATTGTGTTTCAGGAGCTATCTAGCCACTCTGCTGGCTTTCGGTTTATTTCTACAGATGTATGGAATAAGTGCAGCTATGGAGTCTAAGCCAAATATACTGCTACTAATGGCAGATGACCTGGGCATTGGTGACATAGGTTGCTATGGCAACCATACTATGAGGTAAAAGTTCTCTCAGTACTATATGTGTCTATGTAATTCAACTAAGCTTTTAATTTGTTTCTTTTAAAAAAAGCATAAAATAAGAAGGGCTTCTGCCTCAATAGCAGTCCAAGACCACTTCACTTCATATATACACATCTTCTTTAAAGTCTGCGAAGCTATTCACAGATACAATTTAGCACAGATATGTGCAGACTTACTGAAATAAACAAGATAAAGAGAAACAGGAAAAGGAAGCAAAATCTGATCTAATATTATTCTTACCACTTTCTAAGTTTTAATATATATTAATTCTCCAACTACTTGCCTTATAATTATGCTCTAACCCTTGCATAACTCTTTTAATATATCGTACTCTTCATCTATTTGTATCTATGCGCAGGCCCACACTTTGCACACTACACTTTTCCTCTGTCCCTTATTTATTCTCTTTCTCCTTCCTTCCAGCCTCTCTGACCTGGATCATGTATGTTGGCCCTGACTATGTACTGCTGAGGCATGGTGCACATATACTCTGCTGCTTCAGGGGGGAAATCTCTGAGACTTGACCTGGAGCAGCAGAGTATTTGGAGTACATCTTCAGAACCTGTAGATACTTTTCAGTTCCCCTCCTCCTCTTAGAAGAACAGAGTCCTTTAGCAGTCAATCTTTGAGGCTTTTGCTTGATGTGATTGTGCTGAGGTCACAGGGAGGAACACTACAGTCATTCAGAACCCACCTGATGGTGAAGACAGGAGGAGCTAGAAGGCCAGTTTTCTTTCTATTGCTTCTACATACAGGTGTCCAGGGAGAATTAGTATGTAGTACCATGTAAGTATATTCTTATATGCTACGATAAATGGGATGCATTCCTAGCATAGAGTTCCAGGCACCAGAGAAAAGTTTTGAGGTCAATAAATTATGAAATGCCAGGATGCAAAATAGTTGCTAAAGGTCATCTTTGCAAATCTTAGACTGAGAAATCAGATCTTCTTCATATTCTTTATATTCTTCTTAAACATGTTACTTCAGGAGTTTCATGTTTGCAGATCACATAATATTTGAAGCCAGTGGCCTGATGTAGAGTTCCCACTACAAACAATATTTTCCTTCAATGATGAATTTCTCCAGGCTTAATTCTCCAGCCATTAAAGTCTGTTCACCTTTTGAAAGAAACTCGTTACCTGTCATAAACCTGATGAATCAGGAATGCTCTCAGGGATACCATCTGAAAGACTTACTTGTCTCACTTACCAGTCTGCTTCAATTTCTTTTAAAACGTTTTATGTTATTTTCAAGTTTGTTTCAAGTTCATCCTTCAGCTTACTACCCCACTGTTTTAACAGATCTCTGTTTTTTTTAGGACCCCAAATATTGACCGTCTTGCAAAGGAAGGAATAAAACTCACTCAGCACATTGCTGCAGCTCCTCTTTGTACCCCAAGCAGAGCAGCCTTCCTGACTGGAAGATACCCCATCAGATCTGGTTGGGCACATATGCAGTGATACAACGCCATGAAAAGATTCTAATAAGAAATTAATAATCTGATTGCCAATTTTGAACATTCTATTATTTTACTCTATTTTACTCTATTTTCAGCCGCTGATTGACACATCGTAATACGTTTACTACATGAAAGTCACAAAGTTGTAGGAGAAACAAGAAATTAATCTATTTTAGGTCAACAGGTTGCACAAGAACAAAGGACTGTTATCAGATGTGGCTAAATGTGGCTTCTCACTATGATAACTTAATGTTATAGAGAGGACAAAATGTTGTAGCTTTTCAAAACATTGCTGAAAGCTAATTGATTTTTGAGATCCTGCCAACCTCTTTAAAGGAACTTGCCATGCTGCTGCTGTTTTTGTCTGGGTACATCCAGATACACTCTTATTTGCCTCTTGGCTGCAGAACTACATTTGAAGAAGTTTCCTCTGAATGCCAGAACAAAGTGTTTCAGGATAGCTCTGGCACGAGTTACAGTCTGTCGGATTCTACGTTTATCTCTTCTTCCATAGCACAGTGTAAACCAGAAGGGGCCAGGCTTCTGAGGCTTAACTAACTTTTCTGAAGAATTAAAGAGTTTTAGACAAAAAATCTGTTATATATCTCTTTTAAATACTCAATATTGATGTTAAAATATATGAGGGCCACGTACCATATTTTAGATATGTAAAATATCTAAAATATATGTTCCCAGTATTATTACATCAGAATGTCTCAAAATCTTTAATAAAATTGTCCTCAACCCGAATGTAAATAAATGCTGTTATCCCCATTTTACCATTGGGAAACTAAAACACCATGAGATAAGGTGGTTTTTGTAAGTATACAGAAGTCTGTGATAGGGCAGGGAATTAAATCCAGGATTTACAAACCCAGATTAACACTGTAACTTCTTGGCCATTCTCTTTGTCTGCTGCTGAAAGTGGTGCTAATCTGGTTTATCTCTCACATAAAACTCCTTAATTCTCTCATGTAATATACATGTTGCAATATACAATGCAAATTCCTACCCTGCTACAATAAACTTTAATGTATTAGGTTTTATTTTTGGATCTTGATTCTGCTTATTTGCATGCTTAATTTTACAACTGTGAATAGTCCCATTGGCTTCAAAGAAAAGGAGCTTTATGAAAAAAAGGTGGCGGGAAAGCAAGTAAAAAATAACTAAGTTTATTGTATCATATCCTGCAGGAATGGCTTCGGATAATAAGTATCGTGCTCTTCAGTGGAATGCTGGCTCAGGAGGACTCCCTGTGAATGAAACCACTTTTGCCAAGCTGTTGCAAAGGCAAGGTTACACCACAGGACTTATAGGTAGGCTGAAACATTTCATATCGGGAGGGTTTCTGTCATAAATGTTCTGGTCATAGTACCTGTACATGGTAAAAACTGTGGGCCACTGAGGCTTGTGTTTTTGTTACTTGATAATGTAAACATATCACCAAACAGATTACAAATTTTAAAAAAGGTCCATGAAGTGGCATGATTACTATAATTGGAATATATGAGCATTGTATTCAGCCTGGGAGCCTTTCCAAACCTGTAACAGATCTCTTTCAATGCTCCCTTTTATGTATAAATGTACATCCAACAAAATTAATGGCTTTAATTATTGAATTTAACTTCACAGGGCAAAGGCAACTAGAAATTAGCCCAAAGGAACCTATTAACTGAAAGTAGGTGGTATTTGACTGGCTAATATAACATTTTGTTTAGTCAGAGGGCCCAGCTGTGTTCAGAAACAGCTTGTTCTATTTCAGGGTTATTTAGTAACATTTATAAAACACTTTGAAAATATAAATTCATATCTAAGTCTTACCTCCCCAATGTCCCCTTGATTTCACTAGAACAGTGATTCTCAATCAGGGTAATACAGCACCCTTGGGTACCAGGAGATCCTATTGCCACACAATATTAGCAATCTTAGGTGTGCAAACACATACACATGATTCAAAAGATAAGCCCAAAGATTTCAAATAGGAATCTATAGCATCTAAAATACTTTGACCTGTTGTGGTCTGAGCTCTTCACAACAGAAGAATTGTTCTATTATTTTTCCATAGTCGAGAAATGAGGTGCCTTGAGTCTAAAAAGGTTGAGAACCATGGCACTAGAAGTTGGGCTCCTAAATACTAGGAAGTAAAGTGACTAATATTCATTTCAGATCCAGATATGGCCAATTTGGGGGACAGTGATTCAATCCGGTGATTCAAATCACTGTCCCGAATCGATTCAGCTAAATCTGATTTGGAGATTCGGTCGCCGCCGAATCAGCCAAATCTCCAAATAGAATAGGCCCCACAGCCCAACCACTCTCCCAGCACAGTCAACAACTGCCCCGCCCATCCCCAGCATTGGCTCTTAAAAAAAACGGGAAAAAAAGCCCCGCACTCACCAGTTCCTGCCATGCAGAGGCGGGGGGATCTCCACTGCAACCCACTGCCCTGTGCTGCATGGAGGGCTCTGCCATAAACCCTCAGAAGCTCTGATGGCTGGTACAGCAGGTCATGTGTGTGGGGGATATTTTTTTTTTTTAAAGAACCAGGAGCTGGGGCTGGGCAGGGCAGCCATGGGTAAGCAGGGGGGCTGGGAGAGCGGGCAGGAGATGGGGGCTTGTGGCAGAGCCCCACACACAGTGCAGGGCAGTGGGGGGCAGCGGGGAAGGGGCCTGGAGGGGGCTCCCATAGTCCCCTTCCCCCTCCTCCAGGACCCCCCTCCCCGCCTCCTATTTATCGGCATGGAGTCCAGGTCGAGCTCCCTGCGGCAGTGAGTGGGGACTGCCCAAATCTCTGAAGCTCTCTGAATCTTTTCCAAATCAATTTGGAGAGCTTTGAATTGATTTGGACCTTTTTGTTGATCTTCCGATTTGATGCGGATTCAGAGATTTAGCTACCAAATTGGGCCGAATCTCCTCTGAATCGAATCAGCACCCAAAGCTTCACACAGCTTTACTAAATACTGTTATGGGTTTGAGCCCAAAAATTTGATGCTAAAACATGCAAGTCAAATTATTAGTACTGGTCCTCTCACCCACTAGTGATACTCAGTTGGAAAAGTAGGGGTTTCATTACGTACTGGTTCATATATTCTGAGGAGGAAGAAATGTGTTGAAAAATCCCAGATTTTATGTATTTACATATATACTATATTGAAACAAATAATGAATATGAGTATATGAAAGACAAGAAGAAATGCCAAATAAAATTACATGGAACCAATAAACCATGTTTGTGGACAAATCTTCCAGAATAGAGACTATTTTGTCTTTTCATTAGAATATTTTAAAAACAGTCTACATGCAATTACTTAACATCTAAGCAATATAGATTGTAACTTAGCCAGGCCTGTTTTCTTCAGACATTCAGTGGACTGGTGTGTGAGTCCAGTCCAAAAATTGCTATCTAAACAATTTACTAGTCCTCTATCTCTTCAAGCTGCTGTTGCTTTTGATCTCAGATGTACATAGGTCCTTTCATGTAAATCTCATGTAACTGTAGAAGAAAAACAGTGATTCATTCTGCTTCCCTTTCTTCCTGCTTTTCCTTTCACCCTTCTTACCAAAAACATTCCAGTATCTATGCCTATGTGCAATATTCATAAATGCAGTCAGCAATGCTTTATTTCCAGCAGATTCATACTTCCACCAATGTCTGAAATTATGTTACTGTTTTGAGAAGTACATGTTTCAGTAGAACTTGCATGGTCATTAATGAAAAATTTCAATGATGATTTTTTGACTGGGTTTTTCTTTTGTCTCACTTGTTGTCATGCAGTTTGGTCTCTGCTCATTAGTAATTGTACCAAATCAGCTATTAGATAAAAGTGCCAAAAAAGCCCCACTGAAGCACTCAATCTATACACATGTTGGGCAAGCCAGTCAATTAACACAATGCCTCTTCTAGGCATGCACTGAGCTCAGCACAGAGGCTCACCAAGTTTAAGGAAAGCACTCTATTTTTTTTATGTCTATAAGCCACCTATGTCCCTACATAAGGGGAAGGCCTACATTTATTTAGGACTGACCTTGAGCTCATTTTAAATCAACCCAAACTCTATAACATCTTTCCCTCATATACATCATACTTCTAACCCACATCAAACTTATCCACAATGTGCTTTATATTTTCAAATCTAAATTCTCTCATGCTATGTGAAGCACAGGTCCTTTAAAAATCAGTCTCTGGAATATTTATGTCTTTTTGTGAGATTGTCACTAGCACAGTTTCTGTGCTTGAGGCCAGCAGTAACTTGAAAGGTTGTGACACTGCCTGGAGGGACGGGCAAGGAAGCAAGCTTCAGCAGCACCAACCTCATACCAAATGCTTTGAATAGTATCCAGTCTTGGGGTGACCTACTGCTGTGGATCAAGCATAAGAATTTGTGCTATGGATGGTCAACAGACATGGGTTTGAGGCCAAGTCATAAGCTCTCAACTGAAAGTTAGAGTCAAGATACCCTTGGATTACCATGAAAAGTTCTCTTGTTAGGCAATGCTATGGGTCTTCATATGATCTACTACTGTTCAAAATTGAAAGACTTGTGGATTGATATTAGAAAATGGATTAAATGTTTTTATAGAGAGATATCTGTCCAGATTCTTTAAAGAAATGCCATAGTGTTCTGACATGTTAGGATGATAATCACTTTCAGAGTGTGGACAGATAAATAAAGTACATCAAATTCAAAAGGGGCAGGAACTTATTGTGAATCATGTATTCTGCATAACTCTGAGTCTGCAGTTGACTCCTCAGCGAATGTCTCTACACATGCAACTAGGGAGACTTAATAAACTGCATTGCAACCTGCCAACCTGGGGCTGCTCCTACCTGGTTCACCATGCTGCAGAGGTGCTGACTGGGGCATGAGAGTGCTCTTATGCAGGACTAGCCAGCAGTCACCATTTACAGCTGCATTGCAGCAGAGTAAATAACTCTACCGTAGGACAGTACTTGTGTCTAACAGTACTGTGCTATGGAAGAGTTTAATTAGTTTACTAATAGCACTGCATGTATAGATACTAATGTTTTACTGAGCTGCTAATTAGTCAGCTTCATAGTAAAAGTCTTGTGCAGCTACACCCAGTAAGTGAAAGATAATCTAACACCAGTGGTTTATGCTTTTATGATAAGGGGCTAAAACTACCATGGTTTAGCTTTCCCTAACCATGGCTGAGGTGGGAACATGAAAAATTGCACAGAATAACAAAACATTTCTACCCTCTTCTAACTTGATGTAATATCTTTCTTTGTTCACAATCTTAGACTCCTTGTGTTACTATGACTTCCAGCTCACTGTTCTGGCTGCTATAGAAGTTTTGTCAGTTGCCAGAGTTAGATTAGGAACCGATATGTTTTAAGCAAAAATAAGCTAAATGGGATAAAGATAAATCACTGACCCAAATTTAAATACAGTATGTATCTTTAACATCATCCATAACCATATGTTACCTCGACACTGATTATTTTACTGTAATCTTGAGTATTCCATTTTACATTGCTCTTGTCTGAAAATTATTTTTTTACTATCAACAGTGCAAACTATTGTTTAGTTAAAACTCAACAGCCAAAGGTTCATGGTGTGACTATTTAACTTGTTCCTATAATATTTTATTAGGATACTAAAAGCAACCTATTTTTATCTCTGTAGGTGGCCTTGTTCAAAACACAGCCCAGGGAGTTTCATGATAAAGGCCATGCTATTGAAAATGTTGGTTTGAATTTGCCCTGCATTTTCTTTTATTGTTGTCATTAAATAATTCTTGCTATTAACAAAAATATATTGTTTCTTAACAGAGAAATTAATAGTAAGTACATATATTCAGGACTGCATACTGGTATGTGTTTGGCAATAGTGAGTCTTATATTATCATCTTAATGGTTTTGGAATGAATTCGAAGATGTGGAATGTTATGTATAACATCTCTATAAATCATGTGTATATAGTCCTAAATAATAACATGAAGAAGCCATTGATTTTGCCTCTGAGTTTTAGACCTGCATATGGGGATATATTTTTTCAAGAGCAATTAACAATTGCCGCATGAAATCACTTCCTGATTGCAATTAAGAGCAATACTGGCACATAAAATCCTTTACTAAGAACCTGGTATATTTTCATCTTTGTAGACATGACTGGTAGCATTAGCTATTGTTGACTGCTTCTTTTTTAATTTAACCTGATTTTAGTAAACAACCATCAACCTTTCTAGATCATCTTGTATGTGTAAGAGGTCACCAGGACCTTTGACACCAAGGCAGGAGTATGGAGTAGTGAAGGCTGCCCAGACCTTCAATCCCCTCTTTAGACCATTTAGAAAATATCCAAAGGCCAGAATGAGTCCAGATGTTTGGGACCCCCAATGGCTGTAGTTATATGCACATCCAGGAATCAAACCTTGGTCTTCCATATGGCAGATAAGGATTCTACAAATGAACTACAGCAGCAAGCTATGCCTGATTAAATATTTGGAAAAAAAAGCAGCCAAAATGGAGTGGCCATTTCTGAGAATACCACTAGTGAAAATACATAATTTTGTTTAAAGAAGTCTGGAATTGCATGATGAAGTTCAGAGGGGTAGAGTATGCTGTGCAAGAAGACTGGGATGGGAAGCCTAAGCTGAGGAAATAGGTGAGGCGAATGAGACAGGGACCCAGGTCGAAGAAAAGACAGGACTGGGATAGGCATAGACTGGAAGGAAAGAGGCCAAAGCAGTAAGTATTGGAGAAAAAAAACACAAAGTTTTTCATTTAAAATAGCTGCCTTAAATGTTAATAATTCATGGGGTTCTTTTTAATTTTAGGGAAGTGGCATCAGGGTGTGAACTGTGAATCCCTCAGTGATTACTGTCACCATCCTTTAAACCATGGATTTGACTACTTTTATGGCATGCCATTTACTCTTTTAAATAACTGTCAGAAAAACAAACTTCCAGAGCTAGATGCAGCTCTTCAGGCCAAGCTCTGGTTTTATACTCAGGTAATTGCCCTTGCTGTGCTCACTGTTATCACTGGAAAAATTGTTGGCTTGTTCTCCACCAGCTGGAAAATAGTCACCTGCATGGCCTTAGCTGGTTTTATTTTTTTCACACTCTGGTTCTCAAGTTATGGCTTTGTCCAATATTGGAACTGTATCCTGATGAGGAACTATGACATTACTGAACAACCAATGAAGTTGGAAAGGACAGCTTCCCTCATGCTGAAGGAAGCAGTTTCATTTATTGAAAGGTAACTGAACTTTGTTTTTCCCTTAAAAAGAAGAAATAAATAAGAGCTTGAAATAGGTCTAGATTTTTGCAAAAAAGCAGTGGCTGTTTCTAGACAACTATTCTCAAATATTTTTGAACCATACAACAACGATATCTGCATACAGATTTGATTTAAATAATCCTGTAATATGAACTACTGGAGCTTTTCAAATGAGAGGGTTTAACCAGGTGATGTATATGCCATGAGCTAGTTTTCAAGTTCAATTATTTGAAGAAAATAGTGAAGCATATGCCCCAAAGATATCAGACAAGCTCTAAATTAAATATATCTCTTCATAGAATCATAGGAAATTAAGGTTGGAAGGGATCCCAGGAGGTGATCTAGTCTGTTCCCCCGCTCAAAGCAGGACCATTCCCAACTATATTATCCCAGCCAAAGTCTGTGGGATTGTGTGAGATGCAGGTCACTGAAGAGTTGAGCTGACACTGGATATACATGTAACCTAAATGGAAAGGTTTTTCAATGGGAGGTGTGTTCCTAAGTTACTGACGGTATGTCTACACTACTTGGGCAGTGCTTCTCAGGGGGCCCCTTACAAGCACTTCTGAGGGTGCCCCTCCAACTACCTACTTCTGCTCTATATCTGCCAACCCTGGAAATGACTCAGTGTTGGCCTGGAGACCATCGTGTCAAGCACACCAGATTACTGACCATCATGCCAAGCGTACCATATACAGACAGCTTGGGAATGATATCAGGGGACACCCTGATATTGCTTTATTGCCTCATTTCCAGGTTTCTCAAATTTTCCAACTGCACAATAATTAAATAAGTTTAAATCTTTACAAAAACAAGCATAGGCCATTCCTCCTTTTCATTTCCTGTGTACATATGTGTGCAGAGGAGTAAGGGTTAGATGGAGACATGCATCTCAGCAGCATTTTGAAGAGCTCTGTGGAAGTGTTATAGGCATACCTCTCAATAGTACTGAAAACCCTATCCCATATAATGCAAAACAGTAAGATTTTTATGGACAATTTGTAATAGACTGCAGCATGGCAGCTTAGACTGTCTCTGGCAGTCTAAGTGATACTATTGTGATATGTGACTGCAGCAAACACTACAGTCCAAAAATAGCCTACAGTCTATTGCCCATGCTCTTTGTCCTTCACTTTCTTTTTAGCTTTTTATGTTTCTATACCTCCCACTTCCATTGCTACTAGCCCTACATCCCTTCCTTTTGCTTATAGACATATAAACTTTGTCTACCCAGCCTCTCCTGCCATGTTGTATCAAACAGGCTTCTCTCTGGTCAAATATCACATTTCTCTTCCAGCTGTTCTAGTTTTATGTTCCAGCCAGCTGTTGCATAGCTGCTCTGTCTCAGCCTCTGACTATTATTCCTATTCCCACCTAGACATCATTATTCTGCATGGAAACATGCTCTAAATAACCATATGGTATCTATCAATTAGCCCACCACATGTACTATTCAATCTCCTTTGATGGCTCATCCACCTGAGTGCTCATGGGGAAACAAAACCCCCATGAAGCACTTAGATAACTGTGCAATTCTGTATGTGCCAGGGAAAATGATTTAGATATTAGCAGAAGCAAAAGGGAGTGTGAATCTGTAGGCCAGAGGCTAGAGAGGCTGGCTCTAGGTTCTGGTCCTATATGAATTTTACATGAATTGGTCATTGTTTTACAAGAGAAGAAATAAACCTGCCAGCAAGGACTGGAAACCAGGGATCCCCTTCCAAATCTGGGTCTCATTTCCCTTAACTGAAGGGAATGAAGTTAGGAACCTGATTCATAGAAGCACTTTTGTAAATAGCAGTATATATTTATACATATCTTTGTAAGATCTTTGTAAAAATTTGGAAGATCTTTGTTAAAAAAGGTTTCAAATGCCTATACTTTTGAGCCTGAGATTATGGCTCCCCATCTACCCAGTTGAAAATTGTACACTCCTTGATATATAATATATAATGATGACCTTCAAACAATGACATTTCCTTCAGCCTAGCTACTGTACATCGTGTGTCCCTCTCATTTCCTCATTCAGCTTACAGATTTCCAGGTCTTTATTTTCTCTTTGATATAAGTATTGAAAATCCTTCAATCTCAAAGAGGTAAGGCCCACAAATTTAGATCTGAGATGATGTTACCTAGGAATTATTGTAAGTCTTTGAAGAACAAGTTCCCTTTGCAAAATACACTATGCCTAGTGTAATTAATGTTATCTGGTGTGGACACTAAGAGAAATGTTGCCCTGCCCTGCATGGGCTAAGATGACATCTGTGGTGTCGCTGTGGTCCTAGATAGAAAGTATGTGTTTGCATATATGAATAAAATTGGCTCTAAAATTTTCCAAATGCACAAGAAATAAATAATTGTTTAATTCTTTAAGAAACAAGCATGGACCATTCCTCCTCTTCGTATCCTTTTTACACGTGCACACCCCCCTTTACACCACAAAGAAATTTCTTGGGAAAAGCAGACATGGCATATATGGAGATAACGTAGAAGAAATGGACTGGATGGTAGGTAAGTGCTCTTTGTGGAAGAGACTCCCTTTAAACAGGTAGCATTGGATTTTAGCCATAGAAAACTAATGCTAAGTGCTTAAAATAGTAGAAAGGTATATTTCTGCTAGAAGGAAGAGGATTCATTATTTATCCTTTAGCCATTTTAATTAATGGTTTTAAACTTTGTGTGAATTTGTTTAATACTAGACGTTACTGTCTGTCTTTCTGTTTACCCTAATTTTTAAGGCAACATTCTTGATGCTATTGATAAGGAAGGTCTGAAAAACAGCACTTTCACTTATTTTGCCTCTGACCACGGAGGACAATTGGAGGCACAAGAAGGAGAAGTCCACTTAGGGGGCTGGAATGGCATATATAAAGGTAAGAAAGGAAAGGTATGACCCTTTTAATATAAAAAATGCAATACAAAATTAATTTTGCTTGACTAGGAAGGATGGCTTGGATTCAATATACAAGCATTATATACTACCTGGGACTGGAAACTTCATCTCTCTGTGCCTTATCTTTCTATTGTATAAAATGGTATTATAATACTTACCTAAGAAGGGATGTCCACTTAAAGCCTATAAATCATTTCTTGTTATCCATATAGGAAGTGCTATAAAAATGCAAAATATTTATATTAAATTAATTACTAACTGAATTTTTGTTGAATGTGATGATGACATGGAATAATGAAAGAAATAAAATTTTCTCTCTTGAGAGTATAATCTTTTGATGATCACAAACTGCCCCCTAATATGGGCAAGCCTGTAGATGGTCATGCTTTACTTCAGAGCTAATTAGTCAACTCTGCAGTAAGGTGCATATGTAGATGCACATGTAAAGGCTACAGAGCATCAGTGCCAGATATAATATTTGTAAATGTTTTCATCTATTAAACTGGAGTTTGTTCCAATTTTGCAGCCACCCTATTTTAATGTAGTAATTACACAATGTACCACCACAAGCAAAGATTTCTAATTCTAGGTCCATGACTTCTGAGACCACCTGCCCTGAGGAAAGGGAGAGAGACTCTTTCTGGCTCTTACATAGGCATCTAGGTTTTGATTCATGCTACTACATGGAGAGTAGCTTTATTCACCAAGTTTTAGGATTGATTAATGAGCCTCATGAGATTTAAGCTACAAACAAGATTACCATAATAAGCAGCTTAAAAGAAGTGGAAATATAGTAACTACATTCAGAGTGTTCAGCTGTATCACAGTGAACCACTTTTCTTCGGGCCTAGACAGTTAGAGAGATCCTTGGTATGTGGAGAAATAAGTTTTTCTATCAGTATCTGGCTGGTCCCATCTGTGTTGGAGGAAGGAAAGGGGGTGGGTATATTTGGAAAATGAATTTGGTTGAAAGAGAAATGTGACAAGTTTATATAATATTCAAAAGGCAAGGATGCCTTATGGTAACTTGGAAGATATTGAAATCTGTCACTTACAATGGAAAATCCATAACCTAAAGAAAGCCAGACTACACAGCAGCATCCTCTTAAGCCTGTACAAGGAACGTAACATCATCCCAATGGAACACTTCATCTGCAACCCTCTAGCTAACACACACAGTTCCATATATGCAACACAAATATGCCAGAGAACGTCAGAAAAACTGAAATAAATCTTCACCTAACCTACTTCTACATAGTTGGACCAATAAAAGATATCACCCTAAGAAATCCTTGCCTCTGATGTAATTTCTAGACCATCATGACTATCATCACCACTCTTCTACTACTGTAATATTCCAAGCATTTGTTATGGTCTTGAATTGTGTAGGATAATTATTTCAAAACCACCAAAGTATGGAACTTCAATCTCATTTTTAAAAGTGAAATGGGCACTTAGAATGTAGGCTCCTAAGATTTCAAAAGTGTGTATCCATATCTTATTTTTCTCTTATAACCAAATACAACCTAGCTGTATTCAACTATGAATTAAAATGAGGAATGAAGCTTTTACAGCTTAACATTTAGAAATATTTAATATATTCTTTAGACTTGAGCATCCCTGCCCCTTCCATGTCTGTTGCGCAATGAAGTTATTTAGTAAAGAATTTCATCACCCTTAATTCTAAAAAAGTTACCAAATAGCACACAATAAGCCATGTGAAGAAAAAGGAAGAAAAATCTTACTGATGAATAGAATATACTTTAAAGTTGTTTATTTTTCTGCTCTTTCCATTGCCAAAACATAAAATCCAGCAGATCTTAATGATACACATGTTCCTAATTTCATTGGTGGATTTTTTCTTCTGAGTTTGGTTGTGTGCTCTGAGCTCTGAAATGTGTGGAATTAAAATTTAACCATGAAATATTAAGCCTTAGAGATGAGCAATGTGTTACTGCCATCTGTCTGTAACTTCATATACAACAAATTATATGGATGACTTCTAGAAAGTTTCATAATTGCCACGTGTTGTTTCTCCAGGTGGGAAAGGCATGGGAGGCTGGGAAGGAGGGATCCGTGTGCCAGGCATATGTAAATGGCCAGGAGTTTTACCTGATGAAACAGTTATTGATGAACCTACAAGCCTTATGGACATTTATCCCACAGTTGCTTACCTGGCTGGAGGAACAGTGCCCCAGGACAGGTATAGTAAACATGATGACAGTGTGACTTCCTATATTTTTGCTATATTTTACCTCATAGGCTAAGTTCAGACAGTCAAAAAGCCGGAGGCTGAATTGCTTCAGTCTTCACAGTCTAAAATGCATGAATTGAACCAATAAGCAAATGAATAGATATTCCCTTGTGATTCTGGAAATGCAGCCACATGCTTGCAGTGGCCCAGGCCAGAAGCTGTGGGGGGTGCTAGAACACACCTCCCTGCTTGGCTGCCATAGACAGCTGGAGCCAAAACTAGCTTGCCCAGCCTGTGAGTGGGAATTTGTGGGGGAGATGAAAAGCATTCTGGGATGCTGGGGGATGGTGAGTTAACTTAAATCTGGATGGGATCTGGGACAGAAGTTCAATAAACCCATTTAAGTCTAAATCAGTTAAGGCTGATACTACATCCATTCAGGTGTATCTTAAACCAGTTTTGGCCATTTTGAAAATGGTTTATATGCACTGAACTTCTGTTGTGTTACAGATTTGAACCAGTTTCCAATCACTTGTACTGGTTTATGTGTAATTTCTGCCCCTAGCCATAGTGTGCCATACGTGAGGTTTGATGTTCTGAACTTCCGCTGTGCTCAGGTGTAAGGTAAACTATCACAGAGGGTCATAGTATGCCACCTATGGAAGACCTCTAAGGAAGGAAATATTTGGAACCTTAATAGTTCAATAAAACTAATTTTAAATTCAGATTGTTTACATACCATTAAAAGGGATGGACCTGATTCTCTCTCTCTCTTTCTGTCTCTCTCTCTCTTTTAAGAGCATTTTATTTAAAAGGGATTTTAAATCTGTTTATTTCCTAACAGCCATCCCAAATGGAAGATAAATGTATAAACAAATTCTAAATTTAGTGAGAGTTAGCACTAAGAGTTCTCAGATACACAAAAAATAATAAATACAAAATTCATTGCTGCACAGCTTATCTTGTATTCTACTTCTTTTCATCACCTTAGGGTAATTGATGGCCACAACTTGATGCCTTTACTGCAAGGGAGAGTTCACCAGTCAGAGCACCAGTTCATATTTCACTACTGTGGATCATACTTACATGCAGTGCGGTGGCACCAAAAAGACAGTAAGTATAAATACTTTTTTCCAGGATGGATGCAAACTCTAGCATATGTTTCCTCTTTGTAACTACAGCAGCATTCATACAGTATGCAATAGCATCATCAATTTGATAGTTGTTTCCTGTAATATTTTTCACACACAGTTCAAAATCTGCTATGTCTAGGTATTGACTGATGCTCAAATGGAGAAGCCTTATGTCACAAGAGTATTTACAAGATATGTAGAGAAAATGCATTACAGGTAGTTTAGTGAAAACCAAGACTGTACTATCCTGCATTCACATTTTTCATTTCTAAATTATCTATTGTCTTCAAAATCTGTGTTATGTATAAAGGGATTAAAAGTTTGTAAAACATATTTTTCATGGTAGGTGGTTTTGTCTGCATTTTGAGGGGACTTCTCTTAAAAATCGTTCTGCCATTTTATACCCTCTTCTAGTCACTCTATACAGAGTTTTTCTTTCCAGGAGGCATACTATGGAAAGCTCACTATGTGACCCCAAAATTCCACCCAGAAGGTGCTGGAGCTTGTTATGGAAGAGGAATTTGTCCATGTTCTGGAGAAGGTGTAACCCACCATGACCCTCCTCTGCTATTTGATCTCTCACAAGACCCTTCAGAGACCAATCCTCTCTCACCTGGCACTGAACCCTTATTTGACACAATAATGAGCAAAATAGAAAAAGCAATAACAGAGCATCGCAGGACACTGACTCCAGTCCCTCAACAGCTTTCTTTATACAACATTATATGGAAACCTTGGCTGCAGCCCTGTTGTGGGACATTCCCTTTCTGTTGGTGTGATAAAGAAGGTGACAGTGCACATGACTCAAAGTGAGATGCAGTTGACAAAAATCCTGTAACAGCAAATATTTTGCTACAGCCAGCCTTTAATAACATCATTTCTGAACAGCATGTCATCTTGGGCCAAATTATACCTAAAATAGCCATCTCTACCCCCTCCTCCCTCTTTCTTCTCCCTAAGGAATTTAGAACTAGAAGCCAAAGACTGGGCCTTAGCTCTTCCCACTTCTCCCTCTCCCACTAGTAAATGTACTGTGGAAAGCACTTTCTATGTGAAAAAGAACCTGCAGAGATTGAGTTCCTAAAAACGAATTTTGAAGCCTAACTTTAGGCATCCATTTCCAATAGAAAATTGGCCATAGTGCATCCAGATATATTGGTTTCAGGATTAGAGCTGCTTCCTTTTCCCAGATCACCATGGCCTACAAGAGGCATAATTCATTCAATGTTTATGTTTGGCTATGTTTATACAGTTGTAGATATGCATACATAAAAGGCAGATGGACAGAGAGATAAAGTGGTTTACCAAAAGCATTCTGCAATTTTTCAACACTTTTTGAACAAACTGCAGCTTTAATGGAACAAGAGCAAAGTAAATGATCTTAAGCTATGTAAAGCACAATATGACTTTGTAATTTTTTTTCTCAGTTGTACAATCATTACTAAAAGAAGAAGCCTGTTTTATTACTGAGAAAGGGGTCCTGTTATAGTTTTGCTTTGTAATTGACCATTTTGGTCGATGGCACCAATAAAAATCTCTCCAATAAACTTACTTGGCATGTTTGTAGTCAACTTGACTAAAGAAATACAATGATCATGGGGGGATTTATCACTTTAATAATTAAAAATAAAAGAACATTGATAGCAATCTATTTAATTTGTTGTTATAAGTTATTATATTTGTATATTAAGGGTTTCCCAGTCACGACTACTTTACTGGGATCAAACTCTTCCATGGTTGTAACTACGTTCAAATTCACCAGGGATGGATTTGGCATGTTATTTACAGTTCACACTGAACAAGTCTGTATTTTTTTACTTAGTTTCATCTCCACTCAGAACTGTGGAGTCTGCATTCTACATATAGTGATCACAAGGTTCAGAAAAAAACAAAGGCCTATAATGCATGAGAAGAACTAACAGTGAACTTTATTGTAAGATGGTAGGCAAGCTCTGTAGGTCCTTTGTCTTCTTTCTAGGAAATCAGATACTTACCTGAGGGACCATCTCCCACTTACCAAGTTCCTCAGTCCTCCTTAATTCAGGAGCATCTTTAAATTACTTCTTTCACTACAGAATATGAAGTAGAGCTAGAATTTATTAAAGCTGAAATACCTAAACTGAGGAAGAATTTGCAATTTAGAACGTGAGAAATAGAAATTGATCTGTGTGGAGGTGGGGTGGAGGGGGAGAGGCATGCACACATATATTTACAGCACAGTATGAGAGTGGTCCTGCAAGATGTTACTTACTTGACTACTATCACTGCATTGATTAACAGAAAAGACATTTAACAAAATTGTATAGAACTAGGAAGATATTTATCTTATTTTCTCCAAAATATCAAATGAAAAACAATGAGTGCATGCCCTTTCTCATATTTTGACATTCAAGTGTTCAGGTTTCTTCTTCACTGTTTTATTCATTTTATGTTCCCTCCCTGATTACTTGTCAGATGAAAAAAAACAACTTTGTTTTAGAAGACAGGAGTATGAAGGGAGCAAAGAAAGGAAAGATGGCATAAAGAAAGCAGTGAACTGAAATTCAACACCACCTGCTGGCATAAGATTGTCTAAATTTAGTAACTCCTACAAAGTTAGAGGCAAGAATAGGCACAAATGTCTCTAATCGATCAGATTATAAAAAAAACAAACAAAACTCTGCAGGTTAGAAGGGCAAAAAAAAATCATTTCAAGTGGAGTTTAAGACAGCATACCACTACAAGGTTGCAATGACTAATTGAATATCCTGGATGAAAGCCTGCCTCTGCAAAACGCATGTCAAATTAGACCTTTTTTCTTAGAGGGGATGAGGTAGGTAAATGGTAAATAAAGCATGACATATTTTTAGGAAAAAATGTATCTTCTAAATTAAATATTCACTACTAGTACTCAAGAATTTTTCCTAAGACACACCAACTGCAGTGGTTTTAACCAAGATGTTTGTTTGTTTGTTTAGTGATATATTTTATTGGACCAACTGTATAGCTGAGAGAGATATTAGACAAGCTTTCAGGCACAAAGTGTTCATTTTGTACACCTCCTCTCCCAACTATGCAGTTGGTCCAATAAAAAGTATCACCACAAAATATCACCCCTTACCTCTCTTAGATTTTCTGGAGCTTCACACCTACGACAATACTCCATACTGTAATCAGTGATTTAAGTTAAGAGCACTGGAATACTTGCAGAAACAATGACAGAAATCAGATTCTAATATATCCTCATTTTAATTGATAAAAGTCTCTCCAACTCACTGCTCCCAGAGATTATTAGTATCACCTTTGGAAAACACAATCTGCCTTCTTCATAGTATCATAGTACCATAGTATCATAGTATCTAGGGTCAGAAGGGGCCTAGAGCAGGCCATCAAGTCTGACCCTCCGCCAATGGCAGGAACAAGTGCCAGGGTCATAGGACCCCAGCCAAGTACCTATCTAATCTACTCTTAAAGATGCCCAAGGTAGGAGCAAGAACAACTTCC
>JAGPOW010003316.1:76635225-76648813 GCA_030014935.1 Caiman crocodilus
TGACATCCCTCGTCCTAGCCGCCTCCTTAAGCTGGCCAGCAAATTGGAGATCCAGCTCCTCCCTGTTGTTGGGTGGTCTGTAGCAGACACCCACCATTAAGTCCCTTTCCCCTTGTCCTCCTTTCAGCCTGACCCAAATTGCTTCCACCTGGTCCTCAGTTGCCCCCAAGTTGACGTTCGATGCAGAGAAACGCTCTTTGACATAGAGCGCAACCCCTCCGCCTCTTTTCCCCATCCTGTCCTTCCTAAAAAGAGCATAGCCATCGATGCCTACGGCCCAGTCATGGGTTGGGTCCCACCAGGTTTCTGTGAGCCCAACCAAATCTGGGTCTTCCACAGTCACCAGGAGAGCCACTTAAAATGTGGCATAGTTCTCAAAAAAAATACTTCTAACCTGGGAGGTTTTGCAAGCTACTGCCCAACCCCAAATGTTGCATTTAGGAGCAAGATAGTCAACAAGTGAAGAACCACTTTTAAACACACCTGTCCCTGCCAATATCCTATTCTCCTCCCACTCCTCAAGCTTTTCATCTTCATGCTCTAACTTTGTATACTGGCTTCCTTAGAATACCAGGTTATATTTGATGTCCATGGGGTAATATCCAAGGTCTTCAATGAAAGATAACTTACACATTTGTCTCTTCATAGTAGTAAGCCACCTAGACAGCCAAATTCTGTAAGAATTATGAAGATGTCAGGCTTAAGGGTGAGAGCAAGAGACATGACACTCTTTTTATAGTAGAGCTGAGGCTTTACAATCCGTTACTTAAAAGAGGACAATAATAATGATCTCATTGCTCTCAGAATAAAGTGAAAATAATTTCTTCAGCATTAGTGGTTTGAGTTGAAGCTCTAAGAAATCTAAGGTGAAAAGCAGCAACAAATGGGGATTTTAATTTTGATTATCTTTTGAGAAAGTGAAATATATCAATGATGGGGGCTGCTATACAAATCGCTTCTCGGCCTCTTGAAGGCTCAGATCAAGTGTAAACTACATAGGGAATCCAAGTGAGGCAGCAACCATGTTAAATCAGCATTTCAAGAACAGTGACTTTGTACTTAGGCAGTCAAAAATGCATGTAAATCTTTAACGGCAGTAATAGTAAATTTGCTAATCCTGGCAACAGTCCCAGTAAATCATTGCACAATGCCCATGAGAAGGGCAGGGGGAGGAGGAAAGAACAGTTAAGAGAAAAACAGGAACTGATCCAGTTATGCCAGTTTTTACAACTGTTTCAAAGTGGATCACTGCTTTTTAGAAAATTGGAGAATGAGAGGAATACCTAGTGAAGGAGAAGAATTGAGACAAGGGTTTGTTTTCCCTATCATTTAAAAACGGGATCTTTTTTTCCTTTTTGTTAAATTCTGGTCTCAGTGATTTGTTTTCTGTAGTTTGCTGATCTTTAGAAAGAATGTACGTCTAATGGATAGTCATATTTGTATAAGTAAAAGCAGAGGTTTTACTGAATTGAATGACTTCTTCCTTTTGGTATCTAAATAAATTAAACGTGTGTTAGGATGTTCAATCCCAGGGTCCTCAGACCCAGGAAAAACTTGCATTGATTTCAATGATAGATCTTCTTCTAAAAGGGGTTAGGGATACAGTCTATAACAGAACACAGGGACTGAGTGTGTATATCTGTGCATGTATGTGAAGCTGTTCACTTATACAAAGGGTTGCGGAGGTTGTACACATTTTGCATGAACTCACATGAATTCAGGGCATATTTCTTAACATGCTGAGCTCCAAGCATGAGTTTAATGGAGTTGAACACGTCTTAGTACAACCTTGGTATCTCTCCAATTCTGAGGGCAAGCCATAGGTCTTTACTAGCATGATGTTAATTTGTTCTATTGGACTGTCCTAGCAGTGCCCATTATACTTCTGGCAACTCTGGAAAGAGATGGCATGGAGCAGGAATAGGCAATTATTTGGGCCTGAGGAGTTTTGGTGAGCTGTCATGAACTGGGTCAGCACACCCCACCAGCGCAACAGCTCACCAAGACATGTAAGACACTCAGCCAGGCAGCTGGGATGGGGCCATAGGAGGGTGGAGAGCAGCATCTGGGAGAGGGAAGAGCTGGTGCAGCCAAGGCTGGGATTGCAGGGTGATGACAGCATGGAGCTGGGGCCAGAGCAGAGCCTCGTTCTGCTGCCCATATACCCCTGCAAATGGTTCCAGTTCTGCAGAGAGGAGCATGTGGGAAGTGAATCGCAACTCTGCCCCAGGCCCAACCCCCTTACTGCCACCACCCAGGGATCCCAAGGTCTCCATAGAGACCAGCCACAACCTTCAAGGCATTTGACTAAGTGAACAGAACGGGGCTACAGGCAGGCAGGGAGCTGCATCCAGGGCTGGGTCTGGGATTGCAGGGCAGTGACAGTGCAGGGCTGAGCCCAGGCTCAGGGAAGAGCTGCAATTTGCTCGTTGCATGCCACTGCCCACAGAGTCCGCACCACTCCCAGGGATGTGTGAGCAGCAGACCATGGCTCAGCCTTCTGCTGTCACCACCCCACAATCCCACCCCATGATCTGGACTTCACACACTCATCCATCTCCCAAACACTGGTCCCCACCTGCCTGCATCCCCATCCCATCTGCCCGACTGTGCACCCTGCTCAGGCACATCCTGCTCCCAGTGATGGGTGTAGGGTGGACAGGCTGAGGTGCCCAAGCTGTGGGGCAGGGTCCAGTGACAGCGGTGGCAGAAAGGAACCACCACTGCCAGGACTGTCAGAAATTGAGTATGGCTGCATCACCACCCTAGCCCTGCTGAGCATCTGTAGGCAGTGGGACCAGCTGCACACACCACAGCCTGGGCTGCCCCCTGCACCTGGGCTGAACAGTACTGAGGGGCCACCATGCACTAGACAAATTCCCTCAGTGGGCTGGATCCAGCCTGCAGGCTGTACTTCCTCCCACACAGAACAGAGTCATTCTAACAGCTCTACCAACTATGGATTCTCCCCAAGCTAGCAGCTCCTTTGATGACCATACCTGCTGGGTTTGTAACCCCTTTATGCAAGTTTCTCAGTTAAAGAGAGATGTAAGGATCCCCTGGTAATTCATGTTAGGTCACTGTCTGCTGGCATCTCAGGCAGTGGGGACAGAAGCAAGACACCCAAGTTGTCTGGTGTGTCTTGCCAGAGTCTGGCACTAGCAGCAGCTTGCAGGATGTGCTGGGCAGCCTGAGAGGCTTGTGCTGAGCAACAGGGACAGAGATGTTCTGCAGAAGGATGGATAAGGCCTCTCAGAGCCCGATCCTTCTTTCTACAGAGCCAGACCACCCCTGATGGTCAGGCACCACCCCCCAGCCCCTTGCCATCACCGTGAACTCTCCCCTGCACCCAGGCCTAGGCTTCCAGGATAGCCCCAGAGTGGGTCATCATAGTATGTCCAGGCACACAGCCAGCCAGCTGGCCCAACATTAAATCTGGGATGGCTCCTGCATGGCTGCCTTCAGCAATCTCTGGCACTCTGGAAGATGTGCAGAAGCGATCCCCACTTTCTGGCCTCAGCCATTGCAGACAACTGCATGCCTCCAACCCAACCCATGCCACAAAGGATGAATATGTTCACTTTTCTCATGTTTCAATCTATGCAGCTTAGAAAAACCGGCAAAGGTTTGATCGATTCTGCCCCAGGCTTTTTGAATATCTGTACCTAGCCAAAGTCTACAGATACTCCCACAAATTTTTGTGAAGTCTCCAGGGTTTTTGGTTGTAGCCATGTTGGTCTAAGAACATAGGCAGGAAAGGTTCTTTGAGTAGGTGTGATATCTTTTATTAGACCAACTAAGTAGTTGGAAAAAAGTTCTTAGCAAGCTTTTGGGCGCAATCACCCTTTACCAGGCATAGGGAGTCTGTTGTTCTGAGACTCCAAGGATTGAGAGAAGCTAAAAGTGTGGCAGGATGTCAGTGAAAATGTAAATAAATACAAATCAGAAAAACAAAAGGTGAAGCAGGGAAGGGAGGGAGAGAAAAGCAAGGTAAAATTACTACCACTTTTTCTACCTTGAATTACAATTTTTCCGCCTTGAATATAATTTTCTACCTTGAATTACTAGCACTGTAGTATCTCCCTTACTCATCTCTGGCTTTTCCCCCCTCTCTCCCTTCCTTATATTAGTTCCTTATATAAGTTCTGTTCTTGATATTTTTAATTGCTGTAATTTGAATATTTGGGGATGTAAGGCTCACTGCTGCTAGGTGCTCTACCACGCTACTGTAGTGACTGGAGGTTAAAGGTAATCAGCTTCCTGCAGGATGGAGCTCTGTACTTTGTGATCTTTATTTATTAACATGAGCAGTTGTTCACACTAGCAGCCAGAGTTCAATGACTGCTAGCTTGCAGTACATACATTTTAGTTGCAAATAGTGGTAATCTTCCTGCTGATGGAAGAGTGAATAGCCAGAAGAGAGATGATCCTATCTGCTTGCTTTTTTGGAATGTTGATGTAGCCAGCTATATTGATTCCTACTTTGCAGAAGAAATCATGAAACACCCAAAACAGCAATGGTAAGAGAAGAAATGTATCAATGATCCTTTCAAAGTTTTGTACATAAGCCAATATAAAATGGCCTTGTATTAATCCATCAGAATTTTAACAGTATTTAATAAGCAATTTAGTTTAAGAATCATGTTTGCAATGCATGGGGGCTATGAACATATATAAGTTATGTTGTGGCAAATACCTGTGTTAAGAAAATTGTGCTTGTTTGCTCTTTCAAAACCAAAGTAAAATTCTTTCCTCTCCAGATGGCCCGGTAGCAAAGATATGCATTAAAAAGTTAAGGCTAAAGATGGGGAAAAGCTCCCTTGGGTCAAGGAGCAACAGTAGATAATTTTGTCATTGCTACAGCCTCAAGTTTGCAGTTGCTGGTAATGACTGATTTCTTCTTCCGTGTACAAGGAAGGGCTGATGATTTGGGTGATAATGGATTCAGCTGGCAAGTTCTCCATCCCAGAATATTTTGCCTCCAAATCTGTGTTGTGGGTTACGGACTGCAGAAATTTGTACCAGGAGATGCAAAAGTCCATTTCAAAGGTCATTGAATGAATTATTTTAAATCTACAGGATGTATGCTAATTCAGGGCAGCCTGTTCCAAGATTTCTGCATACAGAACTTCACATAAAGGTCATTTTCACTCAGTTTATGGATCCTATGAAACTCAAAAACTTTTCTGTATATTCTTGAGCGCCACCTGGTGGCACTTATCTTGTAGATATTTACATATGTACAGATATCATTCATATGTATATACTAAGAGTATGGAAATGGTTTACTGTTAATTGAAATTATTGAGGAGCCACCTCAATAGTTGAAATCAAAAGTGTATAATTGTATTGAATATTATTCTTAATCTTGAATTTCAGGAGAAGTCTAGCCATTTTGCTAATTTTGTGCCTGTTTTTGAAGACTTGTGTACCAAACGCTTCCAAACCCAATATTTTACTTATAATGGCCGATGATCTTGGTATTGGAGATGTAGGCTGCTATGGTAATGATACACTAAGGTAAGGATTCTACAAGGCAGGTTCAGAGGATGTCCTTTTTGGGGGGACATGGAGTAAAAGAGCAGAAGATTCCCCTCAAATGACCCTAGAATTTCACCTGTATGTGTTGTGCACATTTATTTCACCTCACTCTGTGAAAATGTCAAAGAAGGAAAAAAGAGTAGGCCTTCTTGAACAATCACCCTATCTACATATGAAAAATAACCAGTAATCCTTCATGTTTCTCTTGTAATTGTTCTGATGATAGCACAATGTTTTTCAACCTAAAATAGACAGGAAATCTGTTCCAGTATTATTCAGCAGTAAAACATGTTCTGTTAATTATTGTCAGGGAAATGCTGTGGTTACTTATGTAACTGTTCATAAGTTTAGCTGATTACTCTATCTACATATTCTTCTGTCCAGTTGACGTATAGAATACTCCATAGTAGATTTTGCATTATGTGAATGAAGAAATATTATAATGTTGTACTTTGTGAGGAACTTTTGGGGAGGCTCTGTAATATGGTGGTGAATGGATAATTTATCTATATGATATCAGTACATTTATAGTTTGTGTGTCTGTCATTCCAAGATTGTATCAGAAACTGGGATTTGATCCTAAATGACAGTTTGAAGAAACACCTATTTATATGTTATTATATGTGAGTGGCATGATTAGTCCATGTCCGTGATCTATTTATCCTAAAATGTCCTTTGCTGTCTTTGCATAGACAGATTTTAGTAATCTGGAAGGTGAAATTTTATAATGAAGATCATAAATAATTTAAATTGCTAGGATGGGAAAGAGATTTTTTTCCTCATTATATTCACTATTACATGCATTTAAACCTTCTGCTTCCCAACTCTGGCATCTGACAGAGAGGACATGTTAGATTACATGAAATACATAGAGGTTCTCTTTTCTTTTTAGGACCCCTAATGTTGATCATCTGGCAAAGGAAGGAGTAAGACTGACTCAGCACATTGCTGCAGCTCCTGTTTGTACCCCAAGCAGAGCAGCTTTCCTGACTGGCAGATACCCCATCAGATCAGGTTGGGCCTCTCTCCAATGGTTCACTAATACCACGACTTGCCATTAAAATTCCCTTAAGAAAAACTGTAATTATAAAAATGCAACATTACTAAAAACAGTGGCCTCCTTTTCTAGCACCATGTAGCTACTTCAGAAGTCTTTGCAAAGCATGCATCAAACTGTATTAGTTTGTGTTTAGAAATTGTGTCCTATTAGTCACAGGATAAAGGAAAGAAAATGTTGTTTGGAAGCCCCTAGTCAACTTAGCTATGCCAAAAGCTCTTCACTTGCAGCTGGTCAAAAATTGTCACAAAGCTCTTAAGAACTGGGGCTAAGCAAGCAGGAGCAAACTAACTGCTACTATATTGACAAATTGATCTACGTGGAAAAAAAATCAACATTAAATAGGATTAATTCAGATGTATGTGTTAACCATAAATAGGTGAAGATGGGCACATAAAGGAAGGAATTGTTCAGTAGGATATGTCTAGAGGCCTGGACAAATGTACACTTGAAGCAATTTCCAAAGGAGAGAGGGGAGATGATGTTGGAAGCAAGCAGCAGCTGTCATACTGTAACTGTCACATGCATCAGCTTATAGCAGTTCAAGGGAAGTGCATTGCTATAATTTTGACAAGGGATGAAGCAGGGTTAAAACTGGAGGGATTTTTCAGGAATTCCTAACTTGTACATCATAATAGCAGCAGCTTCCCTTTCCCTTTTGAAGCTGCTTCAAGTGTATGTTTCTCCATACCCCAGGGTGATAAGCAATAAGGTAAGCAAATACAACTGTAAACTTTAAATAAAGACAAGATTTTTCACAGTGAAATCGGTTAGGTTTTGAATAGGTTTTCAATAATAGTAGCGCAAAACTCTACAACCAGTCCCCTAGTTGCTTATAACTAGACAAAGATTCCAGGTCACATCCTGATCTGATATTAATCAGCCTAGCATCACTAAAATGAATAGAAATATGCTGGTTTACACCAACTGACAGAAGTCAGTTCAGGTCGTGTAAGGTTCATAGATGGCTTTGCAGGTCTGTTACATTTTGAAGTTTATGCTTTTTGACAGTTTGTTATTGAAATTTGGTTTTAAGGGGAATGTGACCTTACGTTGATCTGAAAGAAATATGAGAAAATGAAATAGTCATGCATTATTATTGTATTAAACTTCAGGCATGGGTTCCAGCATCAAGCAACGCATTGTTTTTTGGAATGGTGCCTCAGGAGGCCTTCCTCCCAATGAAACAACTTTTGCCAGAATACTGCAGCAGCAAGGTTATACCACAGCACTTATAGGTATGATGCATCACATCTACTCTTTTTCCATCCCTGTCCATTGGCATGGCAACACTCTGGTAACTGAGAGTTTTTTCATGTTTAGAATCAGTTAGAATTGCAATCTCTACAACACTTTAAGCAGTCTAACATTTAAAAATCCAGTCCATTATAGGAAAAAAAAAATGTAAGTCCATGTTTGATAAGCCCAAGAGGAATGTGTATGAATATACAAGCTATTTAGTAGCCACAACATAGAAATCACTCCAAAGAACTTGATCTAGTATATTCTCAGCACATAAAATGAGAAACTGGAATGTATTTATGCATGCCAGCTGGTAGCCAGACTTTATTGATGGCCTTAGCAATCATAGCTGAGTCACTGAGTGGTTGGTGGCTGCTTCTGCAGCCTCCTTATTACTGGGCATGTCTACACATGCACTTGATCAGGAGCAGTTTATTTTTTAATAAACTACCCAAAAATAAATGCTCCCAGGCAGACATCTACATGTGCAGAGAGGCGAATACAGATTTGCTGCTCCCAACAGCAAACTGCTACTGCATCATAAAGCCTTGCAATGGGCCCCAGCCACCACTAGGGGGAGCTGGAGGCCAGAGGCCATCTTTAAAAGGCAGCCCTGTTCTCTGGCAAGCTACTTTTCTGGCTGGGAGCAGCATGAACAGCATAGAGACAGCACGCAGCAGCTCTCTTACCAAAGCCTCTGCCTCCCCGCACCATGGCTGCTCCAGCCCCTGACCCTGGCAGCAACACCCAGTGCCCCAGGTTCCTGCTGGCCACCATGCTGGCCCTGCTAGCCCACTACCATGACTGCTGTCTGGCCAACAGCAGTCTAGGCCCTGCCGACTACCCAACATGCAGCATCTGCCTGGGCCCACCCAGCCACCTTGAATGACAAACAGTGGATGGAGGCATTCTGCATTACCCAGCCCACCTTTCAAGACCTCCCGGAGCTACTCCACCTGCACGTGGAGTTGCAGGACACTGCCATGAGGCAACCTGTCCCCATGGACACTCTGCTGGCCATCACCCCACTCAAGCTGGCCATGCCCACCAGCCTCCAATACGTCAGACACCTCTTTGGATTGGACAAGACCACCACTGGGGAGGTGGTCCTAGAGGTGTGAGCCACCTCCAGGATGTTCTGGGGAACATGGTGCTCTGCATGCACAACCCCCTGGCAAAGGTGGTGGAGTTCCATGCTCTGGGCTTCCCCCACTGCATTGGGGCCCTTGATGGGACCCACATACCTGTCACCTGCCCATGACATGGTGACTGCCCCACTACAGCCAGCAGGGCTTCCACTCTGTCATGCTTCAGGCCATCACTGGCCACTTTGTGGTACCTTCACAAATGTGAGAGCTGGCTAAGAAGGCAGTGCCCAGGATGCCCACTAGGGCTGTGTGAATCTTCAGTGCCTGATTGGATTCAGTGAAGATTTGGCCTGATTCAGTTGCTGAATCTCTGAATCTGAATTGAGTCAGGAGACCCTTTAATCTCTCTGAATTGAACCAGAACCCTCTGATCAATTCAGAGAGATTCGGAAAGATTCAATGATTTGGACGTAGACACAGCTTTAAATGTTTTTTCTACATACCTCAAGGTACCAAGTGGCTCGTGAATGCTGAGATGCTGGGGTGGATGGAGCATCCCACAGGAGCATGGGGGGCTCCTCAGGGTGCTTAGCAGCAGACCTGGAAGTGGACCAGAAGTGCTTCCAGTCCACTTCTGGGTTCACTGGGGAGCACGCAGGGGGCCCCCTGCATCCTCCCAGCTCAGTGACTGGTACCTCCTGGATCTTGGGGGGCACCCACGGTCCATCCGTGGGTGATTACTGTGCCAGGGAGCAATGGGGGAGGGGGACAGTACAATCAGCGGCAGACCCAGAACTACTTCCAGTCCACTTCCAGGTTTGCCACCAAGCATGCAAGCACCCCGCCCCACCACTCCTGTGAGATGCTCCATCCACCTCAGCATTGCAGCATTCATGAGCTGTGCCTATGCCTTGCTGCACCTAATTGCCCAGGTGTGGCTTGTGTGTGTGTTTCTATTACCAAGGAGTTTCTGCCATGTGTGGATGTCATACTTAGAGGACTAAATCCTATTTCACAAGCACTGATGTACCCTTGTAATGGAAGTTTTTGGCACTTACAGTCTGAGATTCAGGCTATTGACAGCGATTCAGTGGGTGTGTCTACACAAGCTTTTACAGTGCAGTAAGCAGTTTTTACACCAGTATCTACACGAGCAGGAATTACAATGCAGTAACAAGCAGTAAGGCTGTGTGTGGACTGACTTGAGATGAAAGTTAGTCCCAAATATGTCCACACATACAGTGCCACTGTACACTAAGGCATCTATAGATGTCTTCTGTGCAGTAACTACCTGCATCATGCAAGTAACAAATTTACACCCAAGTCAGCATAAGTCACCATAGTTACTGCACAGTACAGGTGCACACATGTATATATGTGCCCATATGGCACAGGAGTTTTCACTTACTGCTCAGTAACCTAAGTTAAAACTACAATGGAATCTGATCTGTGATCCCTGACTGAAGCAGCAGTCAGCTGAACAGGACTCCCAGTTGCACGAACACATAGTTTCATAGTTTCATAGTTGGTAAGGTCGGAAGGGACATGAGCAGATCATCAAGTCTGACCCCCTGCCATGGCAGGAAAGAGTCATATGAACCTGGCATGGTGTTCATCTAGCCTCCTCTTAAAAACCCCCAGGGTAGGAGCCAGCATCACTTCTCTTGGAAGTTGGTTCCAGGTCCTAGCTGCCCTGACAGTACCGCCTCCCGATATCTAGCCTAAATCTACCCTCTACACAAGCAGGAATTACAATGCAGTAACAAGCAGTAAGGCTGTGTGTGGACTGACTTGAGATGAAAGTTAGTCCCAAATATGTCCACACATACAGCACCACTGTACACTAAGGCATCTATATATGTCTTACTGTGCAGTAACTACCTGCAACATGCAAGTAACAAATTTACACCCAAGTTGGGGTGCCAGCTTGTGACCATTATTTTTAGTCACTCCTAGTAGTGCTCAGGGTAACAAGGACTCCCCCAATGCCTGCTGGTCCCCCTGACCAGTTTGTAAATGGCCACTAGATCCCCCCTCAGCCTTCTCTTTTGGATGCTGAACAGGTTCAGGTCCTGTAGCCTCCCCTCATAGGACCTGCCCTGCTGACTCCTTATCATGCGGGTGGCCCTCCTTTAGACCCTCTCCATGTTGTCCACATTTCTCCTGAAGTGTGGCACCCAGAACTGGACACAGTACTCCAGCTGCAGCTTGATCAGTGTTGCATAGTGGGGGAGGATCACCTCCTTGGACATGCTTGAGATGCATCTGTGGATGCATAACAAGGTGTGGTTGGCCTTCCTGACTGCTTCCCCACATTGTTGGCCCGTGTTCATTTTGGCATCAATAATGACTCCAACATCCTTTTCTGCCTCTGCACTGACCAGAAGGGAGCTCCCCAGTCTGTAGGTATGCTGCTGGTTCTTCCTCCCCAGGTGCAGTACCTTGCACTTGTCAGTGTTGAACTCCATCCTGTTCTCATCCACCCACCCCTGTAACCTGTCTAGGTCCAAATGCAGCCTATTCCTCCCTTCTAGCATGCCCACTTCCCCCACATCTTAGTGTTATCTGCAAATTTGAACAGGGTGCTTTTTACCCCCTTGTCCAAGTCGCTAATGAAGATATTGAACAGTGCGGGCACGAGGATTGAGCCCTGAGGAACCCCACTGCCCACATTCCTCCAGGTTGAAAATGACCCATCCACCACCACTCTCTGAGTGTGGCCCTCCAGCCAACTAGTAACACATTTGACTGTGTAGGTGTTGACACCACAGTCCTCTTTTTTAATGAGAATGGGGTGAGAGACAGTGCTGAAGGCCTTCCTGAAGTCCAGAAAGACTATGTCCACTACTACACCTGCATCTAAGGATTTTGTGACCTGGTCATAGAAGGCCACCAGGTTGGTATGACAAGACTGCCTGTAATGAACCCATGTTGGTGCCCCTAAATATAAACTCCCCTGCTGGCCCCTCGCAGACACGTGCCAGGATAACTCTCTCAAAAAGCTTACCCAGGACCGAGGTAAGACTGACTGGCCTATAGTTTCCTGGGTCCTATTTCCTCCCTTTTTTGAAAATGGGAACCACATTGGCCCTTTTCCTGTCCTCTGGTACCATGCCAGAGCACCATGAGTGCTCGTAAAGCCATGCCAAGGGTCCCGCTATCACCTCTGCTAATTCCCTCAGTACTCTGGGGTAGAGATCATCAGGACCTGCTGATTTAAATGTGTCCGGTCCCTCCAGAAGTTCTCTGACTAGGTCCTCATTGACTCTAGGCAAGGGTGAACCTCCCCTATGGTCCTAGTGGAGGGGGTGATCCAGTCTCTGATCAGAAAAATGGAGGCAAAGAAATTGTTAAATAGTTTAGCTTTGCTGTCTGGTGTGATGACCAGATTTCCTAGCATGTCCTGCAAAGGCCCCACGTTACCCGGTACCTTCTTTTTACCTGCTATGCATTTAAAAAATGACTTCTTGTTGTCCTTGATCTGGCTAGCTAGTCCCAGTTCCATCTCCACCTCGGCCTTCCTGACCACACCCCTACAGCCCTGAGCAACCAAGGTATAGTCCTCTGTGGTAATGACCCCTCCCTTCCATTGGGTGTAGGCCTCCTTTTTAGCTAGGATACATTCCCGTATGCTTTTGATGAGCCATGGGGACTTTTGTGCCCTCTTGCCCACTTTGATCCGCATTGGGATTACCTCCCCTTGGGCTTGGAGGATCATCTTCCTAAGGAACAGCCACTCTTCCTGGACACCCAACTCCCCTCCCCTCTGGGACCTCAGTGCCTCCCTGACTATTCTCCTTACCTCATTGAAATCCACCCTCTTGAAGTCCAGGGCTGCTGCCTTGCTGCAGGCCTTTGCCACCTTGCACTGGATGGTGAATTCCAGAAGGCGATGATCACTGTCGCCCAGGTGGTTCAGCATCTGCAGACCCCTCAACAGGTCATCGCCCATAGCCAGGACCAAATCCAACAAGGCATCTCCCCTGGTGGGGCTGTGCACCTCCTGGGTTAGATGGAGGTTCTGTATCTCAGTTAAGAACCTACATGGCTTAATAGGGATATTCAGGGGACCCTGAGGGCTAAGCGGGAGGCATAAAATCTATGGAAGAGAGGAGCTGTCTCCAAGAAGGAGTACTCTTCTTCTGCTCGGGAGTGCAGGAGGGCTATTAGGAAGACCAACGCGGAAGTAGAGCTTCACCTGGCAATTAGGATCAAGGACATATTTTCAAATATGTGGGGAGCAAAAAGAGAGCCCCAGGCAACGTCAGACCCCTGAACGACTCGTCGGGCAACCTGGTGCTCGCAGCTGATGGTAAGGCTGAGATCTTCAATGGGTTCTTTGCCTCAGTCTTCCTGAGGGGGGATTGGGACATCCCTCCTGCTGGAAGCCTGAATTCCCCCTCAGAAATCACTGTTAGGCTGTGGGTGGGGGTAGACCTGGTGGAAGGGCTTCTGGAAGAGCTGGATGTCTTTAACTCGGCAGGTCCGGATGACCTGCATCCAAGGATGTTGAGGGAGCTGGCGGGGTGATTGCTGGGCCCCTGGCTCGGTTATACGAGCTCTCTTGGAGCTCTGGACAAGTGCCGGAGGACTGGAAGGTGGCCAATGTGGTTCCCATCTTTAAGAACGGGAGGAAAGAGGACCTGGAGAACTACAGGCC